>CAWUFW010003175.1:1069772-1669772 GCA_963921515.1 Calotriton arnoldi | reverse complement strand
GCAACATCTCCATTGCCAGAAGAAGTGGCCCCACTCCACATGGTCAAAAGCCTTTTTCCAAGGATAAGAGGAATTTAAAATTGAGGTCATCTTTCACTTGCCAGACCACATGGGAGCGGGTGGATAGATGATTGGTCGATGAGTGGTCCGGTACAAAACCCACCTGTGAGTAGTATGCCGTGAGAAAGCAGGTCTTTTTGCAGTGTCCCCCATTTTTGACTGTTGTAGCCGCTTGATTGTTGCTTTCACTCTCTGGAGGGACTCGGAGTCCCAGGGAGCACTGTTCCATCCTACTGACAGCGGAGGCAAGGGGTAGGGGCTCACCTGCAGTGCGTGAAGTGCTGTCTCCCCTCTTGTGGCACAGGACTGTTGTAGCCGCTTGGTTGTTGCTTTCAATCCCTGGTGAGACTTGAAGTCTCAGGGAGCACCGTTCCATCATACTGACTGCGGAGGCAAGGGGTAGGGGCTCACCTGCAGGGCATAAAGTGCTGTCTCCCCTCTTGTGGCGCAAGACTGTTTTAGCCGCTTGATTGTTGCTTTTACTCCCTGGTGGGACTCGAAGTCCAGGGAGCACTGTTCCATCCTACTGACATCAAAGGCAAGGGGGAGGGGCTCCCCTGCAGCACATAAAGTGCAGTCTCCCCTCCCTAGCACAGGACTGTTGTAGCCGCTTGATTGTTGATTTCACTCCGTGGTGGGACTCGGAGTCCTGGGAGCACCTTTCCATCCTACTGACAGCTGAGGCAAGGGGGAGGGGCTCACCATTCATTTTTTTTTTATAAATCACCAATCGTGAACTTAAGACCAAATGATAGCCTGTGGTATCACCACCAAGATAATTTTAGCTAGGGTCTTTCAGTGACTTGATCAAATCATTTTGCTCCACTTTTAAGTTTGAGTGAACAGGATTGACTTAGGGGGGAAAGTGGTGAACAAGCTATAACTAGAGATATGAGTAACATAAATAACAGGAGTAAAGACCCTGGGCAGAATAAGTAAGAAATCTGTATGGGTATTCTAATAAAAATTAGATCTTGGAATATAGCAGGGATTAAACACAACATTTATGATGAAGAGTGGCTAAGCAACATAAAATCAGTGCAACTGTTGTGCCTTCAGGAAACATGGCATACACAACCATTTTATATTGATGGCTATGTTACTGTATCCACCCCAGCCTTACCATCACTGCATAAGCAGGTCAAAGGATTGGTATTGATATCCACAACAGCTCCCGTTACATCAAAGAAGGTTTATAGTGATTCACCTTTCTTCCAATTGGCCCTCTTGGAAGCGGATAATGAACAATTTTTTATAGTGATACATTTTTATAAAAATATCTTTAATGTCACACAATATACTGTTGTGGAGGAGCTTTGTAAAGAGCTTGCTGATTTCTGAAAGGGTTGTGATTCTGATTGTGTCTACAGCTGGATGGGGGTTTAACACTCGTAAGTGTTTTTACTCAGGGACGAGTGTATGTGGTTTTATTGACATTTTAGGGAATTATCAATCCCATTTCTCACATGATAGATATGGGGAATTGATAAATGAACTTTTGTGTAAATACAATTTAGAAATATTGGAATCAAATGACGAGGAAGGATATACATTAATACCTACTTTTCAGGGAAATAGACGTTTATCGTGTATTGATTATATTATGATGTCATTGAACAGCATGAAGTCTTTTAGGTCATTTTTAATCAAATGTATTAATTTAAGTGACCATGCCTCTCTTACGCTGACTATAAATATCTAAATAAGGGAATGTGGAGATCCACTATTAGCACCCAATATTGCTGTAGCAGGACAAAATTGAATAAGTATTAAATGGACTGGGATTGATTAAGAATCCCTCTTGGGAAAGGTGGTAAAAGCTAGCAGGTAATGTTTTATGTTTATACCAATGCTGAATCTTCTCCTGATACGGCTGTGGCAGTTTTTGGAAAAATCACAATGGTAGTAGCCTCTAACCTAAAAATGGTTAATAAGGATATTAAGAAGCAGAACATAGGATGGTTTGACCATGGATGCACAGGGGCTAACCAAAATGTAAAAACAGCCTTACAACCGGCCCCTAGAGATAAAGTAGAGGTCAACGGCTTAGACTATTATATAAACAAGTCTTAACATGAAGAAAGAAAGATATGCAAGAGCAGGCATGGGCTAACCTGAATCAGACGATGGATGCTAGGGACCCCTTACTATTCTGGAAGGTGATAAATTCACCCTTCCTGAAAGATGATTTAGATCTAGGGGTAGTAACATGAATTGCTCCAAGTGATTGGTGAACACATTTTGAAAAAAATCTTTAATGTGGGAAGTAAACTTGCAGGTTAATCCACCCTCAATGCCTTTATCCCTCTACAGCAGGTAAGCTTAGAACAGGTTACATTTGCAATTAATAAAACTGCATCTGGTAAAGCCCCAGGGTCTGATGGGTCCCTGCAGATGCAGATAAAGCATATATGATTGTATGTGTCCCAATCTTAACTCAGGTCTGTAATGTAGCTGCCCAAGGATGTGTCCCATGTATGTGGACGGATTTTTAAAAAAGGTGATGGGGGATATTAAATGCTACCACCCTATATCCCTCTTGGACTTGTCCATTACGATAATGGGGAGAATTGTCCCTTAAGACAAGGGCAGTGGATAATTATGTTTTAACAGACTCCCAATACAGATTTAGGAGGGATATTTGGATGGTGGACAGTGCATTAACCTACATCTTCTTATTGGTAAATATACACTAGCTAAGAGGGAACACATTCATCTCTGCTTCACAGATTTATGTTGTACCTTCGATTGCGTCAATCATGCCAAACTATGGTAAACTATGATTGAAATGGGTGCCCATGCTGATATTATATCTCATTTGTTGCAATTGTACTCATCTCTGACTGCATGAGTAAGATATGGGATTGAAATAGAGTGTACCTCAAGTTTTGAGGTTTCTAAGGGCAAGTGTCCTTGCTGCCTTTCTTTCTTCACTGTATATTAATGGGACAGACAAAATATTACAACAGATGACTGCTGATGTCCCAAGAATTGGTTCCCGCCTAACCCCTCTGCTTCTCTATACAAACGATGTGGTACTATTATCTAGGACTGCAAACGGTCTACAACAGTTGATTGATGCTTTTGCCGCATACATGGATCAGTGGGATTTAAAACTAAACTTAACTAAAACTTTTGGGATGGTCTGTGGGTGGGGGAAATCCAAGAAAAATAATTATTTTGCGAGGGACTTTAAGTTGGAAGAAGTCATAAGATGTATGTACCTGAGTGCACTAATTTCTTATATTGGCAATTGAGGTCCCCATGTAGAATTGGCAAAACCTACGTTTATTAGATCTATGGAGGCTATATTTAGAAATTAGAGAAGGTAAAAAACAAGTGTGTTGAGATATATGGCTGGACCAATCCAACCAGGTTTACAAGATTATTTAGTAAGTATTAAAAATGTACAAGAAATATTTTATCTCATTAGATTGTGGATGGGTACCCTACACCAACTAGTGGCATTCCCAAAAGATGAAATATGGAAGAAAAATATACCTAGTTGCCCATGTGATGGGAAAGGAATTCAGTCTACAGTCCATTTTATGTTTTTCTGTAGGTTTTATGATGATATTAGATGGATATTTTTACCACCTCTCTTTTAAACTGAGAAACTTATCTTTTATAAGTATGCAATGAATTTTATATGTAAACTTGAAAATGATGTTGTCTGACGAACAGTTGCAGGCTCTATCCTCCAGGCAGTAAAGAGAAGGAAATCCTTAGCTCATTTGTATAAGCTGGTTTACGAAGAATAATGTAATTGAAAATCAGGAAGTAATTGGTAAGGACATGGGGGCCGATTCACAGAACTAATCTGAGACAAAATCCTAAACTTACTACTTATGGTATTCACAGAATGCACTTACGACTGCACTTACGACTACTAACTTGCGTCTGCACTCGGGCCGGAATTTCCGCACCCAGAGAGGAAATTCCGCACTCGGAGCGGAACTCCCGCTCTTGTGCCGGAATCTCTGCTCCCGGGCCGGAATACCCGCATTCTGGCCGGTTGAGCATTTCCTCAATGCTAATCACCTGTCCAAGTGCCTACCATCCCCACCATGCATCAGATATAGTCAATTAACACCAGATTGTGGGTATTCAGGCCTGGGAGCAGAGATTCCGGCCCTAGTGCGGAAATTCCGGCACAATTGCGGGATTTCCACTCGGGGTCCGGGATTTCCGCTCCGGGTGCGGACGTAAAGTTAGTAGTCGTAAGTGCAGTCTTAAGTGCATTCCGTGAATACCATAAGTAGTAAGTTTAGGATTTTGTCTCAGATTAGTTCTGTGAATCGGCCCCTATATGCTTATATCATTATTTCACTTTTATGGATATGGTTTTTAGCTATTGTCTTAAAATTTATGGATTCAAAAAATCCATATTTGATTTGACTACTAGATGCTGGTTTTCTAACTCTGATTGTGATTTGCGATCTGATAACCAGATCCAGGGCCTGTGCTCTGACTAAAGATACATGGTAATTAGGTATAATTACAATTGGTACTGACAACCTACCTGTAAGTCCCTAGTATATGGTGGGACATGCAGGTTTAGAGGCCCAGTTGATTTAATGCAGTTACGTGTGCACAGCTGTGTTGCCTGCTGTCATTTTAAAGGCAGCCCTACTTTGCAGGCTGATTTTAAAGTAAAATTATAGGCAAATTCTACTTTGGAATTACAGTTACTTTCAAAGTCTTAAACTACCTAATTGCTACAAAAAAGACACCCCTAACGTCTCCCCTAGGTGTCCCAGGGGTATGGTGGCTTGTGACTATAATCAGGGACATTATAAAATATGTTGTATAAGCCCTGATGAGGGAAAAACTGTCAATTTCCTTTTCCCCATTGTATTGCATTAGCTCCATAGGCTAACAAGGGAAGGCTTTATTAAACTTTATTAAAGTCTAGCTATTGACAGGTGTGAACGAAAATTATTCTTGAAAGTGTCTAAATTTTAGTTAGAATAAATCCAACAACTTGCCACGGTTAGATTTATTATAACTATGTCAGAAAGAAGTTATAGAACTTGCTTTTCTGTTTTGTCAAGATCCAGCCTTCTATCAGCCTCTCTTGAATGGCCAGCATTTGACAGGCTTAGCCCAACTGCTCTGATGAGATGTGAAGGGGCCTGCATTGAGGCAAAGGAGACATCTGGTATGAGGAGAATTGCTGCTGCCAAGCACAGGACAGGGAGGGGGCTGAGTAGCCAAACTGGTCTTCAAAGTGTGAAAAACACTTAAGACAGGAACCACCTCCACTTCCTGCTGCCCCAGCCATATGGAAGCCCCTTTAATTGAATTAGGATATAGGGCTGAAAGTGGAGTGTTAGGGAAAGTTAGCCACACCTGTAGATAGGTCAGCCAAACCTTAAGCTTCAGGGGAGATGTTCTCAATTTTTGATTTTGACAAACACTGCTTTCTGGGACACAAATATGCCACAACTTGGAGGACGTCATACCTGAAGGTGGCACCCTGTACCCCATTGGTCAGGGGTCCCCCCTGCTTTTCACCACAGACGCATGGAAAGATATGGGAGAGCTGCCCAGCAACTCAGATGCCCGCCTGGAAGAAACAAGAAGAAGAAGGACTGCCCTGCTGAACCTCTGGCCTGCACCAAGAGGACTGCACTCTGAAGGACTGCACCTGCTGCACACTTTGGGCTTAAGCAAAAGAAGGACTCTGCCTGACTCTAAAAGTTTGAGGAGTGGGTTCCCTGAAAGCAACAGGTTAATAGAGCTCCACCTGCATCATCTCCACAAAGAATAACCCAGCTAGACTGAGTTCAGTAGTTTTTTTAGGATTTGGCCAGGTGCATTGTGGGTCTTGTAGTCCCAAATCCCCAGGAGCAACGCGGAGATTCTGGGCCCTTGGATTGGTGTTTTGGACCCTCAAAGACCCAAAAGAAGCATTTGGAGAAGACAGACTGCCCTGCTGGACCCATAGCCTGCACAGGAAAGGACTGTACTCATAAGGACTGCAGCTACTGCATTCACAAGGTTTTACAACAAAAGGACTTTGCCTGCCTTAAAGGATAAGGAGTAGACTCTCTGATCCACAACAGGTAGAAAGTGCTGGAAGGGCCACCTGCAACATCAGCAATGAGGACAACTCCAGCTTACAAGCTTCACCTGGATTTTACATGTATTGACCAGGTGCATTGTGGGAGTTGCAGTCCCCAAGCCCCAAGAAGCAAACTAGAGCTTCTGAACCCTTGGGTGGTTCTGTGGACCACTTCCATTCATCAAGAAACACTTCTGGAAGTAAGTGTAAAAGTGTTATATCATAGGCGGCCTGGACTCTTGCCCTTGTCCCTCTCCAGCGCAACCTTTTTTAACCCTGTATGCGCTATTTGCTTCTAAGTGCTATTTTGACTTTTAATCTTTAAAAAATGTACAACTATGGTTCCCTACATTTGATTTTTTGTCAATGTCGTTTTGGTGTCATTTTAATCATGAAAACATTTCCTATTTATATAAATTTGTGTTGGGTTTTTATTGTGTGTTGTGTCTTACTTAGTTGCTGCATTGGTGTTTGTAAATGCTTTACATGCCTGTCTCCTAAGTTAAGCCTTATTGCTCGGTGTCAGCTACCAAGGGTTGAGCAAGGGCCTAATTTATCGAGACCCTAGTTAGAGCAAAGTACTGTGTTGGTGGCCTTGTTGCTGGTGGTAGGTACCTATCTTCCACTCCCTATAACCTACCTTCCAACATTTGGTGTCCATCGGTGTGGATGAGAACTTGTGTTTGAATTACACCTTACAGTAAAGCGCATGAGATCTTTAAAAACCCTCTACATTGCCTTAGAAGAAAACATTTGACTTTTTGATTTTTAAGATTTGAACTAAACTGATTTTTAATCCATTGTTTGATTTTTCTAAAGTTGTTCTAAGTCTGACTGGTAGTTGTTGTGACCAAAAATCAGGTATACCGCGGAGCTGGATCTAACTAAACTGACTAAACTCAGAGTGGCTGAGCTTAGGGTTCTTTTCAAAAGCAAGGGAGCTACCTGCTACTAACAAGATTAGAAGGGCAGCGTTGGTTAGGTCCCTTAAGGCCTGGGGAAGACCAGCTCCAAAAACTGATGGGGAGGGTTCCTCTAGCACCATGTTCATGTTTCCTGTGAATTGGGGGAGGACTGGCTCTCCTGTGCGGGGCTGTCTGTGGGCCATTAAAGAAATGGAGCTAGCCCTAAGAGAAAGGAAGTTATCCCTATCTGAGAAGAAGTGGGAGAGGAAAGAGAGAAGAAATGGCGGAAGTGATAACAATAAAGAGGTTGAGGTGTCCCGGGGGCTGGATTTAACCCCAAGCTTGGTGAGGGATGAGTGCCCAGGTGCACATATGGGGATGAGATTGACAAATGGCTTACATCATTTGAGAGGGCCCTTGAGATGTGGGAGGTCTGCCCCGAGCATTGGGGTTCAATCTTGTGGGAACTGACTCCAGTAGCTAGGAGAGCTGGGCTCCTGACCCTGCAGGGGGATGAGGCAAAATCCTACTCGTACATGAGGCAACGCTTAGTTGAAGAATTTGGTTTGCCCCCAAAACAGTACAGAGTGAAATTCAGAGACACCCAGAAAGTGAACACCCAATCCTAGGTGGACTATGTGGATCTCTCAGAGAAGACACATGGAGGCTGTATTAATCTTTATAAATGTATATCTCAGTTCCCTACATTGGATTTTTGTCATTTTGGTGTCATTTTAGTTTTAATCATAAAAATATTTCCTATTTATATAAATTGGTGTTGGATTTTTATTGTGTGTTGTATCTTACTTAGTTACTGTATTGGTGTTTGTAAATGCTTTACACATCTGTCTCCTAAGTTAAGTCTATCTGCTCGCAGCCAAGCTACCAAGGGTTGAGCAAAGATTAATTTATTGAGAACTTGACTGGACCTTATTTGGGATTGTGGTATTATTACTAGCTTTAGGCAGATACCTGCATTTACTAATAAACCACCTTCCAACATGTACCAAAATCAATCAATCAGGGGTTTGTTTAGCGCGCTACTCACCCGTGAGGGTCTCAAGGCGCTGGGGGGGGGGGCGGCTCCGCATCAGTCGAAGAGCCAGGTCTTGAGGTCCTTCCTGAACGCGTGCAGGGTCGGGGAGCGTCTGATGTTCACAGGGAGCTCGTTCCAGATCTTGGCTGCGATGTAGGAGAAGGCTCTCCTGCCTGTTCTTTTTCTGCAGATGCGGGGGACCTCCGCCAGGGCGAGGTCGGCGGAGAGGAAGTTCCTCTTGGGTACGTGGAAAGATACTCTCTCGTTGAGGTATTTGGGTCCGATGTTGTTGAGGGATTTGTAAGCCTGGGTGAGGAGTTTGAAGGTGACCCTCTTCTCGACGGGGAGCCAGTAGAGGCCTCGTAGGTGTTGGGTTATGTGTTCGTGACACGGTGTCCCGAGGACGAGTCTGGCTGCGGCGTTCTGGATGGTTTGGAGTTTGTGTAGAAGAGTTCTGTTGATTCCGGCGTAGAGGGCGTTGCCGTAGTCCAGTCTGCTGGTTATAAGCGCGTAGTGACGGTCCTTCTGCAGTCGGGGGGATCCATTAGAAGGTCTTATGGAGGATGCGTAGGCAGTTGAAACTAGTGGAGGCGACGGCGTTGATCTGGCGGTTCATGGAGAGGGAGGAGTCAAGGATGATGCCGAGGTTTTGTGCGTGGTCTGTAGGGGTGGGTGGGTTCCCGAGGGTGGAGGGTCACCAGGTGTTGTCCCAGGCGGAGGTGCAGGGTCCGAGTATGAGGACCTCGGTCTTCTCTGAGTTGAGCTTCAAGCAGCTGTCTTTCATCCATGCTGCCACGTTCTTCATTCCTTCCTGGAAGCAGAGTCTGGTGTCTTCAGGATTCTTCGTGAGTGAGAGGATGAACTGGGTGTCATCGGCGTAGGATACAATGCTGAGCCCATGCTGTCTGACGATGGAGGCGAGGGGGGCCATGTAGATGTTGAAAAGCATGGGGCTAAGTGATGATCCTTGGGGTACTCCGCAGTTGATATCGGTGGGTTCGGAGAGGAAGGGAGGGTGTCTGATCCTCTGGGTTCTGCCGGAGAGGAAGGATTGGATCCAGTCGAGGGTTGTTCCTTGTATCCCCGCGTCGTGAAGTCTGGCTGCGAGTGTGCGATGTGAGACTGTGTCGAAGGCTGCGGAGAGGTCTAGAAGGATGAGGGCTGCAGTGTGTCCCTGGTCGAGTAGCATGCGGATGTCGTCAGTGGCAGCGAGGAGGGCAGTCTCGGTGCTGTGGTTGCTGCGGAATCCAGACTGGGAAGCATCTAGGATGGAGTTCTCTTCGATGAAGGCAGTCATCTGGGCGTTTACGAGTCTCTCAGTGACTTTGGCCACGAAGGGGAGGAGAGAGATGGGCCGGTAGTTTTTCAGGTTCGTAGGGTCGGCCGTTGGTTTCTTGAGGAGAGGTTTACCCTCCACCCGCTTCCAGTCGTCTTGGCAGATTCTGGATCTGAAGGAGGCGTTGATGGTCCGTCCTAGTTCGGGTGCGATGGCGGTGGTGGCCCTGTGGAATATGTGCGGTGGGCAAGGGTCTGTTGGGGCTCCTGAGTGGGTTTTCTTCATGGTCGTGGTGATGTGTTCGACGGTGGCGGGATCCCAGGTCATGATGGTTTGCTTATCGGCGGAGGTGGGTGGGGAGGTGGTGTCCGGCGCTGGTTCGCTGAAGTTGTCATAGAGGGCCTTGATCTTCAGATGGAAGTAGGAGCTGAGTTTGTCGCAGAGTTCCTGGGAAGGTGTGATGTCCGTGGCTTCGGTGGCGGGCTTTGCGAACTGCTGTATGACGTTGAACAGTTCCTTGGCGTTGGTTGCGTTGGTCTGGACTTTGTCTCTTATGAAGGTCCATTTGGTGTCTCTTATGCGCTGGTGGTATTCCTTCAGGGCGCTCCTCTGGTTGTTCTGTGCTTCCGTGGTTTTCTGGTTTCGCCAGGTTTTCTCTAGGTGTCTGCAGGAGCGTCTGGCTTCTTGTAGTTCTGTGGTGAACCAGGCGGCCTTCAGAGGGCGTTGTTTGGCAGGGTGGCGGAGGGGAGCGAGCTTGTCGGTGCAGCAGGAGATCCAGCGGTGAAATTCTATGACTGCGGCGTTGGTGTCGGTAGTGGCGCTGGGGGGGTTTTGGAGGAGGGTGGTGTTGAGGTGTTCCTCTGTGACCCGTGACCTTGCTCCAGTTCCGTCGTGGAGGTCATTGTATTCAAGTTGGTGGCCAGGATTTTAACGAGTATTTTAACAACTGCATTTATTAAGGTGATGGGCCTATAAGTGGGACATTCATGTGGGTCTTTCTAAGTTTGGGAATCACTGAAATCCAAGCCATAAGAAGGTCAGTAGACAAATGCCCTGTTGAACAACAAGACCAACACCGGTATGGCCGCCACCTTATTTAACTTGTAAAATTCCACGGGGCAGCCATTCTCCCCTGGTTCCTTGCCAGTGGCCATGTCATCAATAATCTTAGCACCGTCCACTGCAATTATCTTGCCTTCTAATACAGGACATTGGTCCTAGGTTAATATAAAGAGATCTAGATGCTTAAAAAAAGCTGTTTTGTCAGTCAAGGTTGAAGGGTGTCGGAAGTATTGAGAGTTTTATAGTATTTCTGGAATTCCTCCATTATGGCATTCAGGACCACCAGGAGAAGCCCCTCCAAACTATGGAGGGCCAAGACAATTCTAGATGATTCCAATTGTCGAAGTTGGGAAGTCAATAGGTGACCTGCCTTTTTCTGACTATAATAGTGTCTCTGTCGGATACGAAAGGAGCATTTCTCAGCGTCAGTCATTAATAGAGTGTTAAGTTCAGGTTTTCACTTAGAGGTCACTCAGGTGTTCCTGCAGTGGGGACATAGAATAGGTCAAGTTCTCTAAGTGGAGCTTGGATGTGGTAGCTTGTCGATTGGTGAGTGCTTCCTCCATGCTCTTCACCTCAGCTTTCCCAGTCGCCACAAGATCTTTGTGGATGCAACCAAATGTGTATTATCCTCCCAGGACGTTTCCATGTTTGTAGGCCCATGAGGTCATGGTTGGACATTACACAAGGGATTAGAGATGTGGCAGACAGCTGTTGGAGGAGGGAGGGTGAACATTGAAAGTATTCAATCTGAGTTTGGATGGTATGAGGACTAAAGCTAATCATGTAATCCCTATCCCGGTGCTGCTAAGGTTCTTGCAAGGCATGGTCTCGGAATGGTCTAATAACCCTCTAGTTGAGGATGACCCTGTGCCCTTCATTAAACTGTTCTTATCATTAGCAACAGTTGATGGAGGACTGATCGTTGGAGATGATTTCAGCTTCCTCCAACAGCCAGGCCTTGATTCTTCTCCAAGTAAAATGATACAGTTGAAGCCCAAAAACTGTGAATGTTTTTGGGCGTATCAGAGGATTTTGGGGTTGGCTGACCCCTGGAGGTAAGATAATCCTTTTAAAAGAGAATATACTTGTCTTTCAGCTAGATATAGAACAGCTGCTACTTACATTACTTTCTAATTTCCTCCAGAGCAGGGTTTTAGAGTGAGAATTTGTTACCTATTGGTTTTTCTGATCATTCTACTGTGGAGTTAGGTGCCAGAAATTTGAGATGGATTTTGAATAAGTGTTACTTAGAAGATGGGAATTCGGTTGGCTAATGTAAAACGGAGATTGAGAGCTTTTTCAAGCAAAATAAAGAGTCTGCTTCAATTGACATTGTGTGCGATACCATGAAAGCATCCTCATGAGCATTTGTGATCTCTAGGGATATTGCTCTGTTTAAAACATTACAGGAAGATGAAATTAGGCTTGAGAACAGGTTGAACTGCACGTATAGAAGGTTTCTCCAGAATAGGAATAGGAAAGCATTGGGGGAAGCAAAGGCGACCCTTTGGGATCGTTATTATGCAAAAGATTATGTGCAAAATTCAACAAAATATTTATGAAGAAAGTAATTTGACAGAGAAGTTAATGGCCTGGCAGGTGCGGTAACGGGCAATGTACAATGCAATTGATGCTGTAAAGTGCCCCAGAACTGGGAGATATTGCACAGCAGATAAAGAGATTAATGCTATTTTAGAACATTTTACTAATATTTATAATACCTCTCCCAATGTAAATTTATCAGAATTGAATTTCTTACTAGATTCTCTTCCAATGCTGGCTCTTTCAGAGAAAGATAGAAGATTTATGGATAGCCCCTTTTTCTTGGCTGAGTTTGAGAAGGCAATAAGCAGTCTGCCCGGGGGAAAAGTTTGTGATCCCGATAGATTCCCTTTGTGGTAGTTTTAAATCCATATTTATTGCAGGTTGCCAGTTTTATTCTTAAAGGGGGCTTACCTCCTCTGTCCTTTAAGCAAAGGAAAGTTTTCAGCTTACTTCAAAAGGGCAAGGACTCTGTTGATCCTAATTCTTATCATCCTATCACATTTTAAAATATGGATTACAAAATGATAAGGAAAGCTGGTACCAAATAGAATTAACAAACTGGCTCCCTATTTAATACATCAGGATCACAATGGCTTTATTGCTGGGCGGCAATTGAGTACTAACACTAATTATATGATAGCGACTTTGGATATGTTCTCAGTTAATCAGATCCCATAGGTGATCTTTTTTTTTGGGATGCACATAAAGTGTTCGATCTTGTGGCCCGGGAAACCTTTTTGGTATATTCGGCAAGTTTGGATTTTCTTCCTAGACTACAGGTTGTATTAAAAGGATGTATTCGAATGCACAAGCTAAGCTAATTTTAAATTCTACTGAGGTAGGCATTTGTAGGGTTTAATGTGGGACAAGGCAGGGCTGTCCACTCTCGCCAGCTCTTTTTGCTTTTTTTTATTGAGCCTCTGACCATAGCAATTTAGAGTGACAGAATAATGCAAGTGCCTTGGCCTTTAATGGAGCAATGAACTGGAATGGCATGAGGAGTAAAAAAAACCGATGGATTTAAGCCCATATCTCTATACTGGGTTGAATGTTTGACATTGTGGGGCATTCTGTCCATCAATTTTTCTTTTTGCATTAAACCCTTAATGGCAAAAATTAAGTTGTACACTGGCAATGCCATGCTTTGATTGGCCCCTATTAAAGAAGTGCAGGTAATAGTGCTTAATATTCTTTCACGTTTACAAATGCTGGGAGGATATATGGTGAATAAATAAAACAAAATGTCATATTGAGCTTGTAGGCTGTATGCAGGCTCACTCTAAGGTATATTTGGTTTTTTTTACTGAGGATGTGAATGAATTATACGATTTGAATTATAGACTGCTGCTTATCACAGTTAAAGGCTTATTATCTAGATGGGCTTTGCATCCTCTAACATTATTAGGGCAGGGTGCTTCAATAGAAATGGCAGTTCTCCCTCTATTTTATTTTAGATTTGCAGCTGTCCCATGCACAATCAGCTCCAAATGTTTTGCAAACACAAATTCGATGATCTGTTCTTTCCTATGGAACAAGGCCAGCCCAAGAATAGCACTAAGCACTTTATATAGGAATACAGAGTAAGGGGGTTAGCTCTCCTTGTTTGTTTTAAGACTTATTATTTTGGCACACTTTGCATAGTATATGCACAGGTTTAATAAGATACCTTATATAGCCACCTGATTCAGGGGATTGAATGCTGTAAGAAAGCCAAATTAGAGAACTTCCAAGACTTACTAAATACGCCAAAAAAGTTTGATACAAAGCATTACAAGGGCTCCTCAAGAAAAGAACACATTTTTCTAAAGCTTCTCTATGTCAATTTAGAAACTTTACTGAATCCAATGAATTAGAGGGTGGGGTCACAATACATCCAGCAATTTTAGCTGGGTGGGGAGTGAACGGATTTCTGAAATTGGATGATTTTCAGCTGAATGATAGATAGAAAACTTGGGGGGAGATTTACAAAAAAGTCACGCAGCGCAGCCCCCCGCGAGGATATGGCTATCTCCTCCCCTTTCCCTTGCACGAGCGCTGATCGCAGCTGCCATTCGCCATGCACACACCTTAGCGCCGCAGCACGAGGGTGTGTGCATGAGTCCAGCATAGGTTTTTGTACAGGAAGGGTACCCTTCCTGTACAAAATACTATGCTGGACACAAGGAAAGCTTTTCCCACTTTGTATGCTTGCTACACAGTGCAGCACGCATACAAAGTCGGAAAAGGAAGGAGAAATGAAAGCATTTCTCCTTCCTTGTGCATAATTGAAAAGGGAGCAGTTTTCTCACCCTAAATCCAATCCACTGTTTTTAGTAAATTGGGTTTAGTGTGAGAAACCTTGGGTGGTTGCATGGGAACGCCCATGCCCCACCCTTGTTAAGCCCCCATGGCGCAAAGTAACGCGAAGCAGGGCAATGCACTACTTCGCATTACTTTTACGTTATTTCCAGCGCTAAACAAGTTTAGCGCTGGAAAGTAAATTACAAGAAAAAGATTTTGCGTCGTTTTCCATAACTTTTGTGACGCAAACAGGGCGCAAAAGCTTAGTAAATCTCCCCCTTGGTGTGAGATATAGCCAGAGATAACTTGTTAGAAAACATGGTTGCAGTGGTCCTGTAGGACCCTGCTTGGGTGCTACAATATATTGATCCCAAAGTTTTGGCAGACAGAGGGAGATGGCGTTAAATTTAGTAGAATATTTGAACATGAAGAAAGAAAGTCTGTGAAATCAATATTTACTATCCTGTGAGAAGGTAAATATGTATGAGTGAATTTTAGCAAAAAGACTCAGGGAGAAGAATGTGACAATATCTAAAGATGCATGGTTAAGAATTAATGAATTAAATTTCTCTGCATTGAGAGGGGCTAACTCCCATCAAACGCAATGTTTTGCAAAATGGTTGACATATAAATGACTCCTAAGAACTGGTGGCCTTTCTACACTCTGCCCATAACAATACTACTGCGGCGGTAAGATTTAATGAGGATGGTGGTGTGTCGGACTCCTGGGAAGTCAGGAGAGGGGTCTGGCAGGGGTGCATTTTGGCATCCCAGCTGTTTACGCTTTACATTAATAAGCATGGGGACCGTCTCTCATCTAGCAGCAAAGACATCCTGAGAGCTGGTTCTAAACTGATCCCTGCTCCTTTATGCAGACAACACAGTGTTGATTGCCAGGACTGCTGTAGGCCTTCAAAAACTTTTAAATGTTTTTATCAATTTTATGGATTCACTTGTTCTTGCCACTAATTTTTGAAATCCCACACTATGATGATAGGTACTCAGAAGGCTGCTAGGTGCAAGGTATTTTGTAGGGGGGTAGAACTAACAAAAGTGTCAACCTTCTCTTACCTGGATGTGCTGTTTGTTGACCGAGGGACTTGGGTTGCGCAAAGGACACACAAAAAGAACGTTCTGGCAAGAGCAGGAGGGGCAACCATGGACTTTGCAAAAAGATTGGGGTCAAAGCCCGTACTCGCCCTGCTAAAGGTGTACAGAGAAAAATGTGTCCCTATTGCCACGTATGGATGTGATGTATGGGGATATAAAGACATGAGGGACGTCCAGGGGGCAGAAAACAAATTTATGCGTAGGCTTCTTGCTGTCCCCCCCAGCACTCCAACTTTTATCCTGCAGGAGGAGCTTGGCATGGGGTACATCTCTGACTTTATTGCTGTTGCACCCCTACTGTGCTGGTTGAGAATTTGGCCTAGCCCAGCCACCACTTTAAACCAACTAGTCGTAGCGGACTGTACTGCACTTGAGGGGGCCCTACGTATCCTCTGGTTAAAGTACATTATGGAGCAAACGAGGTGGCTAGGTTGCCCTGACCTGTATACCAACCCCAGGCCTTTAGGCCCAGCAGCCAGTAGGAATATCAAACATCTGTTTTTAGCTAAGCAGCAGGGGATAAGGGAGGGCAAGGAATTAGTTAAACCCACGGTGAGAAAGTATATCACACTGAGTCTGAGCCCACCAGTTGTAGCCTTATTCGTCACTGGTCACTAATACGCACCATCGCTTTGTGTTGGTGCACTGGCTATTAGCCTTTCCTAAAGGCTACACGAAGCCTGGTGCCCTAAAGCCATGTCCTTGTGACATTTTCTCTGAACAGGACACTTTACATTTTACTTTTTTCTGCGAATTTTATGACTCCCTGCGTAATGTATTCTCCTGCTGCTTAGATCCGGCCAATTTGTTCAAGTAAGGCCTGCATTATTATACCAAAAAATGCTTTCCTCCCCCATGGTTTGTTTTGGGGTTGCGAGTTTTTTTTACAGCGGCCTTAAGACGAAGGAAGAGGATGTTTATGCAATAGCTAGGCTGTACTTGTCTAATGCTTTTTGGGAAATATATGTGCCCAATTTTTTGCTTGACATGATATGATTATGCAGTCCAATTACCAAGCTAATGCCTCATTACTTTTGCACCTTATCTGTTGTATTTTATCTCTAGAGCGGCCCTCGGTATCTGTTTTTAATGATGAGTTTTATCTTTATCTGTTTGTATACATAGCCCTAGTCAAACTCATTTGGGCCAATTCGGCTTTCTTAAATGTTTTATATGTTTGCTTTTATGGCTTTTAGTGGCTGAATAAAGTATCTTTGACTTGACTTGACTCCGCAGTTTTTAAATATAATAAATCAGAAATGCCCAAACCTATGTTTTGGGTGTGGTATGGTAGATGCTGGAGGATGGGCATACTTAGTGTGGTTCTGTGATAAGCTGGTTAATTTTCGGGAGGACATTTATACATTTTTAGAAAATGAGCTGAAAATCAAAATACCACAAAACCCTGTGTTGACTCTTGTGGGTGCCTGCCCTATGTCGGATACCCCAATAACATTTCAGAAGCTGGTGTTTATTGCTATGTTGGTGGCCAGTCATTCATTTTGCAGAGATGGAGGTCTAAGCTTGTACCCAACGTTGTGGATCGGTGGGAGAAAATGAACAAGGTTAGGGAAACAAAGAAGATGTTGGGGGTTGGATCCGGCTATGTAAAGACATTCGATAAAATTTGGGGTTCTTGGTTGGTAAAATGAGGACCTGAAAGGGTTGAAGCTTTGCTTAGGGTGATTTTGTTGATGGTTGATAACTTTCTATGGCACCTTATGTATTTATGCATTTATTTATTTTTGTATTTATGAAATTATAAATTATCTTTTTTTCATAAGATGGCAAAACCTCCCAAAAATCGAATAATAATATTAATGTTTGTGTGTTTCAATTGTGGCGTAAGTCGGGAGACTGGATAAAGGGCCACATTTCTATCTCTTCTGAGGATAACTTGGTTGGAGCCAAAAGAGGTCCTCATTCTGCTAACCTGAGATAGAAAGGTAGATTGGGCTTCTAGTAGTGCACAGAGGGCACCCACTATGATATGTGTAGTGCACATCAAAAGTATTGTAAAAATGTATCGTCCATCTGTATACACCCACGTGTTTTCTATTAGTTAAGGGAGATTTCTGTTTAGTAGGATGGCATCCCCACATTTGCTGGGGAAGTGTGTCATTCCAGTCCTACTCTGTGGGTTAGGACGAACACTGGTGTGAATCATTCAACCCATTCATTCTCTCTTAAGTTTAGCACTTTCTTCCAATGTGAGGTGTGTCTCTTGGATGAGAGCAACGTCAGGTTTATTGAAACTTATAAAGGTGAGGACTTTCATTCACCACATAAAATGTGTCAGTCCATCCACATTAACAGACTAAGTGTTGACGGTAGTGTTACACCACACTCAGTGTTGACTGTAGTGTTATACTACACTCAGTGTTGACAGTGTAACACTACAGTCAACACTGAAGGGAGCACAAATTGTGGACTGCATTTACCATGATGCAAAGGAGCAAACTTTTCTGGGATGTGATGTAGAGTCTGGCCACACACTTTTCCCTACCCAACCTGATTTTCATGACCTCCTCTACCATTTATCTCACGTTCCTAATCTTCCTTTTTGTAAAGAATGCCTTCCGGCCCATTGATTACACTTCATCCAGCCCAAGATTCCTCCCCATGTGCGGAGCTTCCAGCCCGAGAGTACGGCTTGAGCCGGAGAGTATGGCTTGAACCGGAGATTCCTGCCCAACTGTGGATGTAAAGATACAACTAGTAAATGACCTCTGTGAATACCAGAAGTCAGGAAGTTAGACTTTTGTCTCAGATTGCCTTTGTGAATTGGGCCCCATATTTCTTTTCCTCCCGGAGGATCAGACAGACATGTTGGTGTCACAGGCAGCATGCCAGGACTGGAAGTGGTTGGGGAGACTTTGACGTGCATCAGGGATGGACTCTGCGCCCTCTGAAATTCAATGGGTGGGTCAAAAGTGAGGTCTATGCGAGAGGGAATCAATGTACCAAAAAGGTAAATAGGTTATTTTTCAAATTGTTCAGGTAGTCCATTATCCTTATTTTGTTCCTCTGGCTCCCGTTTTCCAGGCCAATGTTTTTCCTGGCAGAGTTGCCACATTTCCTTTCCCAATTCATTGTGTGACCCAAACGTGACTCCACCTCCATTATCCACCCCTCTATGATATGCAATTGTGTCTGAAACTTGGTAATGTCTCCCCATAAAGATTGCATCGCGTAGTTGGTTGTGGTCGCAGCCATGGACACCTTGGCAATGGAGTACTTGATGTCTGTCAACTCATTCATTAGTGTCATGAAGGCCATGGTCGGGATGTCCAGTGTTGGTGCCTTGTCTGCTGGCATGCTCTTTGCCTGGTGACTGTTAGCCATGGCCTCCAGGAACAATATTTGCCTGGTGTGTTTGGGCTTAGGCATATGATGAAAGATGCAAAGGATGAGATGAGATGAGGAGAACAGTGCAATAGCAACCAATGTGGGGGTAGAACACCAGAAGATGGTATATGAGCGCAGGTGGTGCTTGCAGTGTACCCATTATATGAAGCGCTAGGCCAAAAGGAGTGAGGCATTTAAAAGGTAGTAGGGTACTGGCTCAAGCCCAGTGCCACTCTTCAAAATCCAGGAGAGCACGACCATGTGGATTTCAGTAGCCAGGGAGGGGAATTAGGCCCTCCCAGAATTACGAGTGATCTTGCTATAACTGCACCTGGTGAATGTGATGTGGCTTCCGGCGGATGCTCTTTCCACTCATGCATCATGTTTAGTAGTTAAGCGTCTGTTTACCTACAAAGGCATCACATTCTATACATGAAAGTCACTTTTCATGCCATTGCTTCATTTTTCTTAGTACAATGTCACTTTTAATGGTCATGCATGACAAAAAGTGACGTTTCCCACAGTAAAGTAACCATTCCGTTGAGTCATTTTTCTAGTCCATCGCCACTTTTAATGGTCACGCAGGACTTTGCATGACAAAAAGTGATGTTACCTATAGCAATGTCACCTTTGATTCCATTAAGTAATTTTTCTTAGTCTAGTATCACTTTTAATGGTCACGCATGACTTTGCATGCAAAAAAGTGACGTTTCCTACGGTAAAGTCACCTTTCATTCTATTGAGTCATTTTTCTTAATCCAATTTCACTTTTAATGGTCATGCATTACTTTGCATGCCAAAAAGTGGCATTTCCTACAGTAAAGTCACCTTTCATTCCATTGAGTCATTTTTCTTTGTCCAATGTCACTTTTAATGGTCATCCATGACTTTGTATGATAATGAGTCACATTTAATACAGAAAATTCACCTTTCATCCAATAGTGTCCCCTTTCATAGCATAGGATAACCTTTCCAACTAGAGTGTCACCTTTCCAAATGCTTGTTTACTGACACAGTGCTATGGAAGTGGTCAAGGCGCAAGTGGCACACTAATAATAATAATAATAATAATACTGAAACTTATAAAGCGCAACAGCTACCTCAATCAGAGGTGTCCCGGCGCTCAAGCAGCAGGCAGTACACACATAGAGGTATACACACTGAAACCCGAGCCTAATCAGACCTAAAGAGCCATGTCTTTAGCGCTTTTCTGAAGCAGGACTCTGAATCAACCTGGCGGAGATACCCAGGCAGGGCATTCCACATTTTGGCCGTCCTCACTGAGAACGCTCTGCCCCCCAGACGGGCTTTCACAAAGCAGGGGGTGCAAAGCAAATTTTGTGAATTTGACCACAAAGATCGATTTTGCTTGTAGTTGTATAGCCTTTGTTTAAGGTATCCAGGGCACTTTCCCTTCAGGGCCCGGTAGGCCAAAGTCATGGCCTTAAATTCAATTCTTTTGGCTACCGGGAGCCAATGCAGCGCAAGTAAATGCAGAGAGACATGATGGCGAAAAGGTATGCGTCTGATCAGTCTCGCAGCCGCATTCTGTACCATCTGAAGGCGCCTAATCAAATATTTAGGAAGGCCAAGGTATAAGCCATTTGCGTAGTCCAGCCTAGATGTCACTGTGGCATGGACTACGGATTTGCTGGCAGTCTTCAGGCAGGTAGTGCAAGAATTTACGGAGGTTTCTCAGTTTGCTAAAGCAAGTAGCAGAGACCTGTTGAATTTGAGCCGAGAAGGAGAGATCAGCTTCCCACCTCACACCTAAGTTTTTAATATTAGTGGCTGGGGTGGGGGGTGAGCCCATTTCTGTCGGCCACCACAGATCTGGTGCCGGGGCTGGGCCTTTTCCAAAAAACATCACTTCTGTTTTTTCCGCATTAAGTTTTAACTTGTTATTGTTCATCCAAAGTGCTATATCTCTCAAACAGCCCTTAAAGTGCTTGAAGGCATCATCCGTCTGATCCTGAAAAGAGAAAACCAACTGGGTATCATCGGCGTAAGAAATCGCCTTCACCTCCCAGTTGGCAATCAGAGAGAAAAGCGGAGCCAGATACAAATTAAAAAGCAGAGGGCTCAGCGCTGAGGCCTGCGGAACTCCACACCAAAGGGGTTTGGGCTTTGAATCAAATGGTTGTAGGGCAACCTTCTGAGTGCGGCCGCTCAGATATGATATCAACCAGGCCAGCACCTTCCCCCCAAAGCCTATGTCCCGTAATCTCTGAATCAACATGGAATGGTCGACAGTATCGAATGCCGCAGATAGATCCAGGAGCACCAGCAGCGCTGATGCCCCTGAATCGAGCGAACCTCTCACTGACTCCGCCACCTCAAGGAGAGCAGTCTCGGTGCTGAAACCCGCCCGGAAACCAGATTGTGTGTCATGCAGAGATCCCTGGCTCTCAATAAAGTTAGTCAGTTGGCGCTGGACCAACTTCTCTAACATTTTTCCTGTCGGGGCAGCAGAGAAATTGGCCTGAGATTATTGAGATCGCTGGGGTCTCCATTAGGTTTTTTCCTCAGGGGAAGAAGGGTAGCATGTTTCCAATTGTCAGGGAAAACACAGTTTTAGAGGGAAGTGTTCCAGATATGAGACAGCGCACCACTAAGAGAATGGGACAACACTTTCCAGAGTCTAGGAGGACATGGATCATCTGGGGCGCCTGATCTGCATTTTTGGATTTCTGCCAAGGCATCCTGCTGCGAGATTGGCACGAAATTTGTGAGCGAGGGTTCATTCGCCACTCTCGCCGGTCTATCTGATTTCACCGTTACTGCTGGTATGGAGAAGGAATCATAAACCTTCAAAATTTTATTGTCAAAGAAACTTGCAATCTTTTCACACAAAGCAGGAGAGGGTAACACTTCGGTCTCTAATGCTATAGGCTTAAAAAAGGTCTGAACCACCTTAAAAACCTCTTTACTACAGTGGTCTGCCTTGTGAATACTACACTTGACAATGCAAGGTGCATTGTTTTAGGGGGTTGTACGTTGAAGCCTGGCACCCAACCTGATTGTACATTTCTCAGGGCTACTCCTAGTTGACGGAATGTGTGGACATTGCTATTTCCAGGATATATGACATAAACACAAAGACAAGTAATAGTTTCAAACATTTCTTATCTTGTTGAAACTTTCATTCATGTTGTTTCATGGTCAATTCACAATCATGTGTGTCATGTAAAACAAATTTGAACAGTGTGTGCACGTCTGCGATTGCCTGTGGCTGTATTCTGGATGTCTCGAGCTTTAGCATCCTCCTCTTCATCATCCTCCATTGGGTCCGGAAGTAGAAGGTCACCGTCCCAGGGGGCATTAGTCTGCACACAAATGTTGTGCAGTATTGCACAGACCAAGATGATCTTGCATACCATTGGAGGGAGTAGAGCAATCTACCCCCGTAATGTCAAGGGAGCAGAACCTGGCCTTAAGCAGTCCAAAGCTTCTTTCAACAATGCTCTGGGTCCTGCTGAGAGCCTGGTTATAGGCCTTCTCCAGCTCAGTCTGTGGATGTGCATGGGGTGTCAACACCCACGGCTGGATGCCATAGTCCTGGTCAGCTGAAAGTGAAGCAAAAGGACAACTGTCAATACTTTAGAGAAGTGTTATTGATAAATGTTAGGCGATTTGCCTTATGTGTAGTTCCATTGTCATACATTTCTCTTACATTGTTTTCACAATCTGTGTTCGTAATTCAGTTGTTGATACAGTGACATTTTTCTCTTCCATTACTCTGTGTAATGGCAAATGCTGAGCATGGGCTGATAGATCGGTCCCCTTCTACATCATGACTGTGATTTAGATCCTGCTATTTTCTGGGATGCCTATTTGGAGTAGCTCGTGACCACTCAATGTTATATGCTCACACAACACGTGTGGACTAGCCGATAGTCAGGGCCATTTTTAGCGCTGGTGGCGCCTGGTGCAACAATGTTTTATGCCCCCCCATGACATTCTCCTCAGATTCCCTCACTGTCACCCAGCAAAAGTTCCCCTCATCTCTCCATGGCCCCTCTCTCACATGCATTTAATATGTTTTCAAGCGCTGGTAAAAACTGCCTTTACTAATCCACACAGCTATCCACACAAAGTGCAGAACTATTCTATGCAGCAGGCATATTAACCCTCTGTGCTACTTTATGGTGAGTGAAAACTATCACTAGGCAAAACTCCCATCTCTCTCTCTAGCAGGAACACTAATCACAAGAGTTATCTCACCATTTTATTCCTGTCTGAAAGTTGGGCGTCAAAGGAACTCTAGAGCAGGTGGTTAAATCATAAGTTATTACTAAACACAGTGCCACCCCTGAGGTCAGTGCCCCACCTCTAGGTCAGTGCCCAGTGCAGCCACACCGTTCGCACTGCCCTAAAGCTGGCCCTACTGATTGTGGTACATATTTACATAATTGGTCCTCCGTAGGTAGATGTTGACATAGGACACATGCCTTACACTGACACATGCATATGTCCATGGTTAACCACAGATGTGGGTGTTGGTATACATGCAATGCTTTATGAACCATGGAAGGGGCATGTAGGCACCTCTGCATCCCCCATGGAAAACCTCCTTTAAACAAATTGATGCTACGCTGCATTTGGGCCAGCAATGTATTGCTCTGTACCCTTCCACCATTAAACGAAAGCCATAGTGGCTTTTTGTGTCTTGGCATTGTTAGCTTGTGTGTTTGCCTGACACATGTGCCATGATAAAGAGTGCATGTATGAGCCACACCCCTCTTACTACAGTTCCTATCTACGTCAACAGACATAGTCATGGGTATTATGTCATCCATTTCTACCTGTTTGTGGTTGCGTTAGATATTAGAGTTTAGCTTACTCACAAGTGGGCCATTCCCATATTGTCCATTCTGAAATCAGTCATTGATGATGCAGTGCCTGAATATGTAGGCATCATGCACACTGCCAGGGTATATGGCCAGCATGTTGGTGAAGAGGCCCCGATGGTCCACAATGGCCTGAACATTTATGGAGTGTATATGCTTCCAGTTCCTGTAGAGATGTGCAGTGGTTGTAGGAGGTACCAGTTGCACATGTGTGCAGTCCATGGCACCCAGAACGTGCGGTAACCCAGCAAAGGCATAAAATCTTTGCTTTGACTCCAGCTGCAGTTCCTGGGTGTTGGGGAAGAGAAGGTAGCAGGGTGTCAGCCAGATGATGTCATTCAGGGCGGAGGGAAGGAATGAGGAGAAAGATGGCTGGGAGATTCCAGCCACTCTGGTGGCTGTTGTCTGGAAGGACCCGGACGCCAGCATATGTAGTACCGCCATGAGCCTCAGCTATGGATAGATGTTGGTAGCCCTGTCAGCTGTTGGCTGTAGCCTTGGGGCATTCAGGTGTACCAGGTCTACAATGGACTGCCTCCTCAGCCGGTAAGGAGTGATTACCTTCTCCTCCCTGAGTCCTATCAGAGTGGTCCTCTGGCATTAAATGCATTCCCTTCTCCTGCGCTGCCTTCGTGGTGGTGAGGGGTGTGGGATGGGTGGTTGGGGTGGATGGTGGTGGTTGTCTCTGTGCAACTCCCAGCTACAAAATAACTACCTCCAGGGTATAGTTCTGGTTGCAAAACTGTCCTATCCAGTTTCTCTTTATATAGCAAAGTCGATGTGTAATTTCCTGTGCTTGGGTTTCACAGACGCAGGAATGTTGATGTTATCGCAACTCTGTGTCCTTCTGCAGCCACTGCTTCACTTTTCAAAAATTTCATAAATATCAGTGTGTCACTTTTTCATTGGAAATTACGACGGAACCCCTACCTTACATATATTAATACTTATGTGATACAGGCAATTCCGAAGCAGGCTTCTTTCGTTGCAAGAGTCCAAAAAGTGAGGCATCCATAAAGATACGTCACCTTGTAAATATGAAGTTGTGATAGCGCCGCCAATGTGTCAAAGGTTTTGACGCATTGCGGCGCACGCCCTTCTTACAGCCCAAATTCCTACCTCTGATGAATCAAGCACTTAATAAATGTGATTCTGTTCATAGCTCTTTCATTTTGTCCCTGGACATCTCCATATTCCAGAGGCAGAGCTCACATTGATTCCAAATAACATTCATTGTGAACATATTGTGTTCTAATAGGTAACATTGTGAAATATTCAATAGCTGTCCCCCAAGTACTCCTTGTCTCCTGTAGTCCAAGTCACAATGTTCCAGTCAGTGATGTCATTCCAGTTCTTTATTGTTCTTCCACTCTAGGCAACACGTGTTTTGTCTGTTATGCCTTTATGAGGGCTAGAAGGCCATATAATACCTGCCAAAAATATTATTGGTTCCTAGGATGCAGAGTATCTCACCAAAAGTGATATTTGAAAACCCTCTCCAGGAAGTGTGAAATGCAAGAATTTTGTTTTAAGAAAGTTGCCGAATTTCTATGAAATTGATCAGTTGCTCATACTATTATGAGTACTGTGTTAATTGAATACTTAGGTTTAATTAACTACCAAATACACCTTTCATTCCACCGTGCAAGAGAGCCAGTGGATGAAATGTGCTGATGTTTTGCTACATGCTGTATGCTATTATAGGCGGAAGCAAAATGTAATTGAACTGGAAAAGACCAATGGAAGATGATGGCCGACTGAAAGTCCCTATATGTATGTATACATGTCTTTATGTGCTATTAAAACAGATGGCAATTGTATAATTACAGGTCCATATGTTCAATAGATGAAAGACAGGTGCTACAATCATTTTACATTAAATAAGGAAGACTGGACAGCACCATATGATATGGGCTAATATCTGATTTTTATGGTTGCAAAATCGGCAAGCAGCATTCTGTCATTTTTATTTCCAGAATTGTTCAAACTGTGCTAAGCCAAATAGTCAAAAGCATAGGCGTAGATATTGAAGTCTTAACTCCCATGGTAATGGTAGTTCCTGCCATGCTTGAGGTTGGATTCATAGATTTCCCATAGCAAAGTATTATGAGCCTTTTTGAATGATTGTAAATGTTTTTCTTGAGATTTATGAGTGATATGCTGAATGTATTCAATTAAAGGTTTTGTAAGAAAGATTTATTTCCATAAAGGTGCCATATTTATCTCTTATAAGATAATTTATTGTGGCAAGTCAAGGAGTGTTTTTAGAAGGTTCTGAGCAGAACAAATTCCTTACCTCTCTTACACTGTGGTTGATGAAATGTTTCCCCCTTACGTATGCCCAGCTGTTTGAAAAGGAGCGCATTTCATGCCAGGTCTGGTGTACCTCAGCTGCTGGGCCTTGGTTTTATTTTTTATTTTTGTCAATTTTTTTGCACGTTACATTAGCTTGTAAAACAAAAAGAAAAAGCACACTTACCATGGCCAGACCTATTCTATTCGCTTTGTCACTGCTTTCTAGAGTCATAGATCTCAGATGCAGATTTAGCAGGTCATAGCAAACCTATTGAGCCTCATTTACTACAAAATGATGCAGCGCTGTGATCCAGCGCCAATCAGGGATCGATAATCAATAATACACAATCACTGGCCCAAACACATACACCCAACACATAAATCCCTGGTAGCACTGTTTCTAGTTTAACGTTAAATCAGTTGTTCACAAATTACAGGCTTATCCTAATGCATTAGATACATAATTGAACCTGTAATCAACTCTCTTTCCTCTGGTCGATGGACCATTAGTTGAAGAGTTGATGGTAATAATTAGAAACTAACTATCAGTCTATTCTACTAAATAAGCACAAACTCAGAATAAGGTTAATAGTATTTATCGCAAATAATGTGAAGGTAAATGCTCATCATGTACAGTTTTACAAGGCAAACAAAAAATAAATCACAGCGAGAGAACATTTGTCAAAGCAAAATGATATCAAACTCGAATCACAATGAAAAGAAATGCAATGAAGGAGTGGATAGATGAAGAGACATAAGTTTCAGAGACAAATATACTTTTGCAAATAATTATGCAAAATACAGGTTTCAGCCATACTAACCTAAATATTTAGTGGAAAATCTACCCCCTGGCCATGGGAATAGATGGGGGTTCCCCGGGAATGTTTCAGGAAACAAAGAGTAGGACAGGAACAGGAAACAGGTAGGCCTCTATCTGCATACAGCAAACCGACGGACAGCGACGATCTCCCCTCTCTAGCTTCTTCAAAGAGGCGTCCCCAAGAGCTCTCCAGCTGATAAGCTGCCAAGCTGCCAAGCTGCCAAAACACCCCCCAGACACCCCAGTTATACTCTAAAAACCTACATGTTCATCCCACCATTGTAGCAACATTTTCAGAAACTTGTTCTCTCATTGGTCAACTCAGGGGGTGTTCTATCACACCACCATAGTCACGTCCATGGTTTCACAGCATCCATTGTTCAACAATACGTAATCCACGTTACATGAATACAGCTTCCTTCAATTTGTAACATGTTTCAAAACTCTACATTTTTATTGTCCGCCTCTGCAGCTCCCGCGGAAGAAGTTTGTGCAATTTGCTCATGATCTCACGGCCATCCTTCCGTTACTTGGCAGACATACAATGGTTTCACAAAGGTCGTCAACATTGCCTTCTTTATTTCTCTCTCAGAGCTCGATTTTCAGCTTTTATTTGACTTTCTTCTTATTAATCTTTTACTCGTCATGCAACGATGTAAGCCCATGCAAGCTTCACTACGATGAATAAAACACAGACATTATTAATTTCATGAAATATAATTCTCACTGTTTACCACCCACCATTAGCACTATCCCACGTTATTCGTCTAATAAAGCATTAACGCACAGAAAGCAGCATTATCATTATTTTAATTTTTCAAGCAGAACGTGAATGCGGCCTAGTTTTTCATGCATTAGTCCACGCATTAGTGCACACATGCGCACAAGCATTTCCCCGTGTTTTTGCATGTTAGTTTACTGCACACGGTTAGTAAATGTTACCGAGGAATTAATCCGAGCAGGTTTTACTTTCTCAAACCCCTGCTCCATCAATTTCCCCCTTTGATGGCATTTTTGAGCCATCACAAAAATCACCATCATACTAATAACCACCTTTATTTTTATCTAAAGGATTGTACTCTTTTCTTGTTTTGCCATTTTCTCATCTAAGTCTTTCATCATTTCATAATAATTTCCTTTCATATCCTCTAGTTCTATTTCTTCTCTTCTTCTTTTCCTAGCTCAACGTTTTTTGTCTACTTCTGTCATCTCCTTCTTTCCACATCTACCCTTACGACATTTATATGCCATTATTATAAACAGAATCACTACAGCTATTGAAATAATTGGTATTAGTATTTTACCTAATATACTACTCCCAAATGTGAAAAACCATCTACATATAGAGGAAAAACTCTTACCAAGTTGAGTCAAATCTTCATGTAATTTTGTAATATTCTTTATATATCCCTCCAGACTTTTACTTTTATCAGGGATATAAGTACAGCAGTGTTGTATTTTCAACATGCCTTAGACTCCACCCCCTTTTGCCAATAAAATATCCACTACAAGTCAATTTTGCAAAACCATAGATCTAATTGCAACCATTTCAGTATCAATCATCAAAAACCCACCAGCAGTGTCCGTTGATAAACGATCAACCACTGTGGACAATTTCCGAATTTTATGCGAATTAAGAACAACTCCAACTGAGGGTATCATGCACCAAAAATATCACCAATTATTTCTGAAAAACTTGCTCTCTTTTCACGTATTAGTCCATGCTTTATTTCATTGATTCTATTATTTCTATCTACATGGTAAACTTTAGGAAATACGATGCCAAAATAACAACTACCATACTGATGTGC
The DNA here is from genome assembly GCA_963921515.1 of Calotriton arnoldi. Lineage (NCBI taxonomy): Eukaryota > Metazoa > Chordata > Amphibia > Caudata > Salamandridae > Calotriton > Calotriton arnoldi. The sequence goes on along the minus strand of CAWUFW010003175.1, from coordinate 1,641,304 downwards.
TGGCAACCTGTAGTAATACAAAGGGGATGATGGACGGAACGTTTGAGCCAATCAAACACTCACCCCAGTCAACTGATCTGGGTTTAATCCATCATCATTCTTTAGCTCACTCCACCACCCCAGTTCAGACATGGCCATATGCAAATCAGTCTGACCCTGTGCCTCATGGGAACAGTCCAGCCCGAACTGCCAGCCATGTCTTCCCTGGACCGGAAACAAGCATCCTAGGACCGGTTTCTGGCATTCCAGCCGTCATCAGCCAGGCTTGCTTGAATCCAGTGGCAAAGTGAGCAAGGGACCCACGTCTGGGCATACCCCGCCAACTTAGGGCGAACAAAGTGATACAAAAGGGGATGATGGACGGAACGTTTGAGCCAATCAAACACTCACCCCCAGTCAACTGATCTGGGTTTAATCCATCATCATTCTTTAGCTCACCGGAAACAGCTTGATGATGGATTAAACCCAGATCAGTTGACTGGGGGTGAGTGTTTGATTAGCTCAAGCGCTCCGTCCATCATCCCCTTTTGTATCGCTTTGTTCGCCCTAAGTTGGCAGGGTATGCCCAGACGTGGGTCCCTTGCTCACTTTGCCACTGGATTCAAGCTGGCCTGGCTGATGACGGCTGAATGGCCAGAAACCGGTCCCAGGATGCTTGTTTCCGGTCCAGGGAGGACATGGCTTGGCAGTTCGAGCTGGAATGTTCCCATGAGGCACAGGGTCAGACTGATTTGCATATGGCCGTGTCTGAACTGGGGTGGTGGAGTGAGCTAAAGAATGATGATGGATTAAACCTAGATCAGTTGACTGGGGGTGAGTGTTTGATTAGCTCAAGCGCTCCGTCCATCATCCCCTTTGTATCGCTTTGTTCGCCCTAAGTTGGCAGGGTATGCCCAGACGTGGGTCCCTTGCTCACTTTGCCACTGGATTCAAGCTGGCCTGGCTGATGACGGCTGAATGGCCAGAAACCGGTCCCAGGATGCTTGTTTCCGGTCCAGGGAGGACATGGCTTGGCAGTTCGGGCTGGAATGTTCCCATGAGGCACAGGGTCAGACTGATTTGCATATGGCCGTGTCTGAACTGGGGTGGTGGAGTGAGCTAAAGAATGATGATGGATTAAACCCAGATCAGTTGACTGGGGGTGAGTGTTTGATTAGCTCAAGCGCTCCGTCCATCATCCCCTTTTGTATCGCTTTGTTCGCCCTAAGTTGGCAGGGTATGCCCAGACGTGGGTCCCTTGCTCACTTTGCCACTGGATTCAAGCTGGCCTGGCTGATGACGGCTGAATGGCCAGAAACCGGTCCCAGGATGCTTGTTTCCGGTCCAGGGAGGACATGGCTTGGCAGTTCGGGCTGGAATGTTCCCATGAGGCACAGGGTCAGACTGATTTGCATATGGCCGTGTCTGAACTGGGGTGGTGGAGTGAGCTAAAGAATGATGATGGATTAAACCCAGATCAGTTGACTGGGGGTGAGTGTTTGATTAGCTCAAGCGCTCCGTCCATCATCCCCTTTTGTATCGCTTTGTTCGCCCTAAGTTGGTAGGGTATGCCCAGACGTGGGTCCCTTGCTCACTTTGCCACTGGATTCAAGCTGGCCTGGCTGATGACGGCTGAATGGCCAGAAACCTGTCCCAGGATGCTTGTTTCCGGTCCAGGGAGGACATGGCTTGGCAGTTCGGGCTGGAATGTTCCCATGAGGCACAGGGTCAGACTGATTTGCATATGGCCGTGTCTGAACTGGGGTGGTGGAGTGAGCTAAAGAATGATGATGGATTAAACCCAGATCAGTTGACTGGGGGTGAGTGTTTGATTAGCTCAAGCGCTCCGTCCATCATCCCCTTTTGTATCGCTTTGGCAACCTGTAGTAAGCATTCTTGCCACACACATAATATACTGCTGGAAATACAGGATCAGTTCCACCTTTTAATCCCCATCCACCAGTTATCAGAAAAGTGTGTTCACATTCACTAGTACCAATGAAATAATTATTATAGTCAGTTTTTAGTCTAAGTAAGCAAAGTTTCCCTTTATGATACCAATCCAGAGACAACGCAGCGCAAGTCTCGCCTTTCTTATAATTTCCCTCTCTAAAAGCCCATGGTGGTACATGTGACTTCTGTTCAGCAGCTTTCCTTTGAAAATCCTGTCTTTTATCTTCAACCATTTTAATGAATTCTTTCTCTTCAGCCCGTAAACTACATGTCAGATTATTTCTATGAGCATATACTGTATCTATTGTTTGTGTAATATGAAAAAATTCTCCCATGTATCCCACATTTCTATTACTATACACCTTATTAATATCTTTTCTAATAGGAATTTCTGAAAACACTAAATCCATATTTGAATAGCAGTACTGCAACTTCCCCGTCACATAAAAAAGACTTGTTAGAACACTATATGATACGCCATATGTTAAAGGAAGGTGATGGTAAGTCACCCCCTCTGAGACAGACGAAGGTAATTGCATGCACATGTAACAATCTCTCACATCCATTGTGTCCACATATTCATATAACAATTTGGTAAAGACATTTAACGAGAAATCACTAAGTGATTTATCACGATGATAAATGCTATCATCAACCTGATCATTGTTAGTTTTAGGAGTTTCTTTAGTAACAGGGTCCATTCTTTCACTAATCACATTATTAGTATTATTCTTGATATTAGTTACCATTAGAATAGGTACAAAGACAGTTAATATTAACCATATTAACATTAATAGCAAGACACTACATAAGCAAGCTTTGATACATCTACGTTTAAAACTAGGTTCTTGATTTCCAGTCACTATATCTTCTGCCATTTTGTATACTATAAAAAAATAAAAATATAAGAAAAACCTAACAACTTTCTAAAATTTTGTGAAAAGCTTGTCCAAAACCACCGGAAAATAGTGTATCCAACACTTCAAGAAGAAAGCTTCTTCTTTAAACCCCTCTTTCTTTCTTTTTTTTTTTAAAAAGAGTCTTCTTCAGATCATCTGGAATTTCCCAAAAATGTTCACTGAATTTTGTTGCACCTTAATTTTTCACTGTTTTCTTTTAAGGCGATCTCAGTTTGCTTTCATCAATTTGCTCAGTACCAGTACCAGCTTCTCGTTCTATTTGATCTGTGCTTTCAATTTCCTCCAATCCAATATATGTCCATTCAGGAGCTTTGTATTTCCTGCTTGGGACTCTTATTCTCTTTGTCCTTCGTACTGATTCTTCCTCTGATTCTTCTTGTTCAGTTTGACTTGATACTTCATTTATTTGTTCTGGTTTTCTCTTTTCAATAGTGTATTTCAGTCTTTTTACTCCACTTGGCCAATTGTCACCCTTTTTCGCTCTCTTAGCTTGAACCATTTCTTCACCTTTTCTTTCTGGTTCACAGGCTCTTTTATTTAGTCCCTTTCTTTGTTGAACTTGCTCTTGATCTTCTGTAACTTCCTTTTCTACTTGCTCAACAGCAGTCTTACGAGACCCAGTAGCTGGTGCCCACTCTACTTGACTTGTGCTTGGGTGTTCATCATCATTTTGCTTGTCAGAATCTGTCACTCTAGATTCTTTAGCTTCACAACCTTCAGCTTCTGGTTTCTTATTTTTATTCACCAGTTGCTGCTCACCTTCTTTTTCAAGTGGACTTGGGACTCTTCTGGTATGACTTGCATGGATCCAGTTTGGCAAGCCACCACACTTCACTGCTGTTGTTGTCACCAAAATAATCTGGTAAGGTCCATGCCACCTGGGTTATGAACACGACTTCCTCACGTGTTTCTTGACAAGAACCCACTCTCCTGGACTCAGATCATATGCTTGATCCGGCTGTGTTGTGGTTGCAATTTCTCCAAACTGATGAGACACAGAACGCACCAGATCAGCCATACCTTTGCAATAATCAAGCACTAGATCATCAGACATATTCATCAGTTTGTTTGCTGGTACAATCGCGCGTCTCATTGCTCTTCCCATCAGCACTTCATGAGGACTCAATCCAGTATTTTTATCTGGGATACTTCTAAGACTCATCAATACCAGGGGTAAAGCGTCAGGCCATTTCAGTGTTGTGGATGCACATACTTTTCCCAGTCTAGATTTTATAGTGCCATTAATTTGCTCGACCACTCCAGATGCTTCTAGTCGATAGGCACAAAGCAGCTTCTGCTCAATTTGTAGTGCTGCACAGATCATCCGAATTATCTCATTATTAAAATGAGATCCCCTATCTGTCTCTAAAGTGACTGGAAAACCGAACCTTGGAATCAGTTCTCTTAGAAGCAATTTTGCAACAGTCAAACTATCATTCCTTCTTGTTGGATAAGCTTCTACCCAACGAGAAAACAAGCAAACAACAACTAACACATATTTTAGTCCGTTACATGGGGGAAGCTCGATGAAATCGAGCTGAAGCCTCGTAAATGGTCCTGCTGCTTTTCCAATTCGTCCCCAACTCACAACTGTCTTTCTGCCTGGATTTTGCTGCTAACATATAGCACACCTTTGGCATAAATTCTCTGCAATGACTCTGAATTTAGGGTTATACCATGACTGCTTGAAGAGCCTAATCATTGCACCTCTTCCAACATGTGCAATTCCATGGTATACCCTTGCCATTTGGGATAGTAAATAATCTGGCATAACTGGTCTTTCATCTATATATACCCAAACTTCATCTTCTGCTCTCTTCTTGCAGCCGATTTTTTCCAAATTTCCTTTTCCTCATCACTTGCCTCTTCTTGTAACTGTCTAATCTCATCCCAAGTTTCCCAGGAGGAAAACATCAGGTGGCAATTAGTATTTTTCTTCTCCACCCCTCTGTTTATCGCAATTGAATTTTGTGCACAGAAACGTGCTACTTGATCAGCGTATCTGTTGCCGCTTGTCACCTAATCATTTCCTGACTTATGTGCAGAACATTTGACTACTGCATTTTTCTTTGGCAATTGCAAAGCATCCAATAAATCTTTCACATTTTTGCTATTTCTGATAGGAGAACCTGAAGAAGTCAGAAATCCCCTTTGCATCCATAACTGTCCGAAATCGTGAACCACCCCAAAACCATATTGACTATCCATAAATATGGTCACTTTCAAATTTTGGCAAATTTTGCATGCTCTAATCAGAGCTATGAGCTCAGCAATTTGTGCAGAATTTACCCCTTTTAGACAGGATGCTTCCAGAACTGCAGCCACTGTACATACTGCATAAGCAGAACTCAATTAGCCTTTTTCATTTCTCAGACAAGATCCATCAACAAACATCATACTATCTGATTCCTCTAACGGGGTGTCCTTAATGTCTGGCCTAGGTTTCGTGCACAAATCTGTCACATCCAAACAATCATGACCTGCTTCGTCTCTTACTTCCTCACAAAATGAACTAGGCAACAAGGTTGCCGGATTTTTTGTCGTACATCTCACCACAGTCACATTTTCAGCACCTAATATTACTCTTTCATACCTAGTCAGCCGACTATAGGTCATGTGCTGTGTATGTGTTCTTGTCAAAAGAATCTCAACTGAGTATGGCACATATACTTTAACTGGATGTCCCATCACAATCGCTTCACTCTGTTCCAAGCTCACACAAGTAGCAGCTACTGCTTTCAAACAACCTGGTAACGCTGCAGCCACTGAATCCAAAGTAGCAGAAAAATATGCCACTGGACGTCGTGCCATTCCATGTCTCTGAGTTAAAACTGAAAGTGCACACCCATCTCTCTCACAGCAGTACAACGCAAAATCCTTTGCATAATCTGACATTCCCAATGCAGGTGCTCGACAAAGACTGTCTCGTAACTCAATAAAAGCATTCATGCTTTCATCATCCAATTCAATCGGATCAGTCACATCCTTGTGGGTCAACCTCTGTAGAGGCTTCGCAATCAGTGAAAAGCCACTGATCCACTGTCTGCAGTATCCAACCATTCCCAAGAACATTCACACTTCCTTCTGAGTTTTAGGAGGACTCATTTGTTAAATTACACTGATTCTTTCTGGTGTCACCTTTCTCACTCCTTTCTCTATTTTGTGTCCCAAATATTGGACCTCTTGTTTACAGAACTGATATTTTGCAGGTGACACTTTGTGTCCCCCTTCTGACAGATGATTCAGTAAGGCAATTGTATCTGTCACACATGACTCTCGTGTTTTTGATGCCACCAGTAGGTCATCAATATACTGAACCAAACCAATTTTTCTGGAATAATCAAAGTCTCCAGACATTTTTTCAAGATCTGATTAAAAATCGATGGACTCTCTGTGTACCCTTGAGGAACTCGGCACCATGCCAAAACACGGTCTCCAAACTGGAACGCAAATAAATATTGGCTATCCGGAAGTAAAGGAATCGAGAAAAATGCCTGACACAGATCAATTACTGTATACCATTCTGCATCACAGGAAATCTGATATAGAATCACTGCTGGATTCGGTACTATTGGACAACAGGGTACCACAATCTTATTTATTTTTCGTAAATCTTGTACTATCCTATATTTTCCGCTTGGCTTTTTAATTCCCATAATAGGTGAATTACAAGGACTTCTTACTATTTCTTTTAAAATACCTTGCTCAATCATTTGGTCAATCACAGGAATAACTCCTGCTGTTATCTCAGGACTCATTTTGTATTGAGGTGTGTTTGGAAATGTTGCACCCGGTTTCACCGTAACATGAATAGGATCCACACCTTTCATCAGACCAATCTCTTTTCCTGAGAGATCCCATACATCAGATCTTACTGTATCTCTCAACTCTGCAGGCAAATCTTCTTCAGTAAGAAGTGAAAACAGTTCATCCACTTCTGTCCCTTGTTTTGCTAACATCATTTTAAACGCAACATCCTCATCTGGTGTTTGGAAAGCAATACCATCTGGTGTACAACAAATTGTGCAATTCATTTTGCACAGTAAATCTCTCCCTAACAGATTCACCGGACTCGTATCACATACCACGAACCGATGCATGTCTCTGAATCTTCCAATATGAACTTCTATTGGCTTTGTTATTGGGGTTTTGATATGCTTATTGGAAACTCCTACGACTTGGATAGTTTCTCCCGAGAGGGGTAAGTTTGGAATTTCTACTGCTCTCACAGTAGAACGGGTAGCACCAGTGTCCACTAGGAATGTAATATCATTACCTTCCCTTTTCCATCAACAAATGGACCTGACTGATCTACCTCTAGAGTTGCACCAAGCACACACTCTTCCTCCCCCCTCAGGCACCGTCATTGAGATGAGTCTGAATCACTCTCATTGCACTGCAACAAGTATTGCGGAATCATTTGCACATTTTGATTCTTACCAATTTGTTCACCCGCGTGAAATCCAGTGTTCGCACTGTATCTCTGCACCTGAGCATTTACATTATTTGGCATAGGAGCTTGTGGTACCTGTAACTGTGGAGTAACTATCTGCTGCTGCTGTTGTTGATTCACAACCACCTCATTCTGCATCTGTGAATTTAAATTTTGATTCAACCCATTATTTTTCTGAGCAGATCTACACTCAGTCTTCCAATGCCCAAATTTTCTGCACGCATGACAAGGATATTTCCTTTTCATTTCATCTTTATTCATCTTACCTCTACCTCTACCACCATTCATTACTTGACCATTCTGATTCTGACCTCTCATCTGAAAAACTGTTTGGGAACTACTGTTTCCTTCTTGCTGTTCTGCTACCTTCACTTGTGCCCACATCATTTTCTCTTTTAGCTTCTTATGCCTTGATTCAATATCATCACTACAATACTTTGCATACCTCAGTATCTCATCAACCGTTTTACTCTGCCAACAAATCAAATGTTGCTGAATCATGTTACTAATTTCTGGTTTTAATCCGAATACAAAGCGATACACAAAATGTCCCATATCTGTATCTCCAATATTCTCAAATCCACTGTACTGTTTGAACACCTGTAACAACCTTTCATAATAAGCATGTACCGACTCCTTTGGTTCTTGAGTTGTTCTGTCAATTTTAACCCAATCTGTTTCTTTCGGAGAAATTTTTCCCTTCAGGTATGTAATTACCTGATGATATTTCCTCATCACCTCATCTGAAGGTGCACCTGTTTTCGGATCTCTAGGATATTCTTCTTTAGGCCAATCAACAGTAATCTTACACTCTGTCCATAAATCTGCTGGAACAACAATCTCAAATAAACCATCCAGATCTTTCAACAAGACTTTTGAAACCTTCACAAACCTCTCTACTTGTTTGAACCATTCAACCGGTTTCTCCCTCAACCTAGGGAAGTCATGAGTAAAAGACAATATATCCTGTCTCGTCCAAGGAACATGAACATATCCACCACCCGGAACTTCTTTCATTGGACACACCCTTTCAGCCTGTTCTGATTCTCTCAGTGGAAATAAAGACGCATTTTTATTGGCATTCATTTCTTCTTTCTTTTTCGCCCATCTACCTTTCCACCGTTCTACATCACCCCATTTCTTCAGGATATTCATCAATTCTTTTATTTGCAATCTTTTACCAGATGCATTCAAACTCTCTAAATCCTTTTCAGTAAAATCCAGTCTATATGTTTTCTGTAACACTTTTGACTTCTCTATGTCCACTCCATATTCACAAGCAGCCTCTGTTAACTTTTCATGAAGATTTCTTGCTTTCCAAGTAATATTTTTGCACAGAAATAACAACTCCTCATCTCGATAATTACTCAATCTGTCTGGACTTATTGTACCAATAATCATTTCTTCCAAATCCACTCTCAGTTTACTCACATCTATACTCTGTGGTTGAGGTTTTCGCTTTTCCATTCCCCTTATCCAGTCATCTAATTCATCTGGTGAGGGTCCCATTGAACTCCCTGATATCGGAGTGTCATTCTGCACTAACCTCCTCGGATCCACTTGCGCACTTGTCTTAGGGGCTTCAGTTAACATCTCACAAACTGGCAAATCAATTAATGAAGTACTTGTCTCTGTCTGTTCTACCTGATCAACTATCGTTACCACTTTATTCCTGTCTCTATTTATTGGGACTGTCAACGCATGTGCTTTTGATATATTCTGTTTTTCTCCATACAACGGAACTATAGGTCCAATCGTTACTGGCACTCTTAATTCTTCCGCATTCAGATTCAACTGATTAATTCTCTGAGTCAACTCCTCTCCCGCCCTATTCAACATGTCCATTTCACTCTCTTGTACTGTTCTAAGTAACTACTGGGACTTGAGAAACCTGCGGAATTAGTGGGGTTCCCATTAATGGTGCATTTTGAACTATCTCACTTGTGTTCTCTTGATAAGGTGGAGGTTTTTTAGTCAAAATGTCATCTGACAACTCATCATCAGAATCACTTGGGTCAAAATCTATCCTTGATGTCTCTACATTTTTCTTCTTCTCTTTACATTTGCCTCCCGTTGCTTCTTCAGCAACTAAAACTGGATACAGACCCTCTGTCACAACCGCTCTCCTCCATCTTTTCATTCTTTCTCCCCTACTTTCAAAAGGATATCTAGTCATAATATTTCTGTATCTTCTTCCACCTCTATACTTCTCTTGCTCATATGCCTCATATTCCCATTCCTCAAGCGCTTCATACTGAGTAGGTCTAGGTCTAGGTTCTAGAGAATTCATTTGTTCTCTCAGATTCTGTAGAATCCTTACATTAAATGTACCATGCTCCGGAAAAGCTAAAACACCATCATCTTCTGTGTATTTCACCCAATTCTCTAACCAAGTACACGTATGGTAACCACATTCCATCATCATAAAAGAAGCAGGCGTTCTTGGTGGCGGAGTAAGAATTCCCTCTCTTGTAAGTATTGGTTTGTCCTTTTTAAAGAAACTCTTTATCTTATTAACCAACTTCATTTTTCCCAAAACTTCTCGCTAGAATACAATTCAATAATCAAACAACAATTTCTTCGTACTTCTGCTTAATCTTATTTGCTAACAACTGTCCAATACCAGCGCGACTCACACTAACCAACCAATCAGAACACTCCTACTTAATAAGTACCTTGACCAATACCAGCGCGGTTCACAGTAATCAACCAATCACAGCACTTACGCCAGCGGCCTGACCAATGCCAGCGCGGCTTTTTGTGACGTCAGTATTACTCCTTCTACTGACCCTCCCTTTACAAAATAATACGGCAATGTTTTTCTATACATTTCTCAATAAAACATGTTAGAAAACAAACATAAAACAACGCTACTTTGTCTGTTCCACTAAATAAAGAGATAGTCTTCACTTCAAAAAGAAATAATCTCTCACTTTGAGTAAAATAATGACCAGCGCTATTCTACACCCAAACAAGCTACAGGAGGACTTGGTACTCCTCTAGGGATACTAGCCAAAGTTTCGGAAGAGGACTTTCACATGGAAAGAGGTCTTGGTACTCCTTTGGGGATGTAAGGCCAGAGTTTCGGAAGCGGACCCTTCGCTATTTCACACAAAATCTACTCTCAAACAAAATAGTCCCTAATATAACACCAACAGCCTCTCGCCGTTGAGTATTACGCAACAGACAAAGTACTTCTGCAGTGTGATACCTTATCCACACTATTCTTCTGCCTCTTTAGGCTAATACATTATCATCCCGGGATCTTAGGTAACTCCGTACCCGTACTTCAAGACAACATAGAACAAAACACTAACTTTTCATGTTAAGAAACAAATAATCAATAATCAATAATCATTACCAAACTAATCAATAATTAACCATCCTCTGCTACCAAAAACTGATCCAGCGCCAATCAGGGATCGATAATCGATAATACACAATCACTAGCCCAAACACATACACCCAACACATAAATCCCTGATAGCACTGTTTCTAGTTTAACGTTAAATCAGCTGTTCATAAATTACAGGCACATCCTAATACACTAGATACATAATTGAACCTGTAATCTTTCCTCTGGTCGATGGACCATTAGTTGAAGAGTTGATGGTAATAATTAGAAGCTAACTATCGATCTATTTTACTAAATAAGCACAAACTCAGAATAAGGTTAATAGAATTTATCGCAAATAATGTGAAGGTAAATGCTCATCATGTACAGTTTTACAAGCCAAACAAAGAAAAAATCACAGAGAGAGAACATTTGTCAAAGCAAAATGATATCAAACTCAAATCACAATGAATAGAAATGCAATGAAGGAGTGGATAGATGAAGAGACATAAGTTTCAGAGACAAATATACTTTAGCAAATAATTATACAAAATACAGGTTTTAGCCATACTAACCTAAATATTTAGTGGAAAATCTACCCCCTGGCCATGGGAATAGATGGGGTTTCCCCGGGAAAGTTTCAGGGAACAAAGAGTAGGACAGGAACAGGAAACAGGTAGACCTCTATCTGCATACAGCAAACCGACGGACAGCGACGATCTCCCTCTCTAGCTTCTTCAAAGAGGCGTCCCCACGAGCTCTCCAGCTGACGAGCTGCCAAGCTGCCATAACACCCCCCAGACACCCCAGTTATACTCTAAAAACCTACATGTCCATCCCACCATTGTAGCAACATTTTCAGAAACGTGTTCTCTCATTGGTCAACTCAGGGGGTGTTCTATCACACCACCATAGTCACGTCCATGGTTTCACAGCATCCATTGTTCAACAATACGTAATCCACGTTACATGAATACAGCTTCCTTCAATTTGTAACATGTTTCAAAACTCTACATTTTTATTGTCCGCCTCTGCAGCTTCCGCGGAAGAAGTTTGTACAATTTGCTCATGATCTCACGGCCATCCTTCCGTTACTTGGCAGACATACAATGGTTTCAAGAAGGTCGTCAACATTGCCTTCTTCATTTCTCTCTCAGAGCTCGATTTTCAGCCTTTATTTGACTTTCTTCTTATTAACCTTTTACTCGTCATGCAATGATGTAAGCCCATGCAAGCTTCACTACGATGAATAAAACACAGACATTATTAATTTCAAGAAATATAATTCTCACTGTTTACCACCCACCATTAGCACTATCCCACATTATTCGTCTATTAAAGCATTAACGCACAGAAAGCAGCATTATTATTATTTTAATTTTTCAAGCAGAACGTGAATGCGGCCTAGTTTTTCATGCATTAGTCCACGCATTAGTGCACGCATGCGCACAAGCATTTCCCCGTGTTTTCATGTTTTTTCATTTTAGTTTCACCGCACACGGTTAGTAAATGTTACTGAGGAATTAATCCGAGCAGGTTTTACTTTCTCAAACCCCTGCTCCATCAGCTGCGCCGCAAGCCATTATGCTGCACTGAGCTGCATCATTTTAAAAGCACAGGCATGCATCGTATTATCAACAATACAATGCATCCTTACATCATAAGTCATCACGATCAAGACAGTCACAAAAGAATATGTATACTGCACGCACTTGCATACCCCAGGTCAATGCAGGCGAGGATACAATCAACAATACGGATCCCCCCACACACACACAGCGCTACCATATAAGCATCCATGTATAAACACATATATTTCTGGGTGGATGCCTGGTTAAGCACACCACGAAGGTACATATTGCACATGTACGGACAACAAAAGACAGTATTTTTTGTTATCGTTAATAAAGTTGGAGATAGCATATTTGTGAAATAGAATGTGAATATTGTTACATAATTAATATCGTTGTGATTACTTGAAGCCTCATCAGTACTGTATCTGCTTTCTCTTTCTTTTGTCATATGTGACCAGTCACACATAATATTGTCAATTTGATACAGTCAAATGACATTTTCTTTTCTTTTTCCTCTCTCTTTTTGAAAATCAATAAAAAAGAATCCAACAAAAAATAAACAATACGATGCATCCTTGTGCTTTCCCCTGCACTGGCTCACAATTGGATGCCATGCGCTAGCGCAGGCACCCTTGCGTCATGTTGCAAGGGTGCCTACATTGTGGGGATGATTGATTTTGTGGAGGAAGGGACACCTTTCTCCACAAAACAATCATTGATGGCATTGTCCTCTTTCTGTGCGTGCTGTCGAATGCAGTACGCATAGAAAGAGGAAAAAACAGGGAGAAAAAAAGCATTTCTCCTTGTTGCGCCACTCCTACACCTCCCCTGGAGAGGCATAGGATTCTGACGCATTCCCAGTTTTACAAAATGGAGATGTATCAGGTTCCATGGATGTTGCATGAGTACACCCACAGCAACACCCATGGAATGCCCCTTTCATGCAGAGTAATGCATGAAAGTCATGCAGGGTGACTTTACGTGGCCTTGAAAATATGGGCAAGCCCATTGCACCTCCAGTGCGTCAAATAAAGTGGCGCGCCGGCGGCGCAATGGGCTTGTAATTGAGGCCCATTGTTTCAAAGTCATAACATATACTGAGAAGGGGCTCTGGGTCAGCCCCTTGCTCATGATTGGATGGCTTTGTTGTGTGTCTCAGTTGTCTGCTGTACATTCGATGACTTTCCGCCTTATTCTTGTGTTTGTTCTACACAAGACCATTTCGGTCATATATTTTCTCTGATTGAATGAGTTGTATCCTCGCATTGCATACCTGAAGGGACCATTCGTAGCTGAGAGTGACGGTGATTCCAACAAATTAACAAATCCTTACAGTCTTACCCCTCTTCAATTAAGGCTGATATCCCTGGCATGACACCATATTGGCTTATAAGTGTGCCCAAAATGAACACATTTACAATGATTGCTCAACCATGAAACCGAAAACTGTTATGTGATAGAATAGACGGTTTCTGTTTCTTTTAGGGGGTGTGTACATGCATTCTGAAAATTCTGAATCGATCCATAGAAAAATATGGGAAAAAGGTACAACTAAGATTCGGACAGATGTAGCCCTGAGTTTTTTGTGATGTCCTAAATGTCACAACTCTCATAGGAGAAAACCACAGATTACATTTAAAATTTCTAAAAATATCTTTGTGAAGTCAGTCCAAAATAGTTACCCACAGCAATACTTCACATTTTGGCCTTCAATGCAATACTTCAAATTGTCCTCGCATTTTCTCTCTCTTCCCTCATTGTTCCACCATCATCCACTTTCTCATCCTTACCTAACTAGATGGGGAAAATTAATTATCCAAGTAGGCAACGGGCATCCCTCCCTTGGTAAAATAAATCAGAAATGAATACTCTAGGATGCAGGTCCTGACATTATAAAGTCGCATATAATAATTTCGAAATGTCAGAGTGAAATGTCATCATGACCTTATGAACAGTGCAATAGGACCTTTTGGAGGCACATCAAAACACTCATCTTTTTTTTGATGAAGTAAATTGTAGACGCGCGTTTAGCTGTTAAAGTGTTATAGAATCCATTCAGATTTTTTAAATAAAACAAGTTTTCATGGTGAAGGGACTAAGGGCCTCATTTATGAGGAATTGGCGCAGGGCAGCGCCACAAGTCTTCTTGCTGTGCTGCCCTATGCCAATTTGAAAGGGTAGGATTGCACCGTATTTATGAAATACAGTTCATTCCGGTCCTTTCCCCCTATGCTGGACACACAATTTGCTGCCTAGCACCAATGTAGGCACCCTTGCACCATGGAGCAAGGGTGCCTCTGTTGCAAGCAGGATTGTTTTTGTGCAAGAAGGGGCACCTTCCTGCACAAAAACAATTCCGAGAGGGGGTTTCCTCTTTCCATGTGTGCTGCAGCACACATGGAAAGAGGAAAAAACAAGGAGAAATAAAAAAAAAATATTTCCCCTCATTACGCCTGCTTTTCCCCAGGTTTACGTGATTAAGTAAATCTGGGGCAGCATCATAATCCATGGGTGTTGCGTGGGAAAACACAGAACAACGCACATGGAACACCTCTTTGACGCAGGGTAAGGCAAGGCAGTGAGCGACTTGCGCTGTTTTGTATTACTCCATATCTATGAGGAGATGCAAAGCCACTCAGAGTGGCTTTGCATTGGTAAACAGCCATTACTACGAGTTTTTTACTTCGCGATACCATTACAACGCATGCATTACCACGCATGCGTTGTACATCACGAAGTCTTTACTACGCATTTTTTTAGAACGCATGGTCATTTACCACGCATGCCTTTACAACGAATTTCTTTGTAAAGGTATGTATAGTAAATGACCATGCGTTCTAAAAAAATGTAGACGATCCACGTCGTTGTAAGGAAACAGAGGCTGTTCCGTTTCCTCATAACGACTTGCACCGCCCCTCAGAGACGACGTGAAGCAGGAACCAGGAGGAGAGAGGAACCACGAGGAGAGAGAGGTAAGGGGATTGGGCATGGGGTGGGGTTACTTTTTAGGGTTTAGGGGGTCGGGGGGTCGTGCTGGGGGTAGTGTTTTAGGGTTTAGGGTAGTGTTGTGGTGTGGTGTTTGTGTAGTGTGGGGTAGTGTTTTAGGGTTTAGGGTAGTGTCGGGGGGTCGTGCAGGGTAGTGTTTGAGTGTAGGGACCGGACTGGGGTTCGGGGGGGTCGTGCTGGGGGTAGTGTTTTAGGGTTTAGGGTAGTGTTGTGGTGTTTGTGTAGTGTAGGGGGTCGTGCTGGGAGTAGTGTTTTAGGCTTTAGGGTAGTGTTGTGGTGTTTGTGTAGTGTAGGGTAGTGTTTTAGGGTTTAGGGTAGTGTCGGGGGTTGTGCAGGGTAGTGTTTGAGTGTAGGGACCAGACTGGGGGTTGGGGGGGTCGTGCTGGGGGTAGTGTTTTAGCGTTTAGGGTAGTGTTGTGGTGTTTATGTAGTGTAGGGGGTCGTGCTGGGGGTAGTGTTTTAGCCTTTAGGGTAGTGTTGTGGTGTTTGTGTAGTGTAGGGTAGTGTTTTAGGGTTTCGGGTAGTGTTGGGGGGTCGTGCAGGGTAGTGTTTGAGTGTAGGGACCGGACTGGGGGTCGGGGGGGTCGTGCAGGGGGTAGTGTTTTAGGGTTTAGGGTAGTGTTGTGGTGTTTGTGTAGTGTAGGGTAGTGTTTTAGGGTTTAGGGTAGTGTTGTGGTGTTTGTGTTGTGTAGGGGGTCGTGCTGGGGGTAGTGTTTAAGGGTTTAGGGTAGTGTTGTGGTGTATGTGTAGTGTAGGGTAGTGTATTAGGGTTTAGGGTAGTGTCGGGGGTCGTGCTGGGTAGTGTAAATGTAGTGAGAGGACTGTCACTTACCTTAGAAACTTTTACCACGACTATACCTTTACCACGCATGTTTTTGCGTTGTAATGGCATGCGTGGTAAAGGCATAGTCGGGGTAAAAGTTTGCGTTGTAATGGTATCTCGTTGTAATTGACAATGCGTACTAATACCTGCGTTGTAATGTTACGCGTTGTATTGGTACGCGTTGTAACGAGTGCTATTCCTTTGCATTGCCTCATAGATATGATTGAGAGGCTTGCGCCTCCGGAGCATGACAAAAGTGATGCTGCTGCTGTACAAGCCTCTCATAAATAAGCCCCTAAATTTGTATATTCTCTTAAAGCAATTATTAGTGATGCAGCATCTGACCCTAAATTCAAGAGAACACGCTCTTATCTAGTTCATATATCACCAAACCCCTCCAATTGAAAATTAAAATATTAGGTCCAAGAGACGTATTATGTAATTGTTGGGATGATCACTCAGCGAGTTAATTACTTGTTGCTGACACTTGTGTAAACTACAGATCAAAGGTTTCGATCCTAGCATAGAAGATTCAGACTTTTCTCACCTATAAGCTGATAAATGTAGAATGATTCTATTTTGTGTTATTAGTATCACAGCAAAATTACATAAACTGTGGTACTAAGTGCTTTGTTACATTTTAGACCACTTTCTTAAAGGAGATTACAGAAAACATCGGGGCATATTTGCAAGAAATTGGCATAGAGCAGGGCCGTACGGCTTCTTGCTTCCCTGCCCTACCCCAATTCGAAAGGGCAAGAATGCACTGTGTTTACAAGATCCAATGCATTCCTGTCCTTTCAGCTAGTGCCGGCGCACATTTTTCAACTGTGCATCAATGCAGACACCCTAGCATCATGGTGCAAGGGTGTCTGCATTGTTGTCAAGATTGTTTTTGTGCAGTAAGAGGCAGCTTCCTGCACAAAAACAATCCTAGGAGGCGCTTTACTCCAGAATGCAGCACACATAGAAAGAGGAAAAAACTAGTAGAAATGAAACATTTCTCCTTGTCACGCCTAGTCGGGGGATGTGCCTGGTTTTGCCGCATTTCCAGATTCATGCCATGTTGTAAATTTGGTAATGTGTCAAAACCTGTGGGCGTTGCCTGGGAACAGCCACTACAATGCACATGGCATGCCTCCCTGACACAGTGTGAGGCAACGCAGCGACTTGCGCTGCAATGCCTCACACCATATCTACAAGGTCATGAAAAGCCACACAGGGTGGCTTTACGTGGCCTTTTAGATATGGCTAAGCACTGTGGACCACCTGAACTTCACAAACAGTGATATTCTGGCAGTGCTCAGGCTTGTAAATAAGCCCCATAATTCCAGGATTCTTTTTAAAATGGTGACAAAGAGGATTTTATAGCACACTGGGTAAGAGCGGGCTAGTTGGTTGGGCCACACAATGCAACACATTCTGGTTCACATCCTGGGTCAACACTCATATGTTCATTGGTAAATATATTTCAATATAAGAGTGTGCATCTACACCTAGATGGTACATTTGGAGCTATCATAACCTGATCAAATATCTGATAGCTATGTTTGATATACCATTGTATTTTAGAAGTTATGTCCAAAAATCCTGATCACATAAAATGGTATTTCTATCTCAAGTTGAGAGAGCTGGGAATCAAGCGTTAAATTGTGTAGCTTTCTTTTACAACAAGCAAACTGAGCTGGTTTTTAGGTCGAGCCTAGCGGCAGCGCGCATGCACTGCTCACTCTGCGAGGCATGCTGTAGTAAAGTATGCACTGGAACTCCGCCCACTCTCCGCCCACATTTTTTATTGGCTTGTGTCATTGTCCACTGTAAACTGTGGCTGTTCATTGGTGAAAAGGCTTCATAGTCCCGCCTTAGTACCGCCTTGTCTCATTTTGTAACCTCCCACGGCGACACCCCCTGTTACGTGTGGTGTTGCTCGGTAGGCTTTAATTACAGCCACTGAGCACTATTTTCTCAAATACCTTAGAAAATCCTTCTGTTCTGTACAAGACTTCACTGTAGTGGGAGGTTGGCCACATTCCATCCGCCTGCAAAGGCTACATTGAAACGACTAACCACCACAAACACGTATAGTCCTTTGTACACTGCCTCCGAGCAGGGTCCAGCCACGATGGCTGCGGGAGGTAGGCGAGGCAGCGGTTGCTAGGGGTTTCTTTGCCACAATATGCATCCTCTCCTATCACTTGGTGGTGACGCATGGCATTTCCTTCTCACATGCGCGTCCCTCCAGCCTGTGCCAGCAGGCCCACCCCACTCTTAGCTTCGTAGGCCGTAATCTCTGGTAAATCCTGTGGCGCTTCAAAAAACATCCTCCCTGCACACCGAAATATCAGTGGACCGCTTGCCGAGCCCAGGCTCCCTACCACTACCATCTGCAGAAACCCTTGCCCCCTCTCACTGAGGGAAAACTCCCAGTAATAAGTATGTAGGAGCAGCGGAATTGCTTCCTACTGGGATATCTGAGGCGGGGGCCCTAAAAGGCCCACCGAGCCAGGGCGCCTTTCTTCCCACAGCAAGGCACTAATTGCTAAAAACAGAAACAGGAGGAGGAGCTGTCAGGCAGCCCACTGCTGCCAACGCAACGCTGCTCCGGTCACTCTAATTGTACATGTAGCCTCTCTCGCTGTTTATTGTTTGCAAACAAGCTTCAAGCCGGGGACCCGAGCGCCGACCTGTGAGTATGACACAGAGGTATACATGCTAATGTGTACTTGAGTAACCATGTGCACTGGTTAGTCCCTGTGTTCACCGCCTGTCCCAGTTTCCAGAGATGGACGACTGTCGCAGTGGGAGGCACTTTTCCATGTGTTCAATGCAGGACGGGTTGGCAGCCCTTATGAAAAAGCAATTTAATTAATACAGCTGATACTGTGTATAAACATTTCATTTAATTCCCTCTAGTTATTCCTCAGTTTCTGCTCTTTTGTATTGGTGAGCACTGCCAATTAAGTCACTCTGTGTCCTTCGGTGGATGAAACATTTTAGTCCTACGTCTATGTTTATGGATTGCCCCAGCTTCAGATTTTTAACATCTGCCCACTCTGTTTTGCAAGCAAGCAGAACTCACCAGCAGCTCTTCTAGGGTGCCTTGCTACACCGTGACATCACCCAGCTTACTTGTGAGCCAGGGATGCAGCCACGTGATGCTGCTCACACAGTACTTATTCAGAGATTTACAGGTACAGAGGCTCAGGTAGGTTACACTATGTCGGCTCTTTCACCTCCCAGCCACCGAAACTCCATCGCTTAACTATTGGAGTGGGCAAAACTTTCTCTGCACATAGGCTGTGTTGTGTGAATATTTTTAACTTGTTGAAAAGTTTCAATTTTTACCATCTACAGTGCAAAGTTTTTTGGGGCATTACAGAATAATTTTCCATGCACAGTGAGATAATAATTTTTCATTTCAATGAATACTGCCAAGTTGAAAAAGGTTTACAGAATTTCCTCTACAAGTTTAGCTTTTGGAAAGTTTTGTATGCATTTTGCTACTGCCAACAAAAACAACACTACCTGTTTTCTGCAAAGTATATTTTATACAGAAACATTTTATTAGCGTTAATAAAAATTATATATGTGACATACATTATTGCAAAAGTCACAATCTCCAAGCATCATTAGCAAAGTTGCAGCATTTTTCATAGAACTTCGTGAAGGTTGCAAAAAAGTAAACTCTGCATAGACTAATAGACTCCAATGCTTGGAAATACTGATTCCGGATGCTAGTGGCAATTCATGTATCCTTCCCTGGATATCTGTACATAGCCCAGTTGTTTCCAGCTTCTGTTATTGTCCTTGTGAACTGTGCAGTAACTACAGGGGTGTGCCGGAAGGAATGGAAATTACAGAGCGCAGAACCATTTGTGTTTCCCCATATGGTGCTGTGACACATTGAAGGGATAATGAAGGATAGACACATAAAATGGTACCATGCGAGGCATGCTGTATTGAGGTAGGAACTTAAAGCTCCACCCACTCTCTTCCCACATATTTCATTGGCTTCTGTCATTGTCCACTGTAAACTGTGGCTGTTCATTGGTCAAAAGGCTCAGTAGTCCCACCTTAGTACCGCCTTGTCTCATTTTGTAATCTCCCATGGCAACACCCCCTGTTACTTGTGTTTTTACTCAGTAGGCTTTAATTACAGCCTCCGAGCATTATTATCTGTTTTAAAAACAACACATAAATAAAAGGCATTGTCATTTACAATGCCAATAGTTCAAACTCTCATAAATGCAAGACCTATTGCATTGCAAATGCTTGTGAGATATAGATATGAGCGAAAATGTGTGTTTCTTCTATGGAGTAGGAGCACAGAACTCATTTTGGAGTAAAATTTGGTTATTTAATTACTTTTTATGTAAGCAGAAATGTTTGTGCAACATCAATTTGTGAATAATAGCTTCTTTTGCATGTATTATGGAAAGCTCATTGTTAGACCTGACACCCTTGGGTGGTAGTTCCCAGACTTTGTGTCTTCTCCCCTCCTGTATTGCAGAATTAGTTTTTGTTGGCTTTACAACTCTGTACACTTTACCACTGCTAGCCAGAGCTAAAGTGCATGTGCAGTCTCCCTAAAACAAGATACAATTGCTACTCCTAAGTGGCACATTTAGTAAAAGGTACTCCATGTACCCAAGGCCTTTAAATGAAATGCTACTTGTGGGTCTGCAGCACTCATTGTGTCACCCCATAAAGTAACCTTTTAAAACATGCCTCAGGCCTGCCACTGTAGCCTGTAGTGCAGTTTTTAAGTGCCATTTCGACGTGGCAAACTAAAAGATTTGCCTGGCCTAAACCCTCCTTTTTAATACATTTAAGTCACCCCTAAGGGAGGCCCTAAGTCTCATATGACAGGGTGCATTGTACTTAAAAAGTAGGACATGTGGGTTTAAGTTTTAAAGGACCTTGTGGTGAAAAACTCCTAAAGTCATTTTTTACTACTGCAAAACCTCTCTCTACCACGAGATAACATTGGGTTACCTCATTGCACTTGATAAGTGATAACTTGCGTTTGTGACTAGATAGGAAAATTATGTTTACATTCAAAAGAGATGCAATTTAAAACCCTCTTTATGTCAGAATGCATTGCAGTTTTAGGTCATCATCCACAAGGTCCAAGACCAACTGTTGTGGTAGCAGCATGCAACATCTCTCCCCCACATCCACCACACCACCACTGGTAGAAGAAGAATGCAATGGTGTTGGGATGGACACACGAGAAAGGGGTTTGGGAACAAACAACAAACTAAAATAACAAGCTAAAATAAAAGGCTAAAACAATTTATCAAAATAACAAACGTGATGCTCCACTGTCCTCCAGAGTTCCCACTTGGACCTACAAAATGAGAAATCATTAGGAAAATTGTAGCACAGATAGCAGAACAGTTATTTCACACAAAACGGAAACTGACAGATACTACCTAAACAGTACTTAGCATTTGCTAAAGAGAGGAAACAAGATACTGTGCCTACTAATCAAGAACACTGGATCTCACAATGGTATTCATAAACAAGAATATCACTTGTGCATACATTACTTGTCACAGCTTAACATTATAGAGATCACAACACATAACTCGTGTAGAGTATCAACCTGAATACCTAGTAGATGCGTGATCTCCACTAGTACACTGACAAAGTGCACACTGATGTTTAGTGTTTCTCCTCACCTGATAGCACACCAGTTGCACAAGAAAAAAGAGTTTCTAGGAAGGTTGAAAGAGAATACAATATACACAATAAACAACAAACTTAGCTGTGTGGCTCAATAACCCTAGCGTAGCTATTTTTAGAATGTTCGGTAGCTTGAATGCACAAACTTCTCACTAATGGTGAGAGGTGCCAAGCTTTCCTTTATCCAGGTTTGTGGCCAGAGGCCCAAGCAAGGCGACAAGCCCCTCCCAATGAGTGTGGCAGCAGTGGGACTAATATCAAAGCTGGAGAGCTCTTAAATAGGACACTTATCAGATCCAGATGGAGATCTGTGATCCAAATTTGGAGGCTGGCAGGAGCTGCGTCAAGCCTGGATTCCTCGATGCGAAGCATTGAATGTTCAGGAGCCAGGCTACTTATAGTTCAGAGTTTTAAAATGACCATTGAGACTTTGAGGTCTCGCGAGATATTGGCCGGCCGTCTCATGTTGTTGTTGTGGATGACTTGGCAGCTGCGGATTACTCACCAGTATTCAGGGCCCCATCCCATGTTGTTGTGAATGACTCACTAATTGAGGATGGCTCACCAGTATTCAGACCCCCTTAATGTTCTGCCCAGAAAGGTGACCTAAGGTGTCAAGCTCTATATCCTATATACCCAAGACCATAATGAACTGAAAGAGTGCACAGAAGGCCACATCGGTGCAAGAGCTTAAGAAGGCATCAAGAGAACTGCAGGTTTGTAGGCAACGGCCACCAGCATGATTCCCCAGCAGCAAGTATGGTGGCTACCTATGAATCCCTGACATTTTAATGGTGAAGTTAGATTTTAAGTCACAATTCTGAAAATACCACTATTGGAAACTTGGCATTTTCTTGTCCTAACCATTTGTGCCTTTTGCCAGTATCCTGGCTATGACTGTGCATATCTTACCTTTTGTCCTTTCTGTATTCTTCCTACACAGTATGACCAAGGCGGACTATGTGTTGGCAGGGTGGGCCATCCTGCCAGGATCGTTGGGGTGGACCTCTTCCCTGCCCCACTTACATTTCAAAGGGTGTCACCAGCACACATGCAAAGCAATTTGACACCAATCTTTTGGCTACTTGGAGCCTTGGGAGGGGAAGGCAAGAACTTTCCAGCACCAGAGGTGGTGGTAATATAGAGAGTCTCCCACTTCAAAGGCTGGCACCAGGTATAAACATTGGACCTCCTGAGCCACTCATCAGATCACTTCTGGATCTGTGGAAGGCTCAGATGAAGGTCTGCTCTGCTGCCCTCCTGTTGAAAGGACTGTCCTGGGCCTTGGTCCTGGAATGAGGGCACCAGCACCTGCTCCTAAAACCCCAGGACCACCACAGTGACTCCAATGGCTAGCTAGCTGAACTTGGATGTAATCTCCAGAAACATAACAAACTCCTTAGATCTGCCCTACATCTGCGGAGCTAGCATGACCTAACTGGACCTGCCTGTCCCCTGATGCTGGCTTCTACTGGTGTGAGTCCTGATCCCCAAGAGGTGCCCCCCAGGTCCTGGACCCTTGGCTGGCATTGGAGTGTACTCCTCCTTGCTCATCTGAGGGTTCTCCCAAAGCTGATGCAGTGTGACACGACTTGACGCAAGACGTCTCATCGCAGTACCTCGCAGCTTCTGAGCAGCGGTGTTAGATCTGTCAGTCTTAAGGTTGTCTTCCCCCAAAATTTTGCCTTCTCTCACCTGTTTTGCTGAATACATTTTTGTTAACCTTAGGACTTTACAAGTGCTAAAGTGCATTCTAAAATTGCTGATTGGCATACTTAATTTACTCATAAGTCCCTAGGAAAGTGGTATACCATATACCCAGGGCCAGTAACATAAATGCCACGAGTGGGCCTGCAACACTTGTTGTGCCACCCTCTTAAGTATGCCCCTAAACATATCTTAGGCCTGCCATTGCGGGATGTGTCAAGTTCTAAACTGCCAATTCAACCTGACAGAATAAACCCATTGCCTGCCCTAAAACGCCCTTTTCAATGCATATGTCAGCCCTGACGTAAGCCATAAACAGAGCATAGGGCATGTGTAGGAAGGTGGAATCTGACTACATGGTTGCCCCCACTTTTTTCCTGGTGTTTTGTTGGTTTTTGACTTCGTTTGGCTGGGAACCTGCTATTCAGGTCCCCAGCCTATCTGCTTTCTCTTTAAACGACTTGGAGTGCACTCTAGGTGCACTAGTGATTGGATACTGTGGTACCTTATGAGTCCCTAGTATATGGTACCTTAGGTACTAAGGGCATAGGTACTTCACAGGCCTGCCAGGGGCTGCAGCATGTATTATGCCAGCCCTGGGAAGCAGACTAAATCTGACACCACAGGCCTGCTACTGCAGCCTGAGTGAGGAAGTGCTAGCACCCCTCACTGAGATATAGGTTCCCTATATCTCTCCTGCACACACATATAACCCTATCAGTCACCCCTAAGGCAGGCCCTATCAATCCTGAGGGCAGGGTGCTTGGCTTCTATGTGAGGGGGTGCCTCTGCCTGAGCAGGGCCCCTCTGCAGCTCTCAGAGTCCATTCTCTGGTGCTGTTTGTGGATGCGGTTAAACCATATACTTTTAAGTGCATTATATCCTCGCGGTAAAATGCTAACTTTGGAATGGCTGCATCGAAACATGTCGTGTTTGGTGTCAAACACCTTGGAATACTACCCCCCCGCCAGTCCTGGTGGCGGGGGTAGCATTCCACCCTTCTAGAGGGATAGACATGTACCTACTGTCGAAACGCGGTAGAATCCTGCAGAGCCCTGGCATCACAAAATGGATGCCACCAGTCACAGACACTGGGCTGCCCTCCTGCTGATGACCAACACTCGCAGTGGAGGAAGCCCAACAATAGATATCCTGTCCCAAGGGGGTGTGACCACCTTCCAGACAGGGTTTAGTGTATTGGGGCTGGGTGGGTGCACTCCTAGAGTGCTTTGAAGTCCTGCACTGGGGGAGCAGAAGGCTCCTCTGTGCATATGCCAGTTCAAACCGGCTCAGGGGCTACCTGTCCCTGCTCTGGCGCGAAACTGGACAAAGGGAAGTGGGTGTAGCCACCCACTCCCTGACCCTCCCATAGGTAGGGTCATAGAGCTAGTCCCTCCCTTTCTTTTAGTATAAGAGGGGGAACCTGTGCATAGCACCTCAGATTTCCTGGACGACGCTCTACAAGAAGAATCCCGGACCTTCGACGTTCCACTACCTTTGGAAGACTGAAGAATCTCCCTTGGAGTCAAGGAGTGACTCCCCTGCTTGGCAGGCACCAAAAACTACAAACGACGGTCGCAAACTATGCCGCTCCCGCCGGAGTCCGAAGTCCCTGCAGCCCAAGAAGTAAATTTCCTGACTTCTCCAAGGCCATCGTGAGTCCCCAGCGAAGCTGAGGCCAGTGGACCCCAAGAGTAACGAGGAATCGCGACCCCTGGGTACCGTGCACTATTGTCGAGTGCAACCCCTTCACAACATTCCACGAACTTGTGCTTTGGACCAAGTGTGGTCTCAGCCTCCAGCAGGAATCCCTCCTAAGATCAGAGGCCTATCACGTCCCGAGTGACCTTGGGCCCCTGTGAGCAGATCCTCCCGAGGCGTCTTCGCAATCCCTTGACAGCCGGCTTGTGGGTCCCCAGAAGACTCTATAAAGAAACCAAAGGGCTCCCCTGCTTGCTCCAGGCTTGCCCTGACTTACCCTTGCTGGGTGAGTCCGACAGACCTTGCTAGTCTGTGCCATTGTCTCTTCACACTTTCCCTGAGACTTGCTGTTACCAAGGCTTGGTGGCTCCAATTGAGTCGCCGACACCGCCGTAGGCTGCAGACATCATGGGACACGCCGAATCCAGCTCCTGGTTGTCGACGACGCCTCCTAGACCTCGTGGCTGAAGAGTCAAGGCAACCGCGGACGACCTGAATCTTGCAACGACGGTGGGCATCCATCTTCCTTGCCCCGAGTCACTGCCAAGTGACTTTGAACACTGTCCCCTCTGCTTTCAGGTCCTCCATCTTCCGAATCCAGGCTTGGATTCCTCCGGACAATTCTCCTGTCGCCGCAAGCAGCAAGTCTTCACTGGCTCCCATTGAAAACGACACCGCGACCCGACACCAAAGAACACCTATGCACCCGGCTCCCCTGGGTGAGGTAACTTCAGCACTACGGTGCTCCTGTGGGTGTGGGCCCTAGAACTACTTACCCTGTAAGTGACTTGCTTGTAGCTTCCCTCGAAGTGTCCCAAAACTCTAACTTTCCAAGAGCGACTATCGCACTGACTCGTACCTGGTTCGCGTCTGTGTTAGACACACCGCGTCCAACTCCCTTGCAATACCATCTGTAACCGCGTCCTTCGACTCGTACAAGGACCGATCGGTGTGTTCGCCTCGAACACGCAAGGGACCTTTAACATTGATATTTCAATCGCGTCTGAGTGCATAGACTCGTACAGGATTCGCATCGGTGCCAGGTCACCGCGTCCGTCCCCTGTGGGTCTCCTACAACTACTTGGGGTGGTTCTTGGGGGTCCCTCGATTCTAGATGCCCTAGACCTAGGTCTAGCAAACTAAGATTGTAATATTCAATTGTGCTAAACTTATCCTGATAATATTTGACTTGTACATATGTTCCTATCCTCTAATCTCATAAAGAGATTAGTAGAGAGTGTTTATTAATAAATACATATATATTTGATATATATACCTGTGTGGTGTCTTTTAATTTGGTGATTCAAGAGATTGTGTGGTAAAACAAGCTGCTTTACATTCCTTCAAGACTTAGCCTGAAGGCTGCTCTCCACAGCTACCACTAGGATAGCTTTCTATAAAGGTTGTCTTAAACCTATCTACCATAAGAGTCGAATTGTTCTGGTGCAAGGTGTCCACTTTAATTAGTGAACAGCATATACCAGGCCAACTTCTCACATTGGTGGGCAGCGTATGGGATTCCAGCTTGCTATTGTTTTACCAGAAAATCTCTATTTGAATTACTAACTGAAAACCACTATAGGTACTTAAGGTACATATAAAGTCAAGCTTAGTATCGATAAGTTCTACTGAACTTAGAGCTGTGTGCCAAGGGATAGCACACCCTTTCTACAGCTCAAGCTAGTATCAGTAGGCCACAAACTAGTGTAGGTAGTACAACACTGCCAACACTAGAATGTCCTTAAAGGGTGGAACCAGTGGATCCACTCAGCCTCAGTATAAGGACATGGCTTTCTCTGACTTGAGAGCCATGTGTGTTGAAAGACACCTGAGGCTAGGACAGAGTCCCTCAACCCAGCACCTGATAGATCTGCTGACAGCAGATGATCTTAGATTGGCTCTAGGAGCTAATGGGTCTGAATCAGTGGGTGGGTCAATTACAGTATCTGGGTCAGACGATGAAAATCCGAATGACCAGGACTCTGTGATTGAAGGGCCAGGCCTCAAGGGGCCTGAAAAGGACAGAGGAATTCTCCCTAAGAGAACTGACAGAGTGGATGAGAGGCATAGGTCCCCTTCCAGGGAATCTGAGCACTCTTATCACTCTGGCAGAGAATTTGTCCACCAGTGGAACTCATACTTTCCTATAAGAGAGACCTCCTCTGAAAGAATGTGCAAACTGCTGCAGTATGAGGAAGCAAGAGTTGCCCTCAGAACCAAGCAGTTGGCACTGGATAGAGAAGCCCTGGAGATCCAGAGAGCTTCTAGAAGAGAGGGGTTAGAACCCCTTGGTGGCAGCAACAGTGTCCCTAGAGGCAGGGAATCTATTCCAGACCATAGGAACCTGAGCAAGGTTGTTCCTCCCTACCAGAGTGGGGATGATATCCACAAGTGGATAACTGCTATGGAGAGGGCCTGTAGAGTCCAACAGGTCCCCCAAAGGCAGTGGGCAGCAATCTTGTGGCTCTCCTTTTCAGATAAAGGTAGAGACAAGCTCCTCACTGTTAGAGAAGAGGATGCTGATAACTATGAAGTCCTGAAGAGTGCACTGATAGATGGGTTTGGCTTAACCACTGAGCAGTACAGGTTGAAGTTCAGAGACACCCAGAAGGCACAGACTCAGGACTGGACTGACTTTGTAGATTGTGCAACCAAGGCTCTGGAGGGTTGGCTGGTTGGCAGTAGGGTTACTGATTTCAAGGAATTGTATAAACTAATTATGAGGGAGCAGATCCTTAATAATTGTCAAAACCAGCTTTTACACCAGTGCCTGGTGGACTCTGATCTGACCTCTCCCCAAGAATTGGGAAAGAAGGCAGACAAATGGGTCAGAACCAGGGTAAGGCCTAAGAATCAGGGTGGTGACCAGAAGAAAGATTCTACCAAGTCCCAAGAGAAAGGTGGGGATAAATCTAAGGATAAGTCCACTACAGGGCCCCAAAAGTCCTCCTCTGGGGGTGGGTCCCAAACTCCTTCCTCTCCTGAAAAGAAACCGTATTGCCATGTCTGTAAAAAGCCTGGACACTGGAAAACTGACCCCAGTTGCCCCAGGATTGGCAATAAAGAAAATGTTCCTCCAGCTATTACAACCACCCCTCCTGGTACTACCAGTAGTAATCCTCCAGTTGGGGGTAGTGCACCCAAAAGGTTAGGTGCTTTTGCAAAAGGAACAGAGGTGGGCCCTAGTTTAGACAGGTCCCCCTCAACCGACTCCTCAGACTCTGATGGTGGTATAGGATTTGCCACGTTTACCATGGGTCCCATTGCATTGGGCAGGTACAGACTGGAGCCAATGATTAATGGTCAGAAGGCTGTGGCATTCAGGGACACAGGGGCTAGTGTCACCATGGTGGCAGGGAAACTAGTCCCCCCTCACCAGCTTTTACCTGAGTTTAAATACCAGGTGACCAACATTGATGGTGTCAGGACAGATCACCCCATGGCCATAGTCAATCTCAGCTGGGAGGGGGTCACAGGCCCAAAAAGAGTGGCAGTGTCCCCCAACTTGCCGGTAGATTGCCTGATGGGCAATGATCTGGAAATTTCAGCCTGGGCTGAAGTTGAACACCAAACCCATCTGAAGATGCTAGGCATCCCTGAAAAAGCTAGTGGGGCTGTGATGGCCACAGCCCCCGCCCAGGAAATGCTGGATAGATGGAGCCTGGAAGAATGGCCCACTCTCCCCAAAAGAGAGCACAGGGGTTGAAGAAAAGTCTCCTTCCCCCAGACAGCAGGTAAGGGTCAGCCTCCTCAGGGAACTGATCCTACCCCTAGTGAAGGAACTGCCCCAGAGGTAGTCAGGCCTGGCCCCACCCCTGATGGCAGAGGACCCTTCCAAGGTGGTACCCAGTCTGGAGCAGGTAACCTGCCCCTCTCTAACCTACCTCAGTCAGCCCAGGGCTGCAGAGGTCAGGGAGGTCAGTGGACCCCACAGGGCCCCCTGTCCAAAGGAACCCCCCCATCAGCAGATTAGGGGCACCCAGTCTAGTAGCCCTAGCCAGGTGAAAATTCCTCCACACACTGAGGGATCCCCCATACCTTTGTGTAGGGACCTTCCCCAGAAGGACTCTGTTAGGCAGGGCAAACCTGGAACCAAAAGGTTCCAAACCTGCCATGTCCCTCCAGTGTTCCACCCAAAGGGACCCAACCCCCAGCTGTAGGCAGCCAAAGGTTGACCCTTAGAGCAAAGTGCAGCTCAGTCATGGAAAGACAGGCATACATGGTGACCAGTGATCTGAGGAAACTGAGACCAACTTCCCTAGGGTCTCACTTCCCTGCTCAGACACCTCATCAGCCTTGTCCTTTACCAAAACACCCCACAGGTAGTAATTCCCCATGGTTGAGACCCTCTCATACCCTTAGGGTGAGGGATAACTTAGTGGACCATAAGACAGGGGGTAACCATGCTAGTGCAGGTACTTCCTTATATGGCCACTCAGTAAATACAGGCTCACCTGGACAAGGTTAGCCTCATCTCCTTTCGTTTGGGGGGTTATGTAGGAAGGTGGAATCTGACTACAAGGTTGCCCCCACTTTTTCCTGGTGTTTTGTTGGTTTTTGACTTAGTTTGGCTGGGAACCTGCTATTCAGGTCCCCAGCCTATCTGCTTTCTCTTTAAACGACTTGGAGTGCACTCTAGGTGCACTAGTGATTGGATACTGTGGTACCTTATGAGTCCCTAGTATATGGTACCTTAGGTACTAAGGGCATAGGTACTTCACAGGCCTGCCAGGGGCTGCAGCATGTATTATGCCAGCCCTGGGAAGCAGACTAAATCTGACACCACAGGCCTGCTACTGCAGCCTGAGTGAGGAAGTGCTAGCACCCCTCCCTGAGATATAGGTTCCCTATATCTCTCCTGCACACACATATAACCCTATCAGTCACCCCTAAGGCAGGCCCTATCAATCCTGAGGGCAGGGTGCTTGGCTTCTATGTGAGGGGGTGCCTCCGCCTGAGCAGGGCCCCTCTGCAGCTCTCAGAGTCC
Source organism: Calotriton arnoldi (assembly GCA_963921515.1). Lineage (NCBI taxonomy): Eukaryota > Metazoa > Chordata > Amphibia > Caudata > Salamandridae > Calotriton > Calotriton arnoldi. The sequence goes on along the minus strand of CAWUFW010003175.1, from coordinate 1,611,179 downwards.
ATTCTCTGGTGCTGTTTGTGGATGCGGTTAAACCATATACTTTTAAGTGCATTATATCCTCGCGGTAAAATGCTATCTTTGGAATGGCTGCATCGAAACATGTCGTGTTTGGTGTCAAACACCTTGGAATACTACCCCCCACCAGTCCTGGCGGCGGGGGTAGCATTCCACCCTTCTAGAGGGATAAACATGTACCTACTGTGGAAACACAGTAGAATCCTGCAGAGCCCTGGCATCACAAAATGGATGCCACCAGTCACAGACACTGGGCTGCCCTCCTGCTGATGACCAACACTCGCAGTGGAGGAAGCCCAACAATAGATATCCTGTCCCAAGGGGGTGTGACCACCTTCCAGACAGGGTTTAGTGTATTGGGGCTGGGTGGGTGCACTCCTAGAGTGCTTTGAAGTCCTGCACTGGGGGAGCAGAAGGCTCCTCTGTACATATGCCAGTTCAAACCGGCTCAGGGGCTACCTGTCCCTGCTCTGGCATGAAACTGGACAAAGGGAAGTGGGTGTAGCCACCCACTCCCCTGACCCTCCCATAGGTAGGGTCATAGAGCTAGTCCCTCCCTTTCTTTTAGTATAAGAGGGGGAACCTGTGCATAGCACCTCAGATTTCCCTGGACGACGCTCTACAAGAAGAATCCCGGACCTTCGACGTTCCACTAGCTTTGGAAGACTGAAGAATCTCCCTTGGAGTCAAGGAGTGACTCCCCTGCTTGGCAGGCACCAAAAACTACAAACGACGGTCGCAAACTACGCCGCTCCTACCGGAGTCCGAAGTCCCTGCAGCCCAAGAAGTGGATTTCCTGACTTCTCCAAGGCCATTGTGAGTCTCCAGTGAAGCTGAGGCCAGTGGACCCCAAGAGTAATGAGGAACCGCGACCCCTGGGTACCGTGCACTATTGTCGAGTGAAACCCCTTCACAACGTTCCACGAACTTGTGCTTTGGACCACGTGTGGTCCCAGCCTCCAGCAGGAATTCCTCTTAAGATCAGAGGCCTACCACGTCCCGAGTGACAGTGGGCCCCTGTGAGCTGATCCTCCCAAGGCGTCTTTGCGATCCCTTGCCAGCCGGCTTGTGGGTCCCCAGAAGACTCTATAAAGAAACCGAAGGGCTCCCCTGGTTGCTCCAGGCCTGCCCTGACTTACCTTCGCTGGGTGAGTCCGACAGACCTTGCTGGTATGTGCCATTGTCTCTTCACACTTTCCCTGAGACTTGCTGTTACCAAGGCTTGGTGGCTCCAATCGAGTCGCCGACACTGCCGTAAGCTGTAGACATCATGGGACACGCCGAATCCAGCTCCTGGTTGTCGACGACTCCTCCTGGACCTCGTGGCTGAAGAGTCAAGTCAACTGCAGACGACCTGAATCTTGCGACGACGGTGGGCATCCATCTTCCTTGCCCCGAGTCACTGCCAAGTGACTTTGAACACTGTCCCCTCTGCTTTCAGGTCCTCCATCTTCCGAATCCAGGCTTGGATTCCTCCGGACACTTCTCCTGTCGCCGCAAGCAGCAAGTCTTCACTGGCTCCCATTGAAAACGACGCCGCGACCCGACACCAAAGAACACCTATGCACCCGGCTCCCCTGGGTGAGGTAACTTCAGCACTACGGTGCTCCTGTGAGTGTGGGCCCTAGAACTACTTACCCTGTAAGTGACTTGCTTGTAGCTTCCCTCGAAGTGTCCCAAAACTCTAACTTTCCAAGTGCGACTATCGCACTGACTCGTACCTGGTTCGCGTCTGTGTTAAACACACCGCGTCCAACTCCCTTGCAATACCATCTGTAACCGCGTCCTTCGACTCGTACAAGGACCGATCGGTGTGTTCGCCTCGAACACGCAAGGGACCTTTAACATTGATATTTCAATCGCGTCTGAGTGCATAGACTCGTACAGGATTCGCATCGGTGCCAGGTCACCGCGTCCGTCCCCTGTGGGTCTTCTACAACTACTTGGGGTGGTTCTTGGGGGTCCCTCGATTCTAGATGCCCTAGACCTAGGTCTAGCAAACTAAGATTGTAATATTCAATCGTGCTAAACTTATCCTGATAATATTTGACTTGTACATATGTTCCTATCCTCTAATCTCATAAAGAGATTAGTAGAGAGTGTTTATTAATAAATACATATATATTTGATATATATACCTGTGTGGTGTCTTTTAATTTGGTGATTCAAGAGATTGTGTGGTAAAACAAGCTGCTTTACATTCCTTCAAGACTTAGCCTGAAGGCTGCTCTCCACAGCTACCACTAGGATAGCTTTCTATAAAGGTTGTCTTAAACCTATCTACCATAAGAGTCGAATTGTTCTGGTGCAAGGTGTCCACTTTAATTAGTGAACAGCATATACCAGGCCAACTTCTCACAGCATGGTGCATTGCATTTAAAATGTTGGACATGTATTTTTAATTTTGACATGTCCTGTAGTGAAAATATCACAAATTTGTTTTTCACTACTGTGAGGTCTACCATTCTCATTGGATAACATTGGGTTACATTATTATATTTAATAAGTGATACCCTTTGCTTGGGAGAAGGTAGACATGTCATGTTTGGTGTCTACAGGATTATAATTTAAAGCCCTCTTTAATGGTAAAGTCATTTTTCAAGTCACAATTCTGAAAATGCCACTTTTAGAAAAGTTGGAATTTTCTTTTCCTAACCATTTGGTGCCTAAAGCCTGTTTTCTGGGTCACATGACTAGATGTTGTTGGCAGCTGGCCTTTGAGTATTTCTCCCACATAGTCACACAAAAGGGAATTTGGCCACCCAGGAAGGATGGCAGGGGTGTAGCTGTGCACAGCCTCACTTGCACTTCAAAGCAGCTGCCTCAGGACACAAAAAAATGACTTCACACTAGCCTTTTGTGCTCCATACATCCTGGTACCAGGGCAGGGAGAAAGAAAATTCCAAAACCATCTGTGGGGGAAAACTCTAAAAGCACCACATCTAAAAATTAGGACCTTCAGACACACTCTTCAGTTCACTTCTGGACCTGCGGAGCACTCTGTGTTTTGCTCGTCGACTCCAAGAGGACTGCCCTGCTGCTTGAAGCCTACCATGTGCCATCAGAAGATTGCCCTGCTGCTTGACACTTGCTTTTCAGCTTGACCCCAGGACTATCAGAGTGACTCCAAGGGCTAGTTGGTTGACCTCCTAGTAAGAGACTCAGGGACAGAAAAGGCTATAACCATCTTGAACCCACACCTGGTTCCCACCTGAGTGAGTCCTGACCCTCCAAGTGTTGCTCCTCCAGTCCTGGACCCTTGGAAGTTGTGCTAAAGCGGCCCAGATAGCCCTTGAAATGTTCAGCCCAAAAGTATCTTGAGAACCGAGCAGAGACTGGGACCTACCTGGTCGCCAATCCGCCCTAGGTGCATCGGTGGTCGGCCTGCCTTAATGGTAGCTTCCGCTATGTTCTTCCCAGCATCTCCACACAGAACGAATATCCAGCCTCATGCAGTGCTCATTTTAATGATACTCCAGTGGTGCAGACTGCAGAGCCATATCTATGAGGCCAAGGTGAGCCACCCTGCGTGGCTTTTCAGGGCTTTCATAGATATGGTGTGAAGCAATGCAGCGCAAGTCGCTGCATTACATCACACTGCAATAGGGAGGTGTGCCATGGGGTTACAGCGTGTGTTCCACGTAACACCCATGGCATTTGACACATTCCCAGATTTACAACATGCTGTAAACCTGGGAAGGCATCAAAAGCCTACACCTCCCCAGGGGTGGCGTTAACGGTTGTTTTTGTAAAGGAAGGTGCCCCTTCCTGCCTGTGTTGGTGCTTGGCAGCCATTTGTGCCCCAGCGGAGTAAAAGAGGACAGGAATGTGCAGTATCTCATAGATACAACGCATTCCTGCCCTTTTCTTTAGACATAGGGCAGCATAGCAGGAAGGCTTGCGGCGCTGCCCTACGTACAAAAATAAGTTGATGAGGCCCCCAGTTCTTACAATTTGGGCCCAAACACCCCTGTCTATCCAGGACCCTTCCAACTCGACTTGTAACAGAGAGGTACTGAAGTTCCATAAATAATGGAAGACTTGTCTATTTTAGTACACGTGTGATTAGGAGATGTGCCATTTTTGGTGCCATCTTCCTTTTTAGCCTACATCACACAAACCAGTGTCATTTGTTTAAAAGCCAATTGTGTGCATATTTTCATTAGCTGCCCGTATTGTTCCTGTAACTGGGCAGTCTCTACCACTTTTATGGATTTCCATTATTATCTGCATAGCCAAGATGTGTGTGCTAGAGAATTGATAAAGAACTACACCACTTTTATCCATTTCAGAAGATGCTCAAAACCATCGCAACACAAAATTTCCTTATTTATCAAAATTCATTTACTACCCCATCTACATGTTTTTAGGTGTATGTTAACAGCATTTCACAATTTAAAATACCCACACATAAATAGATAAGAAATAAACATAAAAACCTGTTTGAAATGTCCACTAGTTAGAAGTTTGCATCAGTGGCGCAACAAATGCCCTTGCAGCCGAAGCAGTGCAGGGGGCCCCGAGCTCCAGAGGGCCCCCTCAGCACAGTAACCTGGCCTCAGAGTTCTTTTAACTGTTTTGCTAATGTGTCGCTATCGATTTGTGCATCACCATGAATACTAAACTTTGCAAAGGTGCATTTTTAACTGCATGAAGCTCTGAATATAGCATGGAAATTGCACACTTGTTTCATCCAACGTAGCACCCTGAAGGAGGTAAACATGGTTAGACCTGCCCCTTTGTGCAGGTTTAGCTCCAAACTTTTTGCCTTTTGCCTCCTATTTTTCTGACCCTGTTTTGTTTGGCTATATGGCTCTGGGCACTATACCACTGCTGATCAGTGCTAAAGTGCAAATGCTCTTTGTGTAAATTGTGATTATGATTGGTTATCTTTGATTGGCATATTTGATTTGCTGGTAAGTTCCTAGTAAAGTGCACTGAGTGTGCCAGGGACTGTAAATCAAATGCTACAATTAGGCTTGCAGCACTGGTTGTGCCCCCACATCAGTAGCCCTGTAAATGTGTGTCTGACCTGCCACTGTAGTGTCTGCGCGCACAGTTTTAAATTGCCATGATGACCTGGCAAGGGCACCCACTTGCCAAACCCAAACCCTCCCCTTTTTGTACATGTAAGGCACCACTAAGGTAGGCCCAAGGCACCCCCATGGGTAGGGTGCAGTGTACGTGAAAGGTAGTACATGTACTGTTATGTTTTACATGTCCGGATAGTGAAATACTGTGTATTTCGTTTTTCACTACTGAAAGGCTATCTGTCCCATAGGTTAACATTGGAGCTTCACTGTAACATTTTACATGTGCAACTTTCAAGTGGGACAAGATAGAAACATGGAGTTTAGGTTCTCTGAACTTAGAAATTATTAGCACACCTTTTGGTAAAGGTGGTTTTTAAATATTGGATTTGAAAATGCCACTTTTAGAGGTTTGCTTTGTTAGAACTCAGAAAGAACTAACAATTACACTTCACTAAAGCTGACAAAGGGGGTGCACTTGTTGTGATGGACAAAAAATGTTATGAACACAAAGTTGAAATGATCTTGATGGATGAATCTACATATATCCCCTTGTTGACTGATCCCACTGAATCTTTCATGACTTTGCTTGTTTCTATTTTGACTCACGCAAAAGAGATGCAATGGATTACTGATAAAACCAAAGAGTTTCTGACCACTAAATTTCCACGAAGACCAGGGTTTTACATGTTACCCAAAATTCACAAGGACCTTATGAACCCACCACTCAGACCCATTGTGTCGGGGTGTGGGTCTATACATGAACCTCTAGGTCAGTACTTAGACACTTTCCTACAGCCGATTGTTCAAGCTGGCTGTACATATCTTCAAGACACAACTCACTTGTTGCAGATTCTAAATGAAGTTCAAATTCCTGAGGTTGGTGACATTTGGCTATGTACAGTAGACGTAGTGGCGTTATATACTTCAAATCCACACATGGAAGGAATAGAAGCCATTGAATGGGCCCTTTTGCGTCATGAGGTACCTGGGGTTAACAAAATCTTTTTGTTAGAACTTTTACACTTTTGTCTATTTCAAAGTTATTTCAGATGGAAAGACCGTTTTTATCTTCAATCTAATGGAACCTCCATGGGTTTTTCGGGGGCGCCCAGTTACGCTAATATCTTTATGTCTAAATTTGAAAATGAGTACATATTGTCAAATGCTAACTGGAAGAGTAATCTGATTTTATATCGTCGTTACATAGATGATATCTTAATCATTTGGCAAGGGAAACGGATTGATCTGGAAGCCATGGTTAGTGAGCTCAACCACAAGAATCCTAGAATTCAGTTCACCTCTTCTATAGATTCCCAGATGATTTCTTATCTGGATGTTTCTATAGAATTGAAAGGGTCTCACATTCACACTAGGGTTTTTAAGAAGAGCACAGATAGGAACAATGCTTTGTTATATCAGAGTTTTCACCCTTGGTCTCTTAAACGTCATCTTCCGTATTCTCAGTTCACTAGGATCAGATGCATCACGTCTGATCCTGTTCTCAGTCATCAGACTACACAGGTATATAAAAAACAGTTTATGGCCAGGGGATACCCACGTGATGTTGTAGATCAAGCTGAAACTAAGGCATTGAAAGCGTCTAGAAGCGATTTACTGAAGAGGTCGACTAAAAGTCAAACCACACCCAGAGAAGTGTTTGTTTCCATCTTTTCCTCTCAGTCACACTCAATTAAAAAGATAGTTTTAAAACGATGGGAATTACTTCAAACTGAATCTGATTTTCAAGGCTTATTTGCTAATCCTCCTCTGTTCGCATATAAACGGCCACGTAACCTTAAGGAGATATTGTCATCTCCGTTATCTACTACAAGGAGCACACACAGAGGCATGATTAAGTGTCAACATTGTTCTCATTGTAACAATGTGATAGTTGGGCAACTGATCACCCATCCTAGATCTGGTAAAAACATTACTTTGAACTTTTCTGCTAATTGTAATAGCACACATGTCATTTATGTGATTAAATGCCCTTGTGGCCTGTATTATGTCGGTAAAACTGAAAGGGCTTTAAGAATTCGTATTACTGAACATAAAAGTAGGATACGTACCAAAACTCTGAGCTCATCTTTGGCTAAACATTGGTTAGATAACCAACATACCATCGCACAACCCAGGTTTAGTGTAATTGAGGTAATTGAACCATTACCAGGCAGAGATTTATCCAGATTGTTACTACAGCGTGAAACACACTGGATATGGTTTCTTGAGATTCTTCACCCGAAAGGGTTAAATGATAAGATTGAATTGTCGTGTTTTCTGTGAATTTCATCTGTATAACTTCACCTTGTTTTTCAGAGTCTATTCGCATTAAAACCGTCTGTTTATATCTGTTGATTACTGCAGTGTCATCTATTTTGTTATATAGTTTTGTACAGGTAGGGATTTTCTTAGCTTTGTATAGGCAGATTGCACTATTTATTCAATGATTGTGTTCTCTTTTACTTCCTCTTTATTTGTATAGTTTTATTTTTCATACTCTCCGTTTCATTTATTTTTTGACTGTTTTGACCTGCGTGGCATTTGCAGTCTCATCGTTTAATAATTATTGTTTAATAATTATTGTTTTAGGAATCATTGTTTTAGTAACTATTGTTTTAGTAATTATTGCTTTAGTAACTATTGTTTTAGCAACTTCTCTTTTGCGTGTTCATTGTGTTTAATTTCCTTTTCTCTACTTCTATTACTCTGGGATAGTCTTCTTTCTACTTCTATTGCACTGACGCGGGCACGCATGACCGCGCTTTTTGCTTTTTGCTTTTAAAACTCTGGGTTGTGAAGGTTGGGTTCGGTGCTTCTATTACGCCAGTGATTCCGGTTGTGAAAGTTTTTTGGAGTGCACCACCAAGCTTTGGTAAGACGCGTTTATTTTCTATTTGCGCTATATTTAGTTTTATTAGTGTCTTTAGGGCTTTGAACTCACTGGAGTTTACACTCTTTTTTTAGCATTCCGCACTTCCTGTTGATTTTTGACAGTTGCAACCCGAGGTAACCAAATTCTTTTATAAGCCACTGGTGGTATTTTTAGACATTTGTTGCGGTAGCTCATTTTGCTTTTTCGTTTATTCCACAGTTGTTGGCACAGTGTGTGTGCCGGTTGATTTCATTGTGGTTTGATTTCAACGTGCACTTGAGGTATTTCTCTACTGTTTAATTCCTTTTTACAATTTTTTTTCGCACTGCACGTGGGATGCTACTTTCCGCTCTTCTTCTGGTTTATATCGTTTTTTCTTTTCTTATTCACAGTTTTTTTTATTGTTCTATTATTAGATACCCCTATTTTGGTTAACTGATCTTCAGCCTTGACTTTTTCTAATGAGCTTTCTATTACACATTTCGTATGTTGTATATAATTGAAATCTTGACCTTTGATATTCACTGTAATTATTGATGTTTTAGATTCCCCTGATGAAGGGCACAGTTCTGCCCGAAATGCATTGGGAAAGTGAAATTTCGTTTCTCGACTGATTGGCTATGCTGAGTCAAGCATCACCTTGTTTCTTTTGAAAATTTCTGCTATGGACTAAATAAAATCAGATTCAAATATTCGACATTTTCTACGCTGAATTTCTTGGAAGTTCCGGATATAATTTTGTTGAATGTTCAGTTACTCATTGATTACATGTCTTAAGATGGTTTCACTAAATTTTGATACTATTCCATACTACTTTATGTACACTTAGGATTAAGTGACATGTTAGTAGTGCACCTAGAGTTCTTGGATATTCATCCAGGCTGTTGTTGTTCACTTTTGTATCAGGAGGCTGACAGAGCCCCCTACTGGGTGCACACTTTAATTGAAGACATTTTTAAGCAAAGAGTATTTGGCTGTATTTGATTATCATTGAGTGCATTTTTAGCTGTATTCCTTTCTGTTATATAACTTTTAGAAAGTGGGCATTTTCTTGCTTTACCATTCTGTGTGCCTATGACTGGTTGTGTATTCACTGTCTGGCTTTAGAGTGACAGGCGCTGGGTATGTGCATTCACTCTAGACAGTCACAAGGGGGTTGAGGTGTGTCCTGCCTTTGCCTGGGTGACTCATCGCTAGGCTGAATAGATCTGGTCTGCATTTAGAGTGGTGCAAGGAGTTTCGCTAGCACCTGAATGAGCTGTGTCTCCTTTGTGCAATGATGTCTCCACCCTCTGTGGTCATGCTGCACCGGAGAGGTCAGACTGAGCTCAGAGACTCTGAAGCAAAGAGAACAATAAGAAAATGGGGTATAAGCATTGAACTTAAAACCCCAGGACTTTAAATTACTTCTGGAAACAAGAAGACCCTGCCAAGAAGAAGAGCTGAAGAGCTGTGTGAAGAGCGCTGCCTTTTCTGTGTGAGGGGTGGGTTGGCCTGCAGTTGCTACTTCTGTCTGTGGTGGAGAAAACGGACTGACTCTTTTCGCCCTGCTGTTGTATCCTGCTTGTGAAGAATCTCCAAGGGCTTGTGTGTGCTTGCTTCCTGTTGGAAGTCTCAGGGAGATAAAAGACTTCATGAAAAGATCGTTGCTGGATCTAAATGTCACCTTTCTGGAAGGAGGGTTGGAAACACTGTGTGAGGAGCGCTGCCCCTGATGTGTGTGGGGGTGGGACGGCCTGCAGTTGCTGCTCCTGTCAGGAGCAGGAGAAATGAATGGACTGTTCTTTCACTAATTTGCATAAGACTGCGTGGTGAGCGCTGTATTTTCCATCTTAAAAGAGAACTAGCACCTGTAAACTTGTGCTTATTTGAAACTTCCTGGTGCTTTTACTTTATTGGAAGTTCCTTGTGCTCATTGGAAATTCCTTGTGCTTACTGGGAATTCTAGGTGCGCAATTACAAATTCCTTGTGCTCTATTGGTAATTTTGGTGCCTTACTGGAAACACTTTGTACGTTATTGTCTGGAAGCTCCTCTGTGCTTCCTTTGTGTGAGAATTCCTGTGCCCCCCATCCCCTCCAGCAATGGTGTGCAGCCACTGAGACGCTGCCTGCTGTGCCGTGCCATGAGGCCCTGGATAGAGTCTGAAAACAAAAGGCCGCGGCCACCAGGCAGGAGCCAATGTGAAGGTAGCCCCATTGTTGCCCCGGCAACCAGATCGCCAGCCACTGTGATCCCAGCCCAGAGCGAGACGCAGCAGCAAGTTCCGTCTCAGGAGAAGCCTGGGTGCGGCGTAGAGCGAGGATGCTTCCTGAGTGAAGCAGGAGCCTCGCAGCCATACCAGGCCAACATCCAGCTGGGAGAAACGTTCCTCGCGCCTCCCACCTATTGGTTTTATGACACCTGCAACCTGTCAGTATTTACTGTAATGTTTTATCTGTAATGAATATGACAATTGCCTAGTGGCAAACTGAAAGTGATTTTTTGTGATTGTTGCCTATGTGTTTGTATGTAATATAAGTTATATTTTTATAGATCCTGGTGCGGAGTCTCTTTTATGGTGCATGTAGTGTGTCACTGGTGCGTGTTTTGTGTAAACGATTTACACATTGCTTCTGGGTTAAGCCTGACTGCTCTGCCAAGCTACCAAGGGGGTGAGCAGGGGTTATCCTGGGTGTGTAACTCCCTTATCCTGACTAGAGTGGTGGGTTCTGCCTGACTGAGGTGCATACCCTAGCCAAGCAGGAACCCTAGTTCTAACAAACATCATGACGTATACAACACAATCTCTGTCGAATCATGGCATGGCCATCTAGTTTTGCTTTATTGGCGATCTTGCTTAGGATGAACTTTGTTTTGAAATACTGGAACACAAATACGGGATAATTTTCAAAAGGGTATTATTTTAAAAATTCCAGACAATTAACACATCAAATTTTTTTATTAAATAAAGCACTATTAGAGAATAATGTAATTGGTGTATTGGTCTCAGACTGAAATCTGTTTTGCATTCAAGGAATATTAAGCATGACCACAGATTACCAAGTAGATTCCTGGGAAAGCCATGTGACATTTCCAGCACGATGATATTCCCTCTATGTGTAGTTCGCCATAGCAAAGAAGTCCTCACAAAAGAAACAGGACCCCCTGTGTACAGGCACCTTTTATTTTTGTTTCTGCAAGGGGAACATATTTTCCCTTCCACTTCACCCCTAAAGGTGATTGTTAGACCTGGCATCCTTGGTGTGGGTTTCCCCTGCATTTTTGCCTTTGCCTCCTGTGTTTTTACTGTGTGTTGGACTTCATTGTTGGTGGTCTAGATGCTTTGGACACTTTACCACTGCTGTTCAGTGCCAAAGTGCAAGTGCTCCCTGTAAAAGTGTGGTTCTGGTTTGGTGATTCCATGATTAGCTTATTTGATTTACTGGTAAGTCCCTAGTACAGTGCACTGTGTGTGCCCAGGGCCTGTAAATCAAATGCTGCTAGTGGGCCTGCAGCACTGATTGTGCCACCCACATGAGGAAGCCTGCAAATGTAGCTCAGACCTGCCACTGCAGTGTCTGTGCACAGTTTTGTACTGCCATGTCGACCTGGAAAGTGCACTCACTTGCCAGGCCCTAACCTTCCCTTTTCTTACATGAGAGTCACCCCAAAGGTAGGCCCAAGGTACCCCTGTAGGTAGGGTGCAGTGTATGTGAAAGGTAGGACATGCCCTGATGTGTGTGGCATGTCCTGATAGTGAAATACTGCCAATTTTGTTTTTCACGTTTGAAAGACTATCTGTCCCTTAGGATAGAATGGGAGTTTAATTATAACATCTTATAAATATAACTTCCCATTGGGACAAGATAGGAAGTTAAAGTTTAGTATGCCTGAACTCAAAATCTAAAGTTGCATCTTTTAGAAAAGATGATTTTTTACATTCTGGGTTTTAAAATACCACTTTTAGAAAGTAGTTGTTTTCTTGCTTATCCATCCTGTGTGCCTCTGCTAGGTTTGTGTATTGACTGTCTGGCTTTGGAGAGACAGGGGCTGTGGATGTGCATTCTGTTCAGACAGCCACTTGGGGGTGAGGTGTGTCCTGCCATTCCAGGGTGAGTCAGGGCTGGGCTGAATAGACCTGGGCTGCATTCAGAGCAGGGGGAGGAGATTTCTTTCACACCTGAATGGGCCTGGCCTGCCTTGGACAATGCTGTCTCCACCTCCTGCCGTGCAGCTGCACTAGAGATGACAGAACTGGTTTTGGCTGGGCAAAGAGCTTCTCTGCCATACGAAAACAAAGGAATATGTGCTATAAAATGTGGGGCCCAGACCCCAAACTTTTAGATTACTTCTGGGATTCAAGAGGAACCTTTGTCAAGGAGAAGAGCTGGAGAAATTGAGGAGAAGCCCCTTTGCTGTGTGCTGTCTGGGGTTGGCCTGCAGTGGCTGTTTCTGCCAAGGAAAGGACAAGGACTTTGCTGTGTGCTGTGTCCCCTGCTTGAGGAAGATCTCCAAGGGCTTGAAGTAGAGCTTGCCTCCTGTTCTGAAGTCTCAGGGACACAAAGACTTCACCTCAGCCCCCCTGAACTCCTTTGCTGGGAGTTCTGACCTGCCAAGTGGTGCCTGCCAGTGTTCTGGGCCTCTGGAGGTTGTTTCTTGGGCTGGGAATTGCAAAAGACTAAAGAACTGTGAAAATCGATGCATCGCCTGGTTCCGATGCATCGCAGCGGTGCGAGAAGAATTTCCAATGCATCGCCGCAGCCGAAGAATTAGCGCAGCACCTGCCCGCAGCTGAAGTGTCTGCCGCGCGACGAGTCCTGTGCACCGACATCCGAGATCACCGCACCGACTCTGATGCAGACCCTGCTGTGTAAGAACCGACGCATCGAGGGACGCGGCTGAAATCGTCACAGTTCATCCCGGATCTTCACGCAGCGCATCATCCTGGATCGTCACGCACACATTGAGGAGCCAGGTCTGTCTCATCACTGGGGAACGCAGTAAGAAACCAACGGATCACCTCGTCACACAGAAAGAAACCGACGCATCACCTCCTATCCAGTAAGGATCCGATGCATCACCTCCCCTGCACAGCAGTAAGGAACCAACGCATCACCTCCCCCGGAGCAAGGAACAGATGCATCACCTTCCCTGAGTGTAAGGAACCGAGGCATCACCTTCCCTGCGACCCTTTGTGCTTGTGTTTTTGACGCATCCAAGGTACTTAGTGTTGAGAGTGTTGCATACTCCATTTTCTATGAACAGAACTATTTCTACCTTTTAATAGTCACATTTTGATAACTGTATTGTGGATTTTTGTCGTTTTGGTCTTCCTTGGTTTAAATAAAGATTACTTATTTTTGTAAACTGGTGTTGTGTCCATTTGAAATGTTTTCACTGTATTACTGTATGCGTGCACAATGCTTTACACGCTGCCTCTGAGATAAGCTTGTTTGCTCATGCCAAGTTACCAAGGGGGTGAGCAGCGGTTATTTTAGAAGTGTATCCCCCTTACCCTGACTAGGAAGAAGGGTCCCTACTTGGTACAAACCGTTGCCAACTAGAGACCCCCATTTCTAACAGTGATCGATTTCCCTTTACATCCAAGAAGATGGTTTACACAAGCACCATGATGGAGAAATTTTCAACCCTTTATATGGTATAAAGGGAAAGGATCGGTTTCTGGTAATGCCCGGAAATGTACAAGTTTGTGTGGGTTTCTAAACTTCCAAGGCTTATCACAGCTTGGAATGTCTGCTTCCCATAAATTAAGTGGGATTTATGGCTGCTGATATCTCCTCGCATGTGTCAGATATCTTGACACCTACAGTTGTGTTTGCGGCTGCCACAAATTCCTGGCAGGTATAAAAAAATTGAGAGCCAGATGTTCTAAGCTATTTTGCAGTCACAAACCCTGCAATTTGCCAAATTAGAGTTTTTGATTCTGTAAAGGCTTACCAAAATGGGAATAGAAATGGATACCAAATGAACTCAGTAAGTTGTGCTTTTCGAGCTTTACATCCAAATTGCAAATAGATATCACATATATGAATGGTTTGTAAACCACTATTCCGGTTGCATATCGGAGTGGTATCCAGAGTCAAGATAAAGTGAAAATAGTTTATTCCACAAGCCAACAACGTGCATGGAGCCCCCTCACCTGCTCCTGAGTAACTGTCACCACAACCGACAAAGAGTTCTATTACAACGCATAAAACCTGGTCACTGTGATAACAGTGCCCCTCAAATGTCACCCTAGAACTTACATGAATTATAAGACAAACCATTGCAACGTTACCTGCACTTCCAAGGAGATATTACATTTGCAAAAGGGACCTGGGACCCTACCCTTTCTGAATGTTAACAGAAACTTTTGTTGGGGAGTGGGTGGTGATTTAAAGGGCCACTGCCAATTATCAATCCAACTTTTTTTTTTTAAAGTAAACTTTTTCTTTTAAAACGTAGCCCCATTTTATTTCATGAAAACTGCCTGCTTGTCTTTTTAAAAAAGTTTTCTTTATTGCAAGATAGTTGCAGACATGGTGGACAGCTGACCAAAGCAGTCCACGATCCCTGAGATGGCCTTCAATTGAAGTAATTTGTGACTTACCTCATTATTCTCAATGGGGTAGGTTGGATTGTGAATCATTCTGAATCCATTTTTTGCAAACCCACTTATTCCTACCTAGGTCAGTTCACAAAGCATCTTTCTGGTTGCAAAAATAATGGTCGCAAATTGAGACCAGTGTTTGCGATCTATAAGTAGGTACATTGGGCTCCAAGGTAGGTCATATGTGCACTGAATTTATTTTTCTGAATGGGCTCCTATATTTTGATTGAAAATAAATGTTTTTTAAACCTACATCAAAAGCCCATTTCGCAATAATAAACACATTTCCTCATAGAAATACTGACTTGGTAAATGGCAGGATCAATGATTTTGCATTTGCTATTAAATCAAGATCTAATCCTGCTGTGAAATGGAAAATCATGAAAAAGAAAACAAGTTAAATTTGATATCAGCTGCATAAGCTGCTTAGTGCTGGAGGTAGAGAATGGCATTTTTGTGTCATCAGCGATTATCCAATTCGACCCCATGTGGTGTCAGCTTATGAAAGTCCAGCCTTAGAATTTTGCAGTGGTTATGAATTATTGATTGTGCCTGCTTTCCTCACAGAACAGGAGACGTCAGAGATAAATATGGAAAGCAAGTTTTAATCAAAACTGCTCTGCAGTTTCAAGTGAGAGCTCTAATGATGGCAATCTCATAAACATCTGCCCAGGACACAGGAGATAAGTAGCAATTTAAGAATGAGATGCATTTCTCCGAGTTCGCAATTGAAGTGGATGAAAGAAAACACGTAAATGTGTTTCATTGCCGGTGTCTTGGCATTGTACAGGCACTAAAGCTCACTTGATGACTCTTTTGTTGCAAGTCGTGCAGCTTTGTTGCTGTCCTTATATTTAATTCAGGACTTCTGGTTTCCTGAATTTCTGAAACATGTGTTTACTCTGCCAAACCATGAGTTTCAAGGTATTGCTCCTCACTTAAGGCCTTCTTAGGTTTGTCCCGGAATCAGACTGGTACGCCCCTACTAGCCCACAAATTTACCGACACCTGGACCGTAGAGAGATTGACCACGGATAACAAGTTGTACTCTGAGGGACTAAGGAATTAGGGAGGGAATCAGAAATACTGCACTCAAATCCTGCTGTTACTGCCCATTTCTCCCTAGAGTTTGAAACGGACCTTAAGGCTGCACCTGTTACCTGCCCCAAAAGACTTACCGCGGGACTTGTTACAAGACCCGTAAGGGCCATAAATAAATGTACTTTTGCTTTATTCGGTGATCTCCCACCAAAATGACCAAGACAATCTCGTTTCGGTCTCAAGCCAAGTGTGTAAAGGTTTGCCTGAGAATTTAGGCATGAATTTACACAAAATCGTTACTTAATATGAAAGTGGATTTCAGAGTTCTGGTTTGTTTGCTCACCCAGCAGGATACAAGGTCTCATATGACAACAGAGGAAGAAAGTATATATTGATAGCTCGTTATAAAGATACCATTCAGGAGGAAGCAGCAGAGGTTTCAAACCAATATGCAAGTACAGGGGCCCAGTCAAAAGAAAAAGGCAATTGTGTGCATCAAGCAAGTAGAGGGAGAGGTGTGGTGCAGCGGCCAGGGCAGCTAACTTCTGAGCACAGAGTTCACGGTTCAATACCTGGTTCGGGCGGCAGCTCAGCTCAGCACCATGTGACTCTGGGCAATAGCTCACTTAATTTCCGCGACGGCCCCCAGTGCCTTGAGACCCGTAAGGGTGAGTAGTTCGCGCTTTACAAATACGGATTTAGATTTTTTTATTTTTTAGAGCAATCTTAACAAACACCAACGGTTTGATTGAGCAAGCCGAACATTTAAGGCCAAAACATCTGTTATTCAGAAAAATGATCTTCTGCAAATAGAAATAGAAGTCCAACATGTGGTTGTGGCAATTGAGTAAATAGCTGTACACCTAAAAATCATAAAACACATTTAAGTGCCAGCGATTACTGATCTATGCCATACCCACAAACTAACCCCTCAGAATTCATTATTGAACATCCTCTCCGAATTACCCTACATGATAAATGGAATTTGGCACACCAGCATGGCCACTGCAATCAGAAAGGATCTACTACAGGCTGCAAACTACAAAGGACACAATGCAAGGCACACACACACAAGCTGCTCCAAAAACAATGAAAACAAAACAATGCCTCTCCAGCTCCACTACAGTACCACACCTGCAGTGTGTAATTGCACAGTTTTTTTTTCTTTTCTTTCTTCCCTCCACAGGGAAAGCATGTTCCCCATGGAGAAACCTTTCCTTACAACCGCTGCAAATTTTGAGTCGAGCTGTTCCTCACCTTGGAAGGGGAGTTACCCCAGCCGTTTGCTGCAGTAAAGCTCAGATCATTTCCAGGTTGAGAAAGGCCGATCATAGTTTGAGCATGGCAACAAACTCACAAGTGTTTGTATGGGCACAAACTCTCAAGGAAAACATGCATAGATAGGTCCATTCTCCATCGTATGCATGGGGTTTACTACTGCAGAAAGCCACAGGTGCGCCCACCAAATGTACCAATAAGCATTAGGTTAGACAAGGACCGAGCCATTTGGGTCTGCCAGCTGGAGAAAGTGTGTGTAATTCACAATGGTGGAATGCCAAGGCGATGCCTCTCATTGTCACTCCAAGTGGCATCATCAATGCTCCTGCACACCCTTGTGTCAGGTCAGCAATGGCTGCACTCCCCATGGCACTCATTCTGCCATCTGAGCACTTCTGCTCCCAACCAACATAACCCTTAAAGATTATTCCTGGGAGTAAAACGTTTTGTTAGGAGTAAATAGTTTGCTCTTTACAATACCACTTCACATACAGCTGATATTTATAAATATAGTGTCGAGTGGTTTTATTTGTAGGTGACCATCAGAGGACTGCAGGGTGTAGCCCGCAGGCCTGCCTTTACCAAAGTGCAGTTGTTTTATATTATATAAATGTTTTTAAGTCTTTAAAAAAATATGAATTGAATAATGTATTTCATCTGACGTTGAGTAGTATTAATCGTATATATGATTTGTGTTATGGTAGGATATCAAAACAAAAATACAGCACTGTGCAGTGGCTTGCTGTATGTATCGCTATAGGCGTCCTTGCATTACGTGATATTATTGTACATTGTCTAAACAGGCAGTGAGAACAGTCTGTCACCTAATTACACTGGGCTGTCATAAAAATAGAATGATGACAACAAATGAAGGGGAATCAGTGTACTTAGTGTAAGCATTTAGGTAAATCCTGGGAGCATGAAAGAAATAATGTTTATTCCATAGTACCTGTACTGAATGCAGTCCCTGACCTGACTGCCAAGAGCCTCATTTCATAAATAGTAAAATGGTATGACAGCCCCCGAATATTGTGAGGGGTCTTTAGCCTCATTTTAACGGGTGTTTCCCATGGAAATGAAGGACTCCTATTCCCCACCTGTAAATCGTCGAAGCATGCACAGAGGCAAAGAGGATCCGAAGAGTTGTACTGTATGCCCATTTCCAGGTAACTGGCAGATATTTACAAGTGCAAAGAGACATAGGGCCTCTTTTATGAGTAATTGCAAGACTTGCTGTGCTGCCCTACACCAATGTGAAACGGCAGAAATGCACTGTATTTATGAAGTACGGTGCATTCCTGTCCTTTCTTGCTGTGCTGGCGCACAATTTGCTGCCTAATGCCAATGTAGGCACCCTTGCACCATGGTGCAAGGGTGCCTCAGTTGCAGGCAGGATTGTTTTTGTGCAGGAAGGGGCACCTTCCTGCACAAAAACACTCCCCAGAGGCGTTTTCATCTTTCTTTGTGTGCTGTAAAATGCAGCACACATGGAAAGAGAAAAAAACGAGGGGAAATACAAATATTTCTGATTGTTACCCCTGCTCTGGGGAGGTGTAAGGTTTTGTCGCTGCCCCAGGATTACGTGATTAAGTAAATCTAAGGCAGCTTCAAAATCCATGGGCGTTGCAAGGGAAAAAACACTGCAACGCTCATGGAACGTCTCTTTGAAGCAGAGTAAGGCAAGGCAATGACTTGCACTACTTCGTCTTACTTCATATCTATGAGGCCATGCAAGGCCACGCAAAGCCATGCAGAGTAGCTTTCCGTTGCCTCATAGATTTGATTGAGAGGCTTGCGCTGCCGGAGCATCCAAAAAAGTGATGCTCTAGTGGTGCAAGCCTCTCATAAATAAGCCCCATAATGAGGGAGACACGAGGCATACAACGGTCCTTCTGTGCCCTTCTTTTAGGGGAAAGTGGGGTGGCCACTTCCATAACTGCACCTAGAGAGTGCAGGAATACCAGTTCATCCCCTATCAATGTAGCCATTGTGGCACAGATGTGATTTGTAAATGGCCTTTGTCAGAGTCATGATGTGTCACCGCTAGGGTAAGTAGTCTTTTACGGTACCGATCATCATGGAGATGGCCAAGCCACCCTTGAACGGTCGCTGGGGTCAGCACACACCCTCACAGAGGGGCACTTAGCCTCTCCTATACTTATGGCTCTGCTACCAACGCGTACACTGTAACAGTGAGTGGCAATAGAGCAGGTTACTTTTTTTGTAATTTCATTGTGATTTATACATATGATGGTTTCTACATGTGTGCACACAGCCATGCAGTTTTTTAATATTATTGGGCTTTAAATGTAGTGATAATGGGAAATGCAGATCTGTATGAAGCTGTACCCATGCAGTGTTGGTCACTTTCTGAGCGCCCCAGAATGTTACCTACTCCACCACTCACACTCAAATTACGAAATCGTTAACATCACTAACTTTAGAGGTGAAGTTACTGGGTGTTATGTGAGGGAACCGGTTAGGTGCACTAAGGAATGAGAGATAATTGGAAAATCGTAAATTTTGGTTCCATTTTCCAAGATATTCCTAATTTTCCTGGATATTTCACCATGTAATTGCACCTGCTTTAAGCAGGTGGGTTCCCCAGTGAAACGTGACACAATTAGAAGCTATGGTCCAAAATATGCCTTCGCTTTTGATCAGTTACATGCCCGAAAACTATCTTTTTATGGACAGCACCTCGGCTGTACGAGTTTTGCCTGAATATTCCAGCCTGATGGGACAGGGTTAAATAATGATCTTTTATTTCCGATGGGGCCATTAATTCCTGTAACCAGTCCCATTAGAATCAAAAGGCCAGCCATAATGAGGGGCTTTGTGTCTTATGGTTACACAATGTAATACTTGATATTTGAAGACACTTTTAAAGGAGCACAGATGTACAGTTTATGTTTTAGAGTATTGGAATACATCTCTTGTGAAATTAAAACACTTACGAAGCAGTACAAATGCAGAATTTGTATCTTAAAGCAGTGCAATGCAAGTATGGGGCAATACAGACCACGATGGAGCTGTTGGCCTGATGCAGGGAAGGGTTTTGCCCATTCTCTGTCTCCAGAGAAATATTTTAAAACATTTGGGCACGTATTTTCCAGTCTCGCTTTGTTGAACTTCATTGATTCAATCTCTAGGACTTTTCCTAGGCTATTTTCGTGGTAAGTGGGGTTTTGGGACAGAAGCAACCAAGATGGAAGTCTTACATTTTTCATTATAAACATTGTTACACTTGAACAGGTGCTCCAAATCTTTCACTTTCGACCATGGCATTCTGCATAATGATAATATTGAAAGTGACAGTTATGGTAATGAGACTATACACTAAACTTCTGAGAGGGATGTTCATATGGTCATTTTTCTCACAAGTCTTAAAGTACAACATTGTAACTGCTTAACTAATATTACAAACACCAGTTATTGGCGGCACTCAACCACATTGTGTTAGATAAAGGACATGTATAATGAAACAATTGCATTAGAGGAAAATAAAAATGGAAAGTAGCAAAATATATGTAAATTGTAAATCTAGTGGCATTCAGAAATGCAGTTCTGTACGAAACTAGGATTGGGTGTAACTCACGTTATTTGCTGTAGCGTAAGTAAGTAAAATTACGTAAGATTGCACAGAATTATGCAAAGAGCGTGACCCTGTAATCTTTTCATTAGAACTCGTGGCCATTATATACACCTTCTACTAAGAAGAGGGAGTCACCTCTACATTAATGCATTCATTATTCTGTGCAAGGTAGTAGAAATATTCCATACATGTCACATTGCAGGTTTTCCGAGCAGTTAATTGTACAAGTCATCAATATTTTTAAAAAAGGTCAGTCAAAAGTTGGTTTAATATCGCAGGCTTGGAGTAGCATCATCATCTGGCTGTAACACAGCCCCTTACAAAGAGGGGTAGGAGCATGGACCATAGAAGCCACCTGTTTTTGTCTAATCGGACTTATTGGTAACCTGGCCAAATGCACCACTCGGCCTGCACTTAACCCCTTCTCCACATTACAGGCTCCATTTTCGACCTCAGTGTAATACACCAGTTGGACATAACTGAGCTGATAATCCAACAGCACCCCGCTGTAAAGCATCTAGCATTAATATACACAGACCTACGATAAGGAGGTGATACCAGTGAACCTGAAAATAGAATCATCAGGATGGGAAATCAACCCAGGTAAACGATACCTTTAATATGTACACATTACTATAATAATCAGTCCTGGAAACCTAGAGATTTCAGGAAATATCCACGTCCAAGAAAACAGAAAGAGTTTCAAAGTGACCTTCCATCTTCCTTTCCCGAAGATAAGGAATCACCACTGAGGAGGACATATGTATGTCAGATCCGCAACTAGCATTTATGACATGTATATGATTTAATATCTGGGTATGAAAATACAGACACCTCTGGGATAGTCCATCTGTCTAACGCATGGTTTAATGAGAGGAAGGTAGCATACTTTACTCAATCCATTCTACTTTTGGTACTCAGAATTACCACCAAGTCCCTTTACCTACCTTTAAAAACGATGGGGCATATTTACGTTCCCTGGCGCATCCCTGCATATCAGCAGGGATGCGCCAGGGAAAATGCGTCACGCAAGTTTACCCTTGCGCCACGTCCGATGCGCCGCATTTACAATGCGGCGCATCGTCGCGCTAAGGATAAGCAGATGCGTGACGCATCTGCCGGGCGGAAGGTTGGCGCAGTGCTGAAGCTAGTGTCGCAAGCGCGACGCAACTCCAGCACTGTTCCAACCTTCCCTATCCCTAACATGGTGCGTCAATCCTTACGCCTGCTTGAAGCAGGCGTAAGGATTTGACGCACCAGCGTCGGAAAAGTGTCTGCGTGAAATCTTGTAGATTTCACTACGTCACTTTTCCGAGGCATTCCTGCGCCGGAACGCCCCCCCCTGTGCCGGTACACCCACATGAAACCTGACGCAGGTTTCATGTGGCGCAGGGGTTTACTACGTGACCCATCTCCCTAGATGCGTCACGTTTTAAATATAGCGCAACGCGGCGCATGGTTTGCGTCGCCGCTGCGTCACATGCGTGACGCAACGGCGGCGCAAAAGTGGCGCAAGGGGCTTGTAAATATGCCCCGTTGTCCTGAAATATACTTCACATCATTGAACCTCTGAAAAACTAGGACTATACTGCCAATTAGGGGCTCATTACGATAGCTGGTGGGAGCACATCCACGGTGCTGGCAGTGGCGGAAAATGCCCTTTTCCGCACTCCATCGGCGGTCCTTGCGTCTGCCGTATTACGATGGGCAAAGATAGCCCATTTCCCGTCCGCTGTGGTGTTCCGGGAACCGCCAGAAATCCCCCTCCGCAGTGGTGGTGGACGGAGCCAAAAGGGAGGGACCGCAGTGCTAAATGCGGTTACGACCCCTGGTTGTATTACGATGCCACAACAGCCCACCACACCGCTGCGGAGAATCCGGCCAATTGAGGATGGCGGTGGCAATACTGCGGATAGCTCCATGTGTTCCTGGCCGCTGGGGAAATGGTGGTTTTTGGCCTTTCCGCAGCAAATCCGACCGCCATGGACGGATTTTCAGCTTTTCCGCCGCTGAATCCTGGAATCCGACCACCGCGGTAGGGAGTTTCTGGCGGTGCATCCTAATCTGGCCGGCGGTTTTGCCGCGGTACCTGCGGGCGGCAATTTCCCGCTAGCACGGCGGTCGGAGTGCTTTTCCGACCGCCATCATAAAGAGCCCCTTAATGTTCTTCACTCTCCTAGTATTCTGCCCTATACAGATACTATTCTTGAGTAGTCTTAAAATCTAGACTGGTGATCAAACTAAAATGGCTACTGACTCTGCATATCTATGTACCCATGCATAAGGAAGAAGATATAGATATGGAAATTGAGATATGGCTGGACCCTTCATGGACTCCCATGTCCACTTTCCATTTGGATTTGTGACCAATGCCTCTACTCTAATAAAAAAAAACTTTAAATCTAAACAAAGCATTGGCAAAGCCAATATGCCTCGACTTTAGAAAGCAAGTGTTAACCTACTAGCTTTGTCAATGTTTGTTTGTATTGGTATTCCTCTCACATTATTTTTGTTTATCATTCTGACATGGCTGTCGATTATGTTGGAATAGTAAAATAAAAAAGGCAAAATGGCCACCACTCGTCTTGGCAGATGCATGCAAATACATTGCGACACATAGTGTGTGTGTGTATTGCTACCCATGCGGATACATATGCGTACACAGTGGCTGTTTTGGTTACCTTTCTAAAATGTCAACCATTTATGCAGACATATGTGCATGTTTGGCAATGTGTGCAACATATGTGTGATGATGAGCTATGACCATTCTGTGCCTTTTGTGCATTACTGTTCTGTAATAGCTGATGGCCGTGCAGGAACATGACCCTGCAGGAACAATAAACTAAAAATAATAGAGTGCTGAGAACTTAAAGGTGAAGCATGTGGCATGGTAGCGATTGGCAGCTGTTGGACCCCAGGAATTGAACTGTTATTTTTTTCCAAGTTTACTTTCTTTTTCTATACTTGATCATAGGACCATTGGATGGAGATCTACCTATGGTAAAGGAGAGCACAAGGTAAAAAAGTGTATTAAACGTGAAAAAAAAATAGTACAAATATTTTTATTTTAAATAATAATGTAAGTTATAATGATATATTTCTTTTCAATGAAGATCAAATACAGCACTATTAGCTTAATTTTGAATCAAATATTACATTAATTTAATGTAGAATGCATTAATTTTATTAATTACAAAAAAATTAAATATTTAAATATATTACATACTTTTCAAATACTTTTTTAAATTATCTCGCCTAAAGTAAAATGTTTATATTGATTTATTATGTGTTAAGAATGTACAACTGTTATGTATAGAATTAATTTAAAATAATGCAATCATTTTTTTAAACAATTAAAGTTACATTTAATTTAAAATGAAAATATTGGACATATGTTATGTAAATGTTAATACATATATTATCTACTGGCGGTCGCCAGTAGATAGTTATAGTTAGGACCTATTTTCCATAGGAAATCCGCGACATTCTATTTGAAATAACTCTCTTGCCGGTTGACGAATCTTCGCGAAATTTTCAAACTTTATGGCCCGCTCCGGTCCGCTCCTACCCTGAAAGTTTCTGGGTGATTCGTCAAGCGGGGGCCGAGAAAAAAGGGGGGTCCCAAAACGTGTTTTCCCCATTCATTTTCCCATAGGAAACTTTAGACACGGCTACAGCCCGAACTGCTGAACGGAATTACACCAAATTTGGCAAAGAGGTAGTTCTTGGTTCAGAAAGAACCCTTTTTGTTAAATGAAAATCAAAAGAAAAATCACATATATATCTATGGCCGCGTCGGATTCGCGCACCCTCCCGATCACGAGCTGCATGCTAATTGGCTGTCAAGTGGCTGTCAACACTCCAAATCAGGAAGTGTTGGCAGCCATTTTGTCCCTCGGTAGAACCGAGGACAGAAACAAGTGCGCAAAGCGCAAAAGGGGGCAGGGTAGAAACACCCTGACTCCCTAGGTCTGCTCAGGGGTCCCACAAGGACCCCTGGGCAGAAAAAAGCATTTTTTAAATTAAAATCGGCAGGATGCGCTCAGGGTGCGCGGATCCTGCCGATTAGAAAAACCCAGAAGAAACAAGTGCGCAAAACGCACAAAGGGGGCAGGGTAGAAACACCCTGACCCCTAGGCCTGCTCAGGGGGTCCCTCAAGGACCCCTGGGCAGAAAAAAGCATTTAAAAAAAATCGGCAGGATGCGCTCAGGGTGCGGATCCCGCCGAGAAAAAACGAAGCGCGGTCTCCCGTGCTTCGTTAGCTAATTGCCCCCGGGTGGGCCAAGTCCCGGGGGCATGCAGGGTTTCTTTTAATATGTGGGGGCCTCTATGTCCCTCAAGCCCCGGGGACCGTCACCCCCGGGGCTTGAAAAATAATGGTGCGGGAGGGCTCTTTGCCCTCCCGCTGCCCCCGGGACCGCCACCTCCCCGGGCTTCTTTTTTTAATTTTTTGACCTGTGTGGGGGGCTCCAGCCCCCACACGCCCCGGGACTGCCACCTCCCCGGGGCACTAAAGATTTGAATATGGGGGTCCGTTACGGACTCTCAAAGCCCCGGGGACCACCACCTCCCCGGGCTGTGCACTGGATGGGAGGGGGGCCGCGTGGCCCCCTCCTGGAGCCCTTGATGGCCCTGGGGACCGCCACCCCCAGGGCCGGCTCCTGCAATGTCCCGGGTGCCTACCCTCGGGACACTGTAGTTTGCTATGACAGGACTGGAGCCTCGCGGCTCCCGTCCTGTCATAGCAAATCTTGGTTTGCATTTTGAAAGAGAGAGCAGGAAACCTGCTCTCTCTTTCAAAATGCAAACCCAATTGCTTTTCCACATGGGGAGCAGCATGTTAGCTGCTTCCCATGTGGAAAGCAATGCCGGCTCGCGCAGGAGGCGGGGAGCCGGCTGGGACTGTGGGGATTGGGGACCCCCACAGTCCCCAACCAGAGGCCAGGCCCCGGGGATGGGGTCCCCGGGGCCATAAGTGGCCAGGAGGGGGCCACGCAGCCCCTCCCCAAATTATAAAAAATAAAAATAAAAAAAGGGTAAGGCCGGCCCCGGGGGATGGGGTCCCCGGGCCTTAAATGGCCTGAGGAGGGGGCCACGCAGCCCCCTCCAAATTAAAAAAAAAAAAATTGAGGGCATGCCCCGGGGATGGGGTCCCGGGGCCAAAACAGGCCCTGGGAAGGGAGGCCATGCGGCCCCTTCCCGTTTTTTTAAATTTAAAAATAAAATAAATGCTCAGGCCCCGGGAGATGGGGTCCCCGGGGCCAAAAGTGGCCAAGGGAAGGGGGCCACGCAGCCCCCCTCCCAAACAAAAAAAAAGACCGGCATCGTGCCGGAGGCCCCGACCCCTCCCTGCAGCAGTCTGCAAACGCGCCCTGGCGCGTTTTGAGAAGGGAAGTACTTCCTTGAATACTGGGGGTCCCTGGGAAACTAGCCCACCAGGAACCTCCAGTATGCGCTAGGCTGCGTTGCAGAGAGGTGTACAGAGGCCACGCCCCTTTACACCTCTCTGCAACGCAGCTCTGTGGCGCTTTGGAAGTACATGGTGGGCTAGTTGGACTCCAGGGACCCTCAGCATTCAAGGGGACTTAATCCCCCAACTTAAAACGCGCCACGGGGCGCGTTTGCACAGTGGTGAAGGGAGGGGCGGGGCTTCAGGTGACATGTGTGCAAACAGGCCCCGTGGCGTGTTTTAAGATGGGGAATTAAATCCCCTTCAATCCTGAGGGTCCCTGGGGGCCAACTAGCCCAACAGGTACGTCCAGAAAGCGCCACAGAGCTGCGTTGCAGAGAGGTGTAAAAAGGGGTGTGGCCTATGTACACGTCTCTGCAACGCAGCCCCCCTGGCGCATACTGGAGGTTCCTGGTGGGCTAGTTGGCCCCCAGGGACCCTCATGATTCAAGGGGACTTAATTCCCCAACTTAAAATGCGCCACGGGCGCGTTTGCACAGATGTCACCTCAGCCCCGCCCCCTCCCTTCACCATTGTGCAAATATTCTTCTAAAATCAGCCGAACTACGAATTCCGATTTACTCACCTGTTATCAGGAGAGAACCCAGTGCTGCATCTTTTAGCCCAGCACTGATCCTGAAAAGTAATTTTAACCGTACTTACCAGTAACTTTAATTTCCTTCCATAGGATATCATTGCCTGCTTTTTGCTGAAAATGTTTCTAAGTGTCGATTTTTGAAACATACAAATATTCCTCTAAAATCAGCCGAACTACGAATTCCGATTTACTCACCTGTTATCAGGAGAGACCTCAGTGCTGCATCTTTCAGCCCAGTACTGATCCTGAAAAGTAATTTTAACCGTACTTACCAGTAACTTGAATTTCCTTCCATAGGATATCATTGACTGGTTTCACTTGGAAATTCTTCTAAGTGTCGATTTTTGAAACTTTATAATATTCCTCTAAAATCAGCCGAAATACGAATTCCGATTTACTCACCTGTTATCAGGAGAGACCTCAGTGCTGCATCTTTTAGCCCAGCACTGATCCTGAAAAGTAATTTTAACCGTACTTACCAGTAACTTTAATTTCCTTCCATAGGATATCATTGCCTGCTTTTTGCTGAAACAGTTTCTAAGTGTCGATTTTTGAAACATACAAATATTCCTCTAAAATCAGCCGAACTACGAATTCCGATTTACTCACCTGTTATCAGGAGAGACCTCAGTGCTGCATCTTTCAGCCCAGTACTGATCTTGAAAAGTAATTTTAACCGTACTTACCAGTAACTTGAATTTCCTTCCATAGGATATCATTGACTGGTTTCACTTGGAAATTCTTCTAAGTGTGGAGTTTTGGAACTTTATAATATTCCTCTAAAATCAGCCGAAATACGAATTCCGATTTACTCACCTGTTATCAGGAGAGACCTCAGTGCTGCATCTTTCAGCCCAGTACTGGTCCTGAAAAGTAATTCTAACCGTACTTACCAGTAACTTGAATTTCCTTCCATAGGCTAACATTGACTGGTTTCACTTGGAAATTCTTCTAAGTGTGCAGTTTTGGAACTTTATAATATTCCTCTAAAATCAGCCGAAATACGGATTCCGATTTACTCACCTGTTATCAGGAGAGACCTCAGTGCTGCATCTTTCAGCCCAGTACTGATCCTGAAAAGTAATTTTAACCATACTTACCAGCAACTTGAATTTCCTTCCATAGGCTAACATTGACTGGTTTCACTTGGAAATTCTTCTAAGTGTGGAGTTTTGGAACTTTATAATATTCCTCTAAAATCAACCGAACTACGAATTCCGATTTACTCACCTGTTATCAGGAGAGAACCCAGTGCTGCATCTTTTAGCCCAGCACTGACCCTGAAAAGTAATTCTAACCGTACTTACCAGTAACTTATATTTCCTTCCATAGGAATCCATTGTCTGGTTTTCAGCAGAAAAGTTTCAAAGTGTCGATTTTCACAAATTACAAATATTCCTTAAAAATCGCCTGTATGACTTAAACGCATACTTTCAACTGTTTACAGGAGATGCACCAGTGCTGGATCCAGGATCCAACACTGAGTAAGAAAAAGTAATGATAACACTACTTACCTGCTAAGTGAATTTCCTCCCATAGGATAACATTGGTGATTCTATGTGAAAAAGTTTCTAAGTGTCAACTTTTAAAATACAATAATATTCCTTAAAAATCACTACTGTAACCAAAACGCTTTTACTCAACTGTTTACAGGAGATGTCCCAGGACTGAATCTAGGATCCAGTCCTGTGGTTAGAAAGGTAATCCATAAAGTAACTAATTGCATTTAACTAGAAATTCACATTCAGCTCAATGTTGCATTGTGTTTGAAATTGTGTTGCCCATTGCAATAACTGTAACTACTGTACTTAAAACTCTATTGCCTATTTGCAAACTATTTAAACTAAAGTAATTCATTCAGAGAAAGTATATTTTGTAATGTAATGTATAATGTAATTACAATGTAATTTAATAAATAAAATATCTAAAAATAAATAGTTTTAAAAAATGTAGTAAATCAGTATCAAAAAATAAATATAACAATTAATACATTTAAAAATTCTCATTTACAAAACCTTTGAAATTCACTGAAAAACCATAGGTTTTTGGGGCGTTATAGTTAGAAATTAGCATTTAAAAACCTTTGAAATTCACTGAAAAACCATAGGTTTCAGGCACGTTATAGTTAGAAATTAGCATTTAAAAACCTTTGAAATTCACAGAAAAAACCATAGGTTTCAGACACGTTATAGTTAGAAATTAGCATTTAAAAACCTTTGAAATTCACTGAAAAAACCATAGGTTTTAGGGACAGTTATAGTTAGTTGGACATTTCACTCGTACAAAACCCATGAAATTCCCCCGTTATAGTTAGTTCAGCTAACTATAACTCGCGCCCCCGCAATGCACTGATGATGACGTCACATATTACATCACTCATGACATGGTCAGTGACATCACTGATGACATCACTGATGACATCTCAAATGACATCTCAAATGACATCACTGATGACATCATCCACGTGATAATCTGATGCACCTCCTCATACCCTAATATAACCTTTGATACACCCACTCTAAATTACAGACTGCCATTCGCAAAACCATAGACACTCCAACACCAATAACTACATACCCACTCACTGATTCTTAGGTCTACACACACACATCCACTCACTCACCTGTACAGTCACTCATACTTATGGTCACTCAGTACAGGACTATCATATGCACTCTTACTCCTATATAGACAGTCAAACACCGCCACTCATCCATAGAGGTACTCACACACCTAGTCAGTCATGCAAATAATTAAACACACTGCCATTTACTCACCTATACAGTTATACACATACCAGCTCACTTAATCATACAAATACTAGCACATTGTTACGCTCTTATACAATCACTGATACAAGCACACACTCATCCATACAGCCACTATCATAATCACTCACTCTCGCTAATAGCTATTTATATACTCCAACACACATATATACTGCCTTTCACATATGTAGTTACTCACACATGTACCACTGGGACATACATTCACTCACTAACACACTCTTACACACACTTACCCACCCATACAGTCTATCACAGATGCACTCTTGAAACCATCCACCCAGTGAATCACCCACTCACACATCTATGCACAGAGTCGCACACACCCCTCCCACACAAACACTCAGGCACCCATACAGATACTCAGACAACCATTCAATAACTCATATACACACTCATGTAGCTATTCACAAACACATGCAGCCACTTACACAGCAACAGACAGACGGATACAGACATTCACCCAGTTTAGTCACTAACCCATGCATTCAGTAAGATACGTTAAATCACTCACTTATAGAGTCAGTCACGCACCTACTAAATCATCCATACAGACACTTATACACCCACTCATTCTTCAATACGTCTTTTCCTATATATATTAAAAATATTTAAACTTTACAGAAACACACAGTCACTGCATGATGTCAACAGTGATGTCATTTGAGATGTCATCAGTGATGTCATCAGTGATGTCACTGACCATGTCATGAGTGATGTAATATGTGACGTCATCAGCAGTGCATTGTGGGGCGCGAGTTATAGTTAGCTGAACTAACTATAACGGGGGAATTTCATGGGTTTTGTACGAGTGAAATGTCCAACTAACTATAACTGTCCCTAAAACCTATGGTTTTTTCAGTGAATATATATATATATATATATATATATATATATATATATATATATATATATATATATATATATATATATATATATATATATATACACACACTCACGCACACACACACATATTACCTACTGGCGGTCACCAGTAGGTAGTTATAGTTAGGACCATGTTTGCATAGGAAAAGCGTTTTTTGACTTGCCCTGTATCTTTTGCGCTGTTTGACGAATCTTCAAAAACCTTTTTTTTTTATAGTGCCCCTGTGATTCTTGTTGTGCATGGGAAGTTTCAGGGGATCCTTCAAGCAGGGGTTGAGAAAAAGGGGAGTCAAAAAAAGTGTGTTTCCCATGTTAATTCCCATAGAGATTTTATTCGCGACAGGAATGAGGAATTATATAAAGGAGGGGGTTCATGAGGCTCCCCTCCAGGGCTTATGAAAGCCCCCGGGACACCAACCTCCCCGGGGCACTGCTTTTGATGTATACTGGGGGTGTCCGCATGGCACCCCCTGCGCCCTGAGGACTGCAACCTCCCCAGGGAAAATCTATATATATAAATGTGGGGGCCCATCCATCTACTTTATCCCTAAAATACACAAAGATTCAAATAAACCTCCGGGGCGACCCATCATTTCGGCCAGAGAAGGACTATTGGAAAACACATCAAAGTATGTTGACTTTTTCTTACAGGATTTTGTCAAAACCCTACCATCAAATGTCCGAGACACGAGTAATTTCATAATGAAAATCAAAGACTTTGCCCGGCATCAAGAATATTTGCTGATTGCACTGGACGCAACCTCGTTATACACTAGCATTAGACATGATGTTGGGGTCAAGGCCATTGAATATTATCTGGCGCAGCGAGCACCTCACTACAAAGAACACAACAGTATGTTAGTGGAAATGGTGAAATTTTGTCTAACAAATAACATTTTTATGTTTAACAACATGTTGTACCAGCAGACAAGAGGGGTGGCTATGGGGGCCAGCTTCTCTCCCTGCTATGCATGTCTTCACATGGGCTGGTGGGAGGAGCTGGTCCTCAAAGTAGAACATGGCCATTTCATCGATAACAACATCAAGATGTGGCTTCGCTATATTGATGATTTACTAGTGATATGTCAGGGAACAAGAGAACAGGCAGTGGGTTTTGTTAACACTATCAACCAAAACAATATTAACCTTCATTTCACAGCAACAATCAGCGAATTCTCAGTTCATTTTCTTGACACACAAGTCTATATCAATAACAACAAGATTGAGACCCGCCTATATAGAAAGGAAACAGCAGGTAACTCAACCTTACACGTGAGCAGTTCGCACCCCAAACATCTGATTAATAGCATACCCTACGGGGAGATGTTAAGTCTTAGGCGCATCTGCAGCAGTGATGTTGACTTAAAAATAGATCAGGAAAACAGCAGAATCAGATTCCTAGAAAGGGGATATTCCCAGGTCATCATCAGCAAAGCCATATCCAAATCTATGCTACTCACTAGGGAAGCACTACTGAGAGATAAACAGCTGAACAACCAGGTGACCCAAGATGCAGCAGGATCAGGGATGCTAAGTGACACAAACAAATTCAGGATTATCATGGGGTACAGCAAGCAACAGAAAACTATACAGAGGATCATACAGACAAGCTGGCCTCTGGTCTTAAATGACCCAGTGATAGGACCCCTGCTACCGCAGAGGGTGTCCATCACTTACAGTAAAGCCCCATCCATGTGAAAACCAATCCAGAGATCATTGAAGGAACAAGCTGGCTTCAAACACACAAAGGTTTTTTTAAATGCAAAAATTGTAAGGCGTGCCTACATGGTATCAACAAAAACACATACTGTACCCCTTTTAGCAACAGGGAATACAAGATCCAAAAGTTACTGACATGCAAAACGGAATATGCCGTATATGTGCTACTGTGCCCATGTGTCCTCCAATACATAGGCAGCACAAAACTACAAGTGCATAAAAGGGTGTTGCAACATCTACGCACAATCACAAATCAAGATAACACTTACCCAGTGGCACGACATTTCAGGGAGTTCCACAAATCTAACAATCAGGAACTCAGCTACTATGTGATTGAAGCGGTCCCCCCCCCAGCAGGCGGGCTGGGGACAGAGAATACAAGCTCAGAAAGCTAGAAACTATATATAGGTGTTTATAAGAATCATTTTATGGGTTTTACAAACTGCTCTTATCTGTTCTTATCTGCTAATATTTTACAATTTCTACAGTTTTAAGGTCATTGTTATAATCTTTATGACTTTATATTGATATTTGAACATTTAGATGCTGCTATATATTTAAATATTTATGTATTTTATATATTTATGTATCTATTTATGCAATTTTACATATTATATGTGGAGGTTTATCAAATGCACCTATATACATATGCAGCAGATTTGCACAACCCCATTAAGAACATCAACAGGCAATATATGCGTACATTGCCGGATTTGATACCCATACTGGCACTGTATATATAGAACTTACCTATAGATAGTTGCAGAATATGCACAAAACCATGTAATAGAGTCAGACGTAACATGTTCCATCAGTGCGCGATTTGGTTGTCACATCGTTATTAACTATATCATACGGGACAGTAACCACCACATGAAATTGGAAAAAAGGTAAAAATGGATATATCAACTGTGAATACAGTATTAAGGTTATGGAGATATGCATTACGCATTAGTTTGATTTATTTATTAATTTGGAATTTTTACACCTCACTTTAGCACTTTAGCACTCTACAAAACTAGTAAATTAGACATCTCAATGAGGCATATCTACACATCATAATGATGCTTACTTTGAGGATTTATCCTCATTATTTGTATGAACCTTGGTCAAATTGTATCGCAGGATGACTTGTCATTCACCCAGTATTCACTATATTTCCAATGCTGCTTTTAGGATACATTTGGGAATTTTAACATAAATCCGACGATTGACATATCGATTTTGTTATTTATATGCACATTTGTATTTATGTATTTGACTTCAATTTAAATTGTGGCATAAAGCGATGAATTTTAGCTGGAATTAACAAATTGTGGAGGCCAATATTATTCAGTTTACCTATCAATGAAATATCGATATGCAGTGCCTCAGTTTGGAAGTGTTCACCATCTACTCTTCTATGTCTATGGTTTTAATGTCACGTGATGTTCTTTCACCATGCACTGTCACTTTAAAAATGCAAACCAGTTGAACTTGCCATGTCATGTGAACAAGGCTCGCGGGAGCCGAAACGCGTTATGGCGACAGAGTAATAAAACAACTTTAGCACTCATCTTTGGGTCCGTGTCTCTGTATCTGGAGCAATCCTATTGGTAACGGAAGAAAGTGATATATATATATATATATATATACACACATACATATATATATATACACACACTCACACACACACACACACACACACATATTACCTACTGGCGGTCACCAGCAGGTAGTTATAGTTAGGACCATGTTTGCATAGGAAAAGCGTTTTTTGACTTGCCCTGTATCCTTTGCGCTGTTTGACGAATCTTCACAAACTTTTTTTTTTATAGTGCTCCTTTGATTCTTGTTGTGCATGGGAAGTTTCGGGGGATCCTTCAAGCAGGGGTTGAGAAAAAGGGGAGTCAAAAAAAGTGTGTTTCCCATGTTAATTCCCATAGAGATTTTATTCGCGACAGGAATGAGAAATTATATAAAGGAGGGGGCTCATGAGGCTCCCTCCCTAGGGCTTATGAAAGCCCCCGGGACACCAACCTCCCCGGGGCACTGCTTTTGATGTATATTGGGGGTGCCCGCATGGCACCCCCTGCGACCTGAGGACTGCAACCTCCCCAGGGCAAATCTCTATATATAAATGCGGGGGCCCATAAGGACACCTGCAGCCCCCGGGGACCACCACCTCCCTGGGGCACTTAAAAATATGTATGTAGGCGGGCCCACAGGGCCCGTCCGCGTCCTGCTCCCAGGGGCAAATCACGTTAAAGAAATGCGAGGGGCCCCACATGGCACCCTCTGCAGCTCCGGGGCCTACCACTGTCCTGTGGCAAAACATTACTATTAATCTCAGGGGGCCCGTACGGCCTCCCCCGCAGCCCTGGGGACTGCCACCTCCCCGGGGCAATTCATTCAAATTAAGGGGGGCATTTGGCCACACTCAGCCCCTGGGAATACCACCTCCTCAGGGCTAGCTACTACAATGCATGAGGGCTGTGTGCCCCCTCATGGAGTCAAGGATGGCTCTGGGGACCCAACTCCTCAGGGCCAGCTACTGCTACCTCCTGAGGTGCCCGCCCTCAGGAGGTAGCTGTTTGCGTTTGCTTGGTGGGAACTCACATCTCTCAATAAGCAAAAGCAAACATAACTCTGCTTTCTGCAAGCGGGAGCTGTCAAACAGCTCCTGCTTGCAAAAAGCAGAGTTTTCATCTGTTTCCCCTCACACATATATGCATGCAGGGAAACAGATGAAAACACTGCTACCGCATGAGCAATGCCGGCTCCTGCAGGAGGCAGGGAGCCAGCTAGGACTGCTGGGGCCTTGAGGGTCCCCCTCAGTCCCGGGGGGAAAGGAGGAGAAAGAGGCAAAATAAAGGTCAAAAATAAGGAGAAAGATGCAGAATAAAGGTCAGAAATGAGCAGAGCGAGGCAAGATAAACGTGAGAAATGAGCAGAGAGATGCAGAATAAAGGACAGAAACAAGCAGAAAGAGGCAAGATAAAGTTGAGAAAAGAGCAGAAAGAGGCAGAATAAAGGTCTGAAAAGAGCAGAAAGAGGCAAAATAAAGGTGAGAAACTAGCAGAAAGTGGCAGAATACAGGTCAGAAGCAAGCAGAAAGAGGTAAAATAAAGGTGATAAATGAGCTGAAAGAGGCAGAATAAAGGTCAGAACAGAGAAGAAAAATGCAGAATAAAGGTCAGCAAAGGCAAACTAAAGGGGGCGGGACCATCGACGAACTCTCAGCAATCCCACTGTGGGGGACTTACCTGTGGCAACAATAGCAATTCTTGGCCCCTAATGACCCTCAGCAGCCAAAGGGACTTCATCCCCAACAAGTAGTGCGCCAGGAGGCCTCTTTGCAGAGTGGTTGAGAAAGGGGGTGGGGCCTCCGATGAGGTTCCAGCAATCCCACTGTGGGGGACTTACTAGTGGCAACAATAGGTGATCTTAGCCCCCAACGACCCTCAGCAGCCAAGGGGACTAAATTAGGGGTGCCAGCTCACGGAACTCCGCGGAATTTGGCTGAGTTTTTTCGTAACTCCATGGATTTCCGTGGCATGAAATTCCACAAGCTTCGCCCAGGCCTACAGAAAACAAGCAGAAAATGAGGAGAACCCACTCAAGCACTCATGTACCCACTCACAGACCAACTCAGACACTCTCACAGTCACTCACTGACCCATTCACTCATGTACCCCCTCACAGACAAACTCAGACACATACGCCCTCTCACAGATATATTCAGACACTCATACACCCACTTACAGAATCACTCATACTCTATCGCCCACTCACAGATCTACTCAGAGACTTATGCACCTAATCACAGACCCTCTCAGAGACTTACACACCCACTCACAGACCCACTAAGACACTCATATGATATCACCACTTACAGCCCCACTCATACTCTCTCACACCCACTTATAAACCAACTGAGATACTTATACACCCACTGAAACTCTCATGCAGTCACTCACACACTCAGTGTCAAAGGTTAGTGGTTACAGTTAGGAAATAAAATTAAAAAACCTTACAAATTCAATAAAAAAACAAAAGTTACAGGGAACTTATGGTTTGGAAATAGAATTTTAAAAAAACATAGAAATTCACAGAAAAAAACAAAGGTTACAGGGATGTTATAGTTAGGAAATAGAATTAAAAAACTTAGAAATTCACAGGAAAAAACAAATATTACAGGGACGTTATAGTTAGGCTAAGATTTCAGTTGTACAAAACCAGTGAAATTCAGCAGTTATAGTTACCTGAGCTAACTATAACTTACATCACACAATGCACTGCCTATGACCTCATATCATAGGTGCTGGATGTAGGGGTGCAGGGGGGCTCTAGAACTCCCAAAATAACCATGCTTGAGTTCAAAAGATGACTGAGTAATAACAATGCCTATAGATTTTTTTATCTTGTCACATTCAAAGATAGAGGTTAAATATCTATGGGGCTGATTTAAATGTTGGCAGAAAGGGTACTCCATTGCAAAGGTGGTCGCAATGGCGACGGAGTACCATTTTCACCAGCCCAAAGGTCTGCCTGCCTCATTTAGAAGTGGGTGGGCACTCAATGTGCAGACTTCAGAGATTACTCCATCTCCACCGTCTACTCACACCTCCAATCGGCTGACAGAGTAAGGGCCATCAGAGATTTGGCCATGTGTCCACCTGACATATTTAGATTGGGTGGGCACATGGGCAGTTTTTAAAAATAAAAAAAAGTTTGAATTTTGGTGTATGGCTCAGTTGTTTTGATGGTGGTTCCTGAAAATGCAAGAGATGTCCGCTGGGGAAGTAGACATCTCTAAATACGGCGGGCAGAGTACACTTGCCATGGCGGGAGTAAAGTATTCCGAAAAGGCAGCGGTAATTACTCCATCCACCTAAATTTTAATCAGCCCCTAAGCCTTTTGAAATATTGCTGCTTATTCTTTTAACATGGAGATTGGTGTTCGCTTTTCTTTTTCATTCTTCAAAGTGAGAGGATTTTGTAAAATGAACGATGTGACAGTCTTGCTGGTGTGAAAGGAAAGGCTACAGATTGTCATTTTTTAACACAAAACAAATTTTGAATATCAATAAACGAACTGTACATCTATTTCAAAATATATCAGCAGTTAGGAAAGCACAAACTAAGCCCTCACTCATAACTGACGTGTGATGGAAAGAAAGATTTTAATAGGATTAAAACAAATCAAGACACTTTACTTGGTGATGCACAAATGAGAAATATTTGCTGAAGCCCGATTTCCACACAATATCTTTTGTGCACTATATTGTTTTCTAAGTAAATCAGCATGCCTTTGTGTAGCTATTTTGAAGGAAAATGTGCTGTATGTAGCTGACAGTGCACTCCAACACTATGCTTTAGTAATATATATGTGACAGTGTGCTCCAAAATCCACCACTGGCTACATACTACACCCTTACCACTCTCCTGCTGCATGGGCATGACTCTTTTGCTATCTGTGAGAAATTGGGTTGTTGTTTGAGGGGGTGTGAGCCATTCTTATTCAACAGCCACAATCCTTGTCAGGGTGAACCACAAAAAATCACTAAATTAATCTGTGCTTAACCCTCTGGTAGCTGGGCACAAAAGCATTCCGGTTAAACTTAGAAGCAATGTGTAAAGTATTTATGCAGTTTAGAAAGAGTACTAAAGTAAAAACACAAGAAAAATCCTACACCAATTTAGAAAAATAGAGTAAAATTTATAAAGTTATTTGACACCAAAATGACAAAAATCGAATCAGTAGAACCAGAAATATGGATTTTCAAAGATTTAAGGTAAGTATTGCGCCTAGAAGCACAAAGCGCCACTTTTGGTCATCTGGTCATGCTAGACCTGGGCGAAGTCACAAATTCAAGCCAACCATGAAGGAGCGTGGGGAATATACAGGGACCAGGTTAGTCCCGCTAAAAAAGTTACTGTCTCAAAGAACGGCACGAAGAGGCCAGTTTGTGGTGAAAGAGGCCGTGAGGAGCAGGAAGAGTATCGGGGATGGTCGTCCCTGTAGTGTTAAGATTAGGCTGGGCATCACAGACAGTTGTAGCTATAGCACGAAGCTCCTGTCAGGCATCGTGGACATTTGTTGCTGGATCTTTGGGCTTGCGGTCACTATGGACTATCGATGCTGTAGTGCGAAGTGCAGACCTTGCGTTTCACGTTGTTGCTTGTGGTCACTGTAGCCAGGTCCACCGGAGTTTGACACAGCCAGTCAATGCGAGTAGCAAGATCTTGGCATGAACAGGCCCATTTCTGGTCACAAAGAGTCAAAAACCTCAGGATTTCTCCTTGTTCAGAGGAGTGCCCTCTGATGCGAACCAAGGGCCCAGGACTGAAGGAGGCACCTCTCGGGGATCAGGGACTCACTTGTGCAGAAGCCAGCAGGCTCAGGCACGTCCAGCTGCAAACCCCAGCAGGTTCAGTTGCAGTAGGTCAACTGGACAGTTGCAGGGAGGCTTCTGGAGCTTGTTATGTCCCTGTAGCTATAAACAGGAAGTCAGTCAGCTGACCCTTGGAGTCACTTCAGGCAGCCTGGGATGGAGGAAGCAGGTCCAGTCATCCTTCTCAGACAGCAGGGCAGGGCTCAGACTGCAGGGCAGCCCTCTGGAAGTAGGGCAGTCATTGTTCTGTAGTATCCTCAGGAGTGTACTAATGAGCTGTCTGGAGTCACAAAAGGCTAGTTGTGAAGTTCTTTTTGTGTGTGCTTAGGCAGCTCCCTTGAGGTGCAAGTGAGATAGGTGAAAGCTTCAGCCCTCCCATCAGGTCAGGATGGCCAATCCTGCCACAACTCAGTCCCCCATTGTGATACTGTCTGGGAGGAATACATAAAGGCCAACTGCCAACTACACCTAATCACATGACCCAGAATACAGGCTGCAGGCTCCAAACTACAAGAAAATACTAACTTCATAGAAATGGCATTTTCCAAATTGTGACTAAAAAATTTTCAAAGCAGTGACAGTGTTCTTATTCATTTTGAGTTGTGACTTAAATCTGGCTTTGTATGTTATCAAGAAGAACTAGTCTATTTGCGTGATAAAAATCAGAACTGTATGTTGATTGATAAGGAAAAACTCTAATTTCTATTCATGAAGCCCTCACCCACCAACCTAGTTGGTGGCATGCTTCATCATCGGGCCCACCCGGTGACACCGAGTGTGTCCCGGGTGTGCTACAACACCTGTGTTACAGCGGAGCAGGTATATTGCTGAGTGTGCGGTGATAGTGAAGTGAAAATGAAGAGTTTAAAAACTGTCCAGTGGTCCCAATACCCAGAGGGTTTGCCTTTAATATATGGGCCTCTGGCAGTAATAAAAAATAAGGCAGTGGATGTAAATGGAGTAATAGTTAGGGACTCCTACATCCAGTGGGTGGTCTACATGTTTCAGCCAGGCCTTTAACTTATAAACTGGCTTTCCTCAGGACCTTAGATGTATGTGAATTGTGAAATATACACTAAAATGCGTGTATTTGACCTGGAATGTGTTGCACGCACTAAGGTGCAATATGTGCGAGAAGGAAATTTCCTCTCAAAGCATTCCTGTACATAAGACAAACAAGACAAACAAAACATACATATACTGTTTTTAGCAT
Source organism: Calotriton arnoldi (assembly GCA_963921515.1). NCBI lineage: Eukaryota > Metazoa > Chordata > Amphibia > Caudata > Salamandridae > Calotriton > Calotriton arnoldi. The sequence goes on along the minus strand of CAWUFW010003175.1, from coordinate 1,571,726 downwards.
AGTTAGCCTTATCACATTAAAACAAATTCACCGTAGTGTCCGTGATAATAGCGGAAAAAGCGGCACAGTGGGACCGTGGTGATGGTACATAGTGATGATTACCGGTATATGCGCTACTATATGTGGTAGACTATATCGCGAAATCACACTAAGACAAACTTAAGAAAAAACTTTAAAATGTAAGTTATCCTCACGCTTGCAATTTGCAGCGAGTGCCCCATGAGATTCCGGCAGGGGTTCTGACTCTGTGGAGAGAGAAACACAGAGGCCCAAAGGCCCTTTGTAGAAGCTGCAAAGGAAATTCTTACCCGGTTGGAGGGTGATTCCTCTAGTTCTACTTACTACATCATTGGTCAGGACCCTCGTGGAGACCTGGTGTGCTGCATCGGATCTCTGTAGATAATGGACCTGGGTTTGCGAGGCCTTTATATACCTGTCGCAGGCCTTTCAGGTGTTGCCAGTGATCCCGATTATGTGAATAGCGTCTGTAAGTGAAAAACATAGACAGACAACAGACCTAGCTGGGACCGTGATGACGTATTGGTACGTGGTGACCGATCGTGGTTGAAAGCCCCAGAGTGTAAAAGACCTGGCGCTTGCAGGGAAGATTAACATCTATAGGCCGACCTAGTAGGAGGCGTAATGACATATGGGTACATAGACACCAGACCTAGCTGGGACCGTGATGACATATTGGTACGCTATGACCAATCGTAAATAATTGAAAGCCCCAGAGGGCAAAAGGCCTGGCGCTTGCAAGGAAGATTAGCGTCCATAAGCCGACCTGGCCAGAGGCGTGGTGACGTATGGGCGCATGATGGCACATCATTATGATAAACAACAACAAAGGTTGACCAATCGTAAGTTGTTGGAAGCCCCAGAGTGCAAAAGACCTGGCGTTTGCATGGAGGATCAGCGTCTATAAGCTGACCTGGCAGGAGGCGTGGTGACGTATGGGCGCTTAGTGGCACATCATTATACTAAACAACAACAATGGATAGGCGCTCCTGGGAAGGAGGGGTGGAAAAAAGGGGGGGGAGGGACCAGGCACAGTTGCCGATCGTCATGGTAACTGGGTACATATGTGCTGGAGTATTGGAGCCAAATATGCTTAGTGAGAAGCATGTGTAGTAACCCAGAGTGTTTATAGGAAGGGCGCTACTCTGACATATCTGCGCAAATGTATGTGGGACAAAGGGTGATGGCCATATACATGCCTATCGTGTATTTTTTAAGTTGGATGACTTCCCAGGGTGTGAACATCGGGTCGTTTTGGTTGAAGGGGTCACGGTATCTGGTGGGAGTCCAACAGGAAGGGGTTGGTTCAAAAAACATTCAGGGATTCAAGCTATGCCACGGGATAAAATCGTTTAACCCATGGTGTTGGGTGGATAAACGATAGATCCATCGTTGTTCCTTAGTGCAGGGGTTCCCAATCTGTGCGCCGCGGCTCCCTGGTGCGCCCTACAAACTAGCCAAGGGCGCCGCGCTTCAAAGGTTTCATATTTTCGAATTCAAGTCATTAAATTGCCGGTAACATCTTAGAAATGTGAGCTATTTAGGAAAAGCATAAAACCTCTTTGTCCACCAGATGGCAGCAGAGCATTCTGTATTGTGAGTGCAGAACTGAATGTTACTAATGGAGATGGGTTACTCGTATTTCCTGCTTAAGAAGCCAGCAATGAAGAGCTTCTGCGTGGCAAGAGGTCCCTGGTGGCCAACCCACAACCTGAGTGACAGTGGTCATGGTAGCAGGCTGCTATAGAACACAGGAAGGTAAAGCGATTTGTAATGCAGCTACCCTAGAACATACAGGGCCCATTTTAAATGTGTGTAGCTGGAGCCCAACTATCAATGCACTGGATAGAAGCAGCACCCTCCAGGCTCATACAGTTCCCGAAATACATTTGGAAGAGGAGGCAAAAGTTTGGTCGTTTTTCTTAAAGGATTAGGCCGGAATTAATCCAGAACTGAGGAAAACAGTGCTGTTTTAAAATTAAAAAGAGAAAGAAGAAACACTACCTGCCCCAACATGGAGCGAATTTGCCTTGCTTCTGGAGAGCTGGAGTCTGGTGGTTCTGAGTGTCAGTAAAGGGAATCAACCGAGAGAGGCTGGAGGATAGTGACCACTGCTTAGCTTGACTAAGATCTGCTCTGAGACGCCCTATATGCCCTTATTCCACCGCACCTGCTGCTGCACCTGCATTTCCCTGACAAGCAGCGCTGAGCCCATCAGGGCCTGCGTACCTCCTCACCACCCAGTCCAACAGTTTTCCTATGATGAGGGGCCAGAGAGCGATTCATACACACCTATGAACCTTTGTTCAATGACAAGCTGCAATAAACCTCAGTTTGTCCCTCATACCAGTGTAGCACTTTCGACCTCTACATTGGCATTTCTGGCAGTGCCAGTGTCAGTTGCTTCTGCCGACTCTGCAGCACTGCAGAACACATATGCTCATCAGGAGTACACACCCTGAGCTAAAACAAAACTGAGATAGGAAGAAAGCACAACCGACCCCCAGCATGGTGCTCGAGCAGCGCAGTTCCACCAATGCTGCCCAACAAGAACAGTGTATATTCCATCTGCAGAACCAAGTTAGATATAGCCTTGCAAAACTGTGCCCTGACTTTGCGCTTTAACTACAAAGATAAACTTACCATTAAAGCTGTATTTCTGTCATAGATGGTCAGACAGCCCACAGCATAGTTTTAGCTCTTATAAATATAAAAGAATTGACATTTATTGTGTGTGATAAATGTCCCAACTGAACTAGGCGTTCCATCCCATTCTACACTACAGGAGTACCCCATGACTGTTCGGCATGTCATGGGGTACATGACCCAACTTTATGCCAATTATTTTCATGGAGAAAAGTGTAAGTACTCCCGCGACTTGGCTTACATCCATCCACCTGCAAAAAAATGTCACATAATAGGGAGCCGCGGCCAACGGCCAATAAGCCAAGGGAGCCATGGGTTGAAAAAGTTTGGGAACCACTGCCTTAGTGAGTAAGAACTTATCATTATTCAGTTTATGGTGATCAAACTGTTCAATCACCGTCCAGGACATGTCATTAGGTGTGTGTCCCAGCTGTAGGTAGTGGTCTGTTAGGCGACTGATGTTTTTTCTGCACCTAATTGTACTGCGATGTTCGACTATTCTGGTCCTGACCTTACGTGTCGTCATGCCCACATATCGAAGGCCACATGGGCACGCGATAAGGTAAACAACATTAGCAGAATTGCAGTTGGTATGTCGTAGTTGTTTCCAAGTTTTTCCAGGTTCCAGATCCAGTGTCTTTGATGGGTTTGTCAGATGGCACACACTGCAGTCATTACAGGGGTAGTGTCCTGTTACCTTTGGGAGCCCCCAAGTGTTCAGGATTGTGTTGGTAGTGGGTCTGTGTGGTGTCTTTGGTCGTGTTGACACTAGTCGATCCTTTAGGTTGCTGGCTCGTTTATAGGCAAAAAGGGGTTCCTCCCAGTTTCTGGTACCTGAGTTTATGATGCGCCAGTGTCTCCTGATGATGTTGGAAACTTTATTGGAAGCCACATTGTAGGTTGTGACATATGTCATGGGTGGGCTGGGTGCTTCCCTTGTTATGTTTTCTAAGAGGGCTGCACGATTTTGATTGCGTGCTCGTTTTTTGCTTCTTTGGATGATTCTCCTGGGGTAGCCTCGATCCTGTAATTTGGATTCAAGGGTGGCTGATTGTATCTTGTAATCCACAATTTGGCTGCAATTCCTGCGTATGCGCAGAAATTGTCCGAATGGGAGATTTTCCCTGAGGGCACGGGGGTGGAAACTGTCAAAGTGGAGGAGAGAGTTTCTCGCCGTAGGTTTGTAGTAGGTGGTAGTGATCAGTGTCCCTGCCTCAGCTTTTATATTGAGGTCCAGGAATGCCAAGGTGGTAGAGCTGAATGTGCTTGTGAATCGTAGATATGGGTCTCTCCCATTTAGCCATGTCAGAAAAACCGTCAACGATGCTGGTGTACCTTCCCAGATCATCAAGATGTCGTCGATATAACGACGCCATATTTTGATTCTCCCAAGATGTGGGTTAGTGGAAGGTGTTATGTATGTTTGTTCAAAATGGTGGACATAAAGTCCTGCCACGCGGGGGGCGAAAACGCTCCCCATGGATGTACCATTGGTCTGTAAGTAAAATTCGCCTTCATACTCAAAGTAATTTTCTTTTAGTGCTAGTGTGGCACATTTGAGGATGAATTCCCTGGGGGTGTTCATTAGTATGTCGTGGAGGACTTTTAAGGTGGCATCTTGTGGAAGACTCGTATAAAGACTTTCGATGTCTAACCCCACCATTAGCTGGGTGTTAGGGTCAAAACTCTGGTCTTGAATGATATTGAGCAGGTGTTTGGTGTCTTTGATGTAGGTTGGTGTTTGTTGTACCAGAGGGTTAAATCTGGCTTTGTCATTAAAGAGGATTTTAAATTGTAATTTTCTAGACACTAAACATGATATTTCTACCTGTTACAAAACAAACGTTGTCACTTGCTAAATGTAATAAGATAGCCCAATTTTATCCTGTGGGAGAGGTAGGACTCACAGTAGTGAAAAATTAATGTATATGTTTCTCACCTTCAAGACATGTAAAACTTAAAAGTATGTGTTCACTTTTTAAATACAATTTACCCCTGCCATATGGGCTATCATAGGAGTGACATATGTATTAAAAAGGGAGTTTTAGGCTTGGAAAAATGTGTATTTTGTTGAGTTAACATTTTAAAACTGTACATTGGCAGGCCTGAGATATGTTTTAAAGGGCTACTCAGCGGGTGGCACAATAAGTGATGCAGGCCTACTGCTGTCAATGAATTTACCAGATTTAGGTATATGGTATACCACCTTACTAGGGACTTCTAAGTAAATGAAATATGCCAATCAGGTGTAAGCCAATTTTACCATATTTTAAGGAGAGAGCACTAGCACTTTAGCACTGATCAGGAGTGGTAAAGTACACAGAGTCCTAAGGACAACAAAAATGAATTAAGGAAAACAGGATAGGAGAAGGCAAACAGTTGGGGGAAAACCATGCCAAAGATGTCAAGTCTAACACTACACTCGCTTTTTGTGTGTCAAGCCTTCAGAATATAGGATCTGCTTGACCTTCTCCTCAATGGGAAGTTGTAAGGGGGGCTGGAAGAATCACCACCAGTCCTCTGGGCCTCCAGGTGATGCCTCAAGGCCAGGGAGCACACTCTCCCCACAGGTCATTCCACCACTTCCTTATTTCCTCCTGTGTGCGCAGGTTGTTTGCTACAGCATTCACTCTGTCAACTATTCTGGTCCACATTTACCTTTTCTGAGTAATAGTGGTATTTTGTCCTTGGGCTCAAAACAATTGTGGCTCTAATCAAATAATTTCATCCACCATGACTTACAATTCTCCCTCGGTAAAAATGAGCTTTCTCTTCCCTGCCATTATGAGACAATAAACTTAAATTAATTTATTAACCCACAATGGTTTTCACAATCCCTATAATTTCAGTGATGTAACATTGATGCCCACACTTCCACTCTGAAAATTGTTCCAGCACCACTGTGCATAATCAAGCAAACAGCGTAAGTAGCTGATCTCAAGGCGACTGGGCTATCGACTGCTTGGACATTTATAATGGCAACTTCTCATATTCAGTGTATAATGCTTGCACTCTTCCCACATGGGCTATCATGGTCTCTTCAGGTGAACATACACTCTTATCTTTATTATATTTATATAATACGTCTTTCTCAGAATAACGAATAGACATAGCAACTGTAAGAGATATTTCTGATTAATATATACTGTTTCCTTTGTGACATGGACGTTTTGCAATATAAACTATACATTGCACTTTACAGAACTATGGGGCATATTAGCAAGACCGGCGATAAAATTATCGCCGCTTTAGCGGCAGGAAACTGCCGCTAAAACGGCGATAATGGGCTTGCTAATATGCGTTGTAGAATTCCAATAGAAGCCCAGGTTAGATGTGCAGGACATCTAACCTGGGCTTCTATTGGAATTCCATAACGCATATTAGCAAGCCCATTATCGCCGCTTTAGCGGCAGTTTCCTGCCGCTAAAACGGCGATAATTTTATCGCCGGTCTTGCTAATAAGCCCCTATGTTTTCCAAGGCTGTGCAAAATTAGGACTAAACTAGTCCCGACCCCAATTTGAAATTAATACATGCTTGTGTTTTCACTTCATCTCTTACCACATGCAACAAAATGTGCACCACTGAAATGCTTTTGTGATGATATTTTTTAATGTTGATGAGCTCTGGAGAGAGCTTTCCTACTAAATGTAACTGTTCAATGTCCTTCCTGCTTGTAACTGAGTGAGCCTATTAACTTCATGAGTCTGTCTTTGTTTTGTATGGAAAAAAACTAGATTTGTACTGTTGCACCTAATTATTATTTATTTACGGGATGGTATTACGTATTGTGGCATTTTGTTCTGAATTGTCATTTGCTGAGCCTATGTAACATTTAGCTCATCTCATGCTGACTGTATGATTTTTACTCATTAATGTATTATAAAGAGGGCTCATTCTGTATTGATTCTGAATTTTATTAAACCTTCAAGGTTCCTAAATTGTATTTGTCTCAAGAAGGTTTATTTACCTGATTATGCTACGTGTTTTATTACAATTTTGCTTCTGTTATGGGCATATTATCTCATCTATTCTTGTGGATAACACCACCCCCGATCCTGTGAGGATGCTGCATGATGGTGTGAACTAAAAGACCTTTATTTCCTTTATTTATAATGTACATGTGCTGAGATGCCCAAACCTTTTGACATTGTATCAAGCACTGTTTTATCTACAGAAGGAACTCATTTTAGATTTGATTTATAAAGTTTTCTATTCTTTTTGAAAGAATAAAAAAGAACAATTTGGTTTTACATCTAGCCTATCTTTCTCCAGCCATTACTCTCACTCTCAGACACAGATACATATACACACCTGTGTGTGCCCAGCTTCTAAATGAGCGAGCCATGCCTTCTGCATGTGTGCTGCATGCATGTGCATGCATTGCTAGGTGTGTGAAGTGGCACATGCATCTTAAATCACTGCTACGTGTTTCTGAAACTATCACCTATTCTGTGGGCATCGTTAAGTTCTGAACTGTACATCTGCAAGGAGTTCCTGAGCATGTGAAAAAAATGAAAGGCAGCTGATTTCACAAGGATGCAAGAAGACAACTCAAATATTTACATTGGAAAACTGACAGCACACCTTCCTGCCTGTGAAGTAGATAACAGGCAGACAAACCTGTCAGGAAATTAGGGATGTTGCAGCAAGTCAGGGGTATTTGATGGAAGGCATGGCTGAGCCGGGGCGCTAGAGAGCCCGCCACAAAGATGGCTGCTATCTAGTGAGGCTACATGACCCTGGAAACTGATATCAGCATTCACCAGTGGTGAGATGGCAAAATAAATGCTCTGACTGCGGGGCCAAACAGAGTAAGATGAGTGGAGGTCGGCTGGTGGCTGCGATTACATTTGTGTGATGCACACACCCTGAGGGTTACTGAGCAGAGGCCTGGTCTGCATGGTGCAAGATAGAGGTACCTAACTGGCAGTGGGCCGCGAGCAGCCATGGATGTTAGGCTGGGATCATGGCTCGGGCCCTGCCTGCTGGTGGAGTGTCACTCAGCGTATGTGCCAGCCGCTTGGCAAGGAAGATGAGCGGCTGTGCCTGAATTCTCAAACAACACTGTGAGGAGGAGAATTTAACCTGGTGCTGGATAGAGGGTTGGATTGCTCCCATCCATTTTCTCATACACACAATATTACAGTCCACATAAATACAGAGCATTATGGAAATGTATGAAATGATTGACATCTGAGGGGCAAGATACCCCTCAGACCGGGAGGGCACTCACATTACGCCAGCACATAGTTCATGGGAATGACTGGACTACTGGTTAGGCACCCAAGATATTTATAAATGGGTACATTCAGTAGAACACCTACTATGAACATTCTTGGAGCACTCACCAGTGAAGCTTGTTGTCGAGCTCCCCATGTCCCACTAGTAGGCATTCATGTGGTGATTGTCACCTACATCCCTCCTGGATGCAGTGTTCAGGGTAGAGATTAAAGAAGAGATAGTCAGCTTCTTCCAACTTAACGATAATTTAATGCAGGCACTAGGTATTCTATGGGATGCTTTCAAAGCATGCATTGGCGGTATTTGTATGGCATTAACATGGGGTCAGAAAAACATTACTAGACCAACTAAATAAATTGTAATGTGAGATAAAAGTTCTTGAGAGGCAGAATGCACACATAATGACCGCGCAAACTTCGGCTACCATCAGGGATAAACTTAATTAGTTAAATGAGATAGCAGAGCAGGAAGTTAAGCACCTCCACAGGAATGCTATCTGCAAGAGTGTGGCCTCACAATAGTGAAAAATGAATTTGGGTATTTTTTACAACCAGGACATGCAAAATGTTAAAGTGTATATCCTATCTTTTCCTTACACAGCACTCTGCCCTATGCCCTACCGAGGGCCTACCTTAGGGGTGACTTATGTGTAATAAAAGGGGAGTTTAAGGCTTGGCAAAGGGTGTTAAGTGCCAAGTCGAAGTGGCAGTAAAACTGCACACACCGGTTGTGCAGTGGCAGGCCTGAGACATGTCTACAGGGCTACTTGTGTGAGTGGCACAATCAGTGCTGCAGGCCCACTAGTAGCATTTAATTTGCAGGCCCTGGGTATATGGTATACCACGTTGCAAGGGACTTACGTGTAAATTAAATATACCAAACAAGTGTAAACCAATTATACCATGTCTAGAGGGGGAGTGCACATGCACTTTAGCACTGGTCAGCAGTGGTAAAGTGCTCAGAGTCCTAAAGCCAACAAAAGGAATCAGCAAAAAGAGGAGAATGAAGGCAAAATGTTTGGTGTGACCCTTCAGAGAGGGCCATTTTCCAACAAAGGGCATATGAAGTGGGTGAGAGGTCAGGCGGAACATTGGCCTACCTCTTATGCCCCCTGTGTGCATCCCAATGTATAATACAAATAAATAACACCAAGGGAACAGCCATGTGTGGGTCTGACGCAGTTCTTGACACATTACACTACTTTTTACATGTCTAGGATCTCCCCCTCAAGAGCAGACTTGGGGGCACATGCATCAAGCTAATTACCAGTCGCAAAGGGGCTGAGATTGCGACTTAGCATTAAGGAATCGCAAATTACCACCAACTTCAAGTTGGTGGTAATTTGCAATTCCTTAGAAAAATGCACAGCGCCACATGTGCACACATGCCAGTGGGGGTGAATCAGGGTGGCCTTTTGGCCCCCTATCACCCTTGAAATTGCATTCACAATTTGTGATTACCTATTTGGTAATTGCAAATTGCGAATGGTTTCCCATTCATTCCTATGGTTCTATAGGCCCATAGGAATAAATGGGAATGCATTTCCTAATAGCGAATCGCAATTTGCGAGTCGCTATTAGGAAATGTGTAGGAATCGCAATTTTTTTAGCGAAACCTACATGCATAGGCAATTGCGATTCCTTAATAATCGTTATTAAGGAATCGCAATTGCCTAGCTTGATGCATGTGCCCCTATAAGAACGTCTTTGATCCAATCTCTCTAGCATGGCTGGATGAAGCACAACAACTATTTCTGGCTACACCCATCAGACTAGATGAAGTATGTGTAGCCATTATTGGCATGCCCACATCGAAGGCACTGGGTAAGGTACTGGGTGGGAATGGCCTCCACATCAAATAATACAGGGCTACACCAAGCACCTTTCACCCTGGCTATTACAGATTTATAATGACACCATCTCTGCTGGGGCCTTACAACCCACCATGTGAGACACAAATCTGATCACAATCCTCAAGCCCAACAAGACACCCACACAATTTGTCTCCTATAGACCACTCTCGCTGGTAAACATTGAAGTCAAAATACTAGCTAAAGAACTTGCAAATTGGTTGCAACTGCTCACGGCCTGCTTAATCCTACTGGACCAGTCTGACTTTATCATGGCCCGTTCTACAGCACACAACTTAGAAACTCTGGGGCATATTAGCAAGACCGGCGATAAATTTATCGCCGCTTTAGCGGCAGGAAACTGCCGCTAAAACGGCGATAATGGGCTTGCTAATATGCGTTATAGAATTCCAATAGAAGCCCAGGTTAGATGTCCTGCACATCTAACCTGGGCTTCTATTGGAATTCTATAACGCATATTAGCAAGCCCATTATCGCCGGTCTTGCTAATATGCCCCACTCTTCACTATTCTCCACCAGATAAATCCTGAAATGTAGGCGGTGGCGGTCTTTCTCAACATCTCTAAGGCATTTGACTCTCTGGAGTGGATGTTCTTGTTCAAAGTGTTGGCCAGGGTGGGAGTCCTTGACACCTTTGTGGCATTGATACACCACCTCTACACACACCCTTGACTAGAATACAACTAAAGGGACTCCTTTCAGATCATATAAATGTTGGTGGGGCATCAGTCTGGGCTGTCCCTTATCCTCCCTGTTATATGCACTGACCTCTGGTATGTGCTATTAGAAATTATATGCAGAGAGGGGCCTACAATTCTGCTCCCAAAATGTCATCGTCTCATTATACGCGGATGATAACAACCTGTATTTAGGGAAACCAGTGCAAGTCCTAGGCCATGTTAAAAGGACATTATCTGTGCTTAGGATTCTGGCGAGTGTATCCATAAACTGGAATAAATCGACAATTTTCACCTTAACTCCAATGACACAGGGTTGTGAACTGGAATATATTTTGTCCTGGAGTCAGTCAGCCATCAAATATTTCGTTATATAGATTAGTTATGACAAAGTAGAAATTAAAACTACCAGTTATGGTATGGTAATGTCCAACATTGTTGATGGAGCGCATGGCACTAATGAAGAAGGTTATTCTACCAAAACCTCCATACTTGTTCCATAAGCTCCCGATCCCCGTAAATAAAGAATTCTTCAAAACACTTTGCTCCCACGTGATCACCCTAGCTTGGGCAGGAGGTCAGTTCAGAATAGACTGGGAAACACTCAGTCAGTCAATCAAGCAAGAACTTTATTTCAGTTCACAGAACTATAAAAGTACACATAAAAAACATATAAATACATTGAACAAAATACAACTCATAAAATGCTAAATTCAATGCAGAAATTACAGCGACAGTGGAGGATACCAATTCAGTAAAAAATAATTTAAGATATGAAGTACTGAACAACAGTGCTACGCAGATTACCAGATCGTCAAAAACCTCAAGAGGAGTCCTAAAAAAGGATCTTGAAAAGGGTCTGCCATGCTATCTGAAAAAATGCTACTGAGGAGCAGAGGAGTTAACTAGCATCTACAACACTGCTCTTGTCCATAATAACTAAAGTGCACAGTAAATTAAAACACATTAAAACACACTCCAAGGGCTTTATCTAGCAGCATTCCTGTATCTAATATATCAAATTGACCGAATATAATAATAATTTGAATAGATAATGTAGATGCTATCTTCTGTCTTACATGTTCTCAAAGTATTCTGCTGGTCCTTGATCCCAAAAAACGCAGCAGAAGGGGACACTCTAGCAGGCACACTGCTTCTTGTAAGCGCTGCTGAAAAAGGGTAAGTGCCCTTCATTCTCTACAACGTGACAGTCCAAGGGGCTTAAATCTCGCTTTTGTTCCATGAACAGAGAAAAGACGCTAGAGGCAGGATCCCTGCCCTAAATATAATAAAACAGGGCTTTTGTGTGCGAGGATTAACATAATCCAAAAAATCTTCGAAGTGTGGAAATCACTTGAACGACAAGTAGCAGTCGGAAAGGCTAACTGATGGAACAGCGGCTAATCTTTCACTTAAAGCAATAGCCAATACTCTCTCAAGCCTTACCTAAACAGCCAAGTTTTATTATGGCATAGCCAGGGAATTGCATGCAACAGATGGTTACCCAATATGTCCCTAAGGCAATCTCTATAAGGTGTCAGTTTCCCTGTTGTCCATAGTCTAATCGAATATAGAACTGGTTTTTAATTGGCTACATCCAAGATTGAGTTTAGATTTAGATCAAGGGGCATATTTACAAGCCCCTTGCGCCACTTTTGCGCCGCCGTTGCGTCACGCATGTGAGGCAGCGGCGACGCAAACCATGCGCCGCGTTGCGCTATATTTACAACGTGACGCATCTAGGGAGATGCGTCACGTAGTAAACCCCTGCGCCACATGAAACCTCGCGTCAGGTTTCATGTGGGTGTACCGGCGCAGGGGGCGTTCCGGCGCAGGAACGCTCGGAAAAGTGACGTAGTGAAATCTACAAGATTTCACGCAGTCACTTTTCTCGACGCTGGTGCGTCAAATCCTTACGCCTGCTTCAAGCAGGCGTAAGGATTGACGCACCATGTTAGGGATAGGGAAGGTTGGAACAGTGTTGGAGTTGCGTCGCGCTTGCGACACAACTTCAGCACTGCGCCAACCTTCCGCCGGCAGATGCGTCACGCATCTGCTTATCCTTGCGCCACGATGCGCCGCATTGTAAATGCGGCGCATCGGACGTGGCGCAAGGGTAAACTTGTGTGACGCATTTTCCCTGGCGCATCCCTGCTGATATGCAGGGATGCGCCAGGGAACGTAAATATGCCCCCAAGTCTTTAAGGGAGTAATGGAGCACTTGTAGGAAGTCTCAACAAAGATTTAAAAAAAGAGTTCTCACTTTTCTCAAGCAAGTCAAGCTTAAAAAAGCCCCACAATTCAGCCCCATACAAAGTTTATAAATCTCCAAAACAGGGTAGATAGGGTATAAAGAGGCCCTGTTGGAAAATCTAAAGATGGCCCCAGCACTGTGCCTCAAATTCAGTGAGCTTTTCTCGATCTGAGCATTCCATCTATGGAAATCAGTAAGTCTGACCCCTAGATAGATAAATTAATAAACCATTTTTTGTAAGCAACTGGTGCTCATGTAAAGCGCTCTGATACCGGATACCTTTGGGTGAAGTTCGGACTTTATAAAACTCCGGAAAAAAAAGAAAACAGGGATCCTTCCAGGAATATATTCCCCTTAACTTTTTTCAGCGGGTTGAACACCATGTATTTGGTTTTACGCTAGTTTATTTCCAACCCATGACTTTTACAAAAATGACTGAACTGGCCCAAAAGAATACATAGCCCCTCGGAGTTTTTGAGAGAAGTGCGTCATCTGCAAATATTAACCCAGGGAGCTTTAAACCAGCCATTTTGGGAGAATCGTTCTCACAATCCATCAGGTTGGTGAAACAACCATTGACGAATAATGAATAGAGTGTAGGTGCCAAAACGCATCCCAGGCGAACCCTCTTCTGATAGGGCTATCCTCTGTGGTTTCCCCACCAGGACCTCATCTGACTTTGGCACAATTATTTGTTGGATCAAGGACAAACGACCAGGAGGAACCTCCATCTTGCCCAAGACTACCCAGAGTTTTACTCTAGGAACTAGATCAAAGGCAGCACGCAGATCCACGAACGCAACATACAGGGAGCCCTGGTCTTTGTCTAGAGATTTCTATTTATAGTCAGGAACCATAAGACCTGGGAAACACTCACTTTGCCATATGACCGGGGGGATTAGCAGGACCAGACTTTGAGCTGTACTACCACTGCGCACATATATAGCACTGTTAGGACGGAAACATCCTCTCCATGGTAAAGACGTATACTCCTGCCCTGAGTGCCCAACTGTACTGTTGCCTGGATCCTTAATGCTAATTTTTGTCATAGATGAGCACGGCTCATGCGTATGCGCCATGACATATGCATGTCTCATGGGTTGCGGAGCGGTGGAAGCATACCGTGTAGTGCTCAGTAGTCATGAAAAGGACCTTTTTTACCTGTGTCACTGAAGTGAGGGCCACAGGCTCACTGACCTTCTTAAGAGTTCTGCTGCTGTGTGCTTAACTCACCCTTGGCCTACATCAGGTAAGTTGTGGAGTGCTGCACAGTGTAGGAGTAGTGACTCTGTGTTGGTTGTACATGTGCCTGGGAAGGGTACAGTACAAGGATTGAGCAGTACTGTGCAGTGCATGTGTGGTTAGTACATTTACTGGGTGTATGTATGCAAAGAGAAATACATTACATGAGAGATGTAGTGCTTTGCAGGGCATGTGTGGATGAAGCATTTACTGAGTGTATGTATGCTTGCGTGGAGTACAGTATGAAAGGTGAAGTGTTGTGCAGCACACACATAGTGAGTCTGTGTTCTGACAGAGTGCGTGTTTGTAAGAAGCACACCCTGGTTAAATATATACAAGTTTCAGTGCTGATCAGTAGGCGCAGACTGAGTGTGTGCACTGGATGCATGGGCAAAAGTAAAGGTGCAATGCTTGGAGGAACAGTGCTGGATGAAATTGTACTGTATAAGTACACTTAGTGGGTGTGCCTGCAATGGTACATTGTATGGAGGACCCTGGTTCCATTTTGGGAAGTCCAGGCCTGCCTGGTAAGGACATAAGGAGGAGAGGAATCCCGCAGACACATTTATGTATTGCTGCATTCCTCTGAGCTGGGTGGGGGCACAATGGAGGGAAAAGGAAGAGACCCCTTTACATTGCAAAAGACAGCTTTTTGATTCAGTGATAGATCACAAGGAAGGGGTCTGAACACATTTCAGGAAGGGAGATGGGGATGATAAGAGAATTATAACGAATCGGGCTGGGGCTGGGAATAACTTTCTGAAGCACATGTCACTGTGGCTGACATCCAGGTGTGATCCCTGGTCACTCCCATGAATTGTTTGGTGGACAATTGGCACTGGAGTCATGCCTGCTGTGACAGACATCTTTCAAGAAGGAAGATGAAGAAGAGAAGTGCCCACTTCGAAAGATGCAGAACCCCAAAATAAAACTTAAAAGACCCAGACTCTAAATCACATTTGGTTTCTGAAAAAGGGCTATAAGAAGGGGATGTTGAGTCCCCAAAAATGTGTCCTCTGCCAGGCAGCCAGACGGGCTGTGTGAGAAGGAGCAGCTTTGCAAGACTTCTGCCTGCGACCAGGACTGGTGGCCAAGGCCTGCTAGTCTCCCTGCTGGGTGAAGGGACATCACTCAGGGCAACCAAGACCACCTGCCCTGGAGCACCAGTGCCTGCCTGCTTGCCAAGATCAGTGTGCCCTGTGACTAAGAGGAGAGCATTGGAGGGAGCAAGGTCCAGTGGCAAGCCATACTGTAAGGACTCCCTGTGCGAGGCTTAGAATTCAGCTGTGCACTGATCAGGCCGCAGCCTGCATGCAGGACTGTTTCCGCCGACCTCCATTTCCCAGGAGAGGGCCTCCGTAGACTGTGCCAAGTATTGAGCGCTGTGTAGAGGGTGCCAAGCCCACACAGCCTTGTTGGGGTGACCTCGTTCCCAGAAGGGGTCAATGGTGAAGAGGTTGTTTGACCAGCATGCCAAGACTCGTGAACGCCTAAGCAGCAACTCCATCTGCCAGGAGGGTCCACTGTGGTGTGGGCGATTGCACATTGCATCTGAAAGGTACTGAGCCAACCCCATTTGCCAGGGGGGGGCTGCAGGACCAAATCATCAAAGACTTTGGGCCATCACCCAGGACTGAAGAGAGGCTGAGACCGGTGGGACTAGTTGCACCGAAGGATCTGCCCTGAGTGACTCCCATGGATCAGGAGGATGCAGAAGAGAACAATGCGTCCTTGCGGTACTCCAGTCAGGAGCCGAAGGAAGGAATTTCTCTGCTAGGGAGAACTTGACTTACCACGTCACTGTGGGCTGGAAGCTGTTACAATCACCGCGGAGAGCAGCCATGCTACTCCAGAGAGTGAGCCTGTGCCTTACCGATGCAACCCCATGTACAGCGAGCACTCGCTCTAATGCTGAATGCTTCCTTGCTGCAGGAGCGGGTAAGACTTGAACTAGGGCCTTTGGAGCCCTGACCTTAAGGAGGATTATGTAGTTGCTTCTGAATGCCGTACTTAATTGCATGTGTAGAGTTAGAAATAAAATACTACCTTTACTTCTAAAAGCAACTATTTGGCAGGACATTGATATATTGTTTGGTTTGTACTGTTTGCACTTTGAGTTATGAGTCAGGCCTACTGACCTGTATCTACAACCTCCCCGAGGGAACCTTGACTGCTCAACCACAGCAACCACTGAAGAGTCAAGTGCAGATGGGGTACTTGGCCCAGTTGAGCAGGATCCATAGTAGGTCAGAACCTGGAACATCAGGAGTAAAAGGCCTCAACCACTATGATTGGGCCCAGTAGCCCCTGCATGCACCATGGCTCTCTGAAAGGGGTACTGACAAGACATACATTACTGGACGCACCCCCGCCATTTATGGCCCACTTAGTAATTGAGTGAGACACAGCACACACTTGCTACCCTTGGGTGCCCTCATTGGGAGGGCACCTTAACAGAGCCGTACTGAATTGAATTCAGTCAAGTATGCACAACTAGCCTAGGAGCGGATCAGAAAATGCTTGGGCTGCAGAGCGCTAATGCCCCAGAACAATCCCTGACCCACCACCCACTTTACCAACTCGCGGATGGTAAATAAAATAAGGGCTGAGGCAAGTCTTTCACATGCCAGCCTATTCTCATTACACCATTAGTCTCTGAATGCATTTACCTTTCTTCAATTGTATGGATTGACAACTCCTATTGAATATCTGTGAGTATCTGTATAACGTTGTATACTGTATAACTGTATACTGAGCTATTTATCAGCTGAGCTACCAAGCTGCATCAGAGGGTGGATGAAAAAGGAATCAATTTAGTCTGCAGTACATGTTCTCAGATTTAAATCCAGAGATATATCATGTATGTTCTGGTAAAGGAAGTGCCTCCAGGTAGGAAACAAATTACTGATTGATCCATTTCCAGAGCTTTGTCATGCTGCTGCAGACCTGCCAACTCACATGGGGGCATATGTACAAAGAAGTGGCGGAGTGAGGCATTAGCCGTCATGGTTTAACGCCTCACTCCGCCACTTCAGAAATGCAAGGCTGCACCATATGTACAAGGATATGGTGCAGCCTTGCATTTCCCCCTGCGCTGGCGCTACACTTGGCAGTGTAGCGCCAGCGCAGGCACCCTTGCACCACAGTGTAAGGGTGTCTGCGTGCAGGGGAGGATTGTTTATGTGTAGGAAGGTGTCCATTCCTGCACATAAACAATCCTGAAATGCCATTTTGTCCCTTCTATGTGTGCTGCTTAATGCAGCACACATGGAAGTTACAAAATGTCATTGTTTTAAGGATTGTTTATGTGCAGGAAGGGTCACCTTCCTACACATAAACAATCCAAGGCGTTTTGCTTTTTCCACGTGTGCTGCACCAAGGCAGCACATATGGAAAAATCAAAAAACGAGGAGAAATAAAGCATTTCTCCTCGTTTCGCCAAGTTAAGACCAGGTTTTCCCTGCTCTTAATTTTGGTGCTGCCTCCTATTTACGCTGCCCTTGTAAATAGGGGTCAGGGTCAAAATCAATGGGTGTTACGGTAGAACGCCCAACGCAACACCCACTACCCACCCCTTTCACGCTAAGTGTAGCTTGAAAGGGGGCCTTATTTCAAATCAAATCAAATCAAATAATCTTTATTCGGTTTCAGATATTAAAACCATAAAAGCACATGTTGAATATAATAATACAATAATAACGTCTCACAAGGATCAGCCGGCATTTTAAAATAACTTGTACCAGTGGAGATGCAAAAAATCAATGGCTCCAATAGCACTCATACTATACCAATAAAACATTTCTATCAGGATCAATACGGTAGAACACAGCTCTGAGGATAAGGGGCCTTATTTACTGTAATAAGGCAAAGCCGCTATCACCACGGAAACGTCACAAAAAGTATTGCCACGGAAAAGTCACAAAAAGTGACGTTCCCGTGGCGACAGGGGCTTGTACATATGCCCCAAGGTGCCTCCATGTGTCATGTGATATTAGAACTCTTCACACATTCGCCAGTTGAAGAGCCCATGTCAGACAGTGAGCTCATAGTCAGCTGTTAAGCCATATATAGAGTAGGTTTTGCGCACGTATGTTGGAGGTTATGGGCTCTCAGATTACATGCAGTGTTTTGCACCTCCTCTGGACTCTGGAGGCAATCTCAGAAGCCTTTGTATTTGTATTTCAGGCAGCGTAAGCTTCTTAGGCAACAACAAGCACAAAACCTGTCCCTTAGTTCCACTCTCGCTGTGTAGGCAATGAAAGCGTGTCTGCCCTCACTCCATTGGCCTGTCCCTTAAATCCCCCCTCTTGTGCAGTGTATCATAGTAGTGATTAAAATCCTGCCCGTTTATTAATCTCGACCCACTCCCACACGATGGAAAAGAAAATGTAGGTTGGCAGGCCTACTGCTGCCTATTCTCGGTGCAAGGTCACACACCTCAGTCTTCTATTGTTGTGCCCCTGCAGGTCTTTGTTGTTTAGCCGGTCTGGGCGTCTAAACCTGAGGTTTACATTACTCACCCTTCCTTGGTAGCTGTGGTGTACTGGGTGGATTAGGAGGTGGTGGTGAAATGGGTGATATGAGGTCTAGCCTGTAGGAGTCACTTACAGCTGAGTAAATATAGTACAGAAGGTGTAGTGGCTCCTGGGCACAGGTGTAGGAGGGGCCTACCTACCAAAGTATGGGTGTTTTATAACTAAACCAGGATGGAGGGGGGCATTTTCCACTCTAGCGTCAGGGGTTATGGAACCCTTGCCACATCATTTACCGAAATTCTGAACACTGAAAACTATTATTCGTGTTTGTGTTTTATGTGAAGCAGCACAAACATGATATTTCCACCTGAAGGAACGTACAATAGTAAGTAACCCATAGGTGAATTATTATACCAGTGAAACGTCTAAATTTGAGCTGTATCTCAGCTGAAACATGTCATCTAAAGAAACAGACCAAAGCTTTATGCTGGTCGACGGTTTCTAGATACATGTTTTTCTTACATAAAAACATATTTAGTACAGCTGATTCCAGTTCCTGGAAGCACAACCTCAAAGTAGATAGCTGGAATCTAAAGTATGTTCAAATAAAACCACTTAATTGTGTTTAGTTGGTAGACAAGGTGGAATATTGTTCTTTAAGAGAACAGGTCACGGTCTAAAATAATGTACATATGTGTATTTTATGGCCCAAGCGAAATAAAGGAGTCTACAGTTGTCCTTCTGGTTCTAGCTGCAGAGCGCTCCTTTGCAGCTGCCTTAATTTTGCTTCGCTGATGCTCAGCAGTTGTGGAAATTATTTATAAACTTGGCAACCTCAAGCGATTACATCCATGGCTCATAACTCATCTGGAGAATGAGAAATACATTATAAATCACCACGAAAAACCTGTTATGTCTTTGTTTTTCCTCTGAACGCTCTCCTTAAGGGAACAATAACCGAGTCAGGGGACTCAGTTATAAGGACGCTGATCGTTTAAGGTCGCTGTTTTACCAGAGGGCTGTGTCATAAGCTCTGCAAATTCCTTGACAAATGAAAGTTTTGAGAAGAGTGCATTAACTAGAGCCTGAACACAGTGTAATTCATCTTCAGCAGTGGATGAAGGCAAAGAACGAATGGGCGGATTGCAGGGGTACTTGCAATCAGGATGCTTTTGCTCAGATTCCCTCCTTGTAAATACACTTAACAGTAACTGCTAGAAAGATAAAACACTGCAATAGCTCTTTGTATTTGTTTACAAAAAATGGCATTCCAAATGCCATATTTTGCGGAACGACAGAAGCTTTACAAATTGCGAAAGCTATCCTATTCATGATCAAGAATGTTTCATAAATCTTCAGTGTACCTGCTTTGTCATGCACATCATCACTTTCACAGTGATGATGTCAGAGGGCATTACATCCACATCAAGTGTAATTTATGCCAGAAGAAAAGTCCCAATGGCTTTGCACAGACTTACCAACGAGTACCTATAGAGAGAGTGGCAGCGGGGTGTCCACTACCCCAAATACCAATTTTTGTGATATCGCGGCCACTGACTGGCAGCATGTGTTGGTTTGGGGTACTAGATGGAGGGCGGCATGGAACGACAGAATTTCATTATATGCAGGTGACATTCCGTTGCACTTAGCAAACAGGTGCATTTATAAAGAGGCTTAATGATTTTTTTAAAATTTATGGATAATCTTTGTGTTGCAAAGTCATCCTGTGGCCTGGGCACCCCCCAACGTTTTGCTGACTGATACTGGTGGTAACTGACTCTGACTGACCCTGGGCTCTGCCTAACCAGGCCCAGGGCCAGTGCTATGCTGAAAGAGACACTTAGAATCCAGTGAAAAAACACCTACATACACTAGGGTACACTATCGGTTGGGGTACCCCTGTGATTGGCATGACCTAACCTATAAGGCCCTAGTTCATAATATGCTTGGCAGTTCGGGCTGGACTGTTCCCATGAGGCACAGGGTCAGACTGATTTGCATATGGCCATGTCTGAACTGGGGTGGCGGAGTGAGCTAAAGAATGATGATGGATTAAACCCAGATCAGTTGACTGGGGGTGAGTGCTTGCAATGTTCAACACTCCGTCCATCATCCCCTTTGGTTTTGCTAGTTCATAATAGGGCAGGGGGATTGAAACTACCTCTAAGTCCCTAGCATATAATAGGGCATGGCAGTTTAGAGGCCAGCACCCCTTTCTGCACTTGCAAGTGTGTACTGCTGAGCATGAGGTCAGTTTAAAAGTAGCCCTGTGTTGCAGGACTGCTTTTAAAAAGTAAATTGTGCCCAAACTCAACTTTGGTGTTTGGGGCACTTACATATGGATAACCTACAATGTTTGGGCATATTAGGTACCCCCAGGGTCTCCCCTAGGTGTCCCAGGAGTGGGGGGGTGGTCAGGTATTTATAAGGCAGACCCTTATTAAAAATGTGTTGTATATGCCCTGGGTTAAGAGAAATTGCACATTTCACTCCCCACATTGTGATGATAAAGTGCTGCACAAAATCGACTTTGGAGCTAGGAGCACTGTGGAGGGCAGATCAGTAATATTTCTACTTATTCAGAACCCCTAAAGTCTCCCCTAGGTGTTCCAGGGGTGTGGGGTCCTGAAGATATAGGCAGGGCACTTATAAAATATGTTTTTATAAGCCCTAGTGCTGGAAAAATGGCCAAGGTCATTTTTCCCATTGCAAATCCCCTGCCACATAGGCTAACATGGCAAGAAGTTATTAACTACTAACTCTTGATAGGAGAAGGCTAAAAATATAATTCAAAGACTTCCCAGAATGGTTTTAATAAACTCAACAATATGATATTGTTGAATTTCTCCTAAAATGTACAGACAAGAAGTTATAAGACTTTCTTGTCTGTAAGCCCAGATCCAGCCTTCTAGTGGTCTGTCCTGATTGGTCAGAGTTAAGTGGATTAGCCAGGCTTCTTTGAAGAGGTGATAAAGAGCCACTGAGGTTGACCAGCTCTGCTGGGAGGGCAGTGTTCTGTTACACAGGAAGGCCAGACCAGGGGGAGAAGTTGTAAACAATGGACTTCAAGGGAAGGGGAAGACAACAGTGTAATTTACAACTCTACTCTTCTGAACCCAGCCAGATGCTAGGCTTAAGGAAGGAATAAGCAGAAGCAAGGGGGAGAGACTATGGAGATTAGCGATCCTAGGGGTGTGTTTAGCCAGCTCTTCTCTCCCTACTGGAAAATCAGCCAATATGAATTTGGAAGAATTGGTGCTCTCTGGGACAAAATAGTGCCACACTCTGCAGGAAGTGATCATGCCATGGGGCGGTACCCTACACACCATTGGACAGGAGTGACCTCCTGCTTGACCCAGCGAACTTGGACTAAGTATCAGAGAGAGGCAGAGCCTCTCAGATCTGCTGTTTGAAACCTAAGAAAGCAAGAAGGGCCATGCTGAAAAGTTTGATGTGTATTTCCTAAGGCCTGCAATCTGAAGATTGCACCTTCTGCACCATCTGGAACTACAGCCCTGTGGACTACCTTGTTGTAAAAGGACTAAAGAGTGGACTCCCTGCAAGCTACAGGTTAACAGAGCTCACCTGGAACATCACCACCAAGAATCCTCAACCTGGAGCACGACCAGTGGATTTGTAAGGGTCTTGTTCAAGTGGATTGTGGGAACTGAAGTCCTCAACTTTCAAGGACCATCTTGGAGCTTCCAGACCCTTTGAGTGAGTTTGAGAGACTTTGGAACCCGTTGGGGAACTCCAGGAAGAAGTTCCAGAAGTTTGGAGAACTTTGGAGCAACTTTGGAAAAAAGCTCCATAAGGGGACCAACTCAACCTGGCCAGCTAAGCCACCTACCTTCAACCGCGGGTCGGCCTGCCGTCCAGGTTTGTCCTGCTGAAAAGCTCTGTAGGTCCTACTTCCAGAGTTTGACCGGGAGTAGTCGAAATAAGAGGCTGGCGAACCCTCACCGAATCCGGCCTGGTGAAGAGCATCGTGGGACCCCACAAGAAAAAGCACCATAAACGTTTCTAAGTCCGAACGAAGAAAAGGTGACCAGGAGCAACTGCGAAAGCCTAGCCGCCTGCCTTCAACTGCGTGTCTGCCTGGATCCTTGGTTCATCCTGCTGGAATGCTCCGGAGGTCAGACTTCCATAGGTTAGACCAGGAGCTTGTTGCAAGGCAATCCGGCGAGCCCTCACCGAATCCAGACTGGCTGAAAGCTTCGAGAGACCCCGGGAAGAAAAGCTCCAGAAACGTTTCTCAGTCAGAAGGTAAAAACTTTGACCGAGACCTACCGCGAGGAGTAACCGCCCAGGGCTCCATCCCGGTCGGCCTGAAACTTAGACTTTGACCCGGTCTATCGCGACCAGAGGTCCTGATAAGGCGCTATAGGTTTCTATGAGCTATATAGTGCTAAATCTTTAAAAATTCATATCTCCGGTTCCCTACATTGGATTTTTGTTGTTTTGGTGTCATTTAAAGATAAAAATATTTCCTATTATTATAAATTGGTGTTGGATTTTTATTGTGCATTTTGTCTTAATTATTTACTGAATTGGTGTTTTTAAATGCTTCACATACCTGTCTTTGAAGTTAAGCCTGCCTGCTCGCAGCCAAGCTACCAAGGGTTGAGCATAGGAATAATATTCTAAGACCTATTCTGAGCCCTATATTGTGTTAGTGGCCTTAATGCTTGTGGCAGATTTACATTTTCCCATACTAATAATCCACTTTTCAACACTTTGGAGTTAACATTAATTGGGCTAAGTCTCTTTTATACCATATTGGACATTTGAGTCTGCTGTTGTATACTTTCTCCTCATTTAAAGATCAGATGCAGTGTTTTATGCACCTGGGCATGTGTGTAACTACAGATGAACAGAATTTCTATTTCCAGAATTTAAAGCAATTGCTTACTTATTTTTGTTCAGGGGTATCACAGTGGGAAAGAACCCCTTAAGGGTGGGGCCGCACACTCAAATCACTGAACTCCCCTGGTTTCTATATGTTTTGCATAATTCACTATTTTGAGATTGTGATAATTTGTTTGTCAATAGGTGCTATTTCACTTCCTATGGGAAGACAGAGCCCAGTACAGGAGGGCCACCCCAGGGATCCCTAGGACCCGCCGGGGCCCCGGTCAAAGCCTCTCAACCTGGCCAAGCAGGGAAGCCCGTTGGACCCCCGTCCCGGGCCCATGGTGGTGTGGCAGGCTGGAGGACAGAGCTGAAGGGGCAGCGCTCGCCCCGGCTCCCGGGTGGGCACCAGGGCCCAGTCAGAGCTCCTGGACCTAGCCGCACAGGGGAGGCCTCCCCCGGCCTGCGAGACCCTGTCCTGGGCACTCTGGCATGTGGCAGGCCTGAGGACGGTGATCAGGCTGGGGGCCGAAACCCCAAGACCAGCCGGGGCACCGGTCCTGGGCCATCTTGTCCCTGGGTGAGAGCCACCAGACCACAAGGGGGTCCAGGGTACACTGTCCCTAGTAATCTGGAGGAAAGCTAATCCCCTTTCTTGTAATCTGTGCGCACCGAGTGACAGAGGGGACCGAAGGCGCGAATGCACCCAACGTCCAGGAGCCCTGGCTGGGCTTGAGGAAGCAAATGAGCCCTCATCGGGACTACAAGGGCAGCCTGGCCATCTGGTCACCCCAGTGGAAAGCATGGCGTGCAACCAATAGCCAGGCTCAGGGGGCCCTGGTGCCTGGAGACCCAGCTGGGCCTCAGGCATGGGGCTGCAAGGGGGCCCTTGAGGGATCTCCAACCCGGGGCCCACAGGAACCTTAGCATGCAGATGAAGCAGGGGAGGCATACCAGGGCCTGAAGGACCCCAGTCCAAGGCCCTTTTGTGGTGTGGCAGGCCAGCAGATGGAGCCCAGGGTGGGAGAGCCTGCCCTGAGGCTTGGTGGGGCCCTGTCAGAACTCCTGGATCCGGCTGCACAGGTGAGGCCTCCCCGTGCCCACGGAACCCTGTCTCTGTCACTTTGCCATGCGGCAGGCTGCAGGACAGAGCCCAGGAAAGAGAGTCCCCACCACAGGGCCTGCCGGGGCCTTGGTCAGAGGTTCTGGACCAGGCAAAGCTGGGGGAGCCTCTCCGGGCTCAATGGACCCCAGTCCTGGACCCTTGGTGGTGCAGCAGGCTGGAGGACAGAGCCCAGGACAGGAGCACCCATCCAGGGACTTTGGTGGGCCCCATTGCTGGGTCAGAGCTCCTGGACCCGGCTGCACATGGGAGGCCTCCCTGGGCCCGTGGGACCACGTCCTATGGGCTTGGCCAGGTGGTGGCCCACAGAACGGAGCCCAGGATGGGTGGCCCCCACCTCAGGGCCAACTGGGGCCCCAGTCAGAGCTTCTGGACCCAGCGAAGCAGGGGAAAACTTCCAGGGCATGATGGACCCCCGTCTCTGGCCCTTCGGTGGTGAGGCAGGCCGGTGGATGGAGTCCAGGGTGGGAGAGTCTGCCCCAGGGCTTGGCTGGGCCCAGTTAGAGCTACTGGAACCGGCCGCACAGGTGAGGGCTCCATGGGCATATGGGACCCTGCCCGGGCACTTTGCCATGCAGCAGGCTGTAGGACAGAGCTAAGGAAGGGGAGCACCCACCATAAGGCCCGCCGGGGCCCCGGTCAGAGATACTGAACCCACCTAAGCAGGGGGAGAATCCCCAGGCCTGATGGACCCCCGTTCCGGGCCCTTGGCAGTTCAGCAGGCTAGAGGACCGAGCCAGGGCTTGGCAATGCCCCAGGGCCCGGTCAGAGCTCCTGGACCCAGCCAGACAGGGGAAGCCTCCCTGGGCCCGGAGAATTGATAATAACACTTGTTCTATCATTTTTGTTCCCATAGATTTGGACCCTAGCTCAGCCAGCACCTAGGGAAACCAAGCCAACCTGGGGCTATCCTGGGTAGGCTGACTTGTGTGGCTCTCACCACGTTTTATTACCCAAAATCTCTTGCAAACCTAAAACTTTGACTTTAAAAACATATTTTCCTCACATTTCTGTGATGGAAAGTTCTGGAATCTGCAGGGATCAAACTTCCTTCCACCTGACATTTCCCCAAGTCTCCCGATACAAATGGTACCTCACTTGTGTGAGAAAACCTAGTACCTGTGACAGGGAATGGCCCAAAATGCAACATGGATGCAGCACATTTTTCCAACAAAAATGGACCCTTTTTTTTCCAATGAGCCAATCGACTCATTTTACTTTCAATGTAATGACGTCAGTGCACCATGGGCACCAATCGTCATTACACTCAAAAAACAAATCCCTTGGGGGAAGGAAAGCTCTTCCCTTGCTCCTGAGTCTGAAAAATAAAAAAGCAATCCCTCTGCTGTAAACAGCAGAGGGATTTCCTGAACATGAGCAGAGGACGGAACGGTTACGTCCTGCACACACAGCCACTGTATTGGAAGACGTAACCATCACGTCATAGGCACAGAAAGGGATAAACAAAAGGAAATGTTTTTATTTCTCAAAAAACACACACATTGCATGTGTGCTGAACTGCACTACAACCATGTGATGTTTGGGATCCCTCTGAAATGTGTGTAGCATTGTAATTGATACTGGAAGGGCATTCATCCAGTACGCATCCTATAAAAGGCAGTACACACTCACCTCTGCACCAAGGTGCGAGATTGTGTTTCATGCAAGGCAGCCTATTTGTGTACCACCACAGGGGATAACAGCAGCACCTGGCACATCTTAGTACCTATGACTTTGCACTGTGTATTCTGCTTTATGCAATGCAGCACAGCAAATATGGTTGCTGAGGTTCAGTGCTTTAAATATTATTAAATCTCCTCTTAGACTATCTAAAGAAAAGTCTTGGACTTTCAATATTGAAATATTGCTTAATCTGAAAGAAGTGATAAGTGATACTTAGATAAAGACTTTACTGGAACTCACAGAGGTATTTATAGGATGGTCCAAAACCTACAATTCAATAAATTTGCAGCAGATTGGAATAAGCAAAGGAAGAACAAGAAAAAAGAAATTGAACAACAAATCAAACTTTTATAGGGCAAACATCGGAATACTAAAGGTATGAACACATTTAAAAAGCTTGGAACTCTTAAATAAGAGTATAACTCAATGGTAAGCAGTAATGTGGACATTGGGTACTCACAAAAATGGCTGGTATTTTTTCCTGACATACTAGAGATGGCAGAATGATAGCCAATAATCTTCAAACCCAAAAAACTAAATCTTACATGAATGCAATTAGGATTGAACAAGGCTTGATCTGTACAGATAAAAAAATCATTCTCAATTCTACTAAGGACTGTTTAGAAAAGAAACTTAATAACCATACAAGTAATACAGAGGTTATCAATGATTAATTTGAAGATTTGTGTCTTCTTTCCCTGAGCGAGCAACAAAGTTCAACCCTCAGGGATAATATAAAGGGTAAGGAAGTGTTGGCAGCAGTTTACTCCCTTCCCTATGGAAAGCTCCAAAAGCATTTAGGCTCCTTAATTTATTTAGAAAGACATTAAAGATACCCATGTGCCTTATCTACTGAAGTTGTATTTCCATTTTTGGTTCTTGTTCCCAAGCATCTAGAGTTCTAATCCCAAAGGATGGAAAATCCTTTAAATTGGACTAGGTAAAAACTTGTATCTCTCCTTACAGGAGAATGTAAAATGTATGCAAATATTTTTTTCAAATGGATTGTCTCTGGTGTTACCAGCTATAATATTGAAAGAGCAAAATGGTCTCATGAAAAGAAGACTATACAGTGACAATGCCAGACATTTAGCCTATATCATAGAACACGCTAATAAGTGCTTGCCTTCTGAAGACACTATTACACTGGATGCACTGCTGAAGCTCTTTAACTACTTAAGATAGCATTCATACCACAACTGTGGCAGAGACAGTGGTTCATATCAAATAACTAATAAGACAGTTTGTGCCACGGTTTCAGGCCGACTGCTGTCTAAAGTGGTTGAAGAGCTGGAGCAGTGCTATTTTACCACATTAGACAGTAGTAAATAGTTTCTGGTCACAGGATGTTTCAAGATATGTTCTGCTTTTGTCTGGAAATATTGCAGCATTTGTTGACATATCTAAAGTAATTAAACACAACAAAACAACACACACAAAGCAATGTAAAAATTTAATAGGAAAATAACATGGTATATCACAACAAAACTGTCAAACGGAACGCCTCACCACAACTGCACAGGCAGCAAATTATGTCTGAAGGTTAGGTACACACAAGGAATTACCAGATATCTCCTTCTGTTTTGAAGAAATTCTAATCATAGTAACCAGTCAGTTTATTTTCTAGATTGTGGATGCTTCGATCTTCATGTTATCTTACTTTTTTTTTGTGCAATTGGTAGGCTTCTGACTTGCTTTGGATGATCTTTTTCCATAATAAATTGTAGAAAAGAACTGACCACCATAAGGAGGAGTGATGACCAGATAGAGTTTCCTAGCTTTTTAAATGTGGAAGATGGTACAAATTTTGAGCTAAAACCAGGTGATGATCTTTTCACTACGTCGGGAGCAAAAATATTGCTAACGCACTTTGCTTCATTTTCTATGACCCAGCCACCTATCATTCTCACATCCTTCTGCTCTCTTTTCTGCCCTTTCCTCTGTCTAGCAAACCATTCAACACCAACCTCATATACTCCCTCTTCTAACCACAAAGCAAACACTTGAATATAATAGCTATAACCACAAACTCCAGTATATAATTCTGTTTATGGAATGCCTGATCAATCTATCTGCAACAAGACAACATGCAGTTTGACCACTCTGATCACTCTCCCCCAACTCCCCTTGATGGCAGTCACTGACACTTAGATCAATCCAAAATACCCTGCAACACCTGCAGCTCTCTCCGCTGACATTACGTCTTTCTCCCATGCATCTGCATGAGTCAAAAAGGTGGTGGACTGGGCCTACTGTTCACCCCAACACAACAATACCTACCTCACACCAACCATTCAGTGAATACCACTCCACTACGATCATTACCTCATTTAACACCCACATTGTGACAATATAAGATCCACCTGGAAACAGTTGCTCCTTCTTTGATGACCTTGATGAAGTGGCAGAATATCAAGCACCTTCTTCCCCTCTCATTAATCTTGGCAGCTTTAATCACAGTTTTAACAACCACCAAAAACATTCATGTTCAACTAATGTCTCTTAGACAGCCCGCTATTAAACACCCATTCCTCCAGTTTGTACTTACATGGCAATCCAAGTAATCAATTTCTGCTGTCGAAAATGCTCACCACTGACCATTAGCCCATCTCTCTCTGACCATGCCATCACAGGCATTTCTGTTACAACCCCCCTTCCATCTGTGACCACTATCTCCAAATGGAAACATTCACCAAGTGCTACACTATTTATCATCAGTCAGATTCAAAACAACCTCACAACATTACAGAATTCAACATGTTTGCACCTCTCAATTACACACTGAATCAAACCTTCAACTTACACTATACTCTCTGTAGGTTCCCACCTACAGCCCCTTACTGCCAGCCTTAGACCACCCTATCTTTCCAAGCATTAAAAACCAAACTATCACAAATAGAGGAAAAAGCCAAACACTGAACACTTCAAGTCTTACAAAAAAGCCAGGCCACAAATGCCAAATCCTCCTACTTTTCAAAATCTAATCTCCTAATAGCAAATTCAGCCTTATCATCAATGCTCTTCTCTTCTCCCTCACACACCTAGTACCCACTCCTCCCTCTCAGCTAAAATCTTTGTATTCTCTTTGGGAGAAACTGAGGTGCTGTTTGATGGGAGTGAAACCCTATTCAAGCAGCAGCCACAATCCTTGTCAGGGTGAACCACAAAAAGTCAATAAACTAACCAGTACTGATCTCCCTGGTAGCTTGGCACAGAAGCAGTCAGACTTAACTTAGTGGAAATGTGTAAAGTATTTATGACCCACTTCAACAGTAATAAAATAAAAAGACAACAGAAGAAAAATCGCACACTAATTTATATAAAAATAGAGTACATTTTAATAAATCATTTGACACCAAAATGACAAAACTCCAGTTAGTAGAACTAGAGATGTGCAATTTAAAAGGTTTAGATAAAAATAGTGCTTAAAAGCACAAAGCCCCAACTGTGGTTATCTGATTGAGTGGGACCGGTCACAATTTCAGGCTGACCACAATGGATCAAGGGCAAGATAGAGGGATCAGGTTAGGCCCACTGAGAATTGCAACTTATGTCCTTGAGGTGGAGATTCCGCGGAGCAATTCAGGGTCCTGCATTGAGATGCATTGTGCAGCGTCAGTTCCTGTGAGCAATGAGGGGTCTTGCTTCATGTTGTGTCATGCTGCAGCAGTTCTGAAGAGGTGCTGCAAGGGTTGAGCTATGAGTCCATGTCGAGTGCATTGTACTGCGTTGGTTCTGATGAGGGGCTGTGATGCGAGGTTCATGTCGCGTGGTGGCAGTTTTTATTAGGACCACAGCTGGGCAGGCAGAGAACCTTTATCCCTACATCAAAGGGTCCAGGACTGGGGCAGGGCACCATTCTGGGGTTAGGCACCTGGGGTTAGAGCCCAGGAGCCTAACCTGCCCACACTCTCTATTGTGATACTGTCTAGGAGGAATACACAAAGGCCAAATGCCAACTACACCTAATGATGTGACCCAGGAACAGGCTGCAGGCACCAAATGGTTGGGACAAGAAAATGCCAACTTTCTAAAAGTAGCAAAACCAAAGGGGATGATGGACGGAGTGTTAAACATTGCAAGCACTCACCCCCAGTCAACTGATCTGGGTTTAATCCATCATCATTCTGTAGCTCACTCAGCCACCCCAGTTCAGACATGGCCATATGCAAATCAGTCTGACCCTGTGCCTCACGGGAACAGTCCAGCCCGAACTGCCAAGCCGTGTCTTCCCTGGACTGGAAACAAGCATCCTGGGACCGGTTTCTGGCTTACAGCCGTCATCAGCCAGGCTATCTTGAATCCAGTGGCAAAGTGAGGAAGGGACCCACGTCTGGGCATACCCTGCCAACTTAGGGCGAACATAGCAAAACCAAAGGGGATGATGGACGGAGTGTTGAACATTGCAAGCACTCACCCCCAGTCAACTGATCTGGGTTTAATCCATCATCATTCTTTAGCTCACTCCGCCACCCCAGTTCAGATATGGCCATATGCAAATCAGTCTGACCCTGTGCCTCATGGGAACAGTCCAGCCCGAACTGCCAAACCATGTCTTCCCTGGACCGGAAACAAGCATCCTGGGAACGGTTTCTGGCTTACAGCCGTCATCAGCCAGGCTATCTTGAATCCAGTGGCAAAGTGAGGAAGGGACCCACGTCTGGGCATACCCTGCCAACTTAGGGCGAACATAGCAAAACCGAAGGGGATGATGGACGGAGTGTTGAACATTGCAAGCACTCACCCCCAGTCAACTGATCTGGGTTTAATCCATCATCATTCTTTAGCTCACTCCGCCACCCCAGTTCAGACATGGCCATATGCAAATCAGTCTGACCCTGTGCCTCATGGGAACAGTCCAGCCCGAACTGCCAAGCCATATCTTCCCTGGACCGGAAACAAGCATCCTGGGACCGGTTTCTGGCTTACAACCATCATCAGCCAGGCTATCTTGAATCCAGTGGCAAAGTGAGCAAGGGACCCACATCTGGGCATACCCTACCAACTTAGGGCGAACATAGCAAAACCAAAGGGGATGATGGACGGAGTGTTGAACATTGCAAGCACTCACCCCCAGTCAACTGATCTGGGTTTAATCCATCATCATTCTTTAGCTCACTCCGCCACCCCAGTTCAGACATGGCCATATGCAAATCAGTCTGACCCTGTGCCTCATGGGAACAGTCCAGTCCGAACTGCCAAGCCATGTCTTCCCTGGACCGGAAACAAGCATCCTGGGATCGGTTTCTGGCTTACAGCCGTCATCAGCCAGTGACATTTTTAGAATTGTGACTTAAAATCCGACTTTACTATTAAAGAAGGATTTAAACTACAATTGGGCAGACACCAAACACCTTGCCTACCTGCTCCTAATCAAACGTCATCACTTGATAAATGTAATAAGGTAATCCAATGCTATCCTATGGGAGAGGCAGGCATCACAGTAGTGAAAAACGAAGTTGTGAGTGTTTCAGTACTAGAACATGTAAAACTTAAATGTACATGTCCAACTTTTTTATTACGGTGCACCCTGAAATATAGGCTATCTAGAGCCTTCTTTAGGGGAGACATATGTAATAAAAGGGAGTTTTAGAGTAGACAAAGGGGTTATTTTGCCATGAGTTTAAAACTACCCTCAGGCTGCAATGGCAGGCCTTGGACATTTTTAAGGGGCTCGTTAAGTGGGGGACACAATAAGTGCTGCAGGTCTGCTAGTAGCATTTCATTTACCAGCCCTGAGTATATAGACTATCACTTTACTAGAGACTTAGAAGTAAATTAAATATGCCAATCAGGTGTAATCCAATTTACCATGTTGTAGGGAGTGACAAAAGAACTTTAGCACTGGTTAGTAGTGGTAAAGTGCACAGAGTCCTGAGGCCAACAAAAACAAACTCATAAAAAAGGAGGGGTAAAGGCAGAACGTTTGGGGGAAGACCATCTTAAGTCTGGCAGGTCTAACATATATATCTCCTCTAAAATCTCATACATTAGAACTAACCTGAAACACTGCCTATATACTCACTTTCCTCTTCTTCATCGCTCCTATTCTGCCCAACATCTCATTCAAACTCTCTTCACACTCATCTTCTTCACACATCTCCCATCGAGCCAAAACCAATATCTAGAGTTGACAGCCCATGAAGTGTACCAACAGACAGTTAAAGTCCTCAAATCATCAATCCTCTAGCTCTTATCCTATCATGTCTGACTACTCTCTTTAATCAGTTTCTCAGCATAGGTACATAGCTGCCTGCTTCAAGTCAGCAGTAGTCATACAGCTACTCGAAATGTCCTCTGTGACCAAAGAAAGTCTTGTCTCCATTCCTTCTACAAAACACTAAAATGATTGGTTTCCAATCACCATACTTGTGTTCTCCTTACCCACAGCTTGCTTGATCTCTTCAAACTGGATTCGGTGCACTGAACTGGAAAAACACACAACCCTCTTTTATGTATCCAACTTCATAACATCTGCCCATCACAATCTCCTCTCCTCAATTCTCATACTTCTTGATCCCTCTGTTGCATTTGACATGTTTGATTTTTTAAACTTTGCAGTCCATGCAATCCAATCTCGGCGTAAAGGACTTGGCACTATGCTTCCTTCACACATCAACCTGACTAATGCAATAGCCTTTTAGTGGGTCATCTGTACTCTTTTTCCCCCATAGACAAGGTACTAAAGTTTGCCAAAAAACACTTTATAAACCTATATAATCTTCCCATATGCAAAGCTATTTACAAGTGTTGCCACCAAGATAGCTGGCTATCCTCCAAAGCTCTATATAAAATACTGATTCTCATCTTCAAAGCCAAAAAAGATCTCTCCCCAGACTACCTCTCCTCTATTCTATGCAAATGCCGGGTTGGGCATGAGCCTAATGCCACAGATTTATCATTTGAGACTTCTGTGAGAAAGGTATATATATATATATATTTTTCCACACAATCGGATTCTCCTAGCGGCGCGCTCAAGTGACGGGTGCAATCGCGATGGGGCTGAATCCAAGCCCAATATTAAATTATTCTACAAAGATGCAACGCACTCCAATTTCAGTTTTAAAGCTTTTATTGTTAGCTTAACTGGCTCCAACCAACGCGTTTCAGCCCAACGAGGCCTCGTTGGGCTGAAACGCGTTGGTGGAGCCAGTTAAGCTAACAATAAAAGCTTTAAAACTGGAAATTGGAGTGCGTTGCATCTTTGTAGAATAATATATATATATATGTGAACAAGACCGATCTGTTTTGGTCGCAACGCGTCATGCTGAGGCACTGGCCAGGACTGACTGGTTGCTACATATATGACATTTGAATAAAGCACTGCAGTTTGAAAATACGTCCCTTAAAGTGGTCCATACCTGTGTTTGTGCGCCGTTGGAAGTTGGTGACAATCCGGGATTTGCTCTGTGATATATATATATATATATATGCCTTTCTCACAGAAGTCTGAGGAAGGCGTACCGCTGAAACGCGTTTGTTGTTTTGTAAATTTGTGCCATTAAAATCCGGACGAGGATTTACCCCCTGTGAGTGCTGGTAATTATTTGTGGGAGCGTGGGGAGATATATATATATATATATATATATATATATATATATATATATATATTCTGCTCCAAAGGTTGTCCACCTGGTGAGTAGCACTCGATCAGCAGCTTTGTTTATGAAAGGCAGGGACGAGGATCCGCTTGTAGAAGCTGCTCCGTAATGGAAATGCCTGACGCGTTTCGAAGCTCCATATGCTTCTCTTCAGAGGCTTGAACGGAGACAGTGTGTGCGAACGCTGAACCCACTTCGCCATTTTCATATTGCACACCCACCAATGGGAAGCTCGAATGAGACTGTGCATTGTTTGAAATGTGGTCCGGATAGCACACAAATTTTGTCCTGTATGGACCCTGCAAGTGGACTCGTCCTCAATCCTGTTTGCGGCTGCTGACCCACGTAGCCCCCATAACATATATATATATAAATATAAATATATCCAACAAAGAGGAATCCAAACATCCAGTTTTACCGAAAAGACTCTCACACCACAACTCCAATTCATAGAGTTTATTCAGCTATGCGTTTCACCCCCTCGGGGGCTTCATCAAGGCCGAGGGGGGTGAAACGCGTAGCCGAACCAACTCTATTAATTGGAGTTGTGGTGTGTGAGTCTTTTCTGTAATCCTGGATGTTTGGATTCCTCCTTGTTGGATACATATGTATGTGCCTTTCTCTCAGGCACAGTAGTTTCGAATGATAAATCTGTGGCATTTAGGCTCATGCCCAACCCGACCCACTTCCTGAGATAATATGCTTTGCAAATGACCCTCTTTGATCCCACTGCCCGTGACCACATCATTCATGACAATGTGCTCCCCCATTTCTACCCCCAATACTTGCTGTTCCCTGGAAGTCCTTGTCTTCCTTGCTCTGACGATGCTGTGGTTGGCAGTACATTGGATCTAAGCCTAAGCACTGATGTTGATCTTACACTAATATAGAAATAAATAGCTGTCTTAAATGCTTAGATGTTGGGTTAGAGGTGGTAGAGTATATGGCAAGTGTCAAACACAATCACTGCATTTAGCTCAGCGCTTATTCCAAGAACCAGGTTGTTTGCAGGACATGATGGGTTCTAGGTATGAGTGCCAAGATGCTCAAAGCAGTAAAAGTGCCTTTTGAAAATGCACGTTATGTTATACAACTGTTCTGCCACCTCAATGCAGTAAAGTAGTCGTAAAATTGTTTACCACAGACCTCACTTTTTCCAGCACAATTGCAGAGCACTGATCTAAGGTGATACCTATTTAACCACCTTGTTTTTCTTCCTTCTGAAATGGATTCTGCCAGCCAGAGATGTCGAGTAGGGTGTACCTGGTACATCATTGAACCGACATCCCCTCTCCATTAGCTTCTAATCATCACCAGCTCCAAGCCTGTTCAGGAAGACAGGCTTTGATTGCCTTCCCAATAGGTACCAAATATAGGCTTTTTGGCTATGTGTTTCTTTGTCAATGTAAGAGGCACAAAAAGCCTTCAATTTCATCATTTTGCTGGGCAGTGGCCCTCACCTGTGCTCGCTTACCAGTCACTACCCAGAGTGTAGTGTCAGTGCGAGATTTGCGAGATTCCGTTTTTGAGGATACTTTCCTTTTCCTTACAGGTTTCCAATCTCTTTTCTCTTATCCGTTCACTCCTTTCACTCTTCTCTCACTAATACAAAGGGCCATATTATAATAGGCATTTCTGGCATAGCGCAGTTAGTCCAGGTTCTGTTTTATACACCTGCAGAACTTAAAGTGAATTAACTTAACCTGCTGTTTCTCGGCTGTGCTTTATGCTTTGAGCTTTATTTTCAGATAGTACAGCTCGGAAATAGATAGGCCCAGATCTCTGTACTGGGGTGAATGTATGACATTGTTCTGCATTTAGGCCCAGATCTCTGTACTGGGGTGAATGTATGACATTGTTCTGCATTCTGTCCATCAACTGTTGTTTTTGCATTTGTCACCCCGAGTGGGACGGGTATGCCCAGACATGGGTCCCGTGCTCTCCATGCCACTGGAATCAAGCTATCCTGGCTGAAGAGGGGTGAAACCCCGAAACCGGTCCTAGGATGCTTGTTTCCAGTCCAGGGAGGACCTGGCTTGGCAGTTCAGGCTGGACTGTTCCCATGAGGCACAGGGTCAAGACTGATTTGCATATGGCTGGGTTCAAACTGGAATGGCATGGTGAGCAAAAAACGATGGATTTAGGCCCAGATCTCTGTACTAGGGTGAATGTATGACATTGTTCTGCATTCTGTCCATCAACTGTTGTTTTTGCATTTGTCACCCCGAGTTGGACGGGTATGCCCAGACGTGGGTCCCGTGCTCTCCATGCCACTGGAATCAAGCTATCCTGGCTGAAGAGGGGTGAAACCCCGAAACCGGTCCTAGGATGCTTGTTTCCAGTCCAGGGAGGACCTGGCTTGGCAGTTCGGGCTGGACTGTTCCCATGAGGCACAGGGTCAAGACTGATTTGCATATGGCTGGGTTCAAACTGGAATGGCATGGTGAGCAAAAAACGATGGATTTAGGCCCAGATCTCTGTACTGGGGTGAATGTATGACATTGTTCTGCATTCTGTCCATCAGCTGTTGTTTTTGCATTTGTCACCCCGAGTGGGACGGGTATGCTCAGACGTGGGTCCCGTGCTCTCCATGCCACTGGAATCAAGCTATCCTAGCTGAAGAGGGGTGAAACCCCGAAACCGGTCCTAGAATGCTTGTTTCCAGTCCAGGGAGGACCTGGCTTGGCAGTTCGGGCTGGACTGTTCCCATGAGGCACAGGGTCAAGACTGATTTGCATATGGCTGGGTCCAAACTGGAATGGCATGGTGAGCAAAAAAACGATGGATTTAGGCCCAGATCTCTGTACTGGGGTGAATGTATGACATTGTTCTGCATTCTGTCCATCAACTGTTGTTTTTGCTTCGGAAATAGATAGTGGCAGACCTTGCTCACTGATTCTCACAGCATAATCACTGAATTTTCAGTAGTTGGATTCACATTTTTGTGGACTGTGTTAAAGTAATATTTTAGTTATCTTTAGGTGCATTTGGTGCATTCCACACTTTTCCCGTTGCATTTTTTCACTTTCCTTTTGCCTTTATTTTCCTTGCAGGTTTTGTGCCCTTTCCTTTAGCAACCCTCCACTATTCCCTCCCTCTAATGGAGGCCATGCCTTTATGAGTGTTCATTGGCACTCTTGCAGTCAGATGAATAGCCCTCATTTACTTTCCCTCCCACAGGACTTTAAGTGGGATGAAAAAACTGGGGAGTCTCTCAAAGGGGCGTGGCCGATGTATTTAAAGCTGTGACTTAAAGACACATAATGTAAAAATCTGTGCTCAGCATAGTGTGCTGCTTCTGTCATTTCATCCAGATATATAATACAACAAGCAACATTACACCTACAACAAACCAGAACTATTGGCTTTGTTAATAGTTGTTGATTGCATAAGATAAATAAGCAACAACTCTGGCTTCGTTGTATATAATATTGAAAATGCTTCAGTTCTGAAATGATGACACTGAAAGAACTATACTGAGCCTCTTTGAAGTTACATCAAAAGCAGTGAAGGGTGGTACTGCTGCTGAATTAAGATTTATTTTTTTCAGCCTGATGATGAGGGCAAAAATGGAGTGCCCGATAGGGACCCCTGGTGCTGATCACCAGCAGGACCCCGCTCACTTAAAACCCTGCCCTCGCACCCTTGACCGTACTTGACCCGCCATGCCCGGACATCTGGTCAGGACAGCCAGGTAAAATGTGAAGTCGTTACGTGCATCTTCTTGAGTGAACTTCACTGTTTTCAGCTTCTTAAGGCATGGACTGGACTTTGGACAAAACTGCCTCTCTGCATCTCTCCCTTTTCCTCCTCCATACAGAGACATAATGACCAGAGAGGCAGACTTTGGTGCTGGGGAACCAGGTTTGAGTATCGGCTTCTTCGCCACATCATGTGATTCTGGGAAAATCACTTAATGTCCTGTGCCCGCTAAAAAATTAATGTGTCCTTGTGTAATGTAACTGGTGCCCATTTAAAGCACTCCAATACCTTACGATAGAATTCCCACTATTTGAAACTGCAAAAAAAAAAAACACATCTCTGCACTTAAGTACTCTATGTGCAATGTGCCCGGCTAACTCTCACTCTCGTTGGTTCATGCCCCTTTCACCAGACTGTGCACAATTCCACCACATGTGGGCAGTCTACTTTAGTTACTTCTTCAACGGCTTGTTGCCTCAATCTGGCTGCACTCTGCCTTTGTTGGAATAAAAACCCCTTCAAATTATCCTACCATTGCTTCATTGCTGCTATATTTTCTTCAGGTCCCCCTTCTCCTCCCCGTATCCAGATAATATCAAAACGAATTAATATCCATTGTTGTTTTCTGGTGCTCTATACTCCCCCTCATGTGGCTTAGTTACTATTGCAGCAAAGAACAACAAAGATGGCCTTTTGTCTCCAATACAGCCTAGCCATGTCACAACAAGAGCGCATTACTCAACGTGGAAATAAATACATTAAGGGGCATATTCACAAGGAGCCATTGCCGAATTAACGGCACTTTATCGCAGCCAAAGTCGTGATAAATTTACCCCCCCATTCACAAGCCGATGTAAACAGCCCACAGCACCAGTTTACCCGCGATAGCAGCCGCAAAAAACATCGCCACAGAGGACCCTCGCAAATATCGCTAATGAGATGCAGAGTAGGCTTTTCCGTGACTAAAGCCGAGACAACAGCACACCTCAACATTCACAACAACCAGCCACATCCGCGATAAAAACACAAAACAGGCAATAAGGCGCGTTAGCACCAGGAAATCTACACCTGCTCTGACCTCGTGTAAAGTTGGACGGCAGCCAGCACCACAAAAGGGAGCACAGCCCAGGGCCACATCTGAAGGGCAACAGATGCCATGGAGCCACCCATCATGCGGCCCGGACACCCAAGAGGCCCACAACACCCACCTCCACCACCCCAGGACCCCAAACCACACCCGGAACACCCCCCCCGGACCACCACAGACGGAGCGCAGACACAGACAGAGGAACCCCAGGAAATGTACCAGCCGCACAGACCCAACATCTGACAATGTCACCTTCCACTCCAGGATGAAAGGGACAACCAACCTACGCATCCTGACCATCATCGCCCAACAGGCCTACGGCAACAACACAGCTGACAACCAACATCCCACCCCACACAAAGGTGATGGCGTGGCTGCACCTGTTGGCCCCTGAGACCCCCATCCAACACCCGTCAGAGTCGGAGGAGTCCCACAGCCAGCCACATCCAAGTCCCCCACACCTGTCCTGGACATCACCATCTCCCTGGTACCACAGTCCCCATACGTACAACACAATGCGCAGGATCCGCTGGAGACCAAGCAAGGACCATACGCCATAGCAGGATGCACGCACGTGTTGGGGACAACACACAGCACACATGTACTACCTGTGCCCCCTGATGACACAGCGCACAATCACCGCAACAGGAAGCACACGTCTCACACCAATGTGCAGGCAACAACAGAACACCGTGGAACACCCAACAATGTCGCCTTCAAATACACAACCAGTGTGCATGATACCTTCATCCTCCGACAGTCCATCACCAACCAGCGTTCCGAGGATGGCAACAAGGGAAATGCACAGTCCCTTGGCAATATACAAATGAACACCCCACACATCTCAACTCCACAAACATGCAACTAACAACTCTGGCAATGCACACGTCACAAAATCACATACAACAGGCACAACAATATGCCCACCCACCAGACACGACAGAACAACTGACAATGTCCACATGGGCAAGCCCTGAACATGAGCCAGCAACGGCATGGCACCTCAGCCACATAATAGCCAACTGTGGGGAGAGGTGGCAACCAGGCATGTGTGAAGGATGCAGTAGAATCATGATTGGGAAAGTACACAATGCCAACAGTGTCAGAGATGTGCTGGACACCTCACAGTATGCAGAACACACCCATATCCATGGCGACATACACCGCTTGTGTATGGAGTGTAGTGGATAGTGGACGCCACCATGTCACCCCAGCCAGTGCGGGACCTCGCAGAAATGTTGCCTGTGACGCCCCCCCCAGGCGTCAGCAGAGTGGGATGGCCCGGCGTACGCCACGCCAGCGTAGGGGTGTGAATAAAAAGCACGTAGGCCTGGGCGTGGTCCTCTTCCGGAAAGACCCACGTCTCTGCCAGGGTGGCTCTTCCCACCCCGCCATGAGGCAGACGCCATCCTCGTGAGCGGAGTTGCCTGCGATGCTGTGCGCCTGCCGGACCCGGCACGCTGGACCACGAACCCGTCAGGCCTGCCCCTGCACAGCCAGGCCACACTGATCACCTGCCGACACCGGCGTGTGTCAAGG
Organism: Calotriton arnoldi; assembly: GCA_963921515.1. Lineage (NCBI taxonomy): Eukaryota > Metazoa > Chordata > Amphibia > Caudata > Salamandridae > Calotriton > Calotriton arnoldi. The sequence goes on along the minus strand of CAWUFW010003175.1, from coordinate 1,531,715 downwards.
AGGGCCCACCACGTGCCGGTGCAAGCTCCAAGCCCGAGTCCCGCGACCTTGGCAGTCAGCACAGACCACCACGGCCTCCACGACACAGGCCCGCTCCAGTCCTTTCTCGTTGACGTACTCTACTGCCGCCTACGGCCTACTCTTCGGACCAGTAGGTCCCATATGTGAAACTGTGTCCTGAGTCATGAATGGCAGTGACCCCAAATCCGGGCCAGCGGCCACAGCACCAGACCCCCCCCTCCCGATCAGTTAGGCATAGTTCCATATGGGCTTCTTACGACACGTGGTGCCACTAACCCTGTTCAACGCCAGCCGGCTACACGTGGTGCCACTAACCCTGTTCAACGCCAGCCGACTACACGTGGTGCCACTAACCCTGTTCAACGCCAGCCGGCTACACGTGGTGCCACTGAACCTGAACAACGCAGGCCGGTGGGGCCATCCAAACTTTGCCGGCGACACTAGGCGAATGGGCCGTGCTGACCGCTGCCTCAGGCCTACACCACGGTCAGGTAGGTCACACATTTGGAACTGAGTCTTGATTACACCATGGCAGTGAACATTATTTAAGGCAGAGAACAATTCACAATACACCCATCAATGTGGTGGCATCACAACCACACGTGTCTGTGGGCCTATGCGGACTACTGCCCTCGGCCTATGCTGCGCACAAGTGGGGTCACAGATGTGGAACTGAACATCGGTAATTCAAAAGGCAGAACCCTCATCTCACGCACGGAGAGGCGTAAGAGGATGACGCGTTGCAGTCCGGAAGGAACAGGATCATTGTTACGGAGGTAATTGAACACTACCGACAACTGCCACTGTGTCACTAACTCTGTGCCCCGCGAGTCAACGACACGTGGCTGTGGGCCACTGCTGACCGCTGCCTCCGGCCTACTCTGCGGTCCAGTCGGTTCCATGTGTGAAACTGTGTCCTGAGTCATGAATGGCAGTGACCAGATGTCTACTGCAGGGGTGATGTCACTGAACACCCTGCTATCAGTGAAGCAAACAAATGCATCACAGGCACGCGACACATGTCTGTGGTCCCATGCTGAACGCTGCCTCCGGCCTACACTGTGGTACAGTAGGTCACAGAGTCTTGATTTGGCCATGTTGGAGTTCACATCTGTGTACCGGCATCATCGCAGACTGCATGCCCTCACAGCACCTGTGCCACTAAGTCTGTTCCCCGACATTCATGGACACCCACTGGTCGTACATTGGTGGCATTTGAGTCTATGGACTAGGGGCTAGTTTTCATCCTCATGTAGCTGATCCCGAATTGTTGTTGCAAACGAGGGGTGCGCTTTCCACTCCTCCATTTGCTGCTTCCAGATAACATCAGACCTTCCGCATCATGCCCTGGAGGACACCTTCCACCTTCCCCCGAAACCCTCCGCAACATATGCCTCGGACATTAATGGGGACCCGCTCAGGTCACATGGCCCAACTGACTGCACCGCAAGTCACCGTCCCGTGGCTGGGTGCCTGTGCCGGCCGCAGTGCATCCGGGGCCACTAACTCTGTGCTGCTCAGGCCTGGGACCCCTTCTTCTGAGACATTGAATGGCCTCTGTAGCGATGGTCTTGGGGTCATTTATTTTTAAATTTATATATGGCGCACAGCTACCCGGAGGTTTCCCGGCGCCTATGGACGCGACGTAACGCGAGGGGAGCACACAAGACAGAAACTATTGATTAAAGAGCCAGGTTTTCAGTTGTTTGCGGAATTTGAGATGGTGTTTTTCCATGCGGAGGTGCATCGGAAGGGAGTTCCAAAGGGAGGGAGCCAGATAGGCAAAGGATCGTCCTCCCATTCTGGCTCGTTTGAGCCTGGGTACTTGAAATTTTAATTGATTCGAAGAGCGAAGTAGACGTGAGGGGCGATAGTGTTGCACTAGGGCATTTAAATAGTGGGGGGCTAATCCTTCATTTATTTTGTGCATATAGCAGAGGGCTTTAAACTTGGCTCGATTGTCAATATGCAGCCAGTGCAGTTTGCGAAGTGCTCCTGATGCGGAGGCTTTACTGGGAAGTTGGCATAGTAGTCGTGCTGCAGAGTTTTGGATCACCTGAAGTTTACGAAGGTTTTTTTTGCTGGCACCCAGGTAGAGCACGTTACCATAGTCCAGCCTAGACATTATCAAGGCCTGAACTACGGTTCTCTGTGTAGAGGTGGGAAGCATCCAGAGAATTTTTCGCCATGTGTCTGTGGCCCTGCGCTGTCCGCCTCCTCCGGCCCCAACTCCGGTCCACCAGGGCCCACACATGGCATTGAGTCTTGACCAGCCCGGACGTCGCATCACTGCAAGGGGCACACGCCACCACCGCAAGGACCACCTTCAACCGCCATCTACCAGAGTCGAAACAGTGGTCCCGACAGACCTAAGGAGTTGCTCAGACCTGTCATGGATGCCATCATCGGCTTGATACCCTGCTCAGCACTCCAGGTGCCAGTGACTCAGTGCACCGCAAGCCATTGTCCGTTACTGATTGTGTTTTGTGCTGTTGTGAGGTTGCGCAGCAATGTCACCTCATGCAGTGGGGAAGACCTGGGACTATGATGAGGAAGATGTGTCAAGTGTGCGGGAGGGAGAGGGCACAGACAATGGGAGGGCAGGAGGCAACAGCCCCAAGGCAGGAATGCAGACTCGTGGTGGTAGTCAAGCTACACACCCGGATCTGTTGCTGGGTATTGCGCTGTGTATTGCGGATGCAAGTGTCACCTCAGGCAGTGTGGGAGACCTGTGACGTTGATGTGGAAGTTGATGCAGGTGTAACACACCCCACTGCATCTGCATCAGGACTAATCCGAAGGGACACTATCCTGGCAGTTTCCTCACATGAGCGCGCACTCTCTCTCGTGTGCCCCTGCCTCAGTGCACTGCAACTCAAGGAACGTCCAGACTGAATATTGGGTGACCTCTGTCCTTACTCCGGATCCCTCCATGTTACTCTGCATTTGACTCTGTTATGCTGGTGTTTTCTGTTTCCATTACACTGGTGTCCACTGTTCAGGTTGTTGGCAGCACCAAGCATTCCGTGCGGGCTGGCTTATACTCACCCCACACACATCCAGCACAGGCGTCACTGTACATGTGGCGCTGCCAATAAAGGGGCCGGGCGCATGTGCCCGTAGCCAGTTCAACATCATATGTGCATGTGTCTCTGTGGAGGTGTGGGTCTCCTTTGTGGGGTGTGGGGGGTCCCTGAAGGGTATTGGACACCCACGTATGGGTTCTAGATCGCATTCCATGGGTTCGGCAACACCCTCACCTGTTGGGCCACCTCCTTTTGGCGTTCTGCCACCTGGCATTGGGGTGCCATGTGTGGGTGGGTGAAGTGTTGTGAGGCAGCCGTGATTGCGGGTGCTTCATGCTGTGTGGTCTGTTGCAGGGTCTGGGTACTCCTCTGAGTAGCTTGTCTGCCCTGGTCCTGGTGGTGGGTTGTGTGGGATGTCCATGGGCTGTTGTAGGGCGTCGGGGTCGGGGGTGTGGTGTTCGTCTCGGGCATCACTGATGGGTTGTCTGTTCAGACCTGCTGGAGGTGTTGTTTGTCCCTCTGCATTGTGAAGGGGAGGTGCATGTTGGCATTGTGTTGGCGCCTTGTTCTTGTCGACATGCAGACTGTGTGACAATGTACATTGTGAGTGTTTGGGCGGTGGTGGCTATTTGAGTTGGGGCAGTGTACATTTGGCCTACATGGCTGATGTGGGGTTGTAGGGGTAGATGTGCATCTCACAGTTCCCTGCTCTGTCCAATGTGATTGTTCTGTTTCTGCGCCTGGGTGGACCCAGTTGTGTCCCCTGTTCTGCAGTGTGGGTGTTGCACTTTGTGCCACATTCTCATGGTATGTGCTGTGATTGCTATGTGTGTGTGCTGCAGTGTGCTACGGGGATGAGGGACATGTCCCTGGGTAATTGTGGGTGTGCAGTGTGCTATTCCTCATTGTGCATGTGTGGCATTGTGCCCATCACCCCCCGTCTCCCCAGTCCCTGTTGGATCCTCACCATGTTGTTGTTGTGTCAGGTCCTGTCGAGCTGTGTCCGTACTCCCTACTCCTTGCACCCTCTCCACACTGATGACTGTGGCCTGGCTTTCCTCCTGCTCCTCCTGTGGCGCTAGACTGCCACCTCCTGTCGCCGTTGCTGCCTTCCTGTTGGCAGCGGGTTTGTACCTGGTTTGGGTTGTCAGGTCCTGCCGGCGCCTCTTGGCCTCCTGGATTGGCCTCCTGGGCTCTGCGACTGCATTCCAGGCGGTCTGCTTGTGGGTCATTTGCTGGTAGTGTTCTGTCGCCTCCGTGGCCTTAATCGTGTTTTCCTGCGGTCTGCACCCCGTCTTCCTCTCCATTTTCTCCTTGGCCTTCCCCGACCCACTTGTTCCTTGCTGGTGGTCTGTGGGGGTTGTGGGGTTCGCATTGCCCTCTGCGCTTGGTCAGGGTGCATGGATGTTGCTACATGCTTTGGCTTGTTTCTGGTGTGTTGTGCCTGTGGTTTTTGTGGTGCAATTGCCCGCCAGACGCGTGGGAGTTGCAGGCCTGAGGCTGCTTTTCGCAGCTTTTTGTACCGCGATTGGCCTCTTCGCATGATTTTTCGCGTTCGCGTTTCGCATTTTTTGGGCGTGGTGTTGATTTACACGCTGGCATTTGACGCGTTATCTGGTGACTATCGCAAGCTACCGCCTTGTTGTGAATTCCACGTTGACACGGGGTTATTTTCCCGTGATGGGCTGCGTTATTGAAAGTTTCGTTACACTACTCTTGCGGTAGTTATCACACGTTCTTGTGAATATACCCCTCAGTAACATAATGTGAGTCTCTCAACTCACCAGTTTCTCTCATATAAATGATGTATTATCCTTTCAACGCATGCACAGCACTGCACTACTCATGTCTACCATCTTTCACTCTCAGCACCCCCTTACCTTCCATACAATGCCTGCATTTCTTCACTTGGTGTACATTATCTTCCCAGACTCCTCAAAGCTGCTGATACTACTACCAGTAAAACAGGTTGAACCTTCACAGCCTTTAACACCAGCAAGTTTGGCACTGTTCAACCAAACTATTTATCAGGACCTACACACCAACTCTTCCCACATAAGTCAAACTACAATCACACACCTGTTGTAACAAACATTGAGATCATTCTGTAAACTCTCCGGCCAATGAAAGTGCTACAATTCCACACTAGAGGAAGTTATGTAACTGGTCACTTGGTAACCAACACAGTGGAGTGCCAACTAATCTGAATTCTTTTATATAGACTGTTCACTGGTGCCAAAGTAACTGACTAAACTGACAGTTTAGAAGTGTGCATTTCCACAATTTGGGGTTGTCTCTGTGACCGTACTGAGGCTGTATTACCGGAGTGCCCCGGGGGCATAATGGGCATTTGTGCTCCCTCCCCACCCCCCCCGGGGCACTTTGGTATTACAGAAGGGGCTGCAGACGCTTGTGAATTCCCTTCTGTAATACCGATAGCGCCAGCGCACATAAAGCGCCGGCCCTATCATCAGAGGGCGTTCCCTCATCTGCATGGGGGTGTGGTCCCATGCAAATGAGGGTGTCCCATTGCCTCTGTGCATGCGCCATATTACAGATGGGGGCACAGAGGCAAAGAAGCTGTCAGGAGGCGCACTCATAGTGCGCCAACTAAAAGATGACACACTGTCAGTGCGCCCCCTGATAGCAGCCCTCTGAAGGGGGGAAAGGGGGTCCCATGAACCCCCCTAGACATCTCCTTGCAGGCGTTTGCAGTCACTCACTGCACCCGCATGCAAGGGAATTTCAAGTCCCCTTCATAGTCCAGGCGGGTTGCCGCCTGCACTGTGCAACACTAAGCGGCTTCAAAGCAGCCGCTCCATTTTTCACCTGAATGCGCTGCCCCCTGGGGCCAGCACATTCACTATAATGTGGCACATGTTCCTGTTTAGGGCTGGGTGCACCTTTTGAAAGGTGCACCCAGTGCTAACCAGGAAAATGTGCCCATACCGTATTACGGCTCCTGGTTTATTTTCACGTTTACATTAAGTTGCTCCACTTTTTTTACTCTACATCTCAGAATGTGTGAAGTGATTCCCCTTTCCTTTATAATAGTCATAACAACCTTGAATGAAACAATGTCCACATGTATATATTTACACAGCGCCAGCAGCATCTCCACAGTGCTGCTATCACATCTATGTCATCGTTATCAGTTTCCACAGCCCCACTTACATGTGAAAATCAAAGATTTTTTAAGAGTGCAGGGCTAATTCTGCCTTTCACCTATATGTTCAGTTTGTCTTCAGTCTTGACCTTTGTCCTTTTCATTTGGCAGATCATATACTCCCATTAACTATCAAGTGATAAGCGGTTCATAGACCTAGGTGCTATCTCCAGGCATGTTGGGACATAATGCCTGCTGGGCTTTGCTGCCATTTTTATTTCTCTCGCTCCAGACAATCTCCCTTTCCAGGAACCTGGGTTAAACTGGCATATTTTAAGCCTTGGGGCGGGGTGCTCTTACCTTTTTAAAACAACGCACATGCCTCCCAGTGTGCCCCAGTGAGATAAATATATTTCCAATTCCTAGATATAGTGAGAGCTCAATGCCTTTAAAATCTTCGTCGACAGTACTAACTGGGGGTAGAACTGCATGCTATACAACAGCCGGGTAAAATAATTTGTTTCTATTTAATAATTAGCACTTCCACTGTATACCTATGCCAATAACTGCTTACAGTAGGTGTCCCAATTGACGTTTGTAGGGCTTTCCTCTTTTGGGTGTATCGTAGAGCAGATTTGCATGTAAAGTTGAACCTCTCCTGCAAGGATGACAATATAATCACTGTTGAAATTAGACATCTTGCCAGTTGCCATCTCCATGATTTCCATGGGGGTAGCCACTGCTTTTACAGTTGTTATCACTGTTGTGTTCTATATTGCAGGTGTGGCCACCTTATTTGTTTTTAGGGTCTGTTCAGATAGTGGCAGGCTTGTGCTACTTGATGAAGTGGTAGGAGGAAGTGATCAGGAAGTATAGTCATGAGCAGATGGTGGCTGCTGAAATCACTAGCAGTGATAGATGTCCACAGATACTTAAGGAGCTTCAATTTCTCACAGTGCCTCAGTTGCCTTTCGCTGGCACTGTTGCAAACTAATGCAATATAATCTTGGTTAACTGGTCTACTATCGTTTAATCAGTGGTGAGGCAGGTGTCCTGCAGTACTTTACTTTGCCATTTTACAGATGTTGGTGACAATGTTTCAGGCAAGCAGGATTTTGGGAGTTGTACCTCAATGTTCATGTGGCAAGTGTGAAATCCCTCAGGGTGCATTCTTTGGTACTGCAGCTTGCCTTTCTGAATAAAGCATACATTTGCAGCTTGCCCTTCTGAAAAAAGCATACATTACAAGTGTCTGTGCACCTACACGTGTGCACATGCGTGTGCATGTGAGGAACTGGCTTCATGTATGAAAACTGGTATTGATGTACATTGTGCTCAGATATGCCATCCTGGGTGTGCAATGAGTTGGGTCCATGCCTCCCCTGAGTAGGTGTACTCTCTTGCATAGGGACGGACACGCTGAGTGCTTGTTCAACTTGTCAAACCAGTTAGCTAGAAACTTTCCTTGCAATAGCACTTCCTCCTGGAGTTGGGTGTATGACTGAAGGTGGTTCTAAATAGGTTCATCTTGCATTTTAGTGCATTTACTAGTATGAAACATACATGTTGTGGGATGTGCACCATTATGTTGCATATGTTCAGTGTGCCAATCCTTGCTTTACATTGAATGTGACAGCATATGCACCTCTGTATTTTCTTTGGCTCCTGTACAATGTGGCCTTGTGTTCTACGCAGCCTAGGGAGGGTGCAGTGAATGCCTTCCACCTGTTTTTCCTTTTTCGATTTCTGGATATTAACTATTTATATTACAATAGGTTTCATTAATGCTAATATATGCTCATTTGGCATACAATTCTCAGGTTGGGAGTTTTACACAGGTATTTTAATCTGTGCACATGCAGGTGTGGAGGAGGGATGACACTGGTTATGGTTATTTTTATGCAATGTTGTGATGCTGGATGGGTAATGTTTATATATATTTCTTTCCCAAACAAAGAGAGGGAGAGAAGGAGGAGGAGGAGATAGAGAGAGAGAGAGAGAGAGAGAGTGATAGAGAGAGAGTATGCGTGTCTGTCTGGCAAACTCTAAAAATGCCCTAAGCCTCTTATGATGATGTATATGATCATAAATTATATAATAAGGAATGAAAACTTGCAAATAATATTGTACTCAGAGCTTTTGCCATTTATTAAAAATAACTAAAACATTTTGATTGCAGAATGATTTTTTGTGTTTTTGCGGGTCATTTAAAATTGAATGTAGAATTCTATATAAAATAAACATTTTGAACCAAATAAAGTAAAGCATTTACATTAAATGAAGACGCTGGGCCCATTTCACAAAGTTTTTTCATTAAGTAGTTGTATTTTTCTCATGGCTTAGATGAATATTCCACCTTATATTTAGTCCTCATTTATGAAGACATTGTTTCTGAAAAGTGATGCGGATAATAAAAGAAGAGCCATTATTGACGATTATTCTTGGTGAGTCTAGCGTATTTACCTATTGCAGGATAATTTGAGACAAATTTGATGATTCATAAAACATCTAGGGGGATATTCACAAGGACTTATCTCCGAGTTATCGCCAACTTAACGCAACAAAAGTGGTGACAGATTTAACACCCCATTCACAAGCGGGTGAAAACTGCAGACAACGCAAGTATTCCCGCGATAACCGCCTCAACATTTACCTCCACGGGTGACACCACCAACTAACCCTAATGAGATGCAGAGTAGGCGTTCCCGTGCAAAAAAACACCAAAACACCACTACACCACTTTCACAACGAACTGCCAGATCTGCGATGCGAGTCAAAACCACGCGATAAGCCGCGGTAGCAGCAGGTATTTAACACCTGCCTCCTGCCGGTGTAAAGCCGGACGACTACCTGCAGTAGGCAACAGAGCCCCGCACACAGCCACACACGAGGAACAAACGACGCCATGGAGATACTCATCATGTAGCTCGGAGCCCCAACAGGGCCACAACACCCACCGCCACCACCCCCAGGACCGCCACCACCCCCAGGACCCGGACCGACACCCCCCCCGGACCACCACAGAGGCAGCACAGAGTAAGACAGCGGACCTACCGAAAACGCACCAGTCTCACAGACCTGACGCCCGAGGAAGTCATTGCCCACTACAGGCTCAAAAGGACAACCATCATCCGCATCATGACCCACATCGGCCCCAGGTTGACGGTCCCAACCCAGCGGAGAACCAACATCCCTCCGCAGACAAAGCTGCTGGCTGTGCTCCACTTGTTGGCCTCAGGTACCTTCCAACCAACAACTTCCAGAGTCGGAGGAGTCTCACAGCCAGCCCTGTCAAAGTTCATCACACCTGTCCTGGATGCCATCATAAGCTTCATACCCCAGTACCTTCACTTCACTTGATTTTTAATTCCTCGCCTGTCTACCCTATTCCTTGTCTAGCCCCCTTATTTCTACCCCCCACTCTCCCAGTGCCCCCCTGGTTCCCAATCCTCATCTCCTGTTCTACCCCCCATCTCCTTAACCTCCCTCTCCCCACTCTCTCTTCCTCGCACGTCTACCCAACATGCCCCCTCACAGCATTGACCATCACCCCAGGACCCTACTCTCTCCAAGCATGGCCCCAACTCATGGACCATTCTCTACCCCCCAATCTCTCCAAACATGCCAAGAAAAACTTCAAACATAAACTCCTTATCCGTAACCCTGAAACACTCATTGTTGATAACTACCTCAGCCTCACCTCCCCCATTATAACCAACTACGGGGCATATTATCAAGCCCATTATCGCCGCTTTAGCGGCCGTTTTCGGCCGAAAAGCGGCGATAATGGCATCGCATTATTTGCAAGGACACGCTAGCGCGTGTTTCCTTGTCTCAGCACCGCTTTCCGAACGCCTCTGCATCGCATCTCTAATGAGATGCAAAGTAGGCGTTCCCATGAAAAACAACCTTACAAATATCGCTATGTGTCCTTCACGGTATTAACAAGCCCGCCCAGGACACCCATAGCGATATTAAAAGCCGCGCTAACCGCGGTTATCGCCGGTATTGTACGTCTGCTAAATTCCTGACTTCACTATCTGTTACATGGGAGGTGGATTGTACAGCTAAATCCACATCTCCCTATCACTAAGGATTCCCCTATCGCTGCAGGTTTATCGCTGGATTCACAGCGATAAACCTGCAGTTTGCCGCTTATCGCCGGATTTCTCATCGCCGTGGAGATAAGCGTTGTAAATAACGTGATATCTCGGCGATCAAATCCGGCGATAGCCGGCGTTAATCATAATCGCGCTAAGCGAGCTCGGCGATATTTATCGCTGCTCGTTGATGATATGCCCCTACATCTTTTACTCCAAACGTCCTTCCAAATGGAAAAGCATCTTCCTACAACACCTCCCAATCTCTAAATCAACCACAATACCATATGGATTAAAAATATCCACCACTCCCTCCCCAGCCTTTCTTGGTGATATTGATATCTCCATCTTCAAAACAGGTAACATCCTCATACAAGCCATGGTATCCCACCTTTCCATCTTCGAACACCACTTCAGCATTATGTCTCTCCGCCTTGACTACTCTGCGCCTAACACTCCTTCTCCCCAACTGAATAACGCCCCTCCAACCTCTCCCTCCCCCCTTCCCCCTCGCTCCACCTCCACCCTCAACCATCCAGCTAACACCATCCTCCAACAATCGACTTCACCATCTCCCTCCCTGGACCTCTCTACAGCAAATGACATCCCCCAACCACCGTTACCTATTTCTCATCCCCCTCTAATTTCCCTCTCTCCACTTAACACCCGGAACTCACACTCCTCGGACCCCTCCACTAAAAACGCTTGCCCCCAATCCCTACCATCTACTTATCATTCCCCTCCCATAACCCCGCCTATGCCTGACCCCACAACCTCTCCCCCCCTACCCAACTACTCACGTACTCCACCGTCCTTGCCCTCCAATCCCCTAACACAACTCACCCCCCTCCTCCTAACCATCCCGTACACCCTCTTCTCCTCCCCTTCCCCCCTACCCTTCCCCTTCAGGCCCTCCAAACTCTGCCTCCCGATCCTTTATCCCAACCCCCGATAAATACACAACCCCTCCACTCCAATATATCCGCTCTCCACTCATTCTATGCCCTTTTATCCTCTCTGACCACATCTCCTGAAGTTCTCAACCTCATGTCTAACCTAGCCCAACCCCTCACACCTTACAGCACCGACACCCCTCACTCCACACCCACTACCCTATCTCCCCCCTCACACCTCAGTCCACCCTCCGCAACTAACCTAGACCACTCCCTACCCCTAGATCATTCCTTTCCCCCCGCAGCCTCAATACCTCCCCTTACCCTAATTGCCCGAACCTACACAACAGTGAACTTGACCTATCTAAATTGATTACTGAACCCGTCCCATCTAACAGCCCCGTCACCCCTCACTCCACTCCCTCCACCCTATCTCCCCCCTCTCACATCAGTCCACCCTCTGAAACTAACCCAGATCTTTCCCTACCCCCCGCCCACCCCCCTTTAGTACCCCCCTCCACCCCAATTGACACGGTCCTACAAAACACTGAACTTGACCGATCCAATTTGATTACTGAACCCCTCACACCTAACAGCCCCGTCACCCCTCATTCCACACTCACTTCCCCATCTCCTCCCGAACACATCAATCCACCCTCCGTAACTAACCCAGACCACCCCCCCTCGATACCTCCCCTCACTCTAATTGCCCAGAGCCTACACAACATTCAACTCGACCTATCTAATTTGATTACTAAATTCTCTCAATTCAGGAAAGACTTTATCTCCCACAGCTCCAGAACCCTCCCTCACCATAAAAACCCCACCCAGCCCTGCCCAAAAATCCTCCCCAAAACCCCCCCCCAAAAATTCCCCCTGAAAATCCCTAACACCAAACACAACCATTGGAGATCGACTCCTCTCCGCTGCCGTATACCTAGACCTCACCGCACCTCGAACCATCTCTCCCCATCTGACCTCTCCGACCTATGCAACTCTTACCTTCCTAGCTCACCAACCACCAATTCTCCACTCCCCTACTCCCACATCCCTGTTATCTTAGGGACTAATAGAATCTCCCCCTCCCCCGCTTCCCCAGACCACCGCCTCAACTCACGTCGATCCACACTTGCCCACCCACCATATGCAACCCCACACCACTTACATGTATGCTTGTCAACTGTCGCTCCGCAGTCCAACATGCCACGGAAATTTCGGAAACTATCCTGAGTGAATCCATTGACATTGCATTCCTCACAGAAACCTGGCTCAAAGACCACTCAACGAGCATACTTGACCTACTCTCCCCCCGGGATACTCTATTCTGAGAAAAGATAGACCTGACAGAGTTGGGGGTGGTCTAGCCATTATCTTTAAAAATGAACTTCAGCTATCCCTTGTCAATAACTCTGGCTACACCTCCTGCGAATACATGGAAGCTGAACTGACAATCCAAAATTCCCACCCAATTCGTCTACACAACATCTATCGCCCTCGGGGCCCTCCCCAACCCTTCATCGAGGACTTATCTGAGCTCCTGACACAATACTCATTAACCAACTCAAAAAAACTCTTTCTTGGGGATCTCAACCTCCATTGGAACGATAGCGATGATCCCACTATCTCCCTCCTCACCAATCTACTAGAGATCAATGAACTCAAACAACTATGCCTGTCCCCGACACACACCAAAGGAGCCATCCTTGACGCCATTCTTTCCAACGAAGATCTGGCCTCAGTGACCAATATCGTCCCCATTGACTGGTCCGACCATCACCTTATACTGTTCACCATTTCTACCAATGCAAATCTCCCCACCTCCAAAATTAACAGACCTAAGAAACTGACCAGAAATCTAAAACATATCCCCCGGGTGTTCTTGAGTCTAAACTCCAAGCTCAACTTCTTCTCATTCCCCCTCACAAAATGCCAATGAGCTCACTGAACACTTTAACAATACTGTCACTGGTATTCTTGACCAACTAGCCCCGCCCAAACTCAAAAACCAAAGAACCACCCCCTCCAACTCTTGGTTTAATACCAAGCTTAATAACGAAAGACGGTCACTCAGACTGTCGGAAAGAACCTGGAGACACCATCCCTCTCCCGCCCATCTTGCACTCCCCAGACTTGCTAGATCCACGTACAAAAAACACATCTTCAAGGAAAAAGCCTCCTTCTTCCGCACTCAACTTGATCTTGCCAAAAACAGACCTAGGGAACTCTTCAAACTCATTCGTAACCAAACTTCCCCCGCACCTCCAAATCTGACCGCCTCCTCAGCCAGATGTGAAGAAATTTCCCTCTTCCTCTCTGAAAAAATAGCCAAAATTGATCAATCCTTCCGCTCCACACCCCCTCCAACTCCCAATGCAAACCCGTCCTCACCTCTAATGCCTACCCCACATCCCCTCGACCAGCTGACCCTGCTACCTCTCCGGAAACCAACTCCCCTAACTCACAATTAAAGAACAATGCCTCCTTGCTCAACTCCCTCCCCGTGACTGAACTAGAAGTCCTTAAAATAATTGGTAATCTTAAACCGTCCTCCCACACAAAAGACCCCTTACCCTCTAACCTTGTCCCTGCCCTTAAGCACATCATCACCCTATACTGGACCACAATCATCAACACCTCTCTCTCCACTGGCTGTGTCCCCACCTCCCTTCAACTTGGACAAATCTCTCCCATAATCAAAAAGCCCAATGCTGACCCCAATGACCTAAACAATGTCCGTCCCATCACTAACCTCCCACTTCTCTCAAAGGTCCTTGAAAAATGTGTCCTACTACAACTAGACAAACACATCGAAAACTTCAACCTACTTGATCCCTTTCAATCAGGCTTCAGGAAAGGCTGCAGTACCGAAACGGCAATGCTCAATGTCGTCGATGACATCCACCACTCACTTGATAATGGTGAGACCTGCCTTCTTATCCTCCTTGATCTCTCCGCAGCGTTCGATACAGTCAACCATTCAGCCCTACTCAATGTGCTTAGGACCCGTTTCGGCCTCAATGATACTGCCCACAAATGGTTCGTCTCCTACCTACAACACCGAACTCAGCAAATCAAAATTCAAAACTGTCTCTCTAACCCCACTCCTGTCTCCCTTGGAGTCCCCCAAGGGTCTATTCTCTCTCCCTCCCTCTTTAACCTCTTTATGGAACCCCTCACCCTCATTCTTAAACAAGCAGGCATCAACTACCACCTCTACGCCGATGACACCCAAATCTATTACAAGATTAAAACTCATGCCAACATCTTACACCTGAACAGCACCCTCACCAAAATCCAAACCTGGTTCCACTCCAATCATCTCAAACTTAACCCTAATAAAACTGAAATCATTCTCTTCTCCCCTAAAAACAACCCTCTCCCCGTTCAATCATGGATCTCTGACCTTAACGCACTCAACTGCTCACTCACCTTGTCCAACTCCGTCAAATCTCTTGGTATTTCTATCGACAACACCCTAACCCTTAACGTCCACATCAAAAACTCTGCTAAAGGAGCCCTCCTCACTCTCCGTCACCTCAAGAAAATTAAACCCTTTATACCCACCGATGATTTTAAACTTGTAGTTCAGTCACTTGTTCTTTCACGTATTGATTATGGTAACGCCATCCTCAACGGAATCCCCAAGGTCCACCTTGCTCCAATCAAAGCTGTGCTCAACCTTGCCGCCAGGCTCATTACAGACTGCAAACGCTTCGATCACATATCCCCGGCTCTCAAATCTCTTAAATGGCTCCCTATTGAAGGCAGATCTGCATACAAAACTGCCTGCATCACTCATAAAATCCTCCACCAAAACACTCCACAGTACCTCTCCAAGAAACTCCTCATTGCGGGCACCACACGACCCCTGAGAAGCACCAACTCCCTCCTCCTTATACCACCACTGCATAAAAAGAAAGCCACACAATCACGCTCCTTCTCTGGGAATGCCCCTATTATCTGGAATGCCCTCCCAAAAAACCTGCGCTGTAACCCCTCCTATTCCAGCTTCAAAAAAGACCTCAAAATCCACCTCCTCAATTATTATTGGGGATCCTAACCCGTGACCTGCACTCGATCTCCAATCTCACCATGTTATATTAGTCCAGTAATATTTGTCCATTTCATGAACATCATCGGCCTAATTACTTGATATGTATAGCTCCTGCCCCTGTTTATCTATTTGATTCGTTTATCTAACTGTCTGATTTGTTTATCTACTTGATTTGTATATTACACATATTATTGTCATTATCTTTATCTACTTATACGCCATGTTTGGCCCAATTATCATTGGGGGTCCTAACCTGTGACCTGCACCTGATCTCCAATCACCATGTTACTTTTGGTCCAGTATTATCTGTTCATCCCCCGAACATCATATACTTAATTACTTGAAGTGTATAGCTCTTGCACCTGTATATTTATATTTTGTTTTTGTATATTTCACACGTTGTTTCTTTATTCTTGTTATCTATTGGTATGCCATGTTTGCGTTATTTTACTTTCTCATGTAAAGCGCTCTGATACCTCTGGGTCTAGCCAGCACTATACAAATCTTTCAAAATAAATAAAAATAAATAAATAAATTCCCCCACACTGCGCAGGAACAGCTGGAGACAAAGCAAGGCTTCTACGCCTTTGCTAACTTCCCACACGTGTTGGGGGCCATTGACTGCACACATGTCCCACTTGTGCCCCCTGCAGCTACTGCACACCACTACCGCAACAGAAAGCACATGCATTCCATCAATGTGCAGGCAATAGTGGACCACCGGGGAATGTTCACCAATGTCGTCGCAAACTACCCCAGCAGTGTGCACGATTCCTACATCTTCCGACAGTCCATCATCAACCAGCGCTTCCAGGATGGCATCTATGGAACTGGACTGCTCGTTGGTAAGTGCAAAATCAACACACCACACACCTCAAAGACACCATCACACAACGCACAACTGTGGGAATGCACACGTTCCAAACCACATACAACATGTCAATCAACATGCCCACCTACCAGACATGACAACACAACTCCATGGTGATCATGGGCCTCCCCTGCACACAATACAGCTATATCATGGCACCACAGCCACACAACAGCTGAACGTGTGGAGATGCGGAATGCAGCCATGTGCGAAGGATGCAAGTGACCCGTGAATGGGAATGTACACAACGACAAGTGAGGCGTGGATGTGCTGGCCAGACATGGGTATGCAAACTACAGATATGTCCATGCAGACATCAACTGCTGGTGACTAGAGAGTAGTGAACAGTGGACGCAACCATGTCACCCCAGGCCGCGGGTCAGATCGCGGAAATGTCGCTCGCTGCGTCCCCCCCTGTGTGCGTGAGCGTAGTGGGTTGGCCCAGAGTATGCCAGGCCTGCGCAGGGGTGTGTACAAAAACCCCGTGGCGCAGAGCGTGGTTCTCTCCTGGAAAGGCCAACGTCACTGCCAGGGCGGCGCCTCGCAGTCCGCCATGAGGCCGACGCCGTGAGCAGCGGGGCCTGCGAGCCTGTGCACCTGCTGTACCCAGGACGCTGATACCCAGACCAGGCCTGCCCGCCCCAGCGCTCCAAGGCTGCACTGCTCACCTGCTGACACCGTCGTGTGTCAAAGAGGGCCCACCACATGCCGGTGCTAGCTCCAAGACCCATGTCCGCGGCCTCCTCAGGGCATCGCTGTCCTCCGTGACACAGGCCCCCAGGGGTCCACATTCGTTGACATACTCCACCGCTGCAGCCAGCCTACACTGCAGTCCAGCATGTCCCACATCTTGAACTGAGTCATCAGTGATCAATGGCCGGGTCCATGCCAGTGTACGCAGGGGGAGGACTGAGTATGCGATGCATCACATTCCGGTGGAAACATGGATCACGGTCACGGAGGAGGACAAGCAGTAGCAAGGGCTGACCTGGTGCCACTAACCCTGTGCGCCGTGAGTGACCGTCAGCCTCCGGCGGAACATTGTTGGTGTCTGAGCCTTTGGCCTGGAGGTTGTCCTCAGCAATGGGCAGTTACGGACTTGGTGTCTGGCATGCGTCTGTGGCATTCATATCCGCCATGTTGCCGGACACAGCTGCCATGTGCCCTCTGCATCATGCCCTGGGGGTACACCCCCCCATTCTCCCCCGAGACACATCGCGGAAGGCACCTCTGAGACATTCGAGACCCTGCTCTGCCCCCATGACCCTACCCCAGTCTCCCGCAGGTCAGCATACCATGGCGGTAGGCCCGTGTCGGCCGCTGTGCATCCGGGGCCACAAACCCTGTGCGACTCCAGTCATGCTCCCTTGTTGTTCTGTCATTGCATTTCTGAGTGCCTGATGACTGTTGGAGTTGTTGCCAGCACCAGCTACTCCCTGCGGGCTGGCTTACACTCACCCCACACACAGCCAGCACAGGCGTCACTGGACTAGTGGGCCTGCCAACACATCATGCCGAACCACGTATTGACTCTTTTCTCTCTGCACTGTCCCAGGTGATCAAGGATATGCAGTCTGCCCTTGGATGATGACACCCCTCCGAGACCCGAACACACCCGCCCAGAGGCAGAACAATGCGGCCCACATACGCACCAGGGGCATCGTTGAACGCACATTTGGCGTGTTGAAGTCACGTTTCAGGTGCCTGGACGGCACAGGTGGAAAGCTCCTGTACAGCCCGGACATTGTGTGCAAGATGATCGTTGCATGTTGTGTGTTGCACAACATCTGTGTACGCACCAATGCCCCTTGGATCCCAGTTCCAGAAGTACCGGACGATGATGGGGACGATGGGGCAGGTGGCCCACATCCCACTGCAGCTGCGGCAGGAATGGCCCGTAGGAAAACCATCATTGCCAATTTCTTCTCATGAGAACGTCACATTGTGGCCGTCCCTGCCAATCATGGGACAGTACAAAATGTCCACAAGCACAGCATGTGTGAATAAAACATATTTGCAGGTTACAGTTTGTACTTGTACATTGTCATGTCCCAGTTTCCTGCTGTGCCAGATGTGATGTTCCATGTTGTGCACATTTGCGGCACCAGTTGTGTCCTGTGTTCTGTTGTGGAGGTGTTGCTGTTTGTACCGGGATGTTGTCACTGTCGAGGTGCACTTATACTTATGTGCGTCTGCTGCACAGTGGGTGATTCGCTCCAGCGGCTCTGATTTGTCTGCCACTGATCCCTTTCATGCGGTGTGCCTGTCAGTTCTGTGCTTCCAGGGTGCTGAGATGTTGCAGACTTGGGTAACTTGTGCTCTTTGTCGAGTTGTGACTCTTGGGCATGGTTTGTCCGCAGATGTGTCGTTGATGTCAGGGGTTGTTTGTGCAGGTAGTTGTGTCCGAATGTGACCTGCTCCTTTCCCGTTGTGGACCGCACTCAGCCACCTCAGTGTCTGGCCGTGTACATTGCCATGATGATTGGACTGCAGCCATGCTAATCGTCATGTGGTGTCTCTTGCATTGTCAGTGTGGCTGACGTATATGCATGTTTGCTGTATTGCACATGTGTGCATGTGTTGGTTGTGTGAATGTTGATGTGTTGGGTGGGTGCCCCTTTGGGCACATGGTGTTCGTGGGACTACTTGGTGTTTGTGTGTGTGCTGAGGAGTTCCCGTGGGATCAGGGACATGATCCAGAGTCATTGTGGGTGTGCAGTGTGCCCTGCTTGATTGTGCATGTGTGCCATTGTGCCCATCTCCCCCCATACCCCCACTCCCAGTTCGCTACACACCATGTTGATGTGATGTTGGGTCATGTTGGGCAGTGTCCAGTTCACCAACTCATGTCACCGTCTCCCGAATGGTGACTGTGGCCACCATCTTCTTCATGTCATTCAGCTCATTGTGTTCTGCTGGCCCCCCTCCTCCGGGGTGCGTTGCTGCTTTCGTGTTGGCAGCGATTTTCTGCTTGGCTGTTGTCATTCACATCAGTCCAGCGCCTCCTGTGCTCTTCCATTGTCCTCCCTAAGCAACAATGCTATGGAACTCGTTCCACTTCAACAAGAAATTCATCTTCAAAATGAAAATCAACTTAACAACCAAGTTGCAATCAGACCTAATACAGACATCTATGTCAATGTGCCTCGACAAGAGAACACAGCTATTTCAACAAATCCCGGTGCAATTCCAACAATTGATAGAACTGCTTCTGGCTATTTCATGAACTTTGATACGTTTTCACTAGATCCAAGCGAGACGGAAACGACGCCAGCCAAAAAATCACTCCAACAGAAACTCATTGACTTTTTGAACTTTTTTAGAAAGACTTACCTGGTGTCACCTTGGATAGAACTATGGTATATCACTGGGATTTTATTTTTCATTTTCTGGCTAGGTTTAATAATAACTTTTAGTATGCTTATTAATGGACGATACCTCCAGCCAAGCTCCACAGCCCAAAGAGTCAATTTGATTTTAAAACCACTGATTTTAAAACCACACCAGTCTTCACAACGTGAACCAAGAGACTTGTCTTCAGTAAACATTACAGCAGTTCCTATACCGGATGGTATAGTATGGGACAAGATTGATTATGATATATTAGGTCTGACTGAACTTTTAAAACTAAAACATGTATTTAAAATTTCTTTAAGTGATTTCATTACCTCCAGTACATTTTCTGATGATTGGGACACTGAAACTGTAAATGCTATGATGTCTGATTTAGAAAAAACTGCTGCATTTCCGAACAATGAAATGTTAGAAGGTACTTGAGACTATGATACATTGCACTGTTACCAACAATTTGTTGATCATTTCTTACACAAATCTATAACACCTAGAAATGTATTTGAATACCACCAGTGGGAACACTGCCCAACACCTCCAAAAGGTCGTTCACAAGCATTTGCACAGAAATTCACATACTTCTCAGGGTTTAACACATCCGACCCGACGTCATTTTATTATAAAATGAAGAAAACTTCAGCTCAGAAATTTATGTTAACAAAGACCAAACATATTTACTCTGCATCCTTTCTGAACCAGTTGTCTAAACAGGGTTTCGATCTATGGAAAGACACAATAGAATCAAAATCAATCTGGGGTTCTAGGGACTGGCAAGTCCAGGGAATAGAAGCACTTTTTAGAGCATGCTTCATTCCGCAGCAGATTTTATTTCTGAACGAAACTGTGCAACAGACATCCTGTTTTGGATTAGCCAAAGGCAAGGAAATGAACACACCGGGGTTTCCAACACCATCACAGATGGGTGGGGGGCAGAACTCAACTACACAAGGGGTAGGATTAGATGCCATTTTCCAGTACAACAGATCAGATCTGATTGGACAGAATGGCTGGTTTGGCCCATTGACACAAACAAATGTCAACAGAGATTTATGAATACAACCAGAGGGTTTAGTATCCATAGGCCAGATCCACGCTATGTACAAAGACATCACCCAGGGGTAGTGACATCGTATAGTGTTGGGAAGTTGTGCCTTGATTGGCTAGAGACCTCAACACTGACAGAAGTAAAGCACCACTTGACCTTACTCACAGCTGACATGGGTCTTAGAGATTTTCTACTGGGACCCAAGAAACAGCGTCAGAAACATTTCATATATGCAGGTCTTTATGCCTACTATAATGAAAACTGGAAAATATCCCAACAAGAGGCCGCAGAAAGAATACGAGAAATAGACCGTATTAACTTGGAAAAAGCATTAGCAGTGGTGGATAATGGGTTAACTACTTTGACCTACAGGATTTACTACTTAGGCAACATTGTGTCCTCGGCAATCGACATATTAGAACAAGATCTGGCCTTGTTACAACACGGGCAATCTCAACTACGTTCTATTATGATGTTAAGCTGGACGCTGCAATCTTATGCGTGCAGGCTATGTGCCATGGCGTTTTATAAACACCACGTCTCTGTTTTCTGAATACAATCTCACTGATAAACAGACAGAAATGGCACAAAGGGGAGCCAAATATACAATGCTGCGTATTGAGAAACTGGAAAGGTTACCATTCACTGTAGCCGAATCACCATCAACTGAATGGCTAATTCATGGCCAAATCACTCTGCCGGTCACTACGTTTCAGTTTCAATATTGCCTTGAGCAAAGGCAGGCAGGCAAATATGTAAAAATGGGTAAGGGATAAATCAAGGAAACTTGGGAGTTACCATATAGATACCGATGCCGGAATGGGGATCGAGAAGTGTATCTGAGTGGTATAAACTGCAAGAACTCTTTGAGCGGTTCTCTCATGTGTCAGGATATTTCTCTACACGGAGCCTGCAGTGGTTCAGTGGCGAACTTATCTTGTCACATGTCAGGGACCCCAGCGGCCATGATCACGCCGGTTTTCCAGCTGCTCTCGAATGGGAGTTACTTAATGCTAAATGATCAAGGTTGTTGTGGGATGCTTCCGGGCGTCGCATATCTAGTGACTGTTAACTCCAGGGTTACTTGCTGTATGCAAGTATTGTTTCCACCACTGAAAACACTTGGGGAGGCGCCGCTATGGCCTTCGCTGAATGTTTCTTTTATACAGGTAGATACTCTGAGCAGATTGAAAGCCATGCTTTTACAGCAACCCGTGCCCTTAACCTCCGCTCGAGAAACCTATGAACTTCAAGTTGCAAGGACCTTGACCGAGATACAGGCACTCAAATGTACAAACTGCCCCATTCATTTCACAGAAATGGTGGGACGTATCTTTAACATGTCAGATACGAGCGGAATTGTACACCTATTTAAGACCATAGGGTCAGGACTGTTAAGCACCTTTCAGACAGTCCTCGGAGTAATCCCAAATTTTATACACTCCGTATTGGGAAGCGTATTTGGAGGATTCCCGCTCATCCTGTTCCTAATCGCAGGAATCCTGATTGTAATATTGCTGCTACGCAATGGACGGCCCACTTCCCGAGGGAATGGTGAACACGCTCCTGGAGCGGAAATACCGTGAATGCATGGTACAACTTCTGGGCATTTCTTGCCTGCGAGAACTCAATGCCTCCTGGTTTTGATCATTTAGATCAGTCTGGATAGACTGCATCTTACCTGTGCTTCGATGCCTGTTCTGCGGAGAAGAATGCACGTTGGATCTTTGTCTAACATTTCCATCAGATGCGCCTCCGGACACGGATGCAATGCTGGACCCCATAAAGGCCCACGCTCTGCGTTGTCCTCAACGGCTTCCGATTCTGATGAATGCATTCCTGGAGAATCCACAGGTGCCGTTTGCTCCTGCTGGGTTAGGTGACTCTCCCACAGGCACCCAGGTTACACCTGCCGCACAAGCTGCCGCAGCACCGACTGTTGGCAGTACTACATTCCATCTATGTGCGATTGACGTTCTCTGTGAGGCGTTGGGTTTGTCATCTACAGCAGCTGACACCGATAATATTGAGCATCCCAGCCAGGACGCGTAATCTTGAATTGGCTCATCGTGTCCTGGAAAAGAATTCGGCTTCTTCACTCGTTTCAAAATAAAACGATCTAAATTTGGAACATTTTCTTGCATTGACACTTTCTCTTGAGAAAAGTATGGCCTTCTCCTGCTTATGGTAATACAACTTCTAGAGAGACGATATTGACTTTTCAGTGGCAACTAGAAAAAGCTGAATTTGAACATTTTTTTTTTAGGCACCAACATTTTTTAACGATTTTTTAGAACCATGTTTTTATTTGCTTTTAAAAATGTTTTTAAATTGTCCAGGTTTTAAGTATGGTCATTTATTATCCAGTTCGGAAGTGGAGTGGGTGTTATATCCCGCATAGATGCCCTAATGTAGATCCGTTCGTACATACCCTAAAATGGACATATTCATATTTACCCTAATATGGTCATATTCGTACTTGCCCAATTATGGTCATGGCCGCATATGCCCAATTATGGTCACAACTATACATGTCCTATTATAGTATGATTCCTTATATAGGCATGATCTTTCACCTACATTGGTCCCAGCTAGTACACAATGAGCTCTGAGGGCTGATCGTTATCTATCCTGTGGTTTTGAATGCAGCAGGGTTCTTCCAAACACAGGCCCACACTGTACTCATTAATTATGCATGGATTTCTAAGAATACACCACCAGCATAATGTATGTACAAAGTTCACCCCTGACATCTTCCTCATGTCCAATACAAACCATACTGAGGACCGAGACTCTTTAGGGTATAAATACACCACATCTTGCCCCGGTAAACCAGAGGGAACCGAGACTTCCATGCTGACACACTGACCAGAGACGCTGAAGCTCCTGCATGCAGTCGTTCAAGCTGACAGTGGTCTGACACAACCCGGACGGGGTGTCCAACTCGAGACCAGGACCGTGTCCCACATTCTCTCTATTCAGGTACGGGGGTTCGACTAAATCCTAGAAGGATTCTTGGCTCTTAGCTTCTAAGACCTACACACATATGGTAGGTACACACAGGTACATCTAGGTAGGCATCGTAGGAGTACGTGCACTTGCATAATGCTTTTATATTCATGTATGTATCCATGATTATTGCAATATGGTAGAACTGTTGTATCCCTTTGCTTTTATCGTACTGCTGATCATATATCTCTGCTATTGTCTGCTGGTCTCTGCAGCACATATATTTTACACTAGAATAACAACTGTTCAATAAATACTTATTGAAACGCCCGACTGTTTATTCTGTGTAACTCTCTGAGACAAACCGAATAAGTGAGCACGAGTGACTGAGCGAAAGGTAGTATATTGTTTCCACGATTCTGAGGGAATCAGGGTTGTCATGTTCTAAGGTTGCCAGAAACTAATCTCTCCCCGATAAGAGGAGACACTAGTGGCACTGCGAGCTAGCTAATGCAAAACCAGGCTAACATATACGGTGGGGGTGCTCAGAGCTAGTCTGCCACCAAGCCCGCAGTATATGTTATCCAAACGGGCAAGAACTGCAGGGGTACTATAGGAGCTACACGACAAACCCAGGACCCCAAACTCACTCCAAGGGGTAGGCTGGCCTCCTGACTAGACCTTGAGCCCAGCACGTGGAATCTGTCATCTGTGAGTCTTACCTTGCCAAGTGTTGCCTCATCTTCGCTGCAAGGGTTCTTCCAGCGCAAGGACCCTGCATCGACCTCACACCCCACATCAAAACTGCTGCTGTGCAAAGCTTGTCTGGGGGAGTCCCGCACAGTGCAAATCTTTCGTCGACAGCAGCATCGATGATGATACAGGTTCTTGCATTCAGTTTCACAGCTCTTTGGAACGGACACAGCGCCTCAACTGCACAACACATCCTCAATACCAGACCGCCCTCATTGATGGGATCCTCGGTGATGATGCAATAACTCGTATTGCAGCCTGGCAACTCCTCAGAGCCTTCGCCTGGATTCTCCCATTAGTTAGTCCTTCCCTACCAAGGTGTGCCACCACAGTCCTAGACCCTAGGAAGTAGGCCTATATGTGCTTTGCCCACCCATCAGTGGGCCCAGCAAAAGTGACTCATCACCTTTTCTGCATGGCAAAATCTCAAGCAGAACCAACGCATAGCCTCAGCTGCGAGGGTTCTTCCAGCATAAGGACTCTGCATTGACCTTTCAGTCTACATTGGAAGTGCCTCTGTGCGAAGCTTTATGGATGCATGCCCGCGCATAGCATATCTCTCGTCAATGGCAGCCTCAACAATGATGCAGGTTATCTGATCGCAGTATCACAGCTCTTTAGAACTAACGCATTACCTTGACTGCATGATGCATCCTTGGCGCAGAACCTTGAAACGCCCTGCCCCCAGGATTTAAGGTACTCTTGTTCAGTGGGCCTCACTGGGTCCCTGTAGCTGACATGCGCTCCATCGCGGTCGACCTGAACTAAAGACTTTGTCCCAATTTGTCGCAACCAGATTTCCACGGTGGGCACTCTGTGTTTTGGCACTATTTTCATTGAAATTATTTAACCTGTATATCTCTGGTTCTACTGATTGGATTTTTGTTGGTTTTTTTCTTGTTTTTTTTAATTAAAATTACCTTTTGTTTGTAAACTAGTGTGGGACCCTTTTGTGGTAAGTTTTCACTGTGTTACTGTTTGCAGTGTTGCACAAATACTTTAAACATTGCCTCTGATTTAAGCCTGAATGGTCTGTGCCAAGCCACCTGAGGGTTGAGCATGAATACAGTACATTACAACGCGATGTATTACATTGCGTGCTTTTACAACGCAGTCGTTACAACGACCACGTTGTTAGTACATGATGCATTTGCATCGCAAGTCATTAGAACATCTTGCTGTAGGGGGCGCGCTGGACTTAGGAATAGTATTATTTACTATTCCTACTCCAGTTTGCGCAACAGTAGGGAAGGTGTTGGACTTCATTTACAATACCTCAGCGCCCCCTACAGCAAGTCGTTGTAATGAATTGCGATTTAAATGCATGGCGTACTAACAACGCGGTCGTTGTAACGACCGCATTGTAATAGTCTTGTGATGTGAAAGAAAGTGGCGTATGGACCATACTACAGCTGAAAGGGAGCTGCATAAAATCAGGCTAAGGGAGTATAAGCAAGCTATCAATGAGGAAAAGCTCTCCTATTACTCAATGATGACACAAGCTATCAGATCCCCTAGGGAACTTTTCTCTTTGATCCACTCCCTTTCAGCCCCTTCGACTAGTGTAAATACCGAGATCTCTCAGGACTTCTGTGATAAAATGGCAGGTTTTTTCTATGCCAAAATTAAGGACATTCACTCCTTTTTGGAGAACTCTAACTCTGCGGGAACTAAAACCAATCCCCAATCTGATTCTCAGGAAGTACCTCTGAAGGACTGCCGTTTGAGCTCCTTTCCCTCTATCCTTCAAGAAGATACCGAGGTGTTTTTAAGTGGGACTCGATCTGGCTCGCCCCTCGAATCCTGCCCTCTTAAGATTCTGAAATTAGGTAGCAAGGTCATTGCACCTCCTTTGACTGCTATCCTCAATTCCGTTATTTCTTCCGGCCAATTTCCCACTGCATGGAAAATGGCGGTGGTAAAACCTCTGCTAAAGAAGGCCTCTCTTGACCCGACAGAATTAAAAAACTATCGGCCCATTTCACTGCTGCCTGTTCCGGCTAAGATCTTGGAAAAACATCTTAACCGCCATCTCAGTTCTTACTTGGAGGAATACCAACTGCTCGATGGCTCGCAGCATGGTTTCAGGAGTGTACACAGTACGGAGACGGCATTAACCGTTGTCTTTAATAACATCCGACAACAGGTTGATGCTGGCCATACCACTCTACTGATACTCCTGGATCTGACGGCAGCCTTCGATACGATTTCTCCCTGTAGGCTGATTGGCAGGCTTCGGGAAATTGGAATAGAGGGTTCCGCACTGAACCTGCTTTCATCATTCCTTTTGAATCGCTCGCAAAGAGTTAAGATGGGCCAATTTCTTTCTGCCCCTAAACAATTGTTTTGTGGAGTCCCCCAGGGTTCCTCATTGAGTCCCACCCTCTTTAATATCTATGTAGCCCCGCTCGCTACTCTGGTAAGATCTTTTGGCCTTGAAGTGCTTTCCTATGCTGATGACACTCAGATTCTGATTTCTATCACTGAGAATGTCTCAGCCTCAGCACTTAATTTTAAAAACTGCATGCGGGCGGTGGCTGCATGGATGGTTGAGAACTACTTAAGACTCAATGGGGACAAAACGGAGGTCCTAATCTTTGGAGACAAGAGGGAGATCTGGTCGGAGGCCTGGTGGCCTGACTCCCTTGGACCCTGCCCCCGCCCCTCCCTTAGTGCCAAGAATGTAGGCATTATTGTGGACTCCTCTCTTTCCCTGGGTTCTCAAATAAATAGAACTGTCTCTACCTGTTTTGGGTTGATACGGACTCTCGGGAAGATCTTCCGTTTTCTCTCCCTGCCTGCACGGAAACAGGCTGTGGTGGCCCTCGTGGCTTCGAGGCTGGACTATTGTAATGCCCTTTACCTGGGAATAAATAAAGGACTTCTTCATCGACTGCAATTGGTGCAGAATGCTGCTGCTAGACTGGTGATCGGCCTCCCCAAATTTCATTCAGTCTCAGCTACCATCAGAAGGCTGCATTGGCTTCCATTGGGGAGGAGAATTGTGTTCAAGGCTCTGTGCATGGTCCACAAGGCTGTCCACAATAAGGGGTCAGAAGGTATCAACAAGATGTTTCAAAGATATCTTCCTGGCAAGGACCTGAGATCCGCAAGCAAGAACCGAGTAACTGTTCCCAGGGTGAGGAAGGCTAGATGGGGGGGGGAGGGCTTTCTCGCTGTTGGGGGCCAACTTGTGGAATTCCCTTCCTTCCCCAATTTCCACTCTGGAAACCCATTCCTTATTTCGTAAGTCCTTGAAGACCTGGCTTTTCACCTGTCCTAACCTCTGAGCTTTCTATTCTACAGTCATCTCTCTTTTTGATTGCTTTCCGCAGCGCCTTGATGCCCCTGGGCTAAGTTCGCGCTTTATAAAACTAATATTCATTCATTCATTCATGTGATGACAGCGTTTTAAACGCTGTTTCACGTTGAGCACATTTTAATTTAGGGTTCACTTATAACTTCACCCAGACAAGGATTGTGGTTCTTGCTTGAGTAAGGTTTCACCCCCTCAACCAGTAACTCAATTTCTTACAGTAATTCTTTATCTTAAAGCTTTACTCTCTTATGAAAATATTGTTTTCAAACTGTTATAAGGAATTCATCCATTTAAACCAAAACAGACTTGCAGTTTTTCTATTAATAAAAGAAATGTAGTAATTTACAACCATATGTTGGCTTATTCGTTTTCACTTTGAAGAACATCTGCTCATTACCAAGTTTACAACATTCTGAGACCATATATTGATCATTTTTCGTATATAATTCAGTGTCACGTCTGGAAATTTGAAAAATACGACTTTAGCACTTCAGCCCAGAATTGGATTTTCTATGTCTCCGCAGATGGTGCGTACCAAGAATGAGGCAATTCCAAAGGCCCTCTTATTGAATTTTTATTAATTATTTTGGGGAGAGTATGTAGCCTTAAGGCTAGAGCAGTGGACCTCGAAGCTGCAGAACCGTTCGAGTCTCGGCAACGACGCTCAACATCCCGTGATTCTGGGCAAATCACTTAATCAATCGCCCCGTGCCTAACAAAAATGAATATGTCCATCTGTTACGAAACTGGTGCTCATGTGAAGCGCTCTGATACCTAATATATCTTCGGGTCTAGTTCGCGCTATATAAAACTCTAACAAAAAAAAAAAAATTAAGAGAAAAAATAAAAAGAGAATGAGTCATTTCAAACATCCTCCCGGTATAGCGTGCCCTTCAAACATGTCAGATTAATTTCTACTGGTATCAATTTACATTTGTTGCTTTTCTCCTGCAGTATTCACCCCAGCAAACACCATCTCACCCTCTGACATCTAAATTGTAATTACATTCTTTGAATCATTAAGACCTTCCTCGTCATGTGCTGTTTCCCCAGTGTAATAATACTTCCCCGCATAGGCTTCACTGTGCAGAATCGGGATATTATCATATCAATATCGGAAGTTTTCCCCTATTCTTGGCTGAAAATTCAGCATAATGCAAGTTTCAACAGGTGCTCCCCTGCGAAATGTGTTCATTGAAAAATCAGCAGGACAGAGTGACGTTTGCGCACATCAGGTTGGTCGGATTTTAATGCAACTATCTATTCAAGCATGAGTTGGGATTACCTTAGCCCTCATAATGTTTGCATGAATCTCAATTTCTCCGTTTTTTGCTCATGATGGAGTCCAATCACTGAGTTATTTATATTAACACGTTACCTTTGTAGTTACTCTTGCTGCCCTTTCCTTGGACTAACTATAAAGGAGTTTCCGTATAGTTGAACATTCTTAGGGGCATATCTACAAGGGCTGGCGATAATTATCGCTCAGCGCTCTTAGCGTGAGGATAATTATCGCCGGCCAACTCTGAATTTTATCGCGGAGATAGCGTGCTATCAGCAACGCTTATCTCCAAAGCGATAAAATTCAGAGCGCAAGCTGCCAACTGTGCGATTATCGCTGGAAATACAGCGATAATCGCACAACTTTTGGCGATAGCTTGCTGATAGGGCAAGACATACTTAGCCATGATATCCACCTTCCATAGGATATCATGGCTAAGTCAGTCTCAAAGCAGGCGTTAGGAAAGTAGCGATAACAGAGGTTATCGCTACTTTTCTTGTCGCTATGCTTCTTTGCCTGAGGCTTGATAATAGGAGAAATGTCGCTTAGGGAAAGGGCGATGTAGCATGGATTCACGCGTTAGCGTGTCCTTGCTAATAGGGCGTTAAAATTATCGCCGCTTTTCGTCCGAAAACGGACGCTAAAGCGGCGATAATTTTATCGCCAGCCCTTGTAGATATGCCCCTAAGTACCTTCAGACTGCGGACTGCACCCCTCCTATTCTTCTGCATCGCCTTGCATCTTGGAGATATGTTTTATGCGTCTCTTCTTTATATAAGCGACATTGTTTAGAAATGGGACTTTATTCTCTGCAAACGCTTTCAACAGAAGTGCTGCGTTTTACATCATGCCTTTAATGTGATTTTTCGGAATTATTGTACATGGTTACTCATTGCTGTTATGCGAAAACCTGAGGTGACCATTTCTTATCATTAATTATAAATTGGTCATCTGTAACTCAAGCAGAAACATTGGCTACAGTTCATGTTGGCTGTGGTAGGACGCTTAATGGGATGGGCAACTCAGTGGGGAAGAAACAGTTTTTAATGCATGCAAAAAATGGGCAGTGAATTAAACAGAGAGGTCTTGGTGTCTCTCTACACCAAAGAAAGCCTTATACAACTTGTAGGGTTGTAGGATGGGAATTCCATAATGCTAAAAAAAAGTCACAATTTATATGTGAGCAAATTCTTTGATTAGATTGTTTGTTCCAATATTATGTACACACCCAAATGAGTACATGTTTACTTATGGTTCACCCAAAAACCCTTAATATGACTGTTATTATTAATCCATATTTTAATATGCCATCTCTTTTCCCGTCCAATATTGAATCAGCATATGAAATAATTTACACATCTTTGGTAAGAAGAGATATGATCGTCATTTCACAGCCTCAATGGCCCAAGGCTGTAAATCTCCTCGCTGACCCAGGTTGCTCGGATCACTGAGGACCACAAGTATTAATGAGTATCAACGGTGCCAGGCAATATTGATCATCAATGGATTTATTTAATAATGTACATGAATGGCCGAATGCAGCAATATTAAATATCCCAGGGATTAATAAACATCAGAGGTCCTTTTCAGTTAGGAGCATCAGTGGACCCAGGCAGTAATGAAAGTTAATGGCACCGGGCATGATCGCAAACAGCCCAGGAATTAAAGAGCATCCTTGACAAGGGTGATAATAAGTATCAAAGGCCAATGACCATCAATGCCTACATGCAGTAAAGTTAATTAATAGTCCCAGGCTAAAATAAATAACTTTGGCCGCTTGTGGTAATGAGAATCAATCACCCCAGTCAATAATGAATAGCAATAATCCCACACAATAATTCACCTCAAATGGGTAAGGGAGGAGCAAAGTTCTTACTGGTGCATGAGAAGGCAGCCACTAACTCTGCATTTACCTATGGACAAAGCATGCAGTTCTGAGACCTCAGATCATAATCTCAGACATGGCATTGGTTCTGGCGGGGTCCGAGCCATTACAATGAGGTATGGTTCTTCATAGCAGGATAACCTGTTTCAAAGTTTAAAAATAGGTCCTGAAGGGAAAAAGAAAACCACAGCAGATCAGATGTATTAGCTGCCTTGTGATTAATAAACACAGCAGCTCCGTTTACAAAATCTATAAATAAATATTTTGCTTTGCGAATGTGAGTCCTTCTAAATGCGTTTGACATAGGGAATAATGCCCCCTCTGCCCTCGCAATTCTGATAAGCCTGCATGATCTTGCCAGTATAGCCTCTGTTGTGCTATGCCAATGAGACCAAAGGTCATCTGTGACTGTCTGCACCTGTGCTTTCTGCACATGTCCTATACTGTGCAGTCACCGAGTCAGTGTATGCACTTTAGGCAATCGGAGCTATTCACAAAGGTTACGTGCATCTGTAGGCTTCACATGTAACTTTACTCTTACAATTTTGAGCAACTATTACTTTGGGCAATTCACAAATGTAAAGTTATGTAAAAGTGTAGGCTTACACATCTTGATTACAGCCAAATTTACAAGTATAAGTTGCTACTGCCAAAAAGATGCAGTAGTAAGTCCAGCACCTCACATAGCCAACCACTGGTACTGGGACACTCTCCCATAGAAAATAATGGAGGTAGAGACTTAGGGGCTGATTATGAGTCTGGTGGTCCAGATACTGGCAGACTCGCCAGGATGAGGCAGTGGCACCGTGGTGTCGGCCTTTCGACTACCCTATTACAAGTAGGGTGGTCGGACCACCATTGTACTGCCACAATCACCAGGGATCAGAGATTCTTGGTGGTGATGTGGCAGTCTTGAGGCCGAAATATGCTTGGTGGGGCCGCCACAGTCCTGCCAAGCATTTTACGAGTTTTCTCTCCACCACGGTTTTCATGTCTGTTTCTCCTCCGTGAAAACCGTGGCAGAGAGGAAGCAAAGGGGGCCCTACAGGGTCCACTGTTGCCTCAGGGACATGGGGTGCATGCACGGGGCACATGTTGTGCCCCCTGTGTGCATGGACCCCAGTACCTGCACGGCATGGACTGCACCAGTCCATGCCGTGCAGGTACTGTCTTTGATGTTCCCATTGCGGTGCCTATTTCATAGGCACTACCGTAGGAACGCCAAAGAACCGCCTGCCAGTGACTTAAAAAGTCATAATGTGGCAAGCCGTGCACATATGGGTTTGGCAATGCGGCGGAGGGGTGGTCCCACCGCCACACCGCCAAACTCATAATCAGGCCCTTAAAATGAAACCCCGTAGGAAATAATGTTAACATGAATTAATAAAAATAGCTGAAAATGTAAATAAATATAACAATGTGAAAACATCGAAAAATAAGACATGTATTATGTAATTATAAAATATTTTATCAACCTTTTTTGAAGTTATACATTAATGTTAAATTATTTCTAATTAATACTATACATAATTTAAAAAAAGTATCAAATCATGAAGGGAAAACAATTTTTTGTCCATTGGTGGGAATTAATTTTTTTAATTAAAACTTGAGAATTAAAAAAAAAAATGATTTGGTACATTTAAAATAGTTTACAATATAATTCAAAATCAAGTTAATAGTGCTGTATCTTTTTTAGGTAGGTCTACATTTAAAATAAGTATATACAATTAATTTACATTAATATTTAATATAAAAATAGTCTCTTTTACATAGACTGCTTTTCGAAATGAAATGTTTGTAACTATGAAAAATATAAGTTGTCACTAACTGCTTCAATCAATCAATGGCTGATAACTGCGGGCTGATCAATGTGACACGATTTTCTGAGTAACCAATAGCCGAGGAAAACTGAACGTTTGATGCCCTCGCCATGGATATTGTAATACTTTGCCATGAATGATGCAAACACCATCAATTCAACCCTCAAAAGGGCAAAAATTTGCTGACGCCTTAGCAATTTGTGCTATTTTCTTGAAAAGGTTGGGAAAATGGAGACACTATATGAATAGGCACTCTTCCATTGTTGAGTTCTGGGCCAAATGACCATTGGTGGCATTGCTACTTGGTGCGCAGCTGATGTCATAGCGAAGTTGAAAAATTAGGACATCCCAAAGTAGCTATTTTCATTATTCTAGAGTTGAAATATAACAAAGAAATTTCTTGCAAAATCATTAAATCAAATATCGAAATATAGAATAAAAATATAAACAACCTCAGCATTCATGAAAGACAAGCAGTACAATTTCAATTAATAAATTGCTCACTATTGAACAATATTCATTATAAATGTGCATATCATTTCGTTGCAAGGCATCCAAAATTGAAAGGAAACACATACAGTGTGATTTGCAATGCAAGCTCATGTAAACTACAAAGTCTTTAAAATGTTGCATAGAATTATGGCCCTAAAACATGATTTACATATTGCTTCTCGGTAAAGTTCTCCATATTTTATTTAAAACCATTTTTGATGCAAAACGTGGACTTTAAATAAATGCAAATATATTTGATAAAAAAAAAAAAATAACCTATGTTTTGTCTATACATTGATTAAAGTTGTTATCGAATATCATAGAACATACATGTTCAAGACCATTGCCAACTACATTATTTACTCACAAATAAGGGAAACAAACTGCAGTCTTGTCTTATGTATAAATCAATTTCTATAAACAAGAATATAACCAAAGGAAATACAGATATTATCCCAAAAATATGAAAAGGGCCCAAAAGGGATTCAGTATAACTCTAATTATCAATTTTCTAAACATCAAGCAGAATTGCATTTACTAACAGACAGAAGGGGGCTTTGGGGGCCCGTCGCAGGGTGCAGCGTCCCCCGTGGGCATCCGACTCATTGTCGGACGGTCCCTGCCCTGAAATGATGGCGGTCGGACGCTCGTCCAACCACCATCGTATTAGGCCCTAAGTAAGTATTTAACAGCACGCATAGGGGCATATTCACAAGGCGATATCGCCGCGTTAGCGGCACTTTTCTGCTGCTAAAGCAGCAATATTTTTATCGCCCCATTCACAAGCTGTCGCTAACAGCTGTTAGCGACAGCTTTCTGGCAATAGCGGGCGCTTACAACATCGCCAACGATGTCAGTGACAACAATCGCTAATCATATGCAATGTAGGCGTTCCCGTGCCAAAACGCACGCTAACCCCACTTAGCTATATTCTCAACGATCACCCGGACCGGTGATTCGATAAAAAAACAGGCGCTAAGGCCCGTTAGCTGCAGGAACTTAAGACCAGACAAAAGGAGGCCTTAAAAATGGTGAAAAATAGCAGTATATAAGGGAGACTAGCCCAGAGCCTCATCTGATGATCCACTGATGCCATGGAGGTACTAATCATGCAGCTTGGAGCACCAAGAAGGCCACAACAACCACCGCCAATGCCACCTCCCCCAGGACCACCACCGAGGCTGCGCTGAATAAGACAGCGGGTCTATCGCCGACGCACCATCCTCACAGACCTAACGCCAGAGGATGTCATTGCCCACTACAGGCTCAAAAGGACATCCATCCTCCGCATCCTGACACAGATAGCCCACAGGCTGACGGCACCAACACAGCGGATAAGCAACATCCCTCCGCAAACAAAGCTGCTGGCTGTGCTGCACATGTTGGCCTGAGGTACATTCCAACCAACAACTGCCAGAGTCGGAGGAGTCTCACAGCCAACCCTATCAAAGTTCCTCACAACAGTTTTGGATGGCATAATCAGCCTGATACCCCAGCACATTCACTTCTCCAACACTGCGCAGAAACAGCTGGAGACCAAGCAAGGGTTCTACGCCATAGCTGGCTTCCCGCATGTGTTGGGGGCAATTGACTGCACACATGTCCTACTTGTTCCCCCTGCGGACACAGCCCACATATACCGCAACAGAAACCACACACATTCCATCAATGTGCAGGCAATAGTGGACCACCGGGGCCTGTTCACGAATGTCGTAGCCAAGTTCCCAGGCAGTGTGCATGATTCCTACATCTTCCGCCAGTCCATCATTAACCAGCGCTTTCAGGATGGCACGTATGGAAATGCACTGTTTGTTGGTAAGTACTAACTGAACACACCACACACCTCAACTCCACAGTCATAGAAACACAACTGTGAGAATGCACACATTCCAAACTCACATAGAACATGACAATCAACATGCCCACCTACCAGACACAACAACACAAGTTACTGTGGTAACTGGGGCCAGCCATGTAGACAAACCATCCCCAAAGGCATAGTCCCTCTGCCACACAAATGCAAATGTGGTGAGAGGTGGGAACCAAGTATGTGCGATGGAGGTACTCGACCTACGAAGAAAGAATGAACACAAGGCCGAGTGTTGCGGTGGTGTGCTGGACAGTCTTGAGTGTGCAGAGCACGGACATGTCCATGTGGGCATATAGTGCGTTT
Organism: Calotriton arnoldi; assembly: GCA_963921515.1. Classification (NCBI taxonomy): domain Eukaryota; kingdom Metazoa; phylum Chordata; class Amphibia; order Caudata; family Salamandridae; genus Calotriton; species Calotriton arnoldi. The sequence continues at coordinate 1,496,575 of CAWUFW010003175.1, read as the reverse complement.
CCGTTTGCCAGCCTGATGGCAATGACAGGGATGGTGACTGTTCTACCTGATGGGGGTGGGAACCATGTGAAGGTAGCATGGAGGATGCAGAGGCTGTCGAAGCAGCTGCAGGCCACTGCGTAGACCTGTTTGTACATGGAGAGGGAGGAGTTGAGTACAATGCCTAGGTACCTAGAGTTGTGGTGGGGAGGGCTGCCGAAGGCGCTGGCTCACAGGTGTTGCCACATGCTGATGGGGTGGTCACGAGGATGAGGACTAATGCCTCCTCTATGTAGAGCACACCCCAGCTGTTGAACATCCATGTTGCAACTTGCTGCAATCCTCCCTGGAACCCCAGTCTGGTGTGTGTGGGCGCCTTGTTGAGGGAGAGTATGAGCTAGGTGTCCTTGTAGGTGGTGATGTCCAATGGTACCCTTCATGTAGCTCCAGTTCTACTCAAGGCGTCTGCAGATGCATCTGTCATCTTTGATGTTGTTGGTGACCGAGGTGGCATTCATAGCACACTGTATGTTGGAGTTGCATATTGGTGCAAGTGTGTATGCGCAGTTGGAGATACATGTGTTGAAATTCTGTACAGTGCTGTTGGCGATGCCTGCAGTGGTGTGGCTGTTGCTGTTGATGGTGGAGTGTACCAGATCCTTGGTGACTCTGCTCCAGTAACTCTGTGTGGCGCCGGCTGTGGGTTTGGGTGTCATGGGGTTTCACGATGAAGAAGTGTATGCTGTGCTGGTCACACCATGGGCGTTGAGTGTTGTTGATGAAGTGGACGCAGTTTCCACATGTGATGATGGGGTCAAAGGTGTGCCCTGCCTTGTGGCTCAGTGTTGAGAAGAGTTGGCTCAGTTCGATGTTAGCAAGCATCTGCCAGAGGGTAATTGAATCTGAGTTCTTGTGGTATGTGAGGTGGAGGTCTCCGCTCATGGATGAGTACATAGTCCATGGAGTAGATGACGTGGCATGAGATGAAGTTGATGTTGATTGCGAAGCGTTCCCGCCCTCTGTGGGCCCTGCAGGTGAGGGTGCCGCAGACTGTTGCTTTGTGGCAGGTCTGGTTCGGAAACTGCAGGTGTTGTGCGGTGGGGAAGGTCTAGCGGCAGCTTTACCAGCTGAACAGAACGTGAGCCATGTCTGGTGTGGCCCATTGGCATCTAAACGTTCTCCTGGTGTTGACTGCGAGGAGTGCAGATGAGTGGTAGCGCTAGACGTTAGGAAAGCCAGGGACCCTGCTGGTGTAGGTGTCAGGCTTGCGGACATGTGCAGACAGGCCTGACATTGGTGCACTGTTGGAGTGCTAGTGATGCAACCGCGCAGTGCACACAAGCAAATAGGCTCGGGGGGAGGGACGAGCAGCTGTGAGGCAATGTAATTCGCATAGATGCTGGTCATTTTGTCAGAAGCTACACATGGCAAAAATCAATCCCAAAGTAGCACCAATCACACACCACAAAACTAATAACACTGCCCACACAGCATACATAACTACAAATGGACACATCTCTCCATTACATGTTACAGTTGATCAAGGATATGCACTCACCCCATGGATGATGACACCCCTCCGAGCCACCAACACCCAGGCCCAGAGGCAGTATAATTTGGCCCTTGGACGCACCAGGGGCATAGAGGAGTGCACATTTGGCGTGCTAAAGTCACGTTTCCGGTGCCTTGACATCACAGGTGGAAGACTGTTGTACAGTCCAGAAATTGTGTGCAAGATGATCATAGCATGTTGTGTATTGCACAATATATGTGTACGCACCAATGCCCCATGGATCCAAGTGCCAGATGCACCGGACCATGATCAGGATGATGAGGAAGATGAGGCAGGTGGAGCACACCCCACAGCTTCTGCAGCAGGAACAGCCCAAAAGAACAGAATCATCACCAATTTCTTCACCTGAGCACGTCACATCGTGAGTGTCCTCAGCAATCATATATACGTTCAAAATGACCCCAAGCACAGTATATGCAAATAAAAAACACTACACACATACCCTGTGTGCATGTTTCTCCTCCGCATTATTACATCACTCTGACAAGTGTAAGTGTAAGATTAAGTGGTAACAATATCCCAATTTTAAAATTAGGGGGGATATGTCACCTCTGAACAGAGATGCTGTTTAGGGTGAGATATGTTCCAAACTAGACATGTTAGTGTGTCAAATGTGTTAAAAAAATCTAATGTTCAGCGTGTCGCATGTGGCTAAAAATTACAAATAGGGTGTCAATAGTGGAAAACTATGAATATCAGGGTGTCATATGGGGTCAAATATGAAATTAAGGGTGTCATTTGGGATAAATTATGAAAGTAAGGGTGTCATTTGGGGTCAATTATGAAATTAAGGGTGTCATTTGGTGTCAATTATGAAATTAAGGGTGTCATTTGGGGTAAATTATGAAATTAAGGGTGTCATTTGGGGTAAATTATGAAATAAAGGGTGTCATTTGGGGTCAAATATGAAATTAAGGGTGTCATTTGGGGTAAATTATGAAACTAAGGGTGTCATTTGGGGTCAAATATGAAATTAAGGGTGTCATTTTGGGTCAAAGCAAGCTTTTCATGGTGTTCTTTGTGCCAAGAAATGAAATTTCAGCTAAGACTGTTAATCTGTGTAATAACTTGCTCTTAGCGTGCAAAACTGCCTGCATTTCCGAGTTTGCGATGTATTTTTCATATCAGCGATGGAAAATACATCGCTAAACACATTGAACTATACGAAATGTTCCCCCAAAGCCAATTTGCATGCAGATTTTCATCGCTAAGTCAAAAAACGGGCCGCATACACACAGGAAGTGATGTCTGCATGCTTCCTGTTTACTGGAGGAGTGCTGTGCACTTTCACTTTCTCTTTTGAGCACATTGCTGGTGATTGTGGAGAGTGTTGGAGGTGTTTGGTGGTGTGTGCTGCAGATTTGAGAGTTTGAGAGTGTTGCTGTGTCCTGTCGATAGTGTCTCTGTGACGTGTGGTGTCCTTGTTTTTACGTGTTTTATTGTCTCCTGTCCTCAATCTTGTCGGGTGCTTGTCTTGGGGTAGTTAACTTTATTTGTAGTTGTTGGGGATATTATCTAGGGTTTCTTTATTTTTGGCGGTGGGGTTAGGTGTGTGCAGGGAGATGGTGGGTGTGGGCAGGGAGGGCAGGATGTCTGAGGGGGCATTGGGGGGCTTCCTATGGCTCATCAAGTGTTACCTGCCCTTGATGGTGGAGAGGGGAGGCCGTATCCTCGCTGGATACCCAGTCAGTGTGCGTAAGCAGAGGTGGGAGCATGTGCGGGCGCAGATGCTGCACATATTTGGAGTTGACTGCACTGTGCGCCAGTGGAAGCACCGCTGGCAGGATAGCCTGGCCCGGGAGGGTGACCTCTTGGACTACGTGGGACTCATCGGTGGCCTAGAGTGTGGTAAGTTCAAACTCTACATTTATTCATGAATACTGTAACGAAAAACAAAATATGCCGTGTGGGACACACTGGTGTCCAAGTGGAAAAATGTTGCAGAGTGAGGCGGGAGACATATGGCGTTCACACATAATGTTGGCACATCAGAGACACAAGGCTGTATCATATTGGCAAGCATAGGGTGCAAGTTTGTGTTACCCACTGCGCTGGAGCAACACTTAGCACTGTTGTGCCAAAGCTGGCACACCTGTGCAAAAATACGTGCAGGATAAAGATTGTTTGTGTACAGGAAGGGTGACTGTACATGAACAATCCAACAGTAGCGATCGGTGGTGGGAGTGCCGCCGGGCGCTGGCGTGGGGCGGGGAGGGGCAGGGTGGGGGTAGTAAACTACGGATTACGGGCGATTACAGGTAAGTACACATATAAATAAATAAAACTAATTTCGTTTCTCGCGCTGCATCGCCAAATGTGATGCAGCGCGAGAAACGAAATTCGCTTTATTTATTTATATGTGTACTTACCTGTAATCTCCCGTAATCTGTAGTTTACTACCCCCCACCCTGCCCCTCCCCCGCCCCACGTCAGCGCCCGGCGGCACTCCCACCACCGACCGCTACTGCAATCCAAGGCATTGTTTCTGTGACCTGTATGCTGGCCAAAAGGAAGTGTAAAAATGCTGTCCTCATAAATTGTGGTACATTAGCTACGCTGCCCTTGTACATAGTCTCTGTGTGACAATGTATGAGATAGGAACAAATGCTCAAAGGAAATAGGACTTCTCCAGAGTGTCATACACCACCAACATCTGTAAAACTGCCGTGTGTGATCTGCAGCGATGCATTTGTACACAGAGCATGTATTACATCATGTTGCGTGTAGAAATGGGGCCTTGTGAATGTGTCACACAACTAGTATGTGCAGGTCTGCTAGCATTATTGTCTTGTTCGGCCAGACTCAGCATTCACAGGTCTTGTGTGAATGGCAGGCAAAGTAGACCCAATCATGTAGCCAACATGAAACGCAACTCTACAGTTACGTAGCATTTTCAGTAATTGTGATGATTTGTATGATGAATATGACGTGTGATTTAACGTATGATCCATCATAAATTACTTTTGTTGTCTCACAGCTGGATGACCTTTCATCACACGGGGGGACATCGACAGATTCCAGGACCCACACGCCACTGGTGAGTTTGGACATCATATATTGGCACAGTGCGGTGTGATAAATGTCTGTGTCAAATGATCAACGTAGTAGTATGCAGTACGGGTGTGTATCACATGTACCATGACTACAGTGTGATGATGTACTGTGGAAGTCAGAAGTGTGTACAAATCTGTAAGTGAAGGTGGAGCAATGCATTTGTCTCCCAGTTGTAACTTTGCACATCCCCAGTCAGTGATACACATGGAAATTAGGTCTATGGGTTCGGTCACCACAGCACATGCATGTGGATTACAGAGCGCACTGATAGGAGAGGAGACATGTAAGTGGTGTTGCCGATGAGTATCAGCAGACATGGAATGCATGTACATCCTTTACTGAGATGACTGTGCAAGTGTGCCCGATCATGCACAAGGAGGCAGTGGTGTTCAGGCCATGCGTGCTCAGACACAGGTCTGCACTGTGATTTCGTAGGTATGCTGCATACCAGCTTCACCAAAGTGGCAGTGCATAGCTTTGAGCCAAGCATATCAATGGCATGTTCCCCAAACACCTAGGAAAGATGGCCCTATGAATGTCATTGGCATGTTTGGCCACTGCAATGGTGTTGTCAAGCTGCCTCCTTTGGGTCATTCCCTGACCGGCTCTGGATCAGGTGTACGAGCTTCCCTGTCCCAATCGTTGACATTACTCTGCATGCATTTACCCCGCATGCTTTAGCTCTGCATTTATTGCTGTGCCATATTTTTTACAATGCAGGCCTCTAGAACGCTATCTGTGAGAAAGCATTACCCATAACAACACTATAACCATCATGACTCCAGGGTGCCGTTACAATGGTGAATGCATTGTAACAGTTTGTGTTGTAAAGGCCTGCGTATTTGGCTTTACTACGGAGTGATATTAGTGGATCCAAGACATGCATGAGTGACAATTTAGAGGAAAGGATGTTTCCCCCTTTCTAGCAGCAACGCGTCACCTATTGTGAAGTAGTGGTGGAGAGAAGGACAGCACCTCATGTACAAGTCAGTGTTCAGCCACCCAACGTGTTTCCATGTGTGCTGCATGATGCAGCACAGATGAAAGTGTGAGTAGGGTTGTCCCAGGATTGCTCCTGTGCAGGTAGGGTAACCTTCCTACACATTAACAAGCCCCCCTAAACACAGACACCCTTGCACTCTTGTGCAAGAGTGCCTGTGTTAGCGCTGACTTGATGAACTGCACACAGTTGCTGTGGGACACACAGGGCTGCACATGAGCATTGTACATATGATGCAGCACTATGTCACAGGAGAGGATGAGGGTGGTGCTACACACTGAGGGCTAATGCCTCCCTCCTCCGATTCCTTGTACATGTCACCCTCAGTCAGGGAATGTCATGGCAACATCATTTGACACTGTCAGTCTAATTTGGTTGTGACAGTACATGTCCCATGCCATGCACTGTCATGTCATTCTCCCCAGCATGTAGTCAGTGATCCAGGATTCAACATTTAGTTGTCCAGGTCACTCTCTGACTTCACATAGTTACGCTAGAGTGTAGGCTCCCATGTTGAAGTGATCTTGCATTATAGATTTGAATGTAGAACATTGACATAGTCTAAAGGACTCACAATTTCCCATTGTTCACATTTTACAGACAACATGACGCCAGCGGAGTCACATGCCGTCCAGGTGAGGAAGGAGCCGTACCTACATATTAAGAAGGTCGCAAAAGGGTACCGCAACATGGCGCGGAGGTACCAGGAGGACTGTGCGGCTGGTACGTGGAAATCGGTGACCGAGGTGGCAACCTGTGGCAGATGCAGTGGCACACAGGCTATCCCAGGTCCCTATCAGTGGTGGGTCCCAGTGTGGACAGTCCGTGTCCCATCCCCCTACAACAACCCCCACCCAAGGGACAATCCCACCTGCACCTGCAGATCAGGTGATGCCATTTACTGTCTGGGACAAGAGGCTCATTATGGACAATAACGTGCTGCTAGCCGAGATGAGGCGGGAAATGGCAGAGCAGACAAGGCACCTAGAGGATGTAAAAAAACACCTTGGACTACCATAAAGTCTGGACATGATGTGCCCCATCCCCCTCTTCTCCCTTACCCCATTGTTTTATCTTGTATTTTAGGTAGTTGTAGGTAAGTATTTTAAGTGTTAGGTGGTGTAGTTTTAGTGTAGGTATAGTTAGTGTTAGATTTTAAGGTAGTTTTAGATTTTTATTATTGTATAGTATTTGGGGATACGTTTCCTTTTCCTTTGGGTGGGGGGGTTGATGTCTTTTTGGAAAAAATAAAAAACAAAAAAATATATCTTTGTGTAGGTTAAATGTGTAGTTAGTTTATGGATAGCTTAGATGTCTTTGTCCTGTATCGTGATGTGCCTTAAGGGTGGCAGGGGGGTTGATGTCTTAGATATGTTTTGTGTCTTTAGGGTTAGTTAGGGTAGATAGTTTAGGTACTTTTTCTCTTAATTCTAGTTAGTTTATTTTAGATTAGTAGTAGTTATGATTATAGTTAGTTTAGGAGAGCTACATTTTTTAATTTTATAATAAATGGTTACTAGTTTGGATTTCTGCTTGCACTTATGTATGGGGTGATGTGGTGGAGTGTGTCTTTTTACCTTGTATGCATCTCATATCATCAATGGACTCTACGTTGAATGTGTAAGTGTGGGCATGACATGTTACTTAGCAGGATGGATTGTGTCAGGATACCTTAGATGTGAGCACAGTAAACTTGCATGGATAACAGGGTGGCAAGTAGGATTTACGATCTAGTCTAGGGGCAGTCGTTTGGGAAGTTATACATCTTAAGTGTGACTCACGGAGTTGGCCAGCACATTGTTGCACATTTACAACGCAAGGTAGGGACATGGCATTGAGAGGATATTGTAGTAGCTACTGCTATCCATCATGGAGATGGATGTATGCGCCGGGTACCACAGATTGCATCATAGCCCTGCATCTCACATGCTCCTTGCGCAGAGTCCATCTACATTGCACAGACCTTGGCACACTTGCTGCGTAGTGCAAGTGTGTCAGATTAAATTGAATTACATGCTTCTGTGCATGGAGGCTGAACCTCCAGGCCATGCCAGTAGGAGTCTTTCTGTGGGTCCATTGAGAACTGCATATGGCAGAACAGTGGGCCTGATTCACGTAAGTCATCTGAGAGTAAGTCATGAGTTTATGTTTCCCGGTATTCACAACTGGCATTGAGGAGTAGTGCAGTTAGATGTACTGACTTCACTTCTCCTAAATCCCTTTTGTGAATCACAAAAGTTGGTAAGTCATGATTTTGTCACCGTTAAAGTTTTTGTGTGTGCACACAGTTGTGCTGCACACAAGAGGGGAAATGTTGCATTGCTCCCTCTTGTGCCAGTGTCATGGCAAATTCTCCCAGCTGTTACCTTTTGGCTCATAGTGATGCCACCCTTGAAATGGTGGCACTGCTTCTGACTATATGGTCAGTGCAGTGCACCACGCATCCCTTGTCACATTGCCCTACCCGCTCACAGTGGTAACACCATGTGGGGCTCCAAAGTCAGTAAGCATTGTACGTCCACAGGAAGGGGCTGACTGACGCATTACACTTTGGGGTGTGTCCCTATTGCCAACTCTACTTCACTGAGGCAGACATTGTGGTTAAATTAGTGGCTGGTAGACATGTGCCCTTATGTATCTTCATCAATGTGTATATGGTGTGCACCATCCTGGGATGTGAAATGCAATGTGCACCTTCACAACAGGCTCCGTCCACCCTGTAGAGTGTGAGTAGATATGCCAGGAAATTTTCTTTCAGCAATTGTAAAGGGTGACACTCCTTGTGGCCTGCAACAGACTTTGCCTTTTTTAAACACATTCCTATTTCCTTCATGGATGTGGGGCTAAGTTGGGATATTGCTAGATTGGTGTATTGGAGCAATGAGGGCACAGCTGGTCCACACATACCCGGTCCTCTCACTGCCTATCAGGATCACAATAAAACATGTACATTTGTATTATTTTCCTGGGTGTACCTTTTGGTGGATTGCCTGCTCTTACATTTTGCGAGACTGCTATACTGGATTGGTCATGGACAACAGACATCTGTGTGATGTAAAAATATTTATTCACATGTCTGTTGACATAGTTGGAGACTGGACCAGTACTTGGCCATGCAATCCCCACATTACATTGATGCCCAGTGGTGGAGATTCCGGCCCGATGGTGGAGATTCCGGCCGGTTGTGGAGATTCCGGCCGGTGGCGGAATGTCCGCCACCGGCCGGAATCTCCACCTCCGGGCCGGAATCTCCACCTCCGGGCCGGAATCTCCACCTCCGGGCCGGAATCTCCACCACCGGGCCGGAATCTCCGGCCCGAGTGCAGACATAAAGTTAATATGAGTAAGTGCATTCTGTGAATACCAAAATGAGTAAGTGCATTCTGTGAATACCAAAATGAGTAAGTGCATTCTGTGAATACCAAAATGAGTAAGTGTATTCTGTGAATACCAAAAAGTACTAACTTTACGTTTTTGACGTAAGTTAGTTCTGTGAATCAGGCCCATTGTGTCGATGGTGGCAAATTCCTCCTCTTTATCGGTGAAGAGTGGGACAGGCTGCTGTTCAGGAGGTGATGTTTCTCCCTCTGCAATGTAAAGGGGAGATGCAGTTTAACTGTGTGTTTCATATGTGATCATGCATTGGATGAGTTTACAGCAGACTGCATGACAATGTACATTGTGACTGTTTGGGAGGAGCTACTTATTTGTTGCAGGATGTTGACGTTTTCTACTACATCACGGATATGAGGTTGTACTTGTACATTGTCATCTGACAGTTTACAGCTATGACAAATGTGATTGTACAGTTTATACACACAAGCGGCACCAGTTGTGTCCTCTGTTCAGTTGTGAAGGTGATGCAGTTTGTCCCACATTGCAGTCAGTGTTGATGAGTTCCTGTTTTTATGTGTGTGCGCTGCATTGTGGGACACTCGCCCATGCAGCTTTGGTTTTACTACCCCTTATCCCTGTCATGCAGTGAGCCTTCACTTCTGTGCATTTACAATGCTGAGATGTTGCAGGCTGGGGTAAATATGTGTCTTGGTCAGAGTTGGGACACTTGTGCAACGTTTTTCAGCAGATGTCTTGTTTACTTCAGGGGTTGTATGTGTGACCTGCTCCTTTAGGGATGTGGTCCACACTCAGCCACCTCAGTGACGTGGCCTGCACCATGTTGTGATGTATGGGGTGCAGGCATGCTATTCATCATGCACTGTCACTTGCCTTGTCAGTGTGGCTCACAGACCCGCACCTTTGCTGTGTACTGCACATATGCATGTGTTTGTTGCAAGATTAGTTATGTGTGAGTAGGGCCCCCTTTAGGCGCATTGGCTGCTAAGGCCTACTTGCTGTTTCAATGTGTGCTGCACTATGCTGTACACATGTGCATCCAGGTAGCTTTGTCTATAGTGATTAGTCTTGTGTGCATGTCGTCAGTCATGATTTGTCTTGCATGCATTGCTTACTGCCCTCCTGTTGGCTTACCCGTTGTGAGTATGGTGCTGTGTGAGTTTCTATTGTTGTTGCTGGCTGGACAGACAGTGTCAACACCCATTACCCTCAACGTTGACCCCACGTGTGGTGTGTAAGTGGGCCTGGATTTGATGGATGTGGATTCCCTAATGCGTATTTGTGGTGCTCAGGCCTTGTCCCCGCCATCCTCCAAAAAGATGCAGATGGCAGGGTGATGTGTGTTTGTGTATGTGCCACGCAGCTGGTCACATGGATGATACATGCTGTCCTGGTTACGAATATTCAACGCATGGCTTTGCGTGTGGGTGATGACAACCATGACTGCATCTTTGTTCACTGACACAGTTGACTTACCAAACAGATAGGTTTACATGCACATAATGGTGTAATGGGCAACTCACACCAGGACTGATGTGGAATGGTGTTTTCTGTATGACAGATGTGTACACTTGAGAGTGGAGGTGTGCAAATCGACCTAAGAGGTGAGTGTGCCATTTTGCTAGTTGTCATTATTTGTTGCAACTTTGCTATCCTTGCTTGTTGTCATACTTTGGTTGTCTTACTTCTTTACAGGGACATTTTAGTTCTGTGAGTCTGGGACACAGACAAGTCATGCAGTACAGATTTGGTTGACACATTCCTGATATGCATTGTCCCCACACTGTGGTGTTGTAGGCATAGCCCCCTTGCTCATTGTATTACATCGCCTTTTGAGTGCAGTCTGCTGTTTGTGTGCATTGTGGGATATGCACCTTGGGGCCATTTGGCTGCATGATCAGTTTGTTGTGGCATTGTATGTGTTTCTGGTATGCAAACTCACTCGATGGTTTCTCACTTGGTGTACACACAGTGAAGGCTCACAGTGAGAGTGCTGCAGGGCGGTGGTGCGGGGCGGTGGAGGGGCAGGATGGGGGTTAGTGGAGTTGGACACATGACGGGCTAGAGTCAGGTGAGTAAATAAATGATTTGAACTATTTACCTTGCACTTGATGCATCGCTGAGTTTGTGATGCAGCAAGCGCAAGGTAAATAGTTAGGATTATTTATTTACTTGCCTAACTCCAGCCCGTCGTGTGTCCAACTCCACTATCCCCATCCTGCCCCTCCACCGCGCCACACCACCTCCCGCACCACCGCACCACCGCCCTGCAGCACTCTCACTGCAAACCGTCACTGTGTACACAGGACTCCATTTCATGGACAAGCAGGCGGACACATTTACTGGAGATGTGGCAGGATGTCTACATGGCACCCTTTCCTCAACAGCACGCATATACAAATCGTCTGCACAAGGCCGCATCTCTCTGATACTATAAATGAGGATGCACTGTGTGTGTGACTGATCATGTGCATGAGTGGGCATGCCACCACCAATGTCAGCAGACATGCAGCATTGTGCACGTGTGTCTGCGTTGTGTGCAAGATTGTGTTTGTGCAGTTGTGTCCCCCTTGATGCACATCCTTGCACACAACTCCGACATACGGGCACATGCATATGCGTGGTGTTGAGGCAATGGGGCCATTTTGATAGCCTGCCTCATCTACAATCAATGTGGGCCTTTGCTCTTTCACGTAGCCCTTATTTTGTGGTCTGATAGGATACTTGGACTATATTTGTTTGACTTTTCTGTGCACATTTCCATGTCTGTGAGCCCACCAATATGTGTCTTGCAATGAATTGTTTGGGTAGGGTGATATGTGTCTATGCCACCAGGGCCAAGGGAATCCGGGACATGATCCGCAGTCATTGTGGGTGTGCACTGCGATATATTTAATTGTGCATGAGTGCCATTGGGCCCATCTCCCCCGTCCCCCCAGTCCCTGGTTGGTACTCACCCTGTTGCTGTTGTGTCTGGTCGTGTTGAGCAGTATCCTGTCCCAGAACTCCAACCACCGTCTCCTCGCTGATGACTTGGGACACCTGTTCCTCCAACACATCCAGCTCCTCCTGTGGTGCTGGACTCCCACCTCCAGTCTGCATTGCTGCTTTCAGGTTGGCTGCAAGTTTCAGCTTGGTCTTGCGCTTAACTTCATGCCAGCGCTTCTTGCAGTTGTCCACTGTCCTCCTCACCTCTCCGACAGCATTCACCTTGGCCACGATGGACTGCCATATTGCATTTTTGGTTGCCAATGACATAGTGGAGGTGACAAAAAGTTGTTGTTGGTGTTCGGTTTTCTTGCTGACTGAACTGCGTCATCCTCTTCCTCTTCTCCTTGGCCTTCCCCTGGGTCTCTGGCTGGTCCTCCTGGGTGTTTGTGGGGTTGTTGTTGGCCTCTGTGCTGGGTCCAGCTTCCTCCATGCTTTGTCTCAAATGTTTCTTCTTCTTTTTTTTTTTTTTGTGTTTGGGCTGCTTGGCAGGCGTTTTATAGTGATTTTTCCCAAATAACGTGAAAAAAGGTGCACTGACGCTAATTAGCGTGCCGTTCCTGGATGCTAATTGGCCCATCGCCACTTTTTTCACGTTAGCCTGATCATTTTTATCGCTGTGGCGCTAATCTAAACGCCGGACATTTTACCCGGTAGGGGAAACTATCGCCTGTTAGCGGCGTGTTGTGAATACGCCGCTAACACGGCGATAATTTCCCGCGGTACACGGCGATACAAAAACTCACGCTAACTGAGGTTAGCGATGGTTTTTGCCATTTGTTGAGAATATCCCCCATAGTGTAATGTCATGTTTCTGTTTGCTAAGTCGAACGTAGAAAATGTGATTTTGGTGAAAATTAAGACCTAACAAATATTGTATTGGCTTTCTGTACTTTTTGACAACCAACTTTAAATAGATTCATTAGGGTCGGATGGAAAACGTTATTGACTTGTGCTATTTCATTTCCGTGTTGTTATAAGGCACTGCTTGATCCAAAAACACATTTTACCACTGTGTTAAGAAAACAGGATTATCGAGGTTGTAATGTATAACAAGAATGTTTGTGACTGTCTTTGTGTGTCATTTTCTTAAGGTGGTGATGTAGGCTTTTGTTTTTTTGTGCTGCTGTTTATTTGTGCTGCAATAATGAAATGTGATTTTGTTATGTAGTACTGTGGCTGCTGTGTTGAGTTATGATTTGACGCTCCAAGTGCTTACTTTATGTCACACATCTCTCGGTACAATAGTCCACCTTATTGACAATCATGGTCACACAAGGTGTGCATTTGAATTTGGCAAGGCTGCATATTGTGACTGCCAACACAAAAGCTGAGGAGGAAATTATGGGGATTTATTTTCACTAGGGAATTGCACTTGTTCTGGTAGGGCACTCGTTTTTTTGGGGTTTCCTTTTAAAGAGGATGGTGTTTCTTTTGTGCTTTTTCTGGTAGTACTTTGGCTTGTCTCACGCTTTTTCTGGAAGCCTGTGCTCGTTATGCTTCTTACAGTGTAGCACAGCCTGTGCCAGTTTTTAGTCTGTTTATAGTGGGGATTGGTCTTGGTTGGGTTTTCACCTTATTTTCAGGCACATGGCATCTATGACTGCACAGACACTGGAATGGTCTCAGTATTAGTAAGGTAAGAGCCTTGCACCCCCAACTAAAATCATATCAGTAACATACTTAGGGTTTGTAAGGGGGCCTCTTTGTTCAGAGCTCTCGGAGATCCCCACCCTGGTCCTCTGTAGCCGCTATTCTGTACTGTGCATTTGAATAGGCATTTTTTAATAAAATCAAAAAATATTATAGTTTATAATAAATGTGCAGCATTAGCATGCAGCCTTTGATGAAAAATAAAATGTGTTTAAATGAAAAAATTGGAGTTGAAGGAAGTGGCCCGAAAAGGTTCACCCGGGTTTTCTACAACCTCCTTATAGCCTTCCCCAAAATGAAGAGTCGGTCAGACAGTAGAGAATACAAAACAATCGTTTATTACCAATACTCTGCAGAGGAGTCCAATCCGACCTGCACCCTAAGATGTCTGCCAAGGGGACTGGTCCCCCAACAGTCGGCAATGCATAATCATTCCTCCCAAGGGCCTCCCAACCACGCCCACAATGGAAAGTTACCGACTTAGGCCAAACATGAACAAAGGAGGCACAGAAGGATGGGCTACCACCTGCTAGATGGGTACACGCTATCACTATCTCAAGGTTGCCGTGCTGGATTTCGGCGTTTCCTAACGTGGGAGCAGAGCTACACACAAGGATAGGTATGCGAGGGCAGAATGGCCTATTCATTAGCAAGTCAGAAGGCAACCTTGAACAGAAAAGAAAATAATAACTGAATACAGCGTTCTGCTGAGGCAAGCAATACAAATAGTGAGGCCTAATACAGACAGAGCCTAATAGGGATTATGAAATACAAAATGGAGTCACACTCGCTAACTGAAGCTCGGACATGGCGGGGATAGCTCAGTGGGTTACATAACATGAATACGAATGGTGTCTCATTTAGCCGCACACTGCTAACCTAATGTAGCGTAAAGCAAGTATATAACAAGAATGGGATTTTCAAATCTAACAGACCCTCCTTTTAGCAGGGGAGGCTAAATGCTTTATTGGCTAGCAGGTATTGTCTTTACAATTCTAAACAGGTAAAATAGAAAATGCATAATGACTGTAATATCCAAAGGAAATAAGCAACATACGTATTGCAATATACTTCTAATACTCAAAAATACCCTCATCTATCTGCATCATATCCTGTAGTTCCTGCATCATCATATTAGAGACTTTATCATTACGGCCTGGCAATTTAGGGGCAGGGGTGAGTTTACTCACACAATAGGTACAGCATGCTGGAAGACAATTGACACATAGGCAGCACGTGAATATGACACCTGCAATAGCTACTAGGAAAAGAAGTATCTTCCAACCCCAGGATGACATCAGACCCCAAAACCACCCTGTCAAGGACCATGAGCCATTCTCCTGATGAATATCGGATGCAAGCCTGTGTAACTTCTGGATAGCGGAGTATACGTTAGGGGCGTGGTCTGGGATGTAAACGCAGCAACTGCTGCCTATGACACGACAAGCTCCACCCCTATCTGCAAGGATGACGTCTAAAACCATACGATTTTGACGAGCAACAAGTCTTGTAGCCTGAAGCTCAGCTGTGATGTTAGTGAGTATGCCTACTGTAGTGTTGATGACCCCTTCAACAACCCTGGTGAGGCGACGAATGCTGACACTATTATACATAGGTCCCCAGAAAGGCACAATACCCTTCATGGCATCCGTAAATTGCTGTAGAGTAGCATCAGTTTGATCAATATCTGCTGTGTCTATTATTCTCCTTACTCGGGACAAGTATACACTTCTCCGCTGCAGCCTATGGTCTTTGTGATAGTTGGATGGTGCAATGTAAACAGGAGGTAGAAGGAAAGAGACATAACACCGGCCAGACCATTCCCTAGGGAGCCAGGTGTAAGCCTGCTCCCCACAAACGAAGTATACATCAGGGTGGGTAAGCAAAGGTGGGCTACTAGTAGTGTTTAATCGATAGGTATAGTTGCAACTGCTCTGTCCCACTGGAATGTTCCCAGAACCTTCGACACAGAAACTAGCTGCTGTATGAACCACAGGTACAGGCAAGGCTTTGTCTTCAGTGATATTTCGGGTATGGAAATATTTAAAATATTCAGTAACATTGAACCCCTGAAAATCCAACATTTCATTTTGCAGCCATGTGGCATTCTTGTTTCCCTCATAAACATTCATGCAAGCATGTGGATGTAAGGTACCCTCCTTTCCTCCTGTCCCAGGTGTATAACCTTGGTGTACTACTATGTATTCCAACACTGCCTCATAATCAGATTCCATAATATTCATAGCATCAGTATGATAATGTATATACACCATGGAAAGCAACAGGAACCATGCCTCACAACTACTTAGATATGACAGTGGTAAAGACACCAGAAAATCATTCTTGTGCATAACTGAGGGGAGTAATCCACATACCCAGCAATTCGTGGCATTCGTCGTATTGTGTACCTGGTGAAGCATTTGCAGGAAGGCATTTTCGACATTTGTCTGTCTATGCCTCTGTTTATGTGGGGGCAACGTAATGAACAGATGCTCAGGTGAAGCCGGGGTAGTCCCTATCAAGGTGTTCACAGGATGCTGTTCTTCTAAATACCATACTACTCCAAACAGAGTTATCATTACTATGATGATGAACACTACCACTACTATCTTACTCTTAATAGACCAGGTAGACAACACAGGACCACTCTGCCCTGGTGGTGGTGCCGCTAGGGGCTGTTCTTCTACCATGACAGCACGGCCAAATGGGAACATGAGAAAAGCCTTAAGAACTGGAGCCACAAAAATACAACCGACCAGAGGGGCACAAGTTACCCAGCGTCCTTTTTAGAGCCTCGCTGGCAAGCTCCTATCGTTCATCAACAATGGTGCTTTGAAGCACTCCCTTGTGGGGGTCACGCGATCGCGGCCCTTGCTGGAAACAAATCCTTCTTCTCGCAGGATAGGACACCTTCCCTCCTGGGCAAGTACCCTCAACGATCCTGTCCAGGGTCTCAGGCAGTGCAGCACTGTTATTTACCCTAAGCTGACGCAGGCACCACAGACGTAGTACCTATACCCTAATCTCAAGTCCTTCCCTCACTCCTGAACTGTCCCTCTGGCGCACTGTCCTTCTTTCGTGGGTGCAGATTGTACCAATCAACTCCAGGCACTGTTTCATCAACAAAAAGTGGTTGAAACTCAGGCTCAGAAAGGCAGGAGGACTCAGGTGCCTGTGAATCAGATGGGAGAGAAACTGGGGCTGCCCTTGTCTCCCGAGGGACCGCCTCGAGCAGGGCGGCGTCACTCTCTGCTTCCGTCTGCACCCCCCTTAGCTGGGCGTCAGAGAAGGGAACAAAGCGGGGCACCCTTTCTCCTTCTTGATCAGCAATGCCATTGAGCACCCACTTGTCGTAGGGGAGTGGGAGAGGAATCTTTTTGCAATGATTACCATGCACCCAATTTTTCCGCCATCGAGTTTCACTGCTGTTCGGGTGGCAAGGAGGCCCAACAGGGGGCCCTTCCAGCAGGGCTCCAGGCAGTTCTTCCTCTAGAAGTTCTTGACAAGAACGTAATTTCCAGGCTGTAGCTGATGCCCGGGCCCCTCTGGTACCAGCTGCAGTGTCTCCGGAATCTGTTGATGAAGAGAACAAAGATCTTTAGTTAACTCATACAGATAGTCTATAAGCAAAGGGTGCTCTATCTCAGAGAAGCGCTTTGGCCTTGGAACGCCCCAGATATTGGCAGGGCGACCAAACATTACCTCATACGGTGACAACCCTGTCCTAGAGTGTGCCGTCGCCCTGGTGGATAACAAGGCCAGGGGCAACGCATCTGGCCATCGCAATCCTGTGCTTTCCTGTATCTTTGCTAACTTCAGTTTGAGAGTACCATTGTACTTCTCAACCAGACCTGCTGACTGGGGGTGGTTGGCTGCATGAAACTTCTGCTTGATGTGCAGACCTTCGCACACCAGTTGGATGACCTTGGAATTGAAGTGACTTCTGTTGTCACTCCAAATCACACGTGGCAATCCGAAGCGCGGGAAGAACTCTTTTAGGAGTGCCTTCGCCGTCGCCATAGCCGTATTCTCTTTAGTGGGGTAAGCTTCAATCCATTTACTGAATGCACAAATCACTACTAGCACATACTTCAAATTGTTGTCTCATTCCATTTCGATGAAATCCATCTGGAGGACCTCGAAAGGGAAGGAAGGCGGTGCAAAATTACCAGAGGGTGTAGGAGTACCTTTCCCAGGATTATGTGTCATACAAATCATACAGTGTGTCACTAAATGAGTGGCTACCTTGGAAATATTGTTGTTCTGCCACACTGGGTCCAACACCTTACATATTCCCTTGGCGCTAATGTGGGCTGGGCCATAGGCCATGGTAACCACAGGAAGTACATAGGCATTAGGTAACATCCATCGCTGTTTCTCGGACTTATCAGTCCAGCACCCATCCTCATCCAGACGCCTGTACTCTCCTGCCATATTGCCAATTCGTCTAGGGTTGCCTTACTTTGTATCTCTTTGACACTTTTTACTGTATCCTCGAACGGATCACTGACAAAATATCGAAGGTCAAAAAATCGACCTACAAAAATATCGGAGCAAGAATATCGATGTCAACAATATCGATATCCTATCTACAACATGGTAAGTACAAAAATATCGAAAAAAATATCGATGTCAAAAATATCGTTATCAAAAATATCGTTTTTTTTTGTTAAAAAAATATGTAAAATAAACTAAATAATACTTATAAATAAAATAAACATAGTTAAAAATATTTTATAATGTTTAAAATTAATAAGTAATATATATAATTTAATAAAACATTAATTAAACATATACATATAATATATAATATATTAACTTACTTAATAATCAGTTTTAATAATTATTTTAATACATTATAAATTAATAAAAAATATTATAAATTACAAATACATCTATACACATAAAACAATAACATAAATAAAAATTAAATAATTATGTATAACAAATTAAAAAAATTAAATTTACTTTTAATATTTTTAAAATTAATTATATACTACATTAACTAAAATAATACAAAAAATATTAAATAGCGGAGGGAATAAAACTACTATTTCAACTCCCAAAAAAACAACAGTAAGAAAAATGTTGGATAGTGTAGAGGTTAAAATTACTATTCCCACTCTAGAGAGTGCAACAGTAGGGAAAACGTTGGATAGCGAGAGGGTAAGAATTAATATTCCCACTCCAGTGAGTGCAACCGTAGAGAAAGCGTTGGATAGCGTAAGGGTAAAAATTACTATTCCCACTCCAGTGAGTGCAACAGTAGGGAAAGTGTTGGATAGCGTAGGGGTAAAAATTACTATTCCCACTCCAGGGAGTGCAACAGTAGAGAAAGCGTTGGATAGCGGGAGGGTAAAAATGAATATTTCCACTCCAGTGAGTGCAACAGTAGGGAAAGTGTTGGATAGCGTAGAAGTTACAAATAACATACTTATAAATAAAATAATTTTTTTAAATAATTAATGAATTAAATAACTGTAAACTATTTACCAATATCAATAAATAATTATTAAAAACATAATTACCAATAGAAAATGTATTAACAATAAATTAATAATAAATACCAATAAATAATCATTAATAAATATTAATTACTAAATAATAAATATTGAACAATAAAATATTTTTAATAACAAAAAATAAATTATTAAAACTTAGGGGCCCATTAGGATGGCGGGCGGAAGCACCACCGCCGTGCTGGCGGATGCAAAAACCACCAGTTACCGTCCGCCCGCCACAGCACACACGCCCGCCCAATTAGGATGTGAAAAGTCAGCCAAACACCGCCCGTAAGCCAGCTACGCCGTCCGCCATCAAAGTGCGCCCGTTCACGGAGCGGCGCGGCCTAATGGAGACACACCGCCCGACGAAATCACGTACCGCCCGGCGTACAAATTACGATGCCAGAACCAAACAGTTCCCCCGGCTAAGAGACACCGCACGTGAAAGCAAGGCGGAAAACCGAACGCACAGTACGGATAGCAAAGAGGCGGACCCCCCGAGCATGAATCCAGCACTGCAGGCCCTCCCCATGCTCTACCTGATGCAGCACCCAGGAGTCAACGCACCGCGGCGACGCAGGTAGGCAGACACACAACAGGGGCACGCAAACAGCGCACACAGTGCAAGGGCGGGAAAACTGTATATGGCCCCCCCGACACCCCTGCGTGGACACGACACATCCACCACTGCACCCACACATGCGCACAACGCAGAGGCCAACGGCAGCGCAATGCATGCGCCGCACACAAACAACACAGGGTCACAACCAAACACCACACACACCAGCACCACCCAGAACGCACATGTCACGTGACAGCCCTGCCACAGTCATGTCCCCAACCGGCAATTCACTGTTGCCAACCTGACGTCACACAAGTGACCCGAACATGTCAGTGACGTCACGCCAAATTAGGACACACCCCTGTGTGCAAAACACGGCGAAGCACACAGCGGCGGCAACATCACCCAGCAGAATATGGACCCCGTCGGCAAAAGGTACGCCAGTACCACACAGAAACACCGATGCCACCCTGCACCCAATAACAAGACATGCAATACGTAACATCAAAGATACCGGGGACAGACAACAGGTGGTACCAATTATAACACAAGGCCCAACGTATAGCGGAAACGCAGCCTGCCGCCCACACACGGGAGAGGAGACAGCACTGAATGACCTTCCATTCCCACTCTGAAACCACATCCCGACTAAACAAGCCGGAGAAAACAGTCATTGCACCAAAAAAAGCCCAACACAGGCATGCAGAGGGAAGCGGCCACAGGGCAGATAGCGCATAACACCAAAGAACATTCAGAACGGAAAAAAGAAATGATAACACTCCCCCATGTGGTTCACATGCAAGTTATCTGGAAGGAGTCAGACACCACTGACCTTGACCATTCAGAGAAGCATGTGGGATGAGGGCCCGTGTCCTCCGCACAAGCTAACATAACACAAGTCCTGCCTCCCTACGACCATTACAGAATTCCCAGCAACGTCGGAGGTTGCACCCTGCAGACTGCACAGACAGCCGGAGCACGCCACCACAGCGCCCTGCAGCAAAATGGCACTTGCACCACACCTACCCAACTACGCCGGACAGATTAAGCTGTACAAACATAACCTGATACAGATATTGGGATGTGACAATCTGGCCTTGCTGAACGTAAGTTACCGACTAACTTACCGCATCGCATTGTTCAGCTGCGTCATCCCCGTCTTCTACTGTCGGAGGTGTCCCTTCTACTATCCTGTGGATTTATGTCTCTCCAACCCGGCATGTCCAAGGGCGGACCTGCTACAACTATTCAACCCCCTGGACGTCCACGACAGGGTCTGTTCAGCCTATGGGGGCATGGCGTATGTGGCTACTATCGGACCCACACTGCAATGGGACCACTGTGCCTCCACACGACGGATAATGGATCACAGTTACATCGAATGTCATCCAACATGTCCCATCATGCTCCTACAAGGGACAACTCACGACCAACACCTTGACAGCCACCATCAGCTACATTGGATGGCATCCATGTTTACCACCAATGCCATGGAAGCCCTGCTGGAAGGTATTGCATACCTGACAACCTGTCAATTCGTCGGGCCCCGCCGCCATACCCCCAATTGAACAATGATGTCCCACACCATACCCATGCATGGCCTCCGCACGGACTGGGCAGTTACCAGTACAACAACTATACCATACAACCTGCAACTGACACCACACCATCAACTACACTGCAATGACATCGGATATATTCGGGACATGCACTCTGTTCCTCATCACATCCAGTAACTCTGCATGAACAGGGGGAGGCAGAGGCATGGGATTTGTGTATGGCAACCACATGGACAGAACTGCACGTACAACCATGCCATAATATGCATCCTGCGCCCATGAACATATGCACCGGTCAGTGGACAGTAATCGTCCGGCTGTAGTATGTGAGAGCTGTCACCTCACCTCCCCCTGAACTTCCGTGCCAGGACCTTTGCATGGACAACAAGTGCATCCACCAACAACATGACCCCAGCGACTGTGACATGTCCAGTAGCCACCACATCGCAACAACAAGTGGGACGCCGTTGCATGCACGTAAGTCCATGCCCTGATGTCACCTCCACGCACGTGTGTATGAGTAACTATAGCAGCAAACCTGTAACATGGAACTGAGATGCACTGTGCCCATGATGACAAGCGGACTGGTAGGCTAAATGTATACTGTCTGTGTCAAAGTCAGCAGCACCTCAGTAAGTAGCAAATGTACATTAGCACAGCAACGGCTAAGCAGTCGTAACTCTGAAGCCCACATCCCACAGTCAACAACTAATCACATCTACCCCTACACCCTATGCCATGTGTAATCATGCTGAGTATATCCTCCACATGCATTTTGCTGCCAGTAGTGTCCACTATACTGCATCACAGAGGACATAAGTACCAATACATGTCTAGAAGCAAAAATGTGTCTCTGCTGATTCATTTCACAAGTACGAATGAGAGAGGATGAGAGTGTGAGAAGTACACGGCAGTTGTGAGATGACCATGTAGTCCACTGTAATTGGATGTCAACGCAAATGAGTAGCACAACTGTGGAAGACACACATGTGTCATGTGAAGCGGGAGTCACGCATGGCTCAGGTGGGTGGGTGTGACGGGTAGGTGCGCACATGCAATGTTGAAACACGCTGTGTTGGGAGGATACAGGAACAGTACATTGGCGCTCTCCTGGGAATTTGTAAAGACCACCTGTCTGGGGATGAATGTGAACTCGTGTGTGCACAACAGGCGGGCACACGATCAATGCTGCATCAAGTGTAGACGTCAGCCCACCCTCCGTGGACATGCTGGATACTGCTGTGCGTCCGCAAGGCTCTTGCCAAGGCACTCACATCCCCTGTCGACCAGGTGTATCCACAACATTGTCCACCTGCACAGGCAATCCAGGACACGGGATGGCAGTGGAGCATGGTGGGTGAGAGGTCATGGCGCGCTCCTCCTGGTCACATCACGCAGGCAACACATCCCCAATGTGTAGTATGGCACAAGTCATATGGAAGTAGTGGGGGGACGCACACATCACGAGCAGTAGTGACGTCACGGAAGGTGGCTCGCACCATCCCACCCATTGCCTAGATCTCCACACACGTTACATGCCATTGCAACAGAGAAGCCAGCGCGTGCACAAGCAGCTCCGAGCTCGCCCCAGAGAGGCCAAAGAGTGAATGTGTGGGTCCATGAGCTCCAGTTGGACGCGGCCTGGGCCGCTAGGGCAGCTACAGCCTCTGTGTGTTGCAGGTGGTGTATCCGGACTGCGGAGCCTGTCATGCATTGTCAATGTTGCCCGGGTCTCGAGTCGGGGCACCACGCAGGTGGACGGCGTCCCGCCACATATCATACCGTGAGACAGACCACTTGTTCAACTGGACCCACACATACACTCCTTGGCCTCTCTGGGGCGAGCTTGGAGCTGCTTGTGCATGCGCTAGCTTCTCATGTGCAAATGCATATTGGTGTGAGCGAGGGGAGGCCATGAGGACAGTGTAAAAGATAACTGTTTGACTTTCAGTTAGTTTAAGGAATGCCCCTGATGTGGTCAGAAAAAGACGTGTCTCGTGTGTATTGCAACTAGTAGATAAGCCGATGACCTTCCCATGTCTTGCATGTAGCCCCGCACCTAGCCCCGCACACTCGACACATCAAAATGAGTACCAGCACCACATTCTTCCCATTCGAAGCACTGACTGGGGGTGACAACCATTGGACAGTCTTGTGTAGTCCACCCACGCGTACATGTGGGCCCTCCATGATCCATGTCACCTGCGGCAAAGTGATGTCATGGACAATGACGGTAGTGAGCAGAGCTGTCTGCCCCACGCACAGATGGTGCATCAGCTCAACAGACCCAGCACTGAGGGCAGCAGGGGTCAGATGTGCAGGGGCAGCTGTGCCTGTTGTGAAGGCACATGCATATAGACAGCACATCGTCCAATGTGTAGTCTGCCCACATCTACAGTCCATTGTCAGGCGGACCTAGCAAAAGATCACAAGACAACACATCTGTGTGGGTGTACCCACTGTGACCAACACTGCGCAACAATCAACGTACCCGCCCTGTGCATGGCCCACCCCGCAACGGAGGTCACATTCAGTGCCACTATCTCACACACACATCCCTGTCACGAGGCATGGTGTGTCCAATAGACAGGACTGAGTGAGCGCCCATCCGGAGGGTCCTGAACAGGAGACACATGTAACCCACTAGGCAGTCTGTGTTGTCACCTACTGGCATTGTGCAGTCAATGTGCAGGCCAGGCCTGCTGGGACTGAGAAGGGCAGCATGGCCCCAGCCTGACATTCACACGACCAACAAGTGCACTGAGACCTGCATTGCCAATTGGCTGGGTCACTGGATGTCTGACATGAAGTTGCCATGTACCACCACTCGGGAGGGACAGACAGGTCAAAGCGCCCGAGAGCACACATACCCATGCCACCTGCAGTCAGCATGGTGAGCAGTGGATGTTTGAACACCACAGGCTCTGACTCATAGTGCTGCGGATCAACGACATGTGTGTCACCCACATGCACCCACACACACACTGCAGCTGTCTCCCACACACAAATTTCGCAAGGAATAGCCATGTGCAGTGTGCGTGGAGCTCGGAATCCAGGATCTCCAGCTCCTCGCTGGTGAGTGGACCTGGACATGTCCTCAGCGTCATCGACGTGTAGGTGGAGAGGTGGCAGCAGCATGTGTTCTCGAGGGGTGCCAGGCTGCAGTTCCAGGTAGATGTGGTAATGCCTGTCCCACTCACACACACATATAACCCCCTGGGTCAGTTACAGTGGGTCCAAGCTGCTGCAATCCGTGTACCATGTCTGGCAGCTTCAATTGCAGACGTTGGCCTGCTCCCAGCTGGCCCGGGACGCTTCCCTCCATAGTGGAACACGCAGGGTGCAACCGCGAGGGACATTGGAGTTGGCCGTAAGGGCCTGGACCATGGCGGGTACAGTCCGCTGATGCCATGTGCACCACACAGTATGATGTGCGCACTGCATCTGCAGGTGTGGCCATGATTTGTGTGTGGGTGCAGGTGCACAATGGACGGGGCCACAACATGCTGTGTGCATAGGCAGGGACGGCCAGTGGCCAGCCTCCACATGTCTGTTGGCACATCATCATGTACACATTGGCATGGGTGCATGGGATATGCATATGCACACACATGCCATCTTTCACTATGTACATCTGCCACTTGGCACGTGCAATGTTACGTGTCACTTGTGATGTGTATTTGCAAGCACACAGCCGTGTTGGCATGGGGCTGTCAATGTGTACACCTGTCAATGTTTCTGGAGGTGTGATCCGTACAGTGCTGTACATAGGGTGCAGTGGTGACACCAATGACTGTCTCATATCCCCTCGTGCCACAGGTCCCACTTGTTTTGGCCGCTCAGCCTGTGTCCATAGCGTTGTTGGTGTGTGCCATACTCACCCAGCCTCGGAAGCAGTGTGATGCACAGCAGCAAGTCATGTTGCCGCGGTGTTGCCGCTTGCCGAATATGCAGTCTGTTACCATCAGCATGCCTTACAAGTCATTGAGGCCTAGATCCCCATGTGCATGCTCATAGCAATGGTGTGTGTCACTGCCCATTGCTATTGGTAGGGGACCTGTGTAAGTGTATTGTGGCTGTGCTGTCCCTACTTGTCAGCTGTTCTGTGATTCAAGTGCTTGCTCAGTCATTTTTGTTTTGTGTATGTGAATATGCCATGTGGCGTCTTGCTTTGACATGTGTCCACTTCCATCCTTCCTAGGCGGAGACCAAACATTCATCGCCCCTACCAATTGCTGTCAGACATGGAGGATGTAGAGGTCATCCGTAAATATCGTCTGGACCGACCCACCCTGCATCGTCTATGTGCCATGTTGGAACCCCACCTCCGTCCTCGCAGGGTGTATCCAACAGCATTCACCCCCACGGCTAAGGTGATGGCTGCACTGCATTTCTTCGCCACTGGGTCATTCCAACACACAGTGGGCAGTGGAGGTGGGATGTCCCAGCCCATGTTCAGCATGGTGCTGAGGGATGTACTGTCAGCTATGATGCTGTACAGGAACAGATACGTCCGATTCCCCAGGGCTCGTGAATTGGCGGCAGTGAAGGGTGCTTTCTATGCCCTTGGACGGATCCCCCACGTCGTTGGTGCTATAGATTGCACCCATGTTGGCCTTGTTCCACCACAGGCCACTGAGCAGCTCTACCGCAACCGGAAGCACACGCACTCCCTGAATGTGCAAGTGGTGTGCCTTGCGGACATGGTGATTTCCCACGTGTGTGCCAAGTTCCCAGGATCGGCACATGACGCGCACATCATGCGCAACAGCATCCTACCACGACTGATGGCCAATCTGCAACCGGACCGTGGCTGGATTGTCGGTGAGTATGTGGAGTAGTGTAGCGTGCTGGCTGTGCGATGCTGTCTTGTGTCCAGTTGGAATT
Organism: Calotriton arnoldi; assembly: GCA_963921515.1. Lineage (NCBI taxonomy): Eukaryota > Metazoa > Chordata > Amphibia > Caudata > Salamandridae > Calotriton > Calotriton arnoldi. The sequence continues at coordinate 1,470,462 of CAWUFW010003175.1, read as the reverse complement.
GCAACGGTTCTCTGTGTCCCTCACACCCAGGTGACTCTGCTTACCCGAATGGGCCCTGGCTGCTCAGCCCATTGCGACGTCCTGGGAGCCCAGCTGATGTCCACTACAATGAGGCACATGGGAGGACCAGACGTGTGGTTGAGAGTACCTTTGGCCTCCTCAAGTCCAGGTTCAGATGCCTGGACCGCACCGGGGGTGCACTGGCGTACTCCCCACAGAAGGTGTGCTAGATAATAGTGGCTTGCTGCATGCTGCACAATCTGGCTATTCGCAAGCAGATCCCCCTAATTGTGGATGACGGAGATCAACCAGGGCCCCAGCCTGCAGACCAGGACAGCTCGAGTGAAGAGGACAGTGGAGAGGAGGAAGCTGTGAATGTGCGTCAGCAGCTCATCGCCGGCTACTTCACTTGACGGTGAGTGTCCATGTACGACGGCTGATGTAGCTGTAGTTGTGCAGGTGTATGTGTGCTCTGTCATGGGGGCCTTTTGTTCACTGAGTGCTGTGTGTCAATGGTCCATGTCCAGGTTGGTATGCCACTGGCAGCGGCTGTAGCAGTGTGCCCTGTTGCTCTGTGTGATGTGTGTACATTGCTTGTAGTTGGTGACAAGTACTGTGTGATGAGTGTGTGACACACTCATTGAATGTACTCTTGTTCTGTTTTTCACCCCTAGGTCCCTACAGCCTCTCCTGTCCCATCGACATACCACACAGCAGATGCATTTCTGCTCATGGTGGCGATTGCACATCGTTGAATAAACCCAGGACACATGAAGCAGATTGTGAACAAGGTGTATTTATTTACAGCGGTGACATGTGATTGTGTGCAAGGTGATGACAAACGTGGTGCATGCTGTGACAATGAGTTGACGGTCATGGCTGCGTGATGGTCAGGGTGTACCCATGAAGTTCCATGTCCACAGTCCAACAGACACATGCCATTCACATGGCAGTGTGGGGTAGGATCGTAGTACAAGTCAATGCAGTAGGTGGTCAAGGTGGCTGGCTGACTCACTGGCGTTTGGTGCGTGCGAAGTCCTCTCTGGACACCTGTTTCCTCTTCGGACGGCCCCTTCCACGTTTGGTAGGGGGGGGTGTGTTGATGTGCCGCTGGTGGTGGCTGAGGAGTGCTCACTCGCTGTGGACGCAGGGGAACGCGATGCTGCACGACCCTGCGCCACAGCAGCTGGTGGCGGAGGTGGTGTTGCTGGCCTTTCTTGTGCCCTCACCACCACCACCAGCTGGCCCATTAAGTCCACAAGTTGGTCCATACGGGTCACGAATTGTCCCATATGGGCGTCCATGGACCTCAACACCCCAAGGACCTCCCGCGTGTCGTTAGCCGACCTGGCCCATTGTCCTTGGGCCTCTTCATAGGCCCCAAGGACTCTGGCGATTTGCGGCAGGGCTTGGCTCCCAGGCTCAGATGGCGTTGGCCTGGCCCTGCTCCTCGTACCAGTACTGCTGCCACCGACCTGCCCACTAGCCACATTGCTCACCACGGTCCTCGCTGTGGCTCCCAGGGTGGAGCCCGACGGCCGTGCCACCGCTTGCGCAGGGGCTGTGGCCAGGGATGGCGTGGTGGTGGTGGTGGTGGTTGCGGCGGTGGTGGTGCTTGCGGCGGTGGTGGTGGTTGCGGCGGTGGTGGTGGCCGCAACGACCGTGGCAGCAGGGGTCTGTGACTGGTCAGCAGCCCTGGGTCATGGGTTGGTGGGCAGGAGGGGCCCTGGGGAGCAGTTGTGCCCTGCCACTCCAGATGGGCCTGCTGGGTGGTCTGTGTCCGGAGAGGTGTCCAGCTCCTCTACATCCGTGAGTCCGGGTCGGGGGCTTGCGGACTGGCTGTGCTGGCTGCTGTCACCCTCTCCAGCATCCAGCAGTTCGGCACCTGTGGGGAGAATGAGATGGGTCATTGTGTTGCACCTAGCAAAGTATGTATTGGTTGTCTGACATTCACAGTTCGTGCACTGTCGTGCACAGGTTTCCCAGTGGCGTGTGTGTGGATGTACGATGTGTGTATGCGTGGGCTAGGCAATGGAACTGTGTGATGTGGACATGTGGCATGGGACGGATTAGCAATGCCGATGGGTGTGTGTTTCTATGCTCCTACATTTTGTGGCTCGGGTGTATGCGTGCTCCAGGACCATCGACGATGTTGGGTTGAACGATGGTTTAGGGGGAAGGATGGAACGCTTAGGAACGCTGATGCCAAAAGGGGGTACAGCCCCCTAAACGCTCTTGGGTTGAAATATGCTTTTGGGGTACATACTGTGAGTAATGGGTGCAGAACGTGACATGTGTTCTGGCAACATGACAGTGCATAGACAAAGGTGTGCGTCTGTCTCACATGCCCGGAATATCTGCTGACTGTTATCATTCATGGACATCACATTGGTAGCATTGTTGTGAGTTCGTGCTTGTTGTGTGCCACACGACGTATTGCAGATGGGCCAAATCCTTTGTGTGCGTGCTGCCCTGGTACATGTGCATCAGTGCTGTGCTCTTGGGGTGTTGACTATATTATGTGTGTTGTTACTCACAGTGTGATGTGCGCTTCAGTCACTGCAGGCACATGATTTGTCATGGGCAGGTATCTTTGCATGACTACTGTATGAGGGCCAGCTGTTCGGATGACATACCTTTCATGACACTGTGGCTGAGAGATGAGATGGTTGATATGTTGAATGTGCATTGTGTGCCTGTGTGTTTCATGGGTCCAGTTGTCTTTGTGTGCAATATTGTGGTTCCAAGCTGTTACTTCTAGTATGGTCTGTCTTACGTGGGCGTTGTTGTACGATGTGTGGGTGACAGGCAGTGAGGACTACATGGACAGGACTTCGATGGTGTTGCTGATGTGTGTGATGGGTGGCACAGTGCCTGCCATGTGGGTCTGTGCTCCAGTGGGACTTGTGCATGCAGACGTGGCTCCTTAGGTGTTGCTGTATCTGTGATGGGTCATGTGGGGTTTGACTCTGTTGAACATGTCCGTGTGCACATTGGTCTCATGATTGTGACTGGGAGCAGTGCTGCGTGTTCCTCTGCTACGTGACGTGTCCCATGTGTCAGTCGTAGTACAGTCCTCATGCCTACAGACGCCCCGCCCTGTACATTTTCCCCACCTACAGGTTGTTTCTGAGTGCGCAATGCAATGGATGCCACATGGTACTGGGAGGGAGGGGTGCTCCACCTTGCTGGTCTGTGGGAGTGGGAGCCTGGTGGGTGTTTTACTTCAGCTGTCCCCCTCCGACCCACTGTCTTTGTGTTCCGGCTACTTACCTGTTACTTGTCGGTCAGTGCAGCTATGGCGGACACATGGATGTGGGGTGTGCTCCACCTTGCTGGTCTGTGGTAGTGGGGGCCTGGTGGGTGTTTTACTTCAGCTGTCCCCCTCTGACCCACTGTCTTTGTGTTCCGGCTACTTACCTGTTACTTGTCGGTCAGTGCAGCTATGGCGGACACATGGATGTGGGGTGTGCTCCACCTTGCTGGTCTGTGGTAGTGGGGGCCTGGTGGGTGTTTTACTTCAGCTGTCCCCCCTCCGACCCACTGTCTTTGTGTTCCGGCTACTTACCTGTTACTTGTCGGTCAGTGCAGCTATGGCGGACACATGGATGTGGGGTGTGCTCCACCTTGCTGGTCTGTGGTAGTGGGGGCCTGGTGGGTGTTTTACTTCAGCTGTCCCCCTCCGACCCACTGTCTTTGTGTTCCGGCTACTTACCTGTTACTTGTCGGTCAGTGCAGCTATGGCGGACACATGGATGTGGGTGTGGGGAGTGCTCATTCTGGCGCATCTGGAGTACAAGGGGACCTGGTGGAAGTTGCGGTGCTGGCTGACTGTACACATGCCCCCATGGTTTTGTTAGTTGGTAGCTTTGGGCTGAGTGTGTGTGAGTGTCTGTTGCATGTGTGGGTGATGTCTTGTGTATTGTGTACTGGACATGGGGGTGTTTGTCCCTAGGAGCTATGGCATGGTGGTAGTGCATGTGATTACATAGCGGTGTGCTGGTATACGTTTGTTTGTACTTACCAGCCTCCACTCCCCCTGGTAATCCGGTGAGGATCTCCGGATGTATGATGACTCGCACCTTCTCCTCCCACGCCTTGAAGGTCTTGAATAGCGCGGGATTCCCTCCGCCAGTCCTGGCAGCCAGCTCTCGATTTTTGCTCTCCTTCTTCTTGACCACGCTTTTGAGGTCGTTCCACCTTTTGTTAATTTCTCCTCTGTTGCGTGGAACGTTCCCGACTGCATTGACCTGGTCTACGATCCTGCTCCACAACCGGTTTCTGGTGGATAGTGGTGTCTGTTGGACCTGGTTGCCATAGATTTGTGGGTGCACCTTGACGATCTCGTCGACCATGACCGTCAGCTCGGTGGAAGTGAACTTGGGCATTCTGTGTGGTGCCATGGTGTGTGTTTTGGTGTTTGTGGTGCTGGTGCGGTGTGTGGTGTGTGATGTGCAGGGGGTTTGTGTGGCCGGTGTTTGGTGGTGGTGGTGGTGATGGGTGTGATAGGTGCGTGTCTGTGGTGTGCTGCTGTCCTTTCTGTCTCGCTGTGTTGTGTGCTTTCGTCCTCAGTTTGTAATGTTGCAGGGGGTTGTGGTCTGTGAAGGGGCTGGTTTTGTACTTACCTATGTGGGTGTGTCATGATGGTCTGTTGTTTTCAGGTGTGTTGTGGCTGGTGTTCTGGGATTTGTAGTTGATTTCTTTGTCCAGGGGGGGGGTGTGTTTCCGGGATGTGTACTGTGTTTGGGTATTTGTGCGTGGGTTGCTGTGTGGACTTGTTGGCCATGTTGTGTGTGTTTGTTTTTGTCAGCGGATGATTTCTGTGCATGGACGTGGCCGCCAGAGCTTCCGCCATGTCCATTTTCGTCACTGTTGTTTGCGCTGGCGGGCGGTGTATTTGTGGATTTTCCGCGCTCATGTCGGTACGATCCTAATTTCACGGGCTGTGTCTCGGTCGTCAGGGCGGGCGGTTTTGGGTTGTCGTGCGTCTTTCCGTCCGTGGCGGGCGGATGGACTTAGACTCGGACATGGGCAGGCGGTATTTTCTGTTTATTTTCCGCCTCCGGCGGTTTTCGGTTCGCGGCATCGTAATTGCTCGGTCGGTATTCAGACGGTGTAGGCGGGCGGAATTTTACCGCTATGGTAGATGGCGGATTTTTTACCGCCCGACATCGTAATGGACACCTTAATTACCAATTAACTAATATTGAACAATTAAATGCTTTTTTATACCAAAAATAATAATAATTAAACATTAATTATCAATTAATAATTACTTCTTAATATATTAATTAAATGTATCAATAAATAATATTTAATTACCAATTGATGATAAAACAACAATAAATTAATTTTTAGAACCCAAAAATTCTAATTAAAAAAAATTACCAATTAATAATTAATGTCCAATAAATTAATTATCAATACCCAAAAATAAATTTAATAATTACTTAATTAGATTTCAATTACTTCCAAAAGTATTCCCCTATAAACGCACAACACACTCCAATAATAAAATAATACACTTAACATAATGATCAATTAATCAATTAATAAAAATTAATAACCAATTAATAAAAATTAATTACCAATTATTAATTAATTAACAATAATATCATTATCAATACCAATTAATTAAAATAAATTATAACTTAATTACAATTAAATTACTTCCCACCCTATTCCCCTATAAACCCACAACCCGCTACAGAACTTAAACGCGAAATATAATTAAAATAAATTTATAATTCCTAAAAATTAATAATTAATTTAGTATAATTAAATTACTTCCCACCCTATTCCCCTATAAACCCACAACCCGCTACGGTACAAAAAAAAACAATAACTTAAAAAAAACATTATTAACATATAAAAATTGTATACATATATTTTTAGACAAGTAGAACACTTAACAAAAACACATATAACACATACATATTAAAAACATAACAAAATACATAACAATAATACAAATATCGATATTAGTAACATCGATATATTTGATTTCGATATTACTAACTTCAATATTACTTACATCGATATAAAAAAATTCGATATTACTTACCTTAGGGTCGATATTCTGTCCCTTCGATATTGTGACTTCGATATTAGTGTATGTCGATATTTTATTTTCGATATTTTGACTGCTCACCTCCTCGAACATTCCATTGTCTGGGACCCACCTAGCCGGACCTGCCACAAACATCTTTTTCATCTTTGATCTCGCTGTCTCTTTAGCTGTTTGATCTGCAAACGCATTTCCTCTACCAACATCATCTGTTATTGCTTTGTGGGCACTACATTTTATTATCGCTAACCTTTTGGGAAGTGTTAGAGCTGACAAGAGTCTATGTATCAATGGGCCATTCTGTATTCGTAATCCATGTGATGTTAAGAATCCTCTCTCCGCCCAGAGGCGTCCAAAATTATGGGCGACCCCAAAGGCGTACTGGCTGTCAGTATAAATATTGACAGTCAGTCCCTCACTCAACTCACAAGCCCTAAAAAGAGCAACCAGCTCCGCAGCTTGGGCTGATTGGTATGGGACACGGGATGTCTCAACTATAGTGTGTAACGTTGTAATTGCATATGCTGCAGTGGTGGTGCCATCTGGTAGTTTGAAGCAAGAGCCATCAACATATAGTTCCCCTTGGGGTTCAGATAGGGGAACATCAGTCAGGTCTACCCGTCCTTTCGTCTCCTCTTCCGTTCTGTATACACAATCATGTGCATCTGTGTCATTGCCCGTCGAAGGGAGGGGTAGTAACGTGGCTGGGTTCAGAGTGGCACATCTTTTGATGGTAATGTGCGGAGCAAACAAGGTTAGTTCATATCCAGTCAGACGTGCACTATTAAGGTGCTGTGTCTTTGTCTTGTTCAAAAGCGTATCTACAGCATGAGGTACCATTACTGTGAGTTCAGTATCAAGAACGAGCCCCGCCGATTGTCTGATAGAAACTGCCACTGCCGCGGCGGCTCTTAGGCAGCTCGGGAGCGCTCTGGCTACGTTATCCAGCATCACAGAAAAATAAGCGCAGGGTCTTTGCTTACCACCAAAGCCCTGTGTTAGAACAGAAAGCACGCAACCGTCTGCCTCATGTACGTAAAGCAGAAAAGGCTTCTGGTAATCAGGAGTACCAAGCACAGGAGCAGAGCAAAGAGCAGCCTTTAATTGCTCAAAAGCTTGGTGGCATGCAGATGTCCAAGGCAGGGGTTCATGCACTTCTTTGGTGGTCAGGTAAAGGAGGGGTTTTGTTAGTAAGGAATAATTGTGGATCCAGTGTCGACAATACGAGGTAATGCCAATAAATGCACATACTTCACGTTGAGTCTTAGGAACAGGCATATTAGTGATAGCAGCTATGTGCTCTGGTGTTAGCTTGCGACCCTCCTTCAACAGTAGGTGACCTAAGTAGGTGACCTCCTGTCGACAATATTGAAATTTGGAAAGGGACACCTTATGGACATGACATGCCAAATGCAACAGTAATTTAACAGTGGCATCTCTGCAACCATCCTCAGTATCAGAGGCTACAAGGAGGTCGTCAACGGACTGCAATAGCACATTACCAGTGGGAAGCACCAAAGAATCCAATTGACTTTTTAAAGCTTGACTATAGATACTAGGACTTTCTGTATAGCCTTGAGGAGCACAACAGAATCTAAAACTCCTGCCGGCTAAGGCGAATGCAAACAGATATCTGCTATCTGTATGAATTGCAATGCTAAAGAAAGCATTCTTCAAGTCAATGACAGAAAAGAACTTTGCTGACGGGGGAATCATTGTCAATATCGTGGTAATGTCTGGGACTACAGGATATTGGGGCACAACTATTTTATTGACCTCTCTGAGGTCAATTACAAAGCGATAAACATCCGGGTGAGCATCAGAAGAGTCCAAGGGGGCCCTCTTAAGAATCGGAAGGATAGGGCTGTTACACACATTCGCTACTGTCTCCTCAACCACACCAGACTTAATCAAATACTGTATTATTTGCAACAAAGACCTTTCTTCTGCTTGTGAAATCTTATACTGGGGAGTATGTGGCAATACAGCATTGTCCTTAACCGTAATAGAGACTGGATGGATCTGGAGTAACCCCACATCCGTGTCTCCTGCTGCCCATAAACTACGGGGCACCTCCTTAAACTCTGCGGGGAGGGGTGCATCTTTTGTGAAGCATTGTTTTGCGCGAGCCACTTGTGGCCCAACAGTCATGTAAACACCATCTGGAGAACAAAAGATGGTGGCATGTAATCTCTTCAACAAATACAATCCCATCAAATTCTCCCCACAATTTGTCATTAACAGAAATGGCGAGTCCTCCGTAAAGGGACCAATAGTCAAAGCAGGAGGTTTGGAAATGGGGCTAACAACCGGCATGCCTGAAAAACCTACCGAAACATTGTTTTGGCCAGACAGAGCTGCCCCTGGGACCAGGGAACGAGAAACAGAGCTATTCATAGCACCCGTGTCAAGTAAGAACGTCTTGGGCGTGCCCTGTATATCCGCAGTGACATAAAGTCCCCGCTGATCTACAGGCACTGGAACCGGTCCCTTACCCTGTCCCTGGCTGTCCTAGCTGTGGGACATCCCCGTCACTTCGTCCATGTCATAGTCGTCATGATAGTACTGCCTTCCCCGGTGGTCGTCGAAATAGTTCTTGCTCTGCTGATCATACGATGTATCCTCAAACTGTCCCTCTCTGCGGCCCCCTCCCCCTCTACCACATCCTCTAAAACCCCTACCTCTCGGGGCTTCAACTTTATGCAGCAACTCCGGATACTCACTTTGCCAATGCCCCTCCTTTTTACAGTACACACATTGGTTGTACGCTACGGGTGCACCCGATGTACTGTTCCCGTCAGACCCGGATCCCTGCTGAGCGGGACCCGAACCCCTTCCTCTACCGTTCCCCCTTGCCACCTGCTGCATCAACACCCTCATCTTCAACTCCTTTGACTTTTTCTCCACCTTCTCTTTGTCCTCATTCTCCCTATGCTCGTAGTACTGTGCCATACTCAATATTACTGACAGGGAGGAGGTGGTCCAAGTACTTTCCGCTGCCTGCAACCTAGTCGCCATCTCAGGAAGCAAATTAGTGACAAACCTGTTGATGAACAGATGAACACCACCCTCCAGCGATAGATCCTGACCACTAAAATCCAGAAACACCCCTTCAAACCTAGTAAAGAAATCGGACACACTTTCATCCTTCTTCTGACGACATGCAGTCAACTTGTCCCAATCCACTCTTCTTGGCGGGATAAGGGAGTGCATGTAAGTGATAATACGTCCCGGCAAGGCTAATAGCTCCGCTTTCGGCTTCTCGCCAGGCTGGCGCTCCTTATCCCATGCCCTGATCTCATCCCATGTTCCACCCAATTCCACCACATGATCCTGCATATGCACCTGCCTCCATATATCTACTGGTACTAAAAGGCCGAAAAACAACTCTATATCAGCTAATGTCATCACTGTGGAGGAGGACGCCTCCGTAAATTCTTTATAGTACGCTGTTGGATTTTTCAGAGGGTCCGGTAACTGCCCTTTTAGGGATATTACCCCACTCCTCTTCCAAGGAGTGTAGATCCACTGTTCATGGAAATGGGCCGCCAATCGTGGGCGAGTAACAATATTATTCCCATCTCGTAACTCTGGTATTTCGGGGTGGTAAATGGGATGAACTTCAATCATGGGGAACAGTGACACTGTTGTCGGGACCTTCTGAAGCAATCTACCTTGATAACCCACCAATGTCGTCACATTACTGAAAACCTCATTCGGGGCCATATCTGTAGTATATACCCTGTCCCGAATGTCATAAATTATACCCTTGAAACACTGTTCCCACCATCCTATCAGTGTGGCCGACATATGCTCAAGAGCATGTTGCTGTATAAACGGCTCGTAATCTTTCATCACGCTCCACACATCTTCCACACTATAAATCGGATTCCGGGCCCACTGTGCAGCCTGGTCAGCCACCATTCTCTTTTTCTCATCACCCACAGCAGAGCGCACCAACACTTTATCCATGCGTTCATGTGCCGCTGCCCAATTCACTTCATGCACTCCGCGCACAGGCGTCTCGGCATTTCGCGATGTCTGAGGTAACACACCCAAAGGGGAAAGAGCAGATGAAGAAACGGGTACCATCGCGCTCAAAGACTGTGCCGCAGGAGTAAGAGGAGGCGTGACCACGGGGTCGGGAGACAGAGTAGAGGAACGGACGGCACCCGCCCCTGTAACTGGCGAAAGTGGGGAAGAAGCGGGCGGGGCCAAGGCTGAAGCAGTAGAGCTAGAAACAGAGAGAATAGGAATAACAGAACCAGAGGCCGAAGATTGAGGTGTCGAAATTACGGGATATAGCCGTTCGGGGGCATAGGGAGGTGGGGGCCGAGAATCCAACAACTCCTCAACGAAGACATCACCTTCCTCCCTAGCCACATAACACTTATCACTCTGCAATCGAAACTTCCTGTCTGCACACTCTATGCCTTTCTCGATCTTTTCTCTATCATAAGCTATTGCCTTCTGCGTTATCGTTTGTGTCTGCCCCCTCCGGGCTTGCTTCTCTGCTCTCATACGTCGTTGCGTCGCTTCCTTCTGCCATGTTCTCAGAGAATCAAACATCGACTGTCTGCTCTTTTTGGCGAACAATTTGCCCTGCAAGTAATTCAACTTTTGCTCATCAAATGTGCCAGTAAGCGGCCACTGTAGATCGACATTGTCCCTCATATATTTATTCCACAATGTGCTAAACATAATAGGGCCAATGCCATGCTTGATGTATGCATCAAAATTTGGGGTACCCTCTGGAGGCGCCGGCTGCCTTTCTTCCAATCGAGCTTCAGTGGAACAACACTGACATCCAAAACACCCTAACTTACTTAGACAAGGCATCTCAATATAAGACACATACACTGTCCCCAATGGACAAATAGAACACCAACCAACAAATGATCCAAGAACCAAATCCAAGCGGTCCAAAGCTGCACAAGACAGTCCGTAGACTGTACCAAGACAAGAAGACAGGCTCTAGCCCCAGACCTTTTCAAGAGTAAGCCGAATTTCCAGTTGGCCTGGCAGATTGTTCGCAAACAGCCCCAAACCTTTTCAAGAATGGGCCGAATTTCCAGTTGGCCTGGTAGACCGTTCACAAATACTCTGTGTCTTTTAAGGGTCCGCAAACCCACCAAGTTTAAGACAAGACAGTCCGGAGACCGTACCAGACACAGCCCGTGGGCTCGTGCCGTTCAACCATGGCGCCACATTTTCCAAGAATTCAAGTCACTCACCTGGTGAACTCAGGTCGAGCAATATTATTCTCCACTGCCGACTCTTCGGACCAAACGGTCAAATCCAAGGTTCCACCTGCTCAGGACTCCGGCCGGTGACCACTAGACGAGGAGTCGCCCGATCAGACGGGCGGGGCAGCCAAGAGAACCGGGCTCTTATCGTGTGGGGATCCCCGATCCGCCCGACCGACCGGACACCACCCCGACCCTACAACCCGATTACGGGCGAGTCGGGTCACCTTGCGTAGTCCCTATTCGGGTGCCAACTGAAGGAAGTGGCCCGAAAAGGGTCACCCGGGTTTTCTACAACCGCCTTAGAGCCTTCCCCAAAATGAAGAGTTGGTCAGACAGTGGAGAATACAAAACAATTGTTTATTACCAATACTCTGCAGAGGAGTCCAATCCGACCTGCACCCTAAGATGTCTGCCGAGGGGACTGGTCCCGCAACAGTCGGCAACGCATAATCATTCCTTCCAAGGGCCTCCCAACCACGCCCACAATGGAAATTTACCGGCTTAGGCCGAACATGAACAAAGGAGGCACAGAAGGATGGGCTACCACCTGCTAGATGGGTACACGCTATCACTATCTCAAGGTTGCCGTGCTGGATTTCGGCGTCGCCTAACGTGGGAGCAGAGCTACACACAAGGATAGGTATGCGAGGGCAGAATGGCCTATTCATTAGCAAGTCAGAAGGCAACCTTGAACAGAAAATAAAATAATAACTGAATACAGCGTTCTGCTGAGGCAAGCAATACAAATAGTGAGGCCTAATACAGACACAGCCTAATAGGGATTACAAAATACAAAATGGAGTCACACTTGCTAACTGAAGCTCGGACATGGCGGGGATAGCTCAGTGGGTTACATAACGTGAATACGAATGGTGTCTAATTTAGCTGCACACTGCTAACCTAATATAGCGTAAAACAAGTATATAACGAGAATGGGATTTTCAAATCTAACAGAGTAGGCAACCACATTTACTCGTACTAGGCCTCAAATGGCTAAAATGACACTGCCTGACATGCTGACTTGACTAGAAAGGGTTAGTGGGCATAAAAAAATTATTTCTTGACCTTTCCTTGAACACGATTTTCCTAAAAATTAATAGTTGCATACATTTTTTTCATGTATTTCCACATAATGTTTCTCCTTACACAAAGATCACTGTTAACATATGGCTAGAAATTAGTCTTTTTAATGGGGTGATGAAGAGTTCAAGTATGAAGCATTTTTAAAGAATATGAATGGTTCACTGTGCTAAATGTTTTTCTTTTCATTATATAGATTTTTCAACTTCTACATAGATCATTGTTAAGAAACTTGATATATTAGAAGGTAAGAAATTAAGTTTATACTGTAGACCTGAAGGGAATATGACCCACATGACCTTAGAATCAATACAACTTAGTTGCAAACTTAACATTGCTATCTGTGGACTACAATATTTCTGTGAGACAAGGAGTCGTACTGGTCTCATGAGAGCCTCGAAAGGAAAGCTGATTGGCTGGTTGGAAATGGAAGGAGCAACATGTTGCAAAGCTTCATGAAATGTGTAGTCTAAAATAGTGAGTGTTCCTTGAGCAGACCCAGACTTCTCCACTTCCCCCTTTTTTTCAAACCATTCTTCTATGCCATTTACCTAGACCCAGATCTAATGCCACATTGCTTTAAGACTCTACTGAGTTTCTTGAACCTCTCCTTATGAGAAGTTCTGCTTTGAATTATTTTTGATCTATTGAGCTGACTTTAATGCTGAAGCTTCATGCTTTATTCTCACTCTGTCGAATTAGAATGCTTATGGGTCCTGACTGACTCCTTTTTTCATTCTCTGATTCTTAAAATAGGGATTCTTTCTTTTATGGAATGCGCTTCATGCATTTTATTATGATTTTTATTGGCTAATATTAATTATTGATCTCTGTTCATATTTTGATAATCAAGATTAATATGAATTAACTTGTGATTAAAAAAGTTGATTTCCTAAAATAAATGATCAAATAAACCCTTTAACTCATACCAAGCTCTCTTTATTGACTGAAAATAGATTAGTGATTGTGATTATAATTTATATGATACATAGCTCTAGATCTTTTCTAAAACATCGTCAAAGGTCCATAAGATAGCAAAGTGTGATAGTAAACCGAGATTCTTTTAACTGAGAACTAATTTCCGCTTCAGAACTCTCATGAAAGACACTTCTCTTCTCAAGCTCTATGAAGAGATCAGGGTGCCCATCCTCAAACCTCCAACCTTTTTCTAGCTCCTCTCACCTCCCAATATTGGCTAATACCTCCTATCTAACGGTGTGTGAAATTCATGTGATTTCCCTTTGTGCAATTATGTGATATTTTGGGAAAATTATATGTACCACAAAACTGGCATTTAGACCTATTATAGTGTTATGTTTTAGCATGAAAATGCATCCTTGCATCAATTTTGGATACATTTTTATGAATTACTAAGAGAAATCTTGGTCAGCGGGTCCTAGCGAAGTCGAAAGGACTGAGTCTCAATTGTAACAATGCAAGTCATTCACCAATGATGTCCAGGGGCTCCCATACTGTGTATCCCCAAATGGGTAACAAAATACATATTTTAGCATTTGTGTTTTATGGTAGCAAAAAAGAGGAGCCCAGCACATACTCAGGAGAGGTGCTGTGGGCAAATGACTCATACCTCAACACAAGAAACAATAAATGACTGTCTAGTGTCTTTTCTTTTAAATGTAAAAGTACTCTAATACACACACAAACTAAATAGTATGCAAAAAAAGGCTGGCAGTTGGAAATATGTATGAGAAAACCCTGTAAATGTCCTTACAAACTACAGCAGATGTACAACAAGAAAAGGTTATCTATTAACACCCCTAAATATAGATTAGACCCTCAGTCTCGAGGAACTTTTAATGGTTTCCCTGTCAGCAGGCCCTAACTCATAGAAGCACAATACCCTCATGTGACTACATGAAAGTGCATGAATAAAAAACAAAATAGGTTTTCTTGTTTTGTCAGGCTGTCACTATACAATTCAATAGCAGAATATGAGCACCTCACGTTCAATGAAACATTTCATCAATAAGTAACCATTTCAAATGGTACCAAAAATGGTATCAGAAATATGCACTGATTTTAGCTTTCATTACCAATATGCTAATGCTGCAGGAGCATACAATAAATAAAAAGACATTTCACAAGATCCTCATTTCTGTCTTAACCATGTTGCCTAACAAACACAGTGGACCCAGCAATAAAGGTTCATTCACTCCAGAGCCTCAGACCTGTTGGTTTTTCTTTTGAACCGACCTCATGAGTGACTGGTAAATATTTTACTTTTATTTTTCCTGGAACTTTTAAAAGCACCTGCTCAGCTTTCGATTCCCTAGCAGGTGCTCCGGTCCTCCACCTGGGATATCGACTTGCAGTTCTCATGCCCTTCCTTCCATGCCTCTCTTGCCGCCACTACGCTGTGGCACCGAGCAGATGAAGCTGGCTGCTAGCCAGCATGCGTCTTCCTTGAGTAGAGAATAGGGAAGAATACAAGTTGGGAGTGCTTAGAGTTTAGGAAACCTCAAACTTCTCAAAAGCTGCATAAATTAGGCCAAGTGGCATCCCTGATCATAAGATCCCATAGGGAGGCCCTGACCTCTTAAAATGGGGAACTTCTCAAGGATGAACAAGACATGCTCCGACTCTACTGGCCCCCTGGTGGAAACCCTAGCTCACAGGTTCACTAGAGGATAAAGCCCAGTCATGCTAGGGATTTCGTTACTGCAGCCACTGCCCCCTGGCCACAAATACATATGGTGATTTTTACAAAGAACCACAGAAGTGAAACATTGAAATTATTATATTTCATTATTTTGATGGGCTGTTTTTGATGGGATTCAGTTCTTTATAATCCTAGTGGCATACTCCAGTCACCACACATGGTATTTTCAGTCCTCGTGGCCTCTAAAGTTTTAGAGGATTCTTGCAGTGATTTTGAATGATGCTTCTTACAGTTGCACATAGGTTTGGGGACCTCCTAGGTCTTTCTGCAGCAGCACACTGTGGTCCTTCAGCCTACATGCACTCTCCAACTACACTCCCCATATCATGGGCCTCCTGGCCATTAGCAGGGTACCAGTCTGACTGGTGGGACCTAATATAGTGGTCCCCTGGAAAAAGAGCAGATCCTCTGACACACCACAGATCTAATAATTCTGATGGGCCTGACAACTGCCGTTACTGGCCCATTGATGTTAAGAGGCTGGCACACCAAATCGTCATTCCCTGAACCCAAACCTCTCTCTCCATCTCACCTGAGCAGGGTTGACATTCAACTCCACCAATTCCTGTGAGTAGTTGTAGTTACCTCACCTCCAAGACCTAGAACACCCTGCCCCTCCACCTCAGGCAATCCGCGTCGCTGACCCAATTCAGGAAGGACCTCAAGACCTGGCTTTTCGAATGATTCTCTACCCAGTCCGACCAGCAGTCAACCTTCCCCAGCACCTTCAGACCCTCACGGGTGAGTAGTCGTGCTATACAAGACTATGATTGATTGATTGAGGTTTGCCCAAGGGACTTCCAGATGAACAACGTGCCCTAACAGCAAAAATGCCATGCCACACGAACCAAAGTTTCTTATTTCAAAGTGGAGCAGGGAATCAACAAAAGTTTTCCATAACATGAAAGAAGACAAAGACAGTGCGAAATCCAAAGCAAAGGCCAGCATTAATCAACATAATACTCCTAAGACAGAGTGATTTACTAAATCAAGTTCAAACAATCTTTAACAGCCCATCGACTCCTAAGTTAGTTACTGAGACCAAAATGCAAAATGAGAAGTGCACACCCTGTTAAAAAATATTTAAAATAAACAAAATTGATCATGCATAAAAATGGTGCAACTGCATTCTGGCATTGTCTTTCTTGGAAGTAAGGTTGAAACACAGAGCAAAAGCACCATGGAGGTTCCTTGCGGAAGAGAGACCAATGAAATGAAAACAAGGGCGATATTTTGGACCCAAGAGAAATGGGGTGCCTGAGGTCTCCGGCACTCAGAGACAATTGAATGTACCCTGAGTGATCACCCAAATTTTAACAAGTTTAGCTATACATGTCATTCCCACTATGTTAATCAATTGATTTTACCATTGAAGCCATTTGTCAGCATCATTCCATATGTATCACCTGTTCCCTTATGCAGGGACGTGACTTTAATCCATGGAAGCATATAGCCAGATATGTAGTCTCTTCCAAATTGTTGTGGACCAGAGATGCAGATGTGCTTCTCCAGAAACTGTCCTGTTGAACAAGAAAAGTAAAACAATTTGAGACCTAGAATCAAAGTACACCAAGAGGTTTCAGAAGGACCAAAAGATGCTGGCATGCTGCTCACTAATCACCAATCAAGTATTACTCTCAGAGACAAGTAGAATCATGCAACCAAAATAATCACCTATACAGCATCCATTGCAGACTCAGAGGCATTTTTCATTGCAATTTTTCATTGCAAAGTCTGTAGTTGACATCAAGGTTGAATTAGTTGTTTCTCGCCAGGTCAAAATTACTATGTGTTTTTTATTATATGTTTTAGTTTGTGTGCTGAGAGCACTATACTATCATTATTAATTTAATTCTCTTTGCACTGCAAATTAAATTCAATTGAGATCTGTTAATTTTTTATAACAGACGTTCCAATTTTACTTTTTAGTTTTTAGTGTAGTATCTATAGTTCATTTTCATATTCAGGGACTTTATTTGGAGGATCACTAGTCACACTTTAGATGTCTGAGGATTTACCCTTACCCACTGTTGTGTCTGGTGGAGTCTGATAATATTTAGGGATCAAATATTTGTTCATTTGGGTTCATTGTGATTCCCTCCCTGGCATCTCAAATGTAGTCCTCTCAGTCCATGACAGTTACTTATCCCCTAAAACAGCTTGATGCGCCTCGTATTGAGCCACAAAGTGTAAGTTGGGCAGTCCAAATCTGCGGGCATGGGTTAAGTAACCCCGGCTCGTGCACATAACAATGCCCCGACTTTCGTCAGCTCTTCGATTGCAAAACCACACTTGCGGCAAAGTCTATGGTGGTCCAACACACAGCGTCCGTGTCCCGTTCAAGCAGTGATACTGCCTGTCTCTCTCCCCACTGCAACCATGTCCATCACCGCTGGGGGGGCACTGCGTTGTATCGCTCCATACACCTTTTCCACTAGTTGCCAGCAGACGCAGTGCACCAGACCGAGAGGCGTGTCAGTTTGAAGCGCCGGCTGCTCCCAAATATGACCTCCAAAACCCGCTCCAAAATATGAACGAGCTCTGACACTACGGGTACACAGACGGTGAGTTTATTGAACCACCATGACGTGAGATACAATCTTCTCAGTGCGCTGTTAGTGAACCACTTGGCAGACGCATTTCGGCGGAAATGCCTTTTTCAATGCCAGTTTCCTGTGGTAAGTTTGACAGCTATGGGAATTTTGAAGTCTCGCTGATAACTCCCATTGGAGGATGTTAGGCGTCATAGAAAGAGGACTGTGATGTAAAGTAAATACTGAATGGCATCTCAAATGTAGTCCTCTCAGTCCATGACAGTTACTTATCCCCTAAAACAGCTTGATGCGCCTCGTATTGAGCCACAAAGTGTAAGTTGGGCAGTCCAAATCTGCGGGCATGGGTTAAGTAACCCCGGCTTGTGCACATAATAATGCCCGACTTTCGTCAGCTGTTCGGTTGCAAAACCACACTTATATGTATATATATATATATATATATGAAATTTCATTTCATTTAAAATTTTATTACATATATATATATATATATATATATATATATATATATATATATATATATATATATATATGTAATAACATTTTAAATGAAATGAAATTTAGTCTTGTTATCGCGCATGACTCACTCTCAGAGGAGCATCTTGGCGCTGAGCACAGCATGTTGGCAAGAATGAACACCAGAGAATTAGGGAGAAGCATTAAAAAGCCATGTTTTTAATAGCTTTTTGACTTAGCATGATCCTCACATGACCAAATAGACACGGGAAGTTTATTCCCAAAAAGTGGCACCAGGTAAGAAAATGATCTATCGCCAAATCTGACAGTGCGAATGAGAGGACTTTTTAGAAAATATTTATTAGAAGATCTCAGGGCCCGAGATGGCTGATACCCTGAAAAACTTGAAATGCAGGTAAGTAGGTAAGGCTTTGATTAGGGCTTTCCGTGTCAAGCAACATATCTTAAAGAATAAGCATTTTTTATTGGGAGCCAATGCAGGTACCTTGGAATAGGGGTCATAGAATAATGGTGAGGCAAGTTGCAGATTAACCGGGTGATAAGAGCTTGGATTAACGACTTACTTTTATCTAAGGGGGAGCCATGGAAAAATCTTCTTTAAAAGTTGGGTGGTGGCATAACAGGCACCACAGGTAGAATCCACCTGGGCTTTCATCGATAAAGACTGATCGATTTTGACCCCTAGATTTTTTACTACCTGCTTGGGGGCTGGGGCAGGGCCAGACTCAGATGGCCATCAGTCAGCTGACCATATTTCCAGGGCTTTGCCAAAATGTAGAATCTTCTTTTTTTCTCCGTTCAGCTGGAGACAATTGTTGGTCATCCATGTTGCAATATCACGCATACAGTGGGAGAACTGTGGCTGAAACTTCACTGGATTCAGGTCCAAAGGAGATAAGCAATTGAGTATCATCTGCATAGGAAACAATCTCAGATCCATACGTTCTCCGTATCTGTGCTAGAGGCGCCATATAAATGTTAAATAGCTTTGGGATGAAGCAGGAACCCTGTGGAACTCCTTTGCTGATATTTAAGGTTTTAGGCCTAAAGGAGTGAAGACAGATGTTTTGGGTTCGATTGTCTAAAAAATGCTTGAGCCAGAGTGGCGCTACCACATATGCCAGCCTCATACAGTTTCTGAACAAGAATAGAATGAGAGACCATATCAAACACTGCAGACAGGTCCAGAAGGACCAGAATAATCGTGGTCCCAGCCTCAAGAGAAAGTCTAATGTGATCCGAAACTGCCACCAAGGCTGTCTCTGTACTATGGGATGGTCTGTAACCTGACTGTGAATTATCAAAAAAATTATATTTTTCCAGAAAAGTTGACAATTGGGAGTTAACATACCTTTCTAGCATTTTGGCCAGTGGTCGTAGTAAAGAAATTGGGTGGTAGTTAGAGAGAACCTTTGGCATTTATAAAAACAAACCTAGCGAAAGGGGAAGATAGCACAGCTCAAGAAGGATAAATGGTGGATGCGAAGAGTAAAAGAACTGAGGGGAGTGAGTACCCACAAACATATTTTTGCAAACACTTTCTCAGATTTGCAAGGCATTATTAGTATGTCAGAATTGTAGGAGTTGCAAATAACATCTGTTCATAAACTTAGATTCTTGGGTGCACATGCAAAGAACATACCTTATTTTATGATCCAATTTCTATTAATGTTATCTTTCCTTAAAAATTGATTGACTGCTGGTACACAACAAGAAATCATTAGACATGATTGGCTGCTAGCTGAGGATATTTCATGTTTTTTAATACATTTCAATAGCTATCTCCCTTTGTGACTGGAAGAGTCTGGGATCCTTAGGGGTATATAACTTCTGTGGATGGGCCTTCTGTATTAAAGGCTTAAGGTATAAATCTTATTGCAAATTTGTATTTTTACCCACTTACATTCACTACTTTGTGAATCCATTTACTTTGGGAAAACCTTAATCAATAGGGCAAATGCCCATCTTCTGATACAGAATGTTTTCTTGTTTTAAGAAATGTACTACCTTCTGGATTTACTGTTTGGTTTCACATATTTTTTCCCGCTGGGCCAGCAGTCTGAAACCAGCCTGAATATGTTGCCAGTGCTGGCACCACCAAGCATAGTGCGAGGTACCTTTTCACCGCCCTGAGCCTGCCATGAAAAGTATGGCAGAGAGGCAACTAAGGTGGCTGTAATAGGGCTCCCTGCTGGAACTTGGCCTGGGGAGTGCATGCAGGGGGGGAGACATGTTGTGCCCCCCTGTAATTGCTCCCCTGATCCTGCACGTTTTGGCATGAATGCCAAACCGTGCAGGAACGTGCTGCAGGCGCTGTCATGGTGGCCAGCTGCATGTTAGGCTCTCCTAACAGCCCACTGCCCTGAGACCGCTGCAGCACCACCCACCAGCCATGGATTACACTCGTAATCCGGTGGGTGGGTGCACTACAGGCTTGGTGGTCCTCCAAGTGGCAGGCCGACAGGAGGACCGCAAAACTCGTAATAAGGTCCTAAGTGAGTAGACACAGTAACATTTGGAAATATTACAAGGATTTGCAAAAGTGTTAAGCTAATTGTTAAAAAAATATTTTTCTTTCTACCTTTTGTAAAATATGATAAATTGGCATTTTTAGCATAGACATTCTTTAGCTGTCATTCTTTCTTGCACAACACTTTTTTCTATATATTTTTTAAATAGACAAAATGTTGCCATATGTTGCAAATTGTCTTAGATGCCTCAACGGGACTTAGGTTGGCACACTTACAGTGCCCCAACATTTAGGGAAAAGTACCCTCAATAACACTTGTGGGACACAAGTTAGAAAAAGATTTAAGCATGAACTGTCCCAAAAGGTCAAAAAAGCAATTTTAAAATGATTTTGTCATAGTTTTATTTATAACTCAGACTCTATCCACTCGTGCTTCAGACCACTAAACATTGTATCATTAAAAAATGCATATGAATTTTGTAGACTTTGACAGTGAATACAGTCAATTATGTGCACTTTGAAAGTGAAGAAATTTAAACTGCCATATCTTGCATGCAACTATCTACTTTTTACAGAACGTCAGCAGGTCAGTAGACTTATTTAGTTATAGTGCTTCATATGACTATTTTATCATAAACAGTTGAATTAGGTTAATTATAAGCAACGAATAACAGACCAGTCTAAGCAAATAAGGGGCTAAAGTCACAGAAGAACAAATGTAAACAAAAGATAAAAACAAAGCTTGGCAAGATGTATTTAATAGTGTTATATGGCGATCTTTTACTGGAGGAGCAGGGATAACAATTTGTTGTGATTATGAGTCTAAAAAAGACAATATGGTATTTCAGTGGTAAATAACCGTAGTAACAGATAAATTAACAAGAACAATTATTCACATAACTACATACGTTCCTAAAGGGCTTAAGCACCTACACAAAAATATCAAAGATCCAGTAAACTATCCATTTTAACGGTCACAAACGACTGTTAAAATACATTTTCGAATGTACTATAAAGCCATTCTTAGAGTGGGTAAACTTTTACAAACTCCTACACCTGCAGCCACGGCCCGTGCAGGTAAGAGCGGTGGGGGGGTTTCGACAGACGACGACGAGGGGAAATGAATTATTTATTTAATTTTCCCTTGTTGTCGTCTTTCGAAATACCCCCCCCCCCCACCCCGCCCCAAAGCCTCACCGCTCTTACCTGCACAGGCTGTGGCTGTACACTTGCTATGTGAAGGGTTTCCAATTTACAATTTGGAAAAGGAGTGTTGGAAGCATTAATTTCAGAATGCAAATTGGTATGTAATATATCAGGTTTTCAACTGAAATCCAATTGCAAAACATTACAAAAATATTGACTCCCAGGTAGGGATGGTAATGCAATCGCAGAAATGAATGGGTCCCCTGTGGACCCCATCCATTTTGTGAATTTAAAAAAAGTTTGTTTGGGAGTAGACAGAGGTCCAGGGCTCTACTCTGATTCTTAAACAAACTTTCAAAAAGTACTTTGTTTTAAAACCACATGCCCGTTTCCTTAAAGGAAAATGGACTGCATTAAAAAGATTTGTGAGACAATTAGAGAATGGTGGTCTGCTGACCTGCGTAGGCCACCATGATCCTGATGGCCTCAGCGGCGGTCCATGCAGGTAACAGCAGTGGGCGGTGGGACCGGGTAAGGGGGATTTCGAGGGACAATGCTGATGGAATTGTCTCTCGAAATCCCACCTTACCCGGCCCCACCGCCCCACCCCCCACCCCTGTTACCTGCACAGACCGCAGCTGGATAAAGCCAAAATTTGCGACCTATCTCATGAATATTAATGAGGTAGGTTGGATTGCAACCCACTCTGGATCCTTTTCCTTTTTTTTTTTTACAAATCAACAAGTTAAAGCATGAAGCTGAACATAATCATACACCCAGTAACAACGGACACCTTCCAAATGATCTACATTTAGCTAAGAACCATTTCACTCGTCTCCAGCATTTGAACATATTATGAGTGAACAATGTATACTTCAATACTCCCTGTAACTTACAATTAGCATCTCAAAAACGGAGAAATTGATTTTTTATTCAGCAAATGTAACAGTTGAGCTTGTAAATTTTCATGCATTGCCTTCTGACCAGCGCATCTGGCTAAGTTTAAGAGGTATTTACTGAAGATTCATTCGCAAGGGGAAGTAATGCAGCGCATCTGGCTAAGTTTAAGAGGTATTTACTGAAGATTCATTCGCAAGGGGAAGTAATGCAGCGCATCTGGCTAAGTTTAAGAGGTATTTACTGAAGATTCATTCGCAAGGGGAAGTAATGCAGTGCATCTGGCTAAGTTTAAGAGGTATTTACTGAAGATTCATTCGCAAGGGGAAGTAATGCAGCGCATCTGGCTAAGTTTAAGAGGTGTTTACTGAAGATTCATTCCCATGGGGAAGTAATGCAGCACTCCTCGTATTTAATTCAGCAAGTTAGGAAAAGTACTTTACTTTAAATATGATCAGCATTTACCAAAGCTAAATATTCTGCTCGTTTGAGAGCCCTATGGGATAAATGAAGAGCTTATGAGCCTGGCCTGTTAGCAAATGAAAGCAATGTTTTATGCAAATAATTATGGGGCATATTAGCAAGACCGGCGATAAAATTATCGCCGTTTTAGCGGCAGGAAACTGCCGCTAAAACGGCGATAATGGGCTTGCTAATATGCGTTATAGAATTCCAACAGAAGCCCAGGTTAGATGTGCAGGACATCTAACCTGGGCTTCTATTGGAATTCCATAACGCATATTATCAAGCCCATTATCGCCGTTTTAGCGGCAGTTTCCTGCCGCTAAAACGGCGATAATTTTATCGCCGGTCTTGCTAATATGCCCCTTGAATTCCAGTCCTAGCTGCCGGAAAGTTAGTTTCTAACCGCTGATTTGTAATTGGCAAGCTCACCCTGTAGTGATCATGAGAATTCGAGTTTGTTTTCGGTGCTAGTATAAAACAAGCGCTTCCTTGGTAATATACTATGGATGAATAACAACGGATAGCTCAATGTCAGGTAACTTAAAGGTGGAAAATAATTAGCTTTATGTGCATTAAACTGTGGATTATAATGTATTAGGAGCAATTCTCCCTGAGTGGTATGAGTTGATAAAATTAAGATATAGTTGAAAGCTGTTACGATGTTTAGAGTAAGACAGCTGCACTCTAATGTGTAGGCCTCGGAGGAATTGAAAACTATGGCGTAGTTTCACGAAAAAATATACAAGTATGTTGCTGTTTTTAAATTATGAAATATTTTTTTCTGTTTCGCGAATGGTCTAACTGATTGTGGATACTTACAGGAGAAATACAGTTTGGTGAGGGGAGTTATCAGTCACCATGTTGGTGAAATTACAACCTTCTCCCAGCTGGCAGTTGAATATCCACCTTCTTTTGAGTTGTCCAAAGGCCTGTGGAGGTGTCTTCACGAAAATTCCTACATTTGTAAGGGGAGGAGCTTATTTGGCAGGTATCACTGACACAATATTGTGGAAAGGAATATCTATGTCAAAAATATCAGACAAAAAATATCGTTGACCATAATATCGAGATCCTATACTTATAATGGTATGTACAAAAATATTGTTGACACTGATATTGTCCAAAAATAGACAATGATATTGAATGTTTAATGTAAATAGAGATTAAAGTAGTAAATGTTAAATATTTTAATATATAATTTTTTTTAATATGAGGTAAATTAAATACACTTCACTAATATTTAATTATATATATACATATATATATTCACTGAAAAAAACATAGGTTTCAGGTACGTTATAGTTAGAAATTAGCATTTAAAAAACCTTAGAAATTCACTGAAAAAACCATAGGTTTCAGGGACGTTATAGTTAGCTGGAAATTTCACTCTTACAAAACCGTAGAAATTCCACCGTTATAGCTAGTTGAGCTAACTATAACTCGCGCACCCGCAATGCACTGCCCATGACGTCACATATTACATCATTCATGACATGGTCAGTGACATCACTGATGACATCTCAAATGACATCACTGATGACATCACTGATGACATCATCCAGTGACTGAGTGTTTCTATAAAATTTAAATATGTTTTATATATATGCCAAGGTTTATTGAAGAATGAATGGGTGTATAAGTGTCTGGATGGATGATTTAGTTGGTGTGTGACTGACTGTATCAGTGAGTGATTAATTGTGTCTTACTGAATGCATGTGTTAGTGACTGATACAGACATTCACACAGTTTAGTTTGTCAGTTGGTGTGTAAGCAGTTGCATGGGTTGGTGAGTAGCTAAATGAGGATCTATATGGGTTATTGATTGGTTGTCTGAGTATCTGTATGGGTGCCTGAGTGTCTGTGTGAGTGGGTGGGGGTGTAACTCTGTGCATAGATGTGTGAGTGGATGATTCACTGGGTGTATGGGTTCAAGAGTGCATCTGTGAAGAGCTGTATGGGTGGGTGAGTGTGTGTATGGCTGTGTTGGTGAGTGAATGGATGCCTCAGAGGTACATGTGTGAGTAACTGCATATGTGAAAGGCAGTATATGTGAGTGTTGGAGTGTATAAATGACTATATGTGAGAGTGAGTGATTGTGAGAGTGGCTGTATGGATCAGTGTGTGCTTGTATTAGTTATTGTAGAAGAGTGTAAGTATGTGTTAGTATATGTTTAAATAAGTAAGGTGGTGTGTGTATAACTGTACAGGTAAGTAAGTGGGAGTGTGATTGATTCTTTGCATGACTGACTAGGTGTGTGAGTAACTCTATGAATGAGTGGCGGTGTGTGAGTGTCTGTATAGATATGTGAAGGCATATGATAATGCCGTATGGATGGCTGCCTGCATGTATGAGTGACTGTATGGGTGAATAAGTGGATGTGTGTGTAGACGTAGGAATTAGTGAGTGGGTATGTACTAACTGGTATTGTTGTGTTTATGGTTTCGAAAATGATAGTCTGTATTTTAGAGTGGGTGTATCAAGGGTTATATTAGGGTGTGATGAGGTGCATCAGATTTTCACGTGGATGATGTCATCAGTGATGTCATCAGTGATGTCATTTGAGATGTCATCAGTGATGTCATCAGTGATGTCACTGACCATGTGATGAATGATGTAATATGTGACGTCATGAGCAATGCATGGCGGGTGCGCGAGTTATAGTTAGCTCAACTAACTATAACGGTGGAATTTCTACGGTTTTGTAAGAGTGAAATGTCCAGCTAACTATAACGTCCCTGAAACCTATGGTTTTTTCAGTGAATTTCTAAGGTTTTTTAAATGCTAATTTCTAACTATAACGTACCTGAAACCTATGGTTTTTTCAGTGAATTTCAAAGGTTTTTTAAATGCTAATTTCTAACTATGACATCCCTATTAAGTCCCCTTGAATCCTGAAGGTCCCTGGTGGCCAAGTAGCCGACCAGGTACATCCAGTAAGCGCCACAGACCTGCGTTTCAGAGAGGGGTTCTGAGGCCACGCCCCTTTTTACACCACGCTGCAAACGCGGCTTCTGGCGCACTGCTGCTCAGAGGATGAAGTCCACTTGTGTCTTGAGGTCCTCAGGACACAAGAGGACCTCATTGACCCACCAGCAGTACACCAGAAGCCGCGTTTGCAGAGTGGTGTAAAAAGGGGCGTGGCCTCAGAGCACCTCTCTGCAACGCATTTGCACTGTGGTGCAGGGAGGGGGGCGGGGCCTGATGTGACAAGTGTGCAAACGCGCCCTGTGGCGTGTTTTAAGTTGGGTGATTAAGTCTCCTTGAATCCTGAGGGTCTCTGAGGGTCAACTAGCCCACCAGCTACCTCCAGTAAGTGCCACAGAGCTGCGTTGCAGAGTGGTATAAAAAGGGGGCGTGGCCTTGGACCACCACTCTGCAACGCAGCTCCCTGGCACTTACTGGAGGTACCTGGTGGGCTAGTTGGCCCCCAAGGACCCCTAGGATTGAAGAGGACTTAATCCTCCAACTTAAAACGTGCCACAGGGCGCGTTTGCACACTTGTCAAATCAGGCCACGCCCCCTCCCTGCCCCACTGTGCAAACGCGCCCCCTGGTGCATTGTAAATTGGGGGATTAAATCCCCTTGAGTCCTGAGGGTCCCTGGGGTCCAACTAGCCCACTAGGTACCTCCAGCAAGCGCCACAGAGCTGCGTTGCAGAGAGGTGTAAAAAGGGGCGTGGCCTCGGACCACCTCTCTGCAAGGCAGCCCTGTGGTGCATACTGGAGGTACCTGGTGGGCTAGTTGGCCCCCAGGGACCCCCAGTATTGAAGGGTAATTAATTTCCCATCTTAAAACGTGCCACAGGGCGCGTTTGCAGACTGTTGCTGGGAGGGGGCGCAGCCTCCGGCACGATGCCGGTCTTTTTTTGGGCCCTGGGGACTCCATCCCCCAGGGCCTGACCCCTTTTTAAAAATAAAAAAAAATCTAACCGGGAAAGGGGCCGCGTGGGCCCCCCTCCCGTGGCCAATTCCAGCCCCGGGGACCCCATCCCCGGGGCATGGCCGCATATCTGTATTTATTTAAGGAGGGGGGCTCCGAGGCCCCCCTCCTTAAGGCCTGAGGCCTCTATTGGCCCTATCCGTTGGGGACCGTGGGGGAGCTTCAATGCCCCCACGGTCCCGCCGGCTCCGCGCCTCCTTCAGGAGCCGGCATTGCTTTTCCACATGGGGAGCTGCTGACATGCAGCTCCCCGTCTGGAAAAGCAATCTGCTTTGGATTTTGGAAGAGAGAGCAGGTTTCCCTGCTATCGCTTCATAGCAAACAGCAGTGTCCCGGGGGTGGGCACCCCGGGACACTG
The DNA here is from genome assembly GCA_963921515.1 of Calotriton arnoldi. NCBI lineage: Eukaryota > Metazoa > Chordata > Amphibia > Caudata > Salamandridae > Calotriton > Calotriton arnoldi. The sequence goes on along the minus strand of CAWUFW010003175.1, from coordinate 1,443,081 downwards.
CAGGAGCTGGCCCTGGGGGGTGGCGGCCCCCATGGCCATGGATGGCTCCAGGAGGGCGGCCATGCAGCCCCCTCCCTACTATTTAAAGCCCCGGAGGTGGCGGTCCCCGGGGCGTGTGGGGGGGCTCGAACCCCCACACAGGTTTTTTTTTTTTTTTAAAAAGCCTTGGGGAGTGGCGGTCCTTGGGGCAGCGGGGGGGCTGTGTGCCCCCCATGAATAATTAAGAAAAGCCCTGGGGGGTGGCGGTCCCGGGGCTTGGGGGGCCTTGGACACCCCCTCACACATTAAAAAGGAAGCCCCGGGGGGTGGCAGTCCCCGGGGCTGTGGGAGGGCTGAGTGCCCTCCCGCACATTATTTTAAGCAAGCCCCGGGGGTGGCGGTCCCCGGGGCTGCGGGAGGGCCGAGTGCCCTCCCGCACATTATTTAAAGCAAGCCCCGGGGGGTGGCGGTCCCCGGGGCTGCGGGAGGGCGAGTGCCCTCCCGCACATTATTTAAAACAAGCCCCGGGGGGTGGCGGTCCCCCGCATATATTTTTTGGCAATGCCCCCGGGACCTGGCCCACCCGGGGGCCTCAATTAAATGAAGCGCAGGAGCCCGCGCTTCATTTTTAAAAAACATTTCGTCGGGATTCGCGACCCCAGCGCGAATTTTGCCAAAATTAAAAAAATGCTTTTTTGGCCCTGGGGGTCCTTGTGGGACCCCCTGAGCAGGCCTGGGGGTCAGGGTGTTTCTACCCTGCCCCCTTTTCTTTTTTTCACCTTTGTTTTACTGTTTTCTACCGAGTCACAAGATGGCTGCCAACACTTCCTGGTTTGGAGTGTTGGCAGCCAATCACAGTGAAGCTCGTGGTCGGGAGGGTTCGCGAATCCACCGCGTCCCTATATATGGAAACTTTTATTTTTTGAATTTCTCAGCAACTACTGAACGGATTAACACCATTTAAAAAAAAGGACGCTTTCTGAACCAAGCACTACCTTTTTGTCAAATTTGGTGTAACTCCGTTCAGCAGTTCGGGCTGTAGCCTTGGCTATAATTTCCTATGGGAAATTGATTTTCCGACCTCTATTTTTTTAATTTCTCAGGAACTACTTAACGGATTTACACCATTTAACAAAAAGGACTCTTTCTGAACCAAGGGCTACCTTTTTGCAAAATTTGGTGTAATTCCGTTCGGCAGTTCGGGCTGAAGCCGTGTCTAAAGTTTCCTATGGAAATTAACATGGAGAAAACACGTTTTGGGACCCCCCTTTTTTCTCGGCCCCCGCTTGGCGAATCACCCCGAAACGTTCAAGACAGGAGCTGACCGGAGCGCCCCACTAGTTTTGAAACTTTCGCGAAGATTCGTCAAACGACGCTAAAGTTATTGGGAAAACAAAAAATGCTTTTCCTATGGAAAATAGGTCCTAACTATAACTACCTACTGGTGACCGCCAGTAGGTAATATGTATATACATATATATATATATATATATATATATATATATATATATATATATATATATATATATATATATATATGTATACTTATATAAACATACAAATATATATATATTGTGTAACATAATAAAAAAATTATTTCCTTTACATTATCTCAATTTGTATTTATTTTACATTTATTACTATAACAATATTTATATATATATTTATTCATACTAATACACATAGAATATAAAAAAATATATAAACTAAAATAAAGAATTTTCTTAATTGTTAAGACTATATATATATGTATATATATATATATATATATATATATATATATATATATATATATATATATATATATGTTCCGATTCACTTCGCAACGTAGTTGCCAGGCGCACACTCCTTTCCGCAAAATAAAGACACAATCCAATAGTGCTTGGGGTGAGTTTATTCAAGGTACCAAGCCGAATAACCCAACGCGTTTCGGCGTATACATGCCTTGATCACGGGTGGAATTACAAAGTTTGGGAATCACCTTTCAATACATGATTGAGTGCAACGTGAAGACGTAAAAAGATGTAAAACAAATAAGGGACTTACAAAAGAGCATTGCTCGCGATGTAAACAAATCGGCCATTTTGTAATGGTATTGTAAAACAGTGCGTTTAACAGTCTTCATTGGAAATATGCATATGCATGTAGACAGAACCACGATAGTAGAACCATCTTAGAACTTCTTGATCAAGATGATTGATAAAATAACAAAACTAAACCATCATCGCCATAAACAAAATATCTAAATACATGGCTGAATGCAAATTTCATATACCAATGCCAATTGCATCACATCAGGTAGTACATGCCCGCATCTCGTAAACATCAATAACCAAATAACAATACATCTCGTGTTCGATGACATCCCTACATATACTAAAATTTGTAAGTAGCTATTACACTTGGATAAATGTCATGTCTGCAGGAAATAATCGGTATACAACAAATATAAAGGGGATAAAGGGGATAAACAATATCCACTAATATTAATATAGTCACGAAACAATAATGCCCAAGTGGGCATATACCGTGGATATTCAATGGCCTTAAATCACCAACTCAACAATCCCGCCCCAGTGGGCCCGAAATCTTATCATTGTTATATATCATAGTGTACATCCATTGGCTGTAATATAATGCTATACCCACAGTTATTCTGAACCTGCATACTTTTCTCCAAGATTTACAATATTAATACCAATTCATAAGTTCATAGGGATATCATCGTTGTGCTAAGGCATATACCGCTTCATGACACAACCTGTAAAAAAGCATAAAACATTTGATCACAATTAGGCCCTTATGACCATTGCTCTATCACATACAAAAAAACAACTTATTTTTTATAAAAGTGAAAATTGTGTTAGCACACGTAAAATAAAGAATAACGAAATAAGATCAAAACCACTGTGACATCAGAGGCCTGACGTTAGCATCTCAAAAATATATCAAGTGATATATAAAATATCACTATTAAATATAAAATAAAATAAGCTAAAATAAAATAAGCCTAATTTACAGAGTACAAAGTACAAGTTAACATCGGGAGGAATAGGGGTTACTAGATCCCTCTAAACGATGATCAAACTTAATTAATCACCCAAAAACCATGATAATTCCTCTTTGGAATTTAGACCCTGAGGAGCTCTGGTATCTAATTCAAATATGTATTTGGATTCTAGCTGCCTTAATCTGCGTATCCTATCACCCCCTCTGATGGTCTGAGGGACGCGATCAATAACATAGAAATGCAAAAGATTGTGGTTACTTTTATGCTCCTCCTCAAAATGGTGTGCCACGGGATACACTTTGTCTTTATTCTGGATGGCACACATATGCTCCAAGATCCGTTTTTTTGCAGAAAACATAGTGCTTCCCACATAGTTTTTTGAGCACGGACATGTCAGTACGTAAACACAAAAATCTGAGAGACAAGTTAAATGTTTTTCGATCAATCTCTCAGTGTTGGTCACTGGATAGTAGACCTTCTTAACATTCGTACTAAACTTGCATGCCTTGCAAGACATGCAAGTATAGAAACCTTGTGCAATAAAACCTGTTTGTCTGGTTAGTGAAATCTCATTAACACATAGCCTATCCCATAATGAATTACCTTTTCTGTATGAAATATTAGGGTATTCAGCTAACACTCCATTCAAAGTGGGCTCTGTTTTTAAGATCTTCCAATGTCTGCCTAGACAACTTCTCAAGTCCTGTGAGCTAGTGTTATAGGTGGTAACATACCTAATAATATTATCACTAGAATTGACAACCTTCACTTTGGGAGCTAAAATCTCTTCTCGCCTCAAGGTAGCTGCCTTATCACGTGCTTCTGGAATGGTCTTATCTGTGTAACCACGATCCCTAAACCTGGTTGCCATACAATTGCACTTTTTGTCATAATCAGTATCAGAGCTGCAGTTCCTTCGAGCCCGAAGGAACTCGCTGTATGGAATGCTCTGAATCAAAGTCTTAGAGTGGCCACTGTTCGCATGGAGTAATGTATTTCCTGCAGTTTCTTTGCGGAACAATCTGGATGTAATTTGATTATTGGCCACTGAGATCTGTGTGTCCAAAAACTCTATGCAAGTCTCACTGATGCTGCCTTCAAATCTTAAATTGAGAAAATTCATGTTAAGGAAGGAGATGAAGTTAGCTGCTTGATCCTGGCTGCCCTCCCACACAATAAAAAGATCATCAATATAACGCAACCAAATTTTTATATGGTCGTTATATTGCTTGAAGGCCTTAGGCACCTGCTGCTCCCACCACCCCATAAAGAGATTGGCATAACTAGGAGCAAAACAGGTGCCCATAGCAGTCCCTTGCTTCTGTCTAAAAAAGATGTCACTAAAAATAAAAAAGTTATTCTCTAGACAAAAGCCAATCATGGCCAACAAGACTTCAGTGTGCTGCAAGAAGGAAATGGAACGTGACTTCAAAAAGTGTTTGCAAGCTTAAATATATATATATGTATATATATACACATATATGGATATATATATGTATATATACCAAAAGCAAGGTTGTCCTTTATTGGAAACGCCAACAGAGGTAGAGTAAATCCTTCTTTGTAGCAGGCGAAGACACAGTGCACTTACGCCTCCATGAAAAGTGCCATACGTGTTTCGGGCAACATGCCCTTGTTCACTGGCTTTGCACACACCCCATCACTGCTGCGCTGAACTTATACCTATTTCACCCGCCCAAATGGGATTTCTCATGCTGTGCATTCTGGATTAGGTAGTTCGTGCATATCATAAGTAGTAACCGTTGGTGCAGTGCACACTAAAACTGTGATCCCCAAGTGGGTTACATGGAGGAAAGCACAATGTCCTGCAAGTGTTCACACCCACAACATCCGAACTTCAACTCCACATGGCCCCCAATTTTTAGAGCCGTGGTCCGCAGGTTCTGTGGCAGGGCATTTCCGTGACTAAGACATCGCCGCAATTAATACCAAAAGCAAGGTTGCCCTTTATCGGAAACGCCAACACAGGTAGAGTAAATCCTTCTTTATAGCAGGCGAAGACACAGTGCACTTACTCCTCCATGAAAAGTGCCATACGCGTTTCGGGCAACATGTCCTTGTTCATTGGCTTTGCACACACGCCGTCACAGCTGCGCTGAACTTATACCTATTTCACCAGCCCAAATGGGATTTCTCATGCTGTGCATTCTGGGTTAGGTAGTTCGTGCATATCATAAGTAGTAGCCGTTGGTGCAGTGTACATTAAAACTGTGATCCCCAAGTGGGTTACATGGAGGAAAGCACAATGTCCCGCAAGTGTTCACACCCACAACATCGGAACTCCAACTCCACATGGCCCCAATTTTTAGAGCTGTGGTCCGCAGGTTCTGCGGCAGGGCATTTCCGCGATGAAGACATCGCCGCAATTAATACCAAAAGCAAGGTTGTCCTTTATTGGAAACGCCAACACAGGTAGAGTAAATCCTTCTTTGTAGCAGGTGAAGACACAGTGCACTTACTCCTCCATGAAAAGTGCCATACGCGCAACATGCCCTTGTTCACTGGCTTTGCACACAAGCCGTCACAGCTGCGCTGAACTTATACCTATTTCACCCACCCAAATGGGATTTCTCATGCTGTGCATTCTGGGTTAGGTAGTTCGTGCATATCATAAGTAGTAGCCGTTGGTGCAGTGTACATTAAAACTGTGATCCCCAAGTGGGTTACATGGAGGAAAGCACAATGTCCAGCAAGTGTTCACACCCACAACATCGGAACTCCCAACCCCCCTCCCTGGAAAAATACATTTTGTTTTTAATAAAAACGAGGCCAAGCCCCGGGGGATGGGGTCCCCGGGTCCAATAGTGGCCCAGGGAAGGGAGGCCATGCGGCCCTCTTCCCATTTATTTTTTTAATGAAAAAAATGCTCAGGCCCTGGGGAATGGCGCCCCCAGGGCCCAAAGAATACTAAAAGAAGGGGGGCTGTGTGGCATCTCGCCGGAGTCCCCGCCCCTCCCTGCACCACTCTGCAAACGTGCCTCCTGGCGCGTTCTGGGTTGGGGGATTAAGTCCCCTTGAATCCTTAGGGTCCCTGGGGGCAAACTAGCCCACCAGGTACCTCCAGTAAGCCCCACACAGTGGGATTGCTGAGAGGTTGTCCAGGCCACGCCCCTTTTTACACCACTCTGCAAATGCGCCTCTTGGCGCACTGCTGGGTGGGCGAGGAGGTCCTCTTGTGTCTTGAGGACCTCAGGACTAAAGTGGACTTCATCCCCCGAGCAGCAGTGCACCAGGAGGCGTGTTTGTAGAGTGGTGTAAAAAGGGGACGTGGCCTCAGACCACTCTCAGCAATCCAGCTGTGTGGGGCTTACTAGAGATAACAGGAGGGCTAGTTGGCCCCCAGGGACCCTCAGGAGGCAAAGGGACTTCACCCTTAACCAAGAGCATGCCAGGAGGCGCGTTGCAGAGTGGTGGAGAAAGCAACCCCACTATCTGGGGCTTACTGGAGGTATCAGGTAGGCTAGTTGGCCCCTAAGGACCTCCATCAGCGAAGGAGACTTTAATCCCCTTCCCAGAGCACGCCAGGGAGCGTGTTTGCAGAATGGTGGGCAAAGGGGCGTGGCCTGCTATGAGTACTTACCAATGCTGCTGTGTGGGACTTACTGGAGGTAATAGGAGCGGTCGTTGGCCCCCAAGGACGTCCTTGGGGGCCAACTAGCCCTCCTGTTACCTCCAGTAAGTCCCACACAGTGGTATTGCTAAGAGGTCTTCGGAGGCCACGCCCCCCTTTCTCCACCACTCTGCAAACGTGCCTCCTGGCACACTACGGGTTGGGGGATGAAGTCCGCTTTACTCCTGAGGGACTTTGGGGGCCAAGAAGCCCTCCTGGTACCTCCTGCAAGTCCTAAGCAGCAGAATTCCTGAGCACTGGTTGGAGGCCCAGCCCCCTTTCTCGACCACTCTGCAAACGCGACTACCAGTTAAAGAAGCATTTGTAATGTAATAGGTCTCTCATTTGCAAGAGTTAGAGCTATTGGCGTTGTAAATGTAAAAGTTTTTTACTAATGTTTTTTGGAGTGGAGTGGATGTACGTTGTGTGTAGTGGAATTATGTGGTATGTTGTGCAGTGAAATTATGTGGATAGGAAGTATATGGTATTTAGTGTTTAGGAATTATGTACAGTGGGATTATGTGTTATGGAGAGTAATTATGTGGTGTGGTGGTCTGTGTTGTGGACTGGTAACCTCAGGTTTAGTCTTCCTCATTTCCATAGAAGCTAAACTATGAACTCAATGAAACAAAAAAAAGAAGGAATCACTGAGGAGCATTTCTGGACCTAGTCAGAGGTATGAGCAGGGTCACTGGAATTATGCAACTGTTTGACTGCACCGACTTTCACACAATTATACATTTTACGCATTAGCCACATAACCCATCATCTGCTGCCTAATCTGCAGATTTGAACAAAAAAAGCCTTGTTTCTAGCTCAAACGGCTCAAACGTCACCAAAAATGCAGCGACAAGTGTTACAGCGTGGTGGAAGGTCCTTTGCAAACCTAGAATGTTCACCTGTTACTTATTGCTAAATGTGGGTATTAAATTGGTACTAATGGTGTGCAATCCACTCTTGCTTCTTTCTGCACCTCTCTTGCCTCTTTCTGCATTTCTGTTGCTTCTTTCTGCACCTTTTTTTCTTTTCTGTACTTCTCTTGGCTCTTTCTGCAAATCTCTTCTACTTTCTGCACGTCTTTTGACTCTTTCTGCACCTCACTTGCTTCTCTGTGCACCCCTCTTGCCTCTTTCTGCACCTCTCTTGCCTCTTTCTGCACCCCTCTTCCCTCTTTCTGGACCCCTCCTGCCTCTTTCTGCACCTCTGTTCTTTGTTTCTGCACTTCTTTTGTTTCTTTTTGCACCTCTCTTGCTTCTTTCTGCACCCCTCTTGCCTCTTTCTCCTCCCTGTTCCCCCTTTCTGCATCTCTGTTGCTTCTTTCTGCACTTATCTTGTCTCTTTCTCCACCCCTCTTCCCTCTTGCTGCACCTCTGTTCCTTCTTTCTACACTTCTCTTTCTTCTTTCTGCACCTGTGTCCCTTCTTTCTGCAACCTTTGTGCCTCTTTCTTCATCCCTCTTCCCTCTTTCTGCACCCCTCTTGCCTCTTTGTGCACCTCTGTTCCTTCTTTCTGCACTTCTTTTGTTTCTTTCTGCAACTCTCTTGCTTCTTTCTGCACACCTCTTGCTTCTTTCTGCACCCCCTGTGCCTCTTTCACACCACTCTTCCCTCTTTCTGCACCCCTCTTGCCTCTTTCTGTACCTTTGTTCCTTCTTTCTGTACTTCTTTTGTTTCTTGCTGCACCTCTCTTGTTTCTTTCTGTATCCCTCTTGCCTCTTTCTCCACCCCACTTCCCCCTTTCTACATCTCTGTTGCCTTTTTATGCATTTCTCTTGCTTATTTCTGCATATCTCTTGCTTTTTTCTGCACCCCTTGTGCCTCTTTCTGCACCCCTCATCCCTCTTTCTGCACTCCTCTTGCCTCTTTCTGTACCCCTCATCCCTCTTTCTGCACTCCTCTTGCCTCTTTCTGTACCTCTGTTAAACTTCTTTCTGCACTTCTTTTGTTTCGTTCTGTACCTCTCGCTTCTTTCTGTACCCCTTTTGCCTCTTTCTGCACCCCTCTTGCCTCTTTCTGCATCTCTGTTCCTTCTTTCTCCACTTCTTTTGGTTCTTTCTGCAGCTCTCTTTCTTCTTTCAGCATACCCTTGCCTCTTTCTCCACACCTCTTCTCTCTTTCTTCACCCCTGTTGCTTCTTTATGCACCTCTGTGCCTTCTTTCTGCACTTCTTTTGTTTCTTTCTGCACCTCTCTTGCTTCTTTCTGCACCCCTCTTCCCTCTTTCTGCACCCCTCTTGCCTCTTTCTGCACCTCTGTTGGTTCTTTCTGCATTGCTCTTGGTTCTTTCTGCACCTCTGTTGTTTCTTTCTGCACTTCTCTTCTTCTTTCTACACCTCTCTTGCTTCTTTCTGCATCCCACTTGCCTCTTTCTGCACCCTTCTTCCCTCTTTGTGCACCTCTCTTGCCTCTTTCTGCACCTCTCTTGCCTCGTTCTGCACCTCTGTTGTTTCTTTCTGTACTTCTCTTGCTTCTTTCTGTACCTCTCTTGCTTCTTTCTGCACCTCTCTTGCTTCTTTCTGCACCCTTCTTCCCTCTTTCTGTACCTCTCTTACCTATTCTGTACCTCTCTTGCCTCTTTCTGCACACACAGGGCTACTTTTAAACTGACCTCAGACTCAGCAGTGCACACATGCAAGTGCAGAAAAGGGCTGCTGGCCTCTAAACTGCCATGCCCTATTATATGCTAGGGACTTAGATGTAGTTTTAATCCCCCTGCCCTATTATGTACTAGGGCCTTACAGGGGAGGTCATGCCGATCACAGGGGTACCCCAACCCATAGTGTACCCTAGTGTATGTAGGTGTTTTCACTGTATTCTAAGTGTCTTTCAGCATAGCACTGGCTCCGGGTCTGGTTAGGCAGATCCCAGGGTCAGTCAGAGTCAGTTACCACCAGTACCAGTCAGCAAAAAGTTGGAGGGTGCCCAGGGCACAGGATGCCTTTGCAACAAGGCCTCTTTCTGCACCTCTGTTGGTTCTTTCTGCATATCTCTTGCTTCTTTCTGCACCTTTCTTCCTCTTTCTGGACTTCTGTTGCCTCTTTCTGCATTTCTCTTGCTTCTTTCTGCGCCTTTCTTCCTCTTTCTGCACATGTCCTACCGCTGTAGGCATAGTTAGAAATTAGCATTTACAAAACCTTAGAAATTCACTGAAAAAACCATAGGTTTTAGGGACGTTATAGTTAGAAATTATCATTTTAAAAACCAAAGAAATTCACTGAAAAAACCATAGGTTTCAGGGACGTTATAGTTAGAAATTAGCATTTAAAAAACCATAGAAATTCACTGAAAAAACCACAGGTTTCAGGGACGTTATAGTTAGTTGGACATTTCACTCGTACAAAACCAGAGAAATTCAGCCACTATAGTTAGTTGAGCTAAGTATAACTCGTGCTCCCGCAATGCACTGCTGATGACATCACATATTACATCACTCATGACATGGTCAGTGACATCACTGATGACATCTCAAATTGAATATAGTACATATAGTACACAAGCATGTAGCTCAAATATGAGACAATGCACAGGTAGCCAATGTAATACGATATACCTTGGAACAGGTCCAAACAATGCACACAACCACACAATGCAAATCAATTAAGACATTTAGAAGACAGCCCAACAAGGGAAGAGCCATGAAAATCTCACCCAAGCCACTATGGCATTCTTGTAACATAAATTTAGCAGAACTCATCATACAAAACTTGTAATTAATCAATGGAGTACATTACACAAAACACATGCTTCCGCTGTGCCACATACATGTTGAACTCAACACATGCATCATATGTACAAATAGATGACAGATCACCCTGCTCCCACTTGTGAAAGTGCACAATTTGCTGACATGCAAAAACACAGTCAGCCATGCACCATGTAGTAGGTGTACCTGCGTCATGGCTCTGCAAGTACTGCCGAATGAAGGGAGCACCAACTGACCACAAATAAAAACAAAAGTTGCTTCGAACATCAGTCTGTGTTGTCGCTGAATGGAGCATGCATAGGAAGAGCATACAAACTATCCAAATCACATCCTCAACACATGTCGTGCATCCACATGTCTCCCCTGGTGAGATGTTGCAATATGAGGCACAAATTCAGAAATCAGAATATGCGTTGATTGGGAACAGACATACACATGGGTACATTGATGTGTCGTACCACAACATGCATACATGCAGAGTCTAAGTCAACCCATGCACAAGGACATCAATGCATATGTATGTTGACTACAAATATCCCAGTAAGTCAAGTGCACTAGGTAGCAGTGCAACTGTCACCTAGACACTGACCCACATTTGTGGCAAGGTGGATGTAAAGAGCACCCAATGAGTCCAATGTTTAGCAGACAAGATTTTTCACTCTCAGTCACGCTAAGCACAATGACTAACAATGAGGTACCCAGATGATGTCCCATTATAGTGGTCATCAAAAAGTCAAGGTTGATGCCTAACATGGCACATGTGCCAATGGTGCACCTTCCACAATATGTGCACAGGAGATTTCCGGTTTGTGCAACGTGCCTGTAAAGAAACTATCATGTTCTTTTACATAGACCCATACATCCTGACAGTCACAACATGGAGTCAATACACAGGACACGGACAATGAGAACATGGTGATGTGTAGTCTGTCAAGTATAGGTAAGTTAATTTCACTGATGCTGGTAAATTGTAGGGAAATCAACATGTCAAACCAGAAAGTACAAAGTTGCACAATGCACACACACCTAAAAAGGCACTCTGCAAACACAGCAGGCACATATACTAATGGCCACACATCTCTTTAATCTGTTTCAGGTGATCAAGGATATGCACTCACGCCATGGCTGATGACGCTCCTCAGAGTGACACACAAACAGGCCCAGAGAGACAACAACGTTGTACTGGGACACACAAGGGCCATAGTTGAACGGACATTTGGAGTCCTCAAATCCAGGTTCCGGTGCCTAGATGTATGGGGGCAGACTCCTGTACAGTCCTGAACTTGTTTGCAAAATCATAATGGCCTGTTGCATTCTGCACAATATATGTGTACACTCAAACACGCCATTGGATGAAGAGCAGGAGGAGCAGGACAACCCATCTGATGGCCAGGATGAAGAGTCAGATGCTAGACACACACCAGCTTCTTCTGCTGGATCAGCAAGAAGAGATTAAATAATCTCTAATTTGTTTACCTAATCACAGGAACCAAATATCACATCACATGTATATTCCTTCAAAATATTACAAAATTGTAACTTTGTAAAATAAAATTTCACCGCACCAAAAGTACATATATCTGTCAAGTGAAAGGTAATTTAAAATGTGTGCCACACACCTATCACATATAGCAGTGGACCGAACATCAATCAACCATGTAAATACAATATACAACAAAGTGATCACTAACATGTGTTGATGATAAGATGCAACACATGTTTGCCTCTTGAATGGCACCATTTGCAAGCAGATCACATGGCCCATCGTCCATGTAAAAATGTGAGGCACAAGCAGGCTTTTTCCTGGATATTCTGCTGATACAACCCCTGGTCCTCTTCTCTTTCACTCACAACCATTACTAACAACTCAATACTACAGCAGGCGTCAATGTACAACACTCTCTCTGACTCACGGACTCAGCAAGCATAATCCTTTGTGAGCACAGATAATAAAATACAGGGTACAGCCTGGAATGCAAACTATGCAATTCAAAATACTGATGCAGGGGATGGTAGTGGACACTCTAATTTGCCTCATCACATGTCCCCGGCATCACAGCACAGCATATGGGCCTCCTCCTTGACAGTTGCGGGCTGCGCAGCATACTCTTGCTTAAATATGTTGTGAGGACCTTCAAAGAGATAGGATGTCTACCTTGCAACATCAGTGTACTCATGGTGTGTGTCCTGCAATGCACGCTAACCTTGGTACATTACCAGTAGCAGCCTTCAATTATGATCACAACAAGTTGCAACATGCATACTTCACATGTGAGTGATGTTAAAACAAGAACGTGACAAGACTTGACATCAGGTAATGTTCATTGTTCATGCAATAAGTTCAAGAAAATGGGACCTCTATATCACACACAACACAGGTATTGTCATCCCTGTCACTCTGCTGTAACTCAGCAGCATCTGTGTCTAGACACCAGGGTCTCATACAAAGGCACAATATGATTCGCAGGCCATGTGGACTGCTTGTGCTAACAGGCATTGTCACTTTTGCCTTTGCAAGGACTGTGACATGCAAAGTGCAGCCTTGCCATTACAAAGTACCAATGACATGTTCACATGTGAAGCTGGGTCTGCAACATGCTTCATCATGGCTCAGTGTGTCATGTAGAGCTATGCATAAATCTGAGGATTCAGCTCCCTTATGCTATCTGTTACACACATTTAAGTATGCATTATCTGAGCTGGGTCTATAGGATATTGTAGTCCATTGGGTACTAATAATATGTGTAGACACAACACCAAAACTAACTTACAATGTTATCTGTGCATTCAGTACATATTGTAACATACAAGATAACATTAGCTCATTGCTGACATGCATGACTTTTCATGTGATGTTGTGTGCACAAGAACAGTCCCACACCATGTAACGTTTTGACTAGCATTTTAGGTAATCTTGACAATGGAGATGGTCATTGCACACCGAACAGAGACCATGTAATGCCTAGCAATGCAAGAAATGCATAGACATATCTAGTTAAAATGAAGCCATGAGTGCCGTACCACAGACTGTCATCAATGTCCCCCTCTGTGGCTAGAGCTATTCATACACTCCAATGTGAATGAGCAGCCATAGCTGTGCATTGCATGCAGCTTTGCTAATATCATAGACAAGTAGTGACTGCCTGTTGATTAAGTACATTTGTGTAGCAAGACCATCAGACTGGCACAAACATCACAGCAATGTGTGATGTTAGAGGCTCTAATGTAGTGACATATACCACCAATGCCAACCGTAATCTGTGACACCCTGGCAAGGGATCTACATACACAAATGTCCAGTCAGGAACAGACACCAATCTGAGAAAATAGTGCCTCCTAATGGCTCTGGACCACTCATACATGTACAGAACAGATACACCACACAAAAGTACAACACACAGATCACATCACTAATACATATTGTGCTGTTAGTCCAGACAAATTGCATGAAATGGTACATATATTGATCATGTATCAATAAGCGATTAAAAAAAATGCAATTATACCTTTGCGGCAATATTTTCCATTTCCGGGAGAAAAATACTCGCTAAATACATATATATATACATGAAATCTTCCTGCTCAGCCCTAGGCGTGTGAAATTTTGTCGCAAAATGAAAAAACGGGCTGCAAACTGACAGGAAATGATGTCAGGCTGCATCCTGGCACATGGAGGAGTACACTACACTTTCACTTTCTCTTTCAGCCACACTGTTACCGTCTTTTGGGAGTTATGGAGGTTTTGGAAGGTGTCTGCTGTTCATGGTGTGTTTGAGAGAATTCTGTGTGTTGTGTACTGTCCATACTGTCCTTGTTAAGTCCTGTGTCTCTGTACCTACGTGTTAATTGTGACTGTCTGATTAATTTTTATGTCGGGTGTACGTCTCTGGGGTATCTTTGTATAGTTAAGCAGTTGATAGGGGTTGCCTGAGGTTTTTTTTTTTGGTTTGCCTGGGGGAAATATTGTATTTGGGTATGTTGGGGCAGGGTAGGGAGGGCAGGATTTCAGAGGGGGCCATGGGGGCCTTCCTCTGGCTCATCAAATTTTACCTGCCCAGGATGGTAGAGGCTAGGGGACGCATCCCACAGGGGTACGATGTAAAAGTACAGAAAGTGAGATGGAAGCACATCTGTGAAAAGATGCTGAACATGTTTGGTGTGGACAGGACTGTCCAGCAGTGGAAGCACCGGTGGCAGGACTGTGTTGGCTGCGAGGGGGACCTATTGGATCACCTTGGACTAATCATCGGCATGCAAGGTGGTAAGTACATAACCAACATCGTTTCACATCAGAGGATGAATGCACAGGCACCAATTCTGTTGTGCACAAGATAAACGCACACATCATTGAAATTGCCATTTGGCAAAATAGCTTGCTTGTCATGACATACTGTGCCACACCTACATCCTTAATTATTGGGTACACTTTACATGATCAACTGGCTGCCAATCTCTGTGAGTACACAATGTGGGTCACCAAAAGTTCAAAGCTCGTGACATACCTGTGCGTATTTGAAAAACTGATTTGACACTCAAACATCACGCCTATTGAGGTGTGAGAGCAGAATTTACATCCATGTAGAATTGGGACAGGTCGTAGTATCTTATGTCAATCAGATCATGGCATGGATGCCCATTAGGGCACCAGTGTGACCTTGACATGTGTTGTGTGTAAGACCAGCTCAGCAGATTGCAACATGTATGTAACGTGGCAACAAACCTGACTATTCCAATGACTGAAATTGTATCATGAAACCATCAATGACGTATGTGATTTTTGCCAAATGTGATGTTAATGACATTAATTGTACCTTACACATTTTTTCAACGGCAGGAAGACCCTTGATCACACAAGGAGATGTGGATGCAGTCATGGACCCACATGCCACAGGTGAGTGCGTCGTCCCTAACTCTGGATTATGTGTCGACATATGCAAGCAATGCCACAGACCCTGTATGTTGTAGTACACAGTGTGGATGTGCATCACATGAAACTCACCTCTGGTGTGATGATGCTTCATCAAGTCAAGGGTATTGCACATCAGCATCATGTGATGCTGTAGGACAGAATTGTCATTTGTGACTTGATGTTGCAACGCCTCATATGATTCACAACACCAAATCTATGTGAAAGCACAAAGTCCATGATATGGGTGATGACATAGCCATGTCATAGAGCTAATCACACAGCATCACAAACATCTATGTGCCCTGACATGATTGTGCAAGGGTTCCAGATAAGCAGCCACCAATTTCAATTGGAGACGATTGTATATGATGATAAGTTTGTTGCACTGAACATGTCACACCTGTTGATTGTCATTATGCAAAGTGATGTGGCATTCAGACATGAACTATTGACAAATACCCACATACAACCTTATTGTAAAATAACTAGAATGTACTACCATCACCATATGATATTTGGCCCCATGGCATCAACTGTGTCTCCACGAAACAGTGGGGCATATGTAAAAGCCCCTATGGCCGCCACATTGTCACTTTTTTCAAGTCAGTGGTGGCAATGGGGGCTGCGCATTATTTACAAGGCAGCGTTAAGCCACTTAATGCAGTGTATCTCCTCGTTTTATGTTTTCCCATGTGTGCTGCCTTGTGCAGCACACATGGAAAAAGCAAATTGCCATGGTTTGTTTATGTACAGGAAGATGTCCCTTCCTGTACATAAACAAACTTTTAAAAAAATGCCATTTTGTCACTTTCATATGTGCTGCATGAAGCAGCACACATGAAAGTGACAGAATGGCATTTTAGGATTGTTTATGTGCATGAAGGGGCACCTTCCTACACATGAACAATACTCCACTGCAAGCAGACACCCTTGCACTATGGTGCAAGGGTGCCTGTGTTGGCGCAAAGTTGCTAAACTTAGCGCCATCGCAGGGGGAAACGCAAGGCTGCACCACATTCTTGTAAATATGGTGCAGCCTTGCGTTTCAGAAGTGGTGTAGAAAGGCATTAAGCCAGGTAGGCTAACGCATCTCTCCGCCACTTCCTTGTACATATCCCCCCATGAGTACATGTCACAGAGGGCTGAGTGACATGATGAAACATCAACAAGTTTCTCAGGAACACTCTCACAATGTGTGATAAATTGTTGGTACATAAATCGGTCACATCAAATAGTTGTGTATTTGATGAGGAATCCGGTGAATCAATTCCATGCTGAGGCAAATAAGCAAGCCTCTGTAGCCATAGAAAAGCTTGTAGTCACAACATAGTCTTGGACAGACTAATGCAGAGTCAGTGTGAAAACATGCATGAGAAAATCAACATATGACAATCTCAACACATGCATCAGACATCCTTTCAGACCGCATTTAATTGTTGAGTGTTGGACAATGTTACACTGCTAAGCCCACTCATCATAACACAGTACCATTCACACAGGGGCACCTTCAATTTCGTGGAGTGTCTGATTTTCGTACTGTGTGTGAATAATGTTGTCAACATGCTCTTTACAGTGACATGCTCAACAGTTCTGCCAATTCACATGTTACTAGTTGGTCATCTGGATGTGTCAAACATGAAATACACAATAGTTCACTGATGGATCAGGTGCATGATGGTGATCCTTGCGTAACATTGACTAACATGTGCTCAAACCAAACAACAGAGCACTTTTGGGCGAGGGTGCTTTCCTTTGTACTACCATAAATGTGCTCACACTCCACCTGTTTTAAAAGCAGTGCAGACAAATGTGTGGTTCACATGCAGCATCTTTGTTGTCCCATTGGTTCATGGCACAGAAATGTGCAGAGATGGTTAATACTTGCACACAACGCTGCATGCAACATATGCCCTCTTTCCTTGCATGCATGTCAACCTTTTGGCATTGTTTCACAAATTGACAATAACATGTGTACATGATCTAATCTGGTTGTGTAGCTGTGGTGACACCTCCAAGGGCTCACTAATACAATGATTTTACATTTGCTCAAATGTACTACATTACTAAGACTGTTGTGATAAGTCAACTGACTTGATCGCAGACTGTGCAGCCCACTGTCTTTGGTTAGTGGGAATGGCAGGGTCTGCTATGGGCCTGTTATACTTCATACTTACTGTACTCCACCTGTTGGCCTCGATTGTTGTTAATTTGCAGAACCAAATTGCAAACAGAAAACCGAGAAGTATTGCCACTGCATTCTGTGCCTGACTTGTCCAAGCAGAGGAATAATCATGGTGTCATGAACATCTTATTCTGAATCCGGTTATGATGTGTTCATGATTTATCAGGTTATGTGTCTAGTTGCATGTTCTTTTTGATGATGTTCACGTAAGCTATGGCTCATTATTCCTAGGTGTGGCAATTTTGCATTATGTCATTATGTTCTTGGAGTCAGGAAACATGACATTTATCATTTCATTTTTTCAGATAACATGTCCCCGAGGAGCAGCGTCAGTTCCTCCTATGGAAGGAACGTTATCAGCACATCAGGCATGTGGCTAAGGGGTACAAGGCAATGGCCAAGAGGTGCCAGGAGGAAAGGGCTGTAGGCAGGTGGAAGTCCATCATAGAGAGTACAATGAATGCTGGTAAAAAACCCACAACTGTGCCTGCATCATCAACACACCAGAGCCAGACCCAGCAAATCCCTGGCCCATCAGGAATTCATCTGCCCACACAAAGGAAAAGGTCAGCTGTCCAAGGTCCATCAGGAGCTGCTCCACATGCGGCAGCCGCATCTTCACGCATAAGTCTTCCCCACTCACAGAGTGCACAACCAGGGACATCCTCAAGAGCTCCAGGACACCGGGAAAGGTCTGTCCTCACAAAGAGGGAGATGAGGTTGATGTTCAGTTTGAACGTTCGAGTGGCCTGACTTAAAGGGGACCAGGATGACATTAAGGGCCACTTCATGGACATAAAGGGGGGCCTGGGGCTCTCCTATTGATGGACAATGGTTGTTCAGTTTCCCACCCTGTCCAGTCCCACGTTTACCCTCTACTATTTATCATCCTGTTAATATACTTAGTAGTTAGCTAGTGTTAAGTGTAGATTTAGTGTGGGGATAATGTAGTGTTAGGTGCACTTAGCTTTTTAATTATAGGATTTTATCTTTTTAGTGCTTTTGTTTAAGTTTCCTTTTCCTTTGGGTGGGGGGTTGATGTGTTTTGGACTTGTTAATAAATTTAAAAAAATATATATATATTTGTTTAGTATGTATGTTTAGTTAGTTGATGTATAGGATAAGGTGTCTTTGTGCCGTCACGGATGTGCCATAAGGGGGATATTGGGTTGATGTTTAAGATATGTTGTTATGTGTATAGTCTTAGGTAAGCTAGTTAGTTTAGTGTAGTTTGATGTTAGTACAAGTTAGGTTAGTGTAGTTTAGGATTAGTATAAATTGCAAATGGTTGAGGCTTTGTGCTCCCAATCTTTTTTGCTGTGTGGACCTGTCCTGTTGGATTGTTAGTGGATAACGACAGATGCATCCCCCCACAATCAATTTTAATGTCTACAATTGTGATTACAGCATCTTCAAGGGACAGGCTACCAACAAACCTCAATTAAAATCGTTTTTAACAAACTTATTGATGTTTTGGGGAACAAAGTTGATTTGGGAAAAGAGTTTTTGATTGGTCTGAGAAATATTTATCCATATGTGATTATTTTGCTAGGACAGATTTACACAGGATGCACTGTGGGCATTGTGCTCTGCACAGCATTGTTTGAATGCTGTGGGTATGGTGTCAGAGTATTTTGTGTCATCTTTTATTACACCCGTCTCCACAACAGCTTCACTTTCCACGTGGGGCTGCAGGGGATGTATGCTTATCATTCTTCACAAGTCATCCTGATGCCTCTTTACATGTTTCTGCACAGCCTTGTAGATTTTGAACAACACTGTGGCCAAATTGGCAAGTGTTGGGCGAGGGATGTAGTGATGTGCGTTTCAGCTAACCTGTGCACGTCTTTGAACCATTATCAATTTCTTAGCTATGCTTTCCTACACCATTCCTCTTCTTTCTGCTCGATGGAATAATTTTGAATATGTAACATGTTAAGTGAACTGACTTTACATGTGTCATGCCACGACACACATCTTTTCACACATTGTCCACCACATTGACTATGGGTAGTTCTTCTGTGTATATATTGATCACGTATTGTTAGTAGACACTTCGGGGCATATGTACGAGGAAGTGGAAGAGTGAGGCGTTAGCCGTCATGGCTTAACACCTCACTCTGCCACTTCAGAAACACAATGCTGCACCATATAAACAACGATATGGTGCAGCCTTGCATTTCCCACCTGCGCTGGAGCTACACCTTGCACCATAGTGCAAGGGTGTCTGCGTGCAGGGGATGATTGTTTACGTGTAGGAAGGTGTCCCTTCCTGCACATAAACAATCCTAAAATGTCATTTTGTCACTTTTATGTGTGCTGCTTCATGCAGCACACATGAAAGTCTCAAAATGGCATTGTTTTTACAGATCATTAATGTACAGGAAGGGACACCTTCCTGTACATAAACAATCCATGGCAGTTTGCTTTTTCCATGTGCGCTGCACAAGGCAGCACACCTGGAAAAAGCTCAAACGTGGAGGAAAGATGCATTTCTCATAATATTGCCAGGTTTAGAGCAGGTTTTCCATGGTCTTATTTTATGCACTGCCTCCTATGCACGCTGCCCTTGTACATAGGGGGCTGAGTCAAAAGGAATGGGTGTTGCGGAGGAACGCCCACTGCAACACCCACTGCCCACCCTTTTCACGCTAACCATAGCATGAAAGGGTGCCTTATTCACAAGGCAGCGTTAAGCCACATTAAGTGGCTTAACACTGCCTTGTAACTAAGGCTAAGCCCCTATTGCCACCACAACATCAGAAAAAGTGACCTTGTGTTGGCGATAGGGGCTTGTACATATGCCCTATCATGTGGCTGTACACTGACGTGAGCATTGTTCCAAGTCACGATCAACATCATGGGCATGGAGTACATTTTTTTATTGGAGACAGTGTTGTCTCACAGATCAGGGCATTGTTTAAGTTACACGTGTCAGGCCCTCACAATGCCTATCATGGACGCAGAGTAAGCATATTGTCTTTGACAAATGTTCTTTGATTAGTAGTAATGGCTATCCTGAACATGCATTGTTGGCACATTTTAAACCTAATTGGTCACAGGCAACATACATCTTAGTGACTCAATTAATTTTATTGACATGTGCAGTAACTGATGTGGTAGACTGGCCCAGTTCTTTGTGCAACAACAACCCATTGTGTGAATGACCCGGGGGGCCAGACAAAGTCCGGGGGGGAACATGTGCAGAGACATGTTGAGGAAGAGGCAGAGTTCAGTCAGCAGGCTGATTGCAGTGTCATTGGGAACAACACAAAAATGGCAGTCCATAGCAAAGTCCAAGGAGAGTGTGGCAGAGTGATTCAGGGGACAGTGGAAGCTGATGTTCCGGGGCATGATGCTAGGCACAGGTCCAAGCAGAAACAGTCCATTTGGCAGAGATGAATGCTAAAGCTTACTTCTTCGCAAGATTGTTGATTCCTCCACATCTTCCTCCTCTGATGTGTCATGTGCTTCCTGTGTGCATGATGGAGGATTGGCTGGGGCACTGTGAGGCAGTGACACATCAGGGGGGTGAGATGTTGATGTTGAAGGTACAGCAGCATACATCTGTGCCAAAGGTTGAAGCAGCACTGCAGTGATGAGAAGCTGCAGGTCTTGGAGGACTCCAGCAACGTCTCTGTGGTATGCAGCCATGGCTGCCAAGTCTGAAGCTTGCATACGCTCTATGTTCTCCATGATCATTCTCATGTGACGCAACTCCTTGGTGACATCGCTGGAGCCACTTTGATTGGACAGTTGTTCTTGTCTCTAAGTCAGTACTCCAGCAATGTCAGCCATGGAATGCTGGAGAGCATGTAGCAGACTGTGGGTGCCTGTGATGGACTCTAGGTGGTCCCTAATGGGACTGAGACACCCACATACCCCTTCTAGTTTGGCCGCCAGGCTGTCAAACCCCACCCGCACCTGACCAGCCATCTCCTGATGGACCTCTACTGCACGACGTTGAAATGTTAAAAGTGGGTCCTCAAGGTCCTGGGAGACAGGTGTGGTGGTAGGTGCTTGCTGCTGGGTGTTTTGTGCAGGGGGTGGAGCTACCACAACGCTGCTGGATGTCCCTGCTTCCGGAGATGGGCTGCCAATTGAGTTGAGCAGGTCTTGGAGGGTGTTCTGGTCGATGATTGAGATGTCTTCATCTTCATCATTGAAGAGTGGGACAGGCTGCTCTACAGGAGGTGATGTTTCTCCTTCTGCAATGTAAAGGTGAGATGCTGTTGTATGTGTGTCTCAAGTATGATCATGCATTAGATCAGTTTACAAGCAGACTGCATGACAATGTCCATTCAGAATGTTTTGGAGGAGATACCTATTACATGCAGGATAGTGAATCATTGTACAACATCACTGATGTGACATTATAGTTGTCAATTCTTTTCTTACAGTTTACAAGTATGCCAAATGTGAGTGGCCAATTTCTACACACATGCAGCACCAGTTGTGTCCTCTGTTCAGTAGTGACAGTGGTGCATGTTGTACCACATTGTTGTCAATGCAGATTAGCTCAGATTTATTTGTCTGTACACTGCATTGTGGTAGAGTCACCCCTACTCAGTACACTATAATCTTTTTTGAAATTGTCTAGTTTTGGAGGTGTGGATTGCATGCTACCACATATTGCTGTTGGCAATGCCATATGATTGTTGTTGTGGCATGATTAGGGTTATCACGCTGTTGACATCTGGGTTGATGTGATGTGCCACATGATATGGGCAGGGAGGTATGCTTGATTTGCCATGATACAAACGGTGTAGATCCATGTTAATGTTGCCAATTCACATTGAGAAATGACATTCTCATTGATACGTGTTGATATGCAGGTATGGTACAGCTTCTGTTTTACTGCCCCTTATTCCTTTCACCCAGTGACCCTTGCACTTATGTGCATTTACAATGATGAGATGTTGCAAGCTGGAGGAAATATGGGTCTTGGTCACGGTTGGGACACTTGTGCATTGTTGGACTGCAGATGTCTTTCTTACATCAGGGGGTGTATGGATACGAGGAAGTGACAGAGTGAGACCTGCTCCTTAAAGGATAAACTCTGCACTCATCCACTTCAGTGACAGAGGCCTGCACCATGTTTACATGTTTATGGTGCAGGCATGCGTTTCATCATGCACTGGTACTTGACTTGTCAGTGTGGCACACAGACAGGCACCTTTGCAGGGTAGTGCAAATGTGTCTGGGTTCAGGGTAAGAATGTTTATGTGTGAGGAGGGACCCCTTCAGGCACATTAGCAATGATTGAAAATTTCTGTTTCTATGTGTGCTGCACAATGCAGTACACATGTAAACCGCAAAAGCGTTGGCAATCAGGAACTTTTGCATGTTGGGGGTCAAGGTATTCCTTGCATACATTGCTTACTGCCCTCCTGTTGGCTTCACCATTGCGAGTATAGGGCAGCTTGTCTTTCTATGGGTGTTGCAGTGTGGACAGGCAAAAACAACACCCATTACCCTCACCTTTCACACCATTTGCAGTGTGTAAGTGGGCCTAGATTAAATGTCTGTGGATTTACACTGGCTTCTTAGTGGTGCTCAGCCCCTATCACCACCCCAATGTCACAACAGGTGAGATTGGCAGGGGGATGTGTGCTTGGGAATATGCCCCTCTGATGGACACATGGATGATACATGCTGTTCTGCTCATGGTGATTGGATGCCTTTGTTTGTGTGAGGATGTTTACAGACATGACTGCGTATTTGTTCACTGCCACTGTTGACTTTCCCCAAGTACTTGTTTCCATGCACGTCAATGTGTACTGGCCATTTCTGTTATCTGTATGGCACATGTTGAGACTTTTGTGTGGGTGAGTGCATTTGATGTAAGGGGTGACGGTGACATAGCAAGTTGACATGCATTGGTGCTACATTGTTATTCTTGCTCGGTGTCATACTTCACTTGTCATGCACCTTGACAAGGACTTTATGGTTCTGTGAGCATTGCACACATAGACATGTAGATAGTGTCAATGGGACACATTCCTAATATGCATAGTCCTTGCACTGTATTTTTCGAAGCATATCCCCTCTGCTCATAGTAGAACATCACATTAGCCCTCCAGTATGCTAAATTTGTGCATTGTGGAATATGCACCTTTTAGACACAAGGGTGCATATTCGCTATATTGTGGCAATGCACAATGGCACCTGTGTGCCGCCATTGATGGTGGCCTGCATACTTTAGCCCCAGAGCAGTCTTGTTCACGGGGCAGCATCAAATTGTTGTCAATGAGATGCAGCCCTGTGTAGCCAATTTGTATGAGATTGGTGTTGAGGCAAGGAGGCCAATGTGACACTATGCCACCTCTCCAGTGATATACTCCTTTGCTTGTTCATGTTGCCCTTATTTTGTAGTCTGATGAATATTATTTTTGCTATATATTGGATTATTTTTATGTGCAGATTTCCAAGTCTGTGACACCACCATTATGTGTCTTTCAATATATTCAATGACTAAGGTGATATGTGGCTATAGCCCCAGGGACCATAGTATCTGGGAAGAGATCTGCAGTCAGTGTGGGTGTGCACGGAGGGATATTATTTTGGGCATGAGTTACATTGGTCCCCACCACCCCCGTCCCCCCAGTCCCTGGTTGTTACTTACCCTGTTGCTGATGTAGCTGGTCATGTTCAGCGCTATCCTGTCCCTGGACTCCAACCACCGACTCCTCGCAGATGACCGTGGACATCTGTTCCTCCAAGACATCCAGCTCCTCCTGTGGCGCTGGACTCCCACCTCCGGTCTGCAGTGCTGCCTGGCGATTGTTGGACAGTTTCTGCTTGGTCTTGCGCTTAGCATCATGCCAGCGCTTCTTGCAGTCGGTCACTGTCCTCTTGACCTCTGCTACAGCATTCACTTTGGCTACGATGGACTGCCATATTGTATTTTTGGTCCCCAAAGGCACAGTGGAGCTGACAAAAAGCTGGTGTTGTTTATCTGTCAGCTCCGCAATCAGGATCTCATTTTCCTGCTGGCTGAACCTGGCTTTCCTCTTCCTCTTCCCCTGGGTCTCTGGCTGGTCCTCCTGGCTGTTTGAGGTGTAAGGGGTAGTTGTTCTCTCCTGAATTACTGGGTCCAGCTACCTCCATGATTCGTCAGCTTTTTCTTGGTGTTTTGGGAACTTCGCAGGCGTTTTGTAGTTAATTTTCCCACGAAACGTGAAAAAAGTGCCATTACGCTGATTAGCGTACAGTTTCTGGCCGGCCGCCACTTTTTTCACTTTTGCAGCAAGATTTTTATCGCTGTAACGCAGAGGTTAACGTCGACAAATCCCGCCGCGATGAGTCACTATCGCCATGTAGCGACGTATTGTAAATACATCGGTACCATGGCAATAGTTTTCAGCGGTACAAGGCGGTAGAAAAATTGCCGCTAACATTAGTTAGCGGCAATTCTAGTACATATGCCCCTTTGTCCCTTTCTATCTCGGCGTGGATGTGCTATTCCTATGCTTAAAGACTGATAGAAAAGCAGACATTTGAGGTGAGCAGATCCAGAGTATCGCTAAGTGTTGAAAGTGCTCTATACAGGAGCTGCTTTCCACCTAAACTTGAGAACTACCCAGAGTTCTCTGCTTCTCTTTTGCATAATTTATGCATCACTCTATGCCTGAAAGGGTATTGTTTTGACTTATACTGGGTGCTCCCTTGTGTCTGGACAAAGCTATACCTCTCTGAAGAGCTCTAAGTAGAGCGAAACACTTTGTCAGGGGTTGCTTTTACTCATTGCAGGTTAGCTTTGTTGGTATTTTACCAATTCAAAGCTGTGATACTGTGTCTGGAGTGGTAAATGGCTTTTGTCATTTTACAGCTCAGCATGGACAGCACTGTGCTAGTCCTATGCTTAAAGACTTTGTCTCTTTCTATCTCGGCGTGGATGGCACTGTGCTATTCCTATGCTTAAAGACTTTGATAGAAATGCAGACATTTGAAGTGAGTAGATCCTAGAGTGTCACTGGTGTTGAGAGTGCTCTATACAGGAACTGCTCTCCATCTAAACTTGAGAACTACCCAGAGTTCTCTGCTTCTTTTTTGCATAATTTATGCATCACTCTATGTCTGAAAGGGTATTGTTTTGACTTATACTGGGTGCTCTCTTGTGTCTGGACAAAGCTATACCTCTCTGAGGAGCTCTAAGTAGAGCGAAACACTGTTTCAGGGGTTGCTTTTACTCATTTCAGGTTGGCTTTGTTGGTATTTTACCAATTCAAAGCTGTAATACTGTGGCTGGAGTGGTAAATGGCTTTTGTCATTTTACAGCTCGGCATGGACAGCACTGTGCTAGTCCTATGCTTAAAGACTTTGCTGTGGAAATGGCAAAAGACTTTGTCCCTTTCTATCTCAGCATGGATGGCACTGTGCTAATCCTATGTTTAAAGATTTTGGTAGAAAAGCAGACATTTGAGGTGAGCAGATCTAGAGTGTCGCTGGTGTTGAGAGTGCTCTATATGGGAGCTGCTTTCCACCTAAACCTGAGAACTACACAGAGTTCTCTGCTTCTTTTTTGCACTTTTGTTGCTTTTACCTAAATAGCTGTTAAGGCACTGTTGCTGCAGGACGGAAGGGACAGGTGGGTGTAGTCAGCCAACAGATGTCCTGGGTGTTTGGCAGTGTTAAGTGCCTCACCGTCAGGACAAGATCAGCTGCCATTTGCAGGGTTAGCACACTAGTTGTTGCACTCCTGGTCCTGTTTTTAATGGGCACAGGGGCACGGATGTGCTAACATTAAGGTATTTCTGCTGCTGCTATTATTCTGCGCTCAAGCACTTTACTAATGCTTTCAACCTGTTCCAAACTCAGTTTTTAAAAACGAATCGAGTGACATTCTTAACTGATCTTCTGCTAATTTTTATCTACCTGTTGCACAATCCTTTTTTGCACTTTAGTTGCTTTTACCTAAATATCTGTTAAGGCACTGTTACTGTGGGAGATAAGGGACTAGTGGGTGTAGTCAGTCAACAGATGTCCTGGGAGTTTGGCCATGTTCAGTGCCTCACCTTCAGGACGAAATCAGCCACCATTTGTGGGGTTAGCATACTAGTTGGTACACAGCAGGCCCTGTATTTAATGGCCACGGAGGATGGATGCTTTCAGAGGCATGACGCTGGCACGCCAAAGGCGCAATAAAGGCAAGTCCGTCTGCGCCTGTCCGTGTCCGAATGGGTCCTGGGTCCAGGAACTCTGCGGGTATCAGATTGGAAAGAAAGGTATTCTCAGCGGACCAGCTAAGAGGGCTATGTCCAGGGTATCTGGAGTCATGTATATCATCGATAGAGTAAGGTAAGAATGAGGAAAAATTTGATTTTAGTAATTTTGTTCTGCATACGTAGGAGTGGGAGGCTCAGACACTGGACAAATATAAATTGGATAATGGGACAAACTCACTTGTAGGTAAAGGGTGTGGAAGAAAGTTTGACTTCTTCTCCGTAAACGTAAGTCAATTATCAAGCCACCAACAGCATCTTTATAATTTCCTAATGGACCATTCACACGTGGCCTTGCCATCAAACTACTCTATTGTGAGAAGGGACAGAATGGGTAAACCAGGAGGTGGAGTAGCCCTTGTGTTAAAAAAGAACTACAAATGCACTATCAAAGAAATAGACATACCAGCAAGTGAAGCTATGCTGTTCTCAGTGGAACTCGCCCACAGCTTCACAGTAACAGGTACTCTAATATACAGACCTCCATGTTACGCTGGACACTGGTACTTGTCACTTCCAGATATACTTGCCCAGAGATTCTCAGGGCTCCATATTTTATGTTACTGGGAGACTTGAACATATGCGTGGCATAGGGCAATGGACGATTGAA
This sequence comes from Calotriton arnoldi, assembly GCA_963921515.1. NCBI lineage: Eukaryota > Metazoa > Chordata > Amphibia > Caudata > Salamandridae > Calotriton > Calotriton arnoldi. The sequence continues at coordinate 1,415,835 of CAWUFW010003175.1, read as the reverse complement.
GATCTTAAAGGTATGAACTTGGACCTGATGAACGAGGGATCCATGCACGAAGTGGGAAATCTGTTAGACCCAATTTTTGCAAATATACAGTCACTAGAAACTAATCCTGCTATGCCGCTAGCATGATCAGATCACTGCGCAAAACCTTTCTCGATCTGGTCAGGTAATGAAGGGGCCAAAATAGGAGACAGAGCCCAGAGTTCATCAAGAATTAGGTCTCGGTTAGAAATCCCTAACCTAAACAGTCAATTAAGATATTCTAGACCAAGAATAGGGCAAGGGCTGGAGTTGGACCAACATATAACCAGTGGCGGCCAGCACAGGTAAGAGCGGTGGGGTGGGGGTGGGGTGGGGGTCAGGTAAGTTGACATACGATGGGAGAAGTAAATTTTTTTTTTTAAACACTTACCTTCCGCTCGCCACATTGCAGAGTCGGCGATGCGGCAAGGGCAAGGTAAGTGGTTTTATTTAATTATTTATTTCATTTTACTTCTCCCATCGTATGTCCACCACCCCACCGCTCTTACCTGTGCCAGAGGCTACTGCCCATAATAGACATTTGGCTTCAGGATACTTTAAATACTGTGCTACCGGTAAAGACCACTCCCCAAGTCAGATGCTATCCACCAGCCCTGTGGCTTACAGAGGCACTGCGTATAGAGAAAGCCAGCTGCAAAAAATTGGGGAGAGAGTCGAGAAAGGAATACAGTGATGAGAACAAAAGTAAACATAAACTTGCTCTCAAAAAATATCACACAAGCTCTAAAACAGCCCGTACCGCTTATTATATGGAACAAATCGATGCAGCCAAAAAATGTTCTAAAACCCTTTTTAAGGGGGTAAGCAAACTCTCTGATCCTAGTAATAACCTCCCAAGACCAGAGTTCTCCCAACTAAAATACAAGGAAATAGCCTGCTTTTTGTGAAAAAGGTTGCAGACATACAGTTGACACTTGAATAAGGAGAGAAAGATCATTGTCTGTCAAAAATTAAACTAGAGAAGCTGGGATTTAAAGATCAGAAGGACCAAGTCTCTATGAGAGAAGAAGGCAAACTGAGGTCATGGAATACATTGGACCTGATGGAATTTGTGTCATCATTACTTGACATCAATTAAATCTGGTTCACCCGAAGACACGTTCCCTGCAAATAAGATGAATGTCCTAGACATGGATAATTTACATCTATTAGTGAAGCCAATGAACTCCTCACTAAAACAGGGAAGGATTCCAAAAGCATGCTATGGTTCAACCTAATTTAGATCCTGAAAATCGGGTTAACTACAGAACAGTGTCTCTCCTTCCCATTATGGCAAAGATATTAGAGAAGCATATCAATGGTCAACTATATAGCATCTTGGAGACACAAGAGGGCCTTCATCCATCTCAGTCCGGATTTAGGAAAGGACACAGTACCAAGTCAGCCCTCCTAGGAGTTACTGAGCAATTTAGACGGCTTCTAGATAGAGGTGAGATGGCAGCGCCGATACTACTTGATATCATCTGTGCCTTTGGTACTGCGTCACATAAAATGCTCTTGAAAGACTGATGGAATTAGGACTGGATGGCTTCTTTTCCACGAGACCACTTGTTTCAGGTGTCCTCAGCAATGTCCATGTCCGAGCACACACCCTGACTTCAGGAGTTCCTAAACTCCAGTACTATTTAACATCTGTGTACGCCCATAAGCAGACTTAGTGGAAAGTCATGGTTTCACGTTATTCCCATATGCAGATGAGACCCAAGTCATCTTTTCACTGTCATCTGCACAGAAACACAACTCGGAGACTTGAACTCCGGATTAAAATCGGTTGCGGACTGGATGGATATGCACTCACTTAAGCTTAATGGAGGGAAGACAGAGGTTCTTGTTTTAGGCAAGAACCCCTCCCTGTGGGGTTCCCAACGCTATGGATATATTGATTGCTGCGCAGGCGAAACGCGTCTCTCTTTCTTTGCGGGGTCGTGGGAGACCTAAATATAATAAATAAGCCTTATTCATTCCTTCCATGTGTAGGTGCCTCTTCTTCTTGGAGCGGGATGTACTCTTGTAATATATATATATATATATATATATATATATATATATATATATATATATATATATATATATATATATATATATATATATATATATATATATATATATATATATATATTCAAAGTTAATTCCCATTGCGCTTCCTCGCAAATACAGGACACGGACTCCTGGATTTGTGCTCTGCTTAGATTTCCTTTATTGCAAACATGACGAGATGACACGTTTCACCCACCACACTGGGCTTGTTCACTTCCCGTGTCTATTTGGTCATGTGAGGATCATGCTAAGTCAAAAAGCTATTAAAAACATGGCTTTTTAATGATTCTCCCTAATTCTCTGGTGTTCATTCTTGCCTTGTTCTGACAAGTATAAATTTCATTTAAAATTTCATTACATATATATATATATGTCTACTTGTGAAAAATTGCTAAAGGTTTTTCCAAAACCGCCAGTCATTGCTTACCGCAGAGCTCCAAATTTACGATCTCTTATTGTGAGAGCTGAACTCAAGCAAGTTGTAACAAATGCAGGGGTTCATTGCTGTGACTCTAAAAGGTGCATCACGTGTGAATACCTTTTACAAACATCATCAGTAACTAGTTCTGTTACAAGAAGGACCTATGGAATAAGACAGCATCTTACATGTCGCTCAACATGCATTATTTATGTGATTCAGTGCCAACGGCAAAGCTGTAAAAAACAATATGTAGGCCAAACAGTGAATGACCTCCGTACACGATTCAGGAACCACAAATCGGCAATAATTAATAAGAAAATTGACCAGCCTGTAGCCAATCATTTTAACCTTGTGGATCATTTACTATCAGATTTGAAGATTTTCCCGTGGAACATGTCTCAAAGGAAGAACTACTGGACTCCAGAGAAAACTTCTGGATGTACCGTTTAAAATCACTGCATCCAGATGGACTGAACATTACTGATAATACAATCTGATTACTGCATATCTCAAGAGTTCTCAGGACTGCATTGATTCCACATTCCAAATGGAATCTTCACTCATGATGCTTTTTGAAAATTCAGCTGTGTCATCTGTGCAGCCACTGAGCAAACCATCTTGTACTACCTGAGGAAGGCGGAAGCTGAAACGTTGTAGTGGAAATATATTTTTGTTCTTTGGTGAATTTATCTGTTTGAGTCACTTCTTTCTTGGATATATATATATATATATATATATATATATATATATTCACTGAAAAAACCATAGGTTTTAGGGACAGTTATAGTTAGTTGGACATTGCACTCGTACAAAACCCGTGAAATTCCCCCGTTATAGTTAGTCCAGCTAACTATAACTCGCGCCCCGCAATGCACTGCTGATGACGTCACATATTACATCACTCATGACATGGTCAGTGACATCACTGATGACATCACTGATGACATCTCAAATGATATCACTGATGACATCATCCAGTGACTGTGTGTTTCTGTAAAGTTTAAATATTTTTAATATATATAGGAAATGACGTATTGAAGAATGAGTGGGTGTGTAAGTGTCTGTATGGATGATTTAGTAGGTGCGTGACTGACTGTATAAGTGAGTGATTTAACGTATCTTACTGAATGCATGGGTTAGTGACTAAACTGGGTGAATGTCTGTATCCGTCTGTCTGTTGCTGTGTAAGTGGCTGCATGTGTTTGTGAATAGCTACATGAGTGTCTATATGAGTTATTGAATGCTTGTGTGAGTATCTGTATGGGTGCCTGAGTGTTTGTGTGGGAGGGGTGTGTGCAACTCTGTGCATAGATGTGTGAGTGGGTGATTCACTGGGTGGATGGTTTCAAGAGTGCATCTGTGATAGACTGTATGGGTGGGTAAGTGTGTGTAAGAGTGTGTTAGTGAGTGAATTTATGTCCCAGTGGTACATGTGTGAGTAACTACATATGTGAAAGGCAGTATATATGTGTGTTGGAGTATATAAATAGCTATAAGCGAGAGTGAGTGATTGTGATAGTGGCTGTATGGATGAGTGTGTGCTTGTATCAGTGATTGTATAAGAGCGTAAGAATGTGCTAGTATTTGTATGAGTAAGTGAGCTGGTGTGTGTATAACTGTATAGGTGAGTAAATGGTAGTGTGTTTACTTATTTGCATGACTGACTAGGTGTGTGAGTACCTCTATGGATGAGTGGCGGTGTTTGAGTGTCTATATAGGAGTATGAGTGCATATGATAGTCCTGTACTGAGTGACCGTAAGTATGAGTGACTGTACGGGTGAGTGAGTGGATGTGTGCGTAGACCTAAGAATCAGTGAGTGGGTATGTAGTTATTGGTGTTGGAGTGTCTATGGTTTTGCGAATGGCAGTCTGTAATTTAGAGTGGGTGTATCAAAGGTTATATTAGGGTGTGAGAAGATGCATGAAATTATCACATGGATGATGTCATCAGTGATGTCATCAGTGATGTCATTTGAGATGTCATCAGTGATGTCATCAGTGATGTCACTGACCATGTCAGGAGTGATGTAATATGTGACGTCATCAGCAGTGCATTGCGGGCGCGAGTTATAGTTAGCTGGACTAACTATAACGGGGAATTTCACGGGTTTTGTACGAGTGCAATGTCCAACTAACTATAACTGTCCCTAAAACCTATGGTTTTTTCAGTGAATTTCAAAGGTTTTTAAATGCTAATTTGTAACTATAACGTCCCTGAAACCTATGGTTTTTTCAGTGAATTTCAAAGGTTTTTTAAATGCTAATTTGTAACTATAACATGTCTGAAACCTACGGTTTTTTCAGTGAATTTCAAAGGTTTTGTAAATGACAATTTTTAAATGTATTAATTGTTATATAAATTTTTTTCATACTGATTTACTACATTTTTAGAAACAATTTTTTTTTACATATTTTATTTTTTAAATTACATTGTAATTACATTATACATTACATTACAAAAAATACTTTCTCAGAATGAATTACTTTAGTTTAAATACTTTGCACATAGGCAATAGACTTTTAAGTACAGTAGTTACAGTTGTTGCAATGGGCAACACATTTTCAAACACAATGCAACATTCAGCTCAATGTGAATTTCTATTTAAATGCAATTAGTTACTTTATGGATTACTTTTCTAACCACAGGACTGGATCCTAGATTCAGTCCTGGGACATCTCCTGTAAACAGTTGAGTAAAAGCGTTTTGGTTACAGTCGTGATTTTTAAGGAATATTATTGTACTTTAAAAGTTGACACTTAGAAACTTTTTCACATAGAATCACCAATGTTATCCTATGGGAGGAAATTCACTTAGCAGGTAAGTAGTGTTATCGTGACTTTTTCTCACTCAGTGTTGGATCCTGGATCCAGCACTGGTGCATCTCCTGTAAACAGTTGAAAGAATGCGTTTAAGTCATACAGGCGATTTTTTAGGAATATTTGTAGTTTGTGAAAATCGACACTTTGAAACTTTTCTGCTGAAAACCAGACAATGGATTCCTATGGAAGAAAATATAAGTTACTGGTAAGTTCGGTTAAAATTACTTTTCAGGGTCAGTGCTGGGCTAAAAGATGCAGCACTGGGTTCTCTCCTGATAACAGGTGAGTAAATTGGAATTCGTACTTTGGTTGATTTTAGAGGAATATTATAAAGTTCCAAAACTCCACACTTAGAAGAATTTCCAAGTGAAACCAGTCAATGTTAGCCTATGAAGGAAATTCAAGTTACCGGTAAGTACGGTTAAAATTACTTTTCAGGACCAGTACTGGGCTGAAAGATGCAGCACTGAGGTCTCTCCTGATAACAGGTGAGTAAATCAGAATTCGGATTTTGGCTGATTTTAGAGGAATATTTGTATGTTTCAAAAATCAACACTTAGAAACTTTTTCAGCAAAAAGCAGGCAATGATATCCTATGGAAGGAAATTCAAGTTACTGGTAAGTACGGTTAAAATTACTTTTGAGGATCAGTACTGGGCTGAAAGATGCAGCACTGAGGTCTCTCCTGATAACAGGTGAGTAAATCGGAATTCGTATTTCGGCTGATTTTAGAGGAATATTTTAAAGTTCCAAAACTCCACACTTAGAAGAATTTCCAAGTGAAACCAGTCAATGTTAGCCTATGGAAGGAAATTCAAGTTACTGGTAAGTACGGTTAAAATTACTTTTCAGGACCAGTACTGGGCTGAAAGATGCAGCACTGAGGTCTCTCCTGATAACAGGTGAGTAAATCGGAATTCGTATTTCGGATGATTTTAGAAGAATATTTGCACAATGGTGAAGGGAGGGGGCGGGGCCTGAGGTGACATCTGTGCAAACGCGCCCCGTGGCGCGTTTTAAGTTGGGGATTAAGTCCCCTTGAATCCTGAGGGTCCCTAGGGGCCAACTAGCCAACCAGGAACCTCCAATATGCGCCAGGGGCTGCGTTGCAGAGACGTGTAGAGAGGCCACGCCCCTTTTACACCTCTCTGCAACGCAGCTCTGTGGCGCTTTCTGGATGTACCTGTTGGGCTAGTTGGCCCCAGGGACCCTCAGGATTGAAGGATTTAATTCCCATCTTAAAACGCGCCCGTGGCACGTTTTAAGTTGGGGATTAAGTCCCTTGAATCCTGAGGGTCCCCGGAGTCCAACTAGCCCACCATATACCTCCAAAAGCGCCACAGAGCTGCGTTGCAGAGAGGTGTAAAAAGGGGCGTGGCCTCTGTACACCTCTCTGCAAGGCAGCCCCTGGCGCATACTGGAGGTTCCTGGTGGGCTAGTTGGCCCCCAGGGGCCCCCAGTATTCAAGGGGAATTGTTCCCCTCTGCAAACGCGCCAGGGGGCACGTTTACAGAGTGGTGAAGGAAGGGGCGGGGCCTGCGGGCCCGATCGTTTTTTTGTTGTTGTTGTTTTTTTGTCCCCTGAAGGGGGGCTGTGTGGCCCCCTTCCTTTTTCCAGTTTTTATGCCCTGGGGACCCCATCCCCCAGGGCCTTACCCCTTTTTTTAATTAAATATTATTAAAAAAAACGGGAAGAGGGCCGCGTGGCCCCCCTTCCCTGGGCCTGTATTGGCCCCGGGGACCCCATCCCCGGGGCATGGCCTCGATTTTTGTTTTTCTTTGGAGGGGGCTGCGTGGCCCCCTCCTCAGGCCATTTAAGGCCCCGGGGACCCCATCCCCGGGGCCGGCCTTTCCTTTTTTTTAAAAATTTATTTATTTTTATTATTTGGGGAGGGTGGCGCGTGGCCCCCCTCCCGGGCCACTACTTGCCCCGGGGACCCCATCCCCCGGGGCTGGCCCTCTCCGTTGGGGACTGTGGGGGGGTCCCCAATCCCCCCACAGTCCCGCCGGCTCCCCGCGTCCCTTGGGCACCGGCATTGCTTTTCCACATGGGGAGCTGCTAAGATGCAGCTCCCCATGTGGAAAAGCAATGTGCTTTGGATATTGGAAGAGAGAGCAGGTTTCCCTGCTCTCTCTTCCAATATCCAAAGCAGTTTGCTATGGCAGGACGGGAGCCGCGAGGCTCCCGTCCTGCCATAGCAAACTACAGTGTCCCGGGGTAGGCACCCCGGGACACTGCAGGAGCCGGCCCTGGGGGTGGCGGTCCCCAGGGCCATCAAGGGCTCCAGGAGGGGGCCGCGCGGCCCCCTCCCATTCAGTTCACAGCCCCGGGGAGGTGGTGGTCCCCGGGGCTCTGGAGTCCGTAACGGACCCCCATATTTAAATGTTTAGTGCCCCGGGGAGGTGGCGGTCCCGGGCGTGTGGGGGCTGGAGCCCCCCACACAGGTTTTTCAATTATAAAAAAAAAGCCCCGGGGAGGTGGTGGTCCTCGGGGCTGCGGGAGGGCTCAGAGCCCTCCCGCACCATTTTAAAATAAAAGCCCCGGGGGTGGCGGTCCCTGGGGCTTGGGGGCCCTTGAGGCCCCCACACATTAAATTATCCCCCCACCATGCCCCCGGGACTTGGGCCACCCGGGGGCAAATACATGTCGAAGCGCGGAGACCGCGCTCGATTTTTTTTTCAGCAGGATTCGCGCACCCTGAGCGCATCCTGCCGATTTTAAAAAAAATTTTTTTATTTTTTGCCCAGGGGTCCTTGTGGGACCCCCTGAGCAAACCTAGGGGGTCAGGGTGTTTCTACCCTGCTCCCTTTGTGCGCTTTGCGCACTTGTTTCTGTCCCTCGGTTCTACCGAGGGACAAAATGGCTGCCAACATTTCCTGAATCGGAATGTTGACAGCCAGCTGACAGCCAATTAACATGCAGCTCGTGATCGGGACGGTGCGCGCAGGGTGCGCTGAGGGTACGCGGACCCTACTCGGCCATAGATATCACTATCTTTTTACTTTTGATTTTCTCAGCAACTACTGAACGGATTTACACCATTTAACAAAAATGGTTCTTTCTGAACCAAGAACTACCTCTTTGCCAAATTTGGTGTAATTCCGTTCAGCAGTTCGGGCTGTAGCTGTGTCTAAAGTTTCCTATGGAAAATTGCATGGGGAAAACGCGTTTTGGGACCCCCTTTTTTCTCGGCCCCCGCTGACGAATCCCCCGAGACTTTCAGGGTAGGAGCGGACCGGAGCGGGCCATAAAGTTTGAAAATTTTGCGAAGATACGTCAACCGGCAAGAGAGTTATTTCAAATAGAATGTCGCGGATTTCCTATGGATAATAGGTTGTAACTATAACTATCTACTGGCGACCGCCAGTAGATAATATATATATATATATATATATATATATATATATATATATATATATCCAAACCACAGCAGTCGAAAAAGCGGCACGCTCTGGCTGCTGGTGCAAGCATTTGAGATGCGACCACCATCCCCAACATTTTTACTAACCATGAATAAATCAGAATGCTGCACTCCCAAGGGGTTTTCAGATCACAGATTTTAATGGCATTAGCAATTTCACCGAGACGCCGCCTACGCGTTTCGACCCTTGCGGTCTTGTTCACGGCAGCTGAGTTTCTTTGTGAATTATGTCTTGTGCTCACATGCCTTTAAATACTCCATAGGCATTCTGGTACTTGTAGTTGAGTAATTATTAACCTTTTGATATGGGCTGGATTCACACAGTTATTATTTAAACAAGGGTCCTCCTTTGAACCTCTAAGCAGTGTTGTTATTGTGGGATATAAACCTGAGTTCTTTACGCAGAGTGCTAATGTCTGTTGCTATATTATCCCACAGAGATCACACTTTTCTGCATTCTTTTGCGCGCGTGTTAATACACACCTTCCTCCAGCAAACTTAATGTTGTTAAAAAAGATTTTAAGTTCAAGTTACCAGTCACTCCAATTAGGCACTCGTAATTTCTAGTTGTGCCCTCGTGTCTTCTGAAACCCCCCGGACCCCAATCCATTATGAGGTTGCATCGGTAGGGAAGGCAATTCAGCCAGGAATCTGCACTCTCCCTATTTCATTAGGCGGTCTCGGCTTGACAGTTGTGGTGATTTTCGAGGCATTTTGGAAGTCCTTGCCTATCCAGGCTGCTTACGTCTTCCATTGTTGAGTACATATGCACCGATTGGTATCACTCGTATCTCACCGCAACTGTTCAGATTTCAAAGTTCCTTCCATATCGGGCGCAGCCGCTTACATTAAAGTTCAAAATATATTATATAGTCATGTGATCAAGGCCGTTGGTCGGCCAAAACGCGTCATGGCGGCATGGTGTTGTACTAATTAAACACTGCATCAGCACATAATCGGGTCTATTCCTTCGCTAAAAGATCCGGAGACCAGGAGCTCCAACTTCGGCAGTCCGGGTCGGGCTCTGGAAGCCCAAACATATCACCTCCTCTGTCCCCAACATCATGGACCAAATAATGTGAAACACATCGGCAGCAGCCACCACCTTAGAATGTGTACAAATACTAAAAAGTGAATAATCACATGAAGATATACTTATTAAACAGCACCCAAAGATCTTAAAACCAAGTACAGTATAATGCCACCAGTCATAGTCCGCCATAAAACTTATTGTGGACGTGATTTCGAGACCACCACGCAGTTATACCCATAATACAGCAATTGGTTGAACATAATCTATTGCATACAAATTAATATATGACATGAGAATTATTCAGAATGGCAGTTTTTGAAGGAGACGGCACTATGGTAAAGCCGGTGTGCCCATTATTGCACATAATGAGAAATTCACGGTCTAGGAGCGATGATCCCCCCCGGTGGCTTGTGGGAAATGTGTCCTCAAGGTTACAAACATTGATCAGAGGCCCATCGTAGGTATTCTCTTAGCAAAATGAGCTTTTAGGGGCATCCCATGTCTGTATCTAATCCTCTTATAGAGGATTTGTTTGTGTACTGGAAGCCAGTGCAAAGCCTTCAAAGCTGTAAAAGCCAAACTACGTCTAGGAAGCTTCAGCACAAGTCTAGCTGCAGTATGCTGCACCATCTAAAGTTTATGAAGGATGTATTTTAAAGCGCCTGCAAAAAGACTATTGCAATAGCCACTAAAGAGGCAGTCTAAGAGCCACAATTGTGTCTCTAGTGTTATGATTTACCTAATGTGTTTTTGCGCCAGCATTTACCCTGCCCCTGCTTGCCTTGATTGGCTAGATTAGGCACGCAGAAGTAATGCTATTTCCTACTCTTTCATTGTTTGTAGGGGTGGGCACCAGCAAACTCCACTATGCTGCGTATGGCAGAGTTTTTGACCGAACTGTGCGCTCCAAACTTTACTACTCCTAAACTGAGAAAAATCCTAACTTTAAGACTTTCGGTATTCACAGAAGGCATTTAGGAGTCCTAAACTTAGGACTACTAACTTCTGTGAATACCGAAATGAGTAAGTTCATTCTGTGAATACCAAAATGAGTAAGTGTATTCTGTGAATACCAAAAAGTACTAACTTTACGTTTTTGACGTAAGTTAGTTCTGTGAATCAGGCCCCTAGTCTCTACCTAGTGCCCTAGGCTGAAGAAAGGATTTAGAGATGTTGAAAATTGTTTTAGGATCATGCTGTGCCTCTTCAATCTGAGATGTAAAGTATGATTTTTTTGCAGCTTTGAACTGGGTCTGATAAACATTCTGCACCTTTTTAAACTGCTGCAGGTCCTCAGAATTGTACGTTCTATTTGTTTGTATCGCAACAGCTGCTCTGCTATGGTTGAAGATAACCAAGGAGCTGAAGGATGGTATCTGCGATTCTTGGCGTATGTTACAGGGGCAAGCTTATTAACTGTACCTGTGATCCAGTTATTAGATAAACGGAGGTCATCAGCTAGGATTCCCATGAAGGTCAGAGTGAAGGAAGAAAAACAGGGGGTTAAATTTGCATCAGTCATCAATTTACTCCATTTGCATAAATTGTGAGGATCATTAGTTGTGGTGGGCTGGAGCGAACCATATGAATTAATTGAAATTCTGAAGGGGATTAAGTAGTGGTCTGTTCGTGCCTGCTGGATTGGAGCTTCTGTTACCTCATTTGGAATTGTTGGAGCAAACTCCATCTAGAGTATGACCTGCTATAAGCGTTGGGATGGTGACAATCTGTTTAAGGCCAATGATACTTAAAGTGTCAAGAAAGTTTGATACATCGGGGTTCTCGCTAATCTCCAAATGGAAATTGACGTCCCCCAAGATGGTAAAGGTGGCGTATTGAAGTAACAAGGGTGCCAGCACTTCTCTCAAGGGGGTTAAGAAGATAGGGGGTCGGTAGATTAGTGCACCTGCAAATGATTGGGTAGGGTTAATCTTAAAACCAAAGCCTAGAGTTTTTGCCTTTTTCAAGGAATTTATCTCAAGAGTGCTGCATTGGAATGAGTCTCGAAAAAGGATAACCAGCCCCCCCCATGCTGCTCATCCCTGTCCCGCCTAAGGATGGAATATCCTGGGGGAAGGGTTTGAGCAATATCTGGACTGCATCAATCCTTTTAGTTATGTTTCAGTAATGAAAAAAAGTCTAAACCAAGGTCATCAATAAGATCATGCAACTCTTCTGCATGCTAGCTCAGTGAACGAGCATTAATGAGCCCAACAGCTAAAGACTTAATGCTGTGGCTGTGGACATGCATAGGCTCAGGGGGCAGCTCAACAAACATCTTAAGCATGCTTTTGCACATAATGCAGGATAATGGGCCCTCAATGCAAGATAAATCGATGATGTGGCCACAGTGAGAAATAGAAGGCCTGAAAGATTTCAGAAGGACTGAGGAAAGTGAGTGGATAGTACCTGGCGTTCCACTGAAAGGGGGCTTACGCTGGCCGTGGTCTGGATGTGGATGGGTGCAGACGGGCTTGTCTTTGGCACGCCTTCGGCGCGCTGCCGGAGTGACTGTGCTGTTATGTGCAGAAAGAGGGCTCCGAGCTCTAACAGGGTCTGCCCAGCACAAATCTCATTGGACCTTCCCAGCCAATCAGAGAACCACCTTCGGCATTAGGAAATGGCAAAAAAACTGAAAACTAAACAAGAAACGAACAACAGTTCTCACCCCAAAATTTAAAGTGCCCAGTTCAGAAATCAGCATATATTTTGCACCAAGGAGCCTGAACAAGTGCAAGTTAAGTTGATAAAAGCAATGTTACAAGCTAAAAATGTGTTACAGTTACTCTAGAACTCACTGTGGGTGTAGAGGATACTTATCGTCAACCGAGCAAGGTGCACATGGATCAAGACAATACAGACTGCACACCTGAAGGAATTCTTGATGTGGAATAATGAATGTTTGAGCTTGTATGGTGCTCAATGTGTGTTTATTTAATTGGCATAATTATTGTACAAAGGAGAGATTGGAGTCCATGATTTCTTGCAGGTTCCCATATTCCTGCAAGGAGTTAATAGGGGAGTTAGGTACTGAGGTCAGACTGGTGATATTTTAATGTTGGGGTAGTTGTATAGCATGCAGTGCTTACAGGCATTTGTCTAGGGCACTGGATTTCAGTTCTGAAGGATTTTCTACCTTCAAATTGATTTGAATTCCATGAGCATAGTTGACCAGATAAGGCTTAGGGATTTGATGAGGTCTGGGGAATGGTTACTATTTGTGTTGAAGAATAAAGAAGACATGGACCAAACCTTGTAGTACACCAGCAATAACTACAAGGCGCTGAAAAGAAAGGAAGAAGGGAGACAATGTTGCCACTTTTGTTAAAAAGAAGTTACATTCTAGACATTACATTTAATTATGATGTCACTGACCTCTTGCAGGAGGTTAGGCTGATGTATCTAGAAAAAGACAGAGGAAAGGTCCACTAGTAGGTGAGAGGCAACTCAGGTTGCATCCATGTACTGGTTAGTGTCTGGTTGGGAGAGAAGAACTTCAGAGTAAGCAAAGACGATGCAGGGACCAATAGTAGTGGTAGACCCCCTATAAATAAACAGCCTCAGATTAATCCTTCCAAAGGGTCCCAAGAATGTTTTGAGTGGGTATGGATTTTGCTGTGTCACTAAACAGGGCATTCTCTGTTTCTAGTCCTGGTCTATCCAATGGCCCTGTGTCTGGTTTTGTTTCTTGGTTGCACCAGTGTTTAGTTGTCACCACTTCCCTCACTGATATGTCTGACACATAGTAACTTCAACTAAGCCATCAATGAATGCCTTACAAGACCTAATCAAAGGGACATGCTAGGGAGTCAAGAGAGGCCTAGTTAGCTTAAAGGACTAGGGAACTTAAGACACACAATTGTATCTAGGAATGGAGCATCCTACTTCTTCAGTGGGACTCTCCGATAGGGCAGAGGTAGAGTCTGCTTTTCTTAAATAAAAACAACTTATCAGGAGTCTTATTGCCACTTGAATCTGGAATTGGTCTTGTGTTTGGATAGGCTTTCATCAGAATGTCAAAAGGAATTTGAATGCCCAAATACTAGGGAGGAAATGCATAGAGTCTTGAAAGTGATGCTGATGAGTAGGGTGAAGGGAGTGATATTATCTGAGGGTAGGGCTCAATCTGTCATACATTTGTTTATCTTCGATAAGACAAGCTGTTAAACAGAAGAATCTCTAGGATAGGGTTAGGTATGTCTCAGGGATGTCAGCCAGCATAGTGTTGCTTTAATCAGGATGGGAAATGCTACATGCTGGCAGAATGTCTGATTCAACATGAAAAGCCATCGTTAAACAGAGAAGAAATACTGGAATGATTTTAGTTTACTGCGTGCAATTTGAGTTGTGATGTTTAAATTGGAATGCAGAAACATAGGGATTCAGTGCTGTTGACATTTCGCGGAGTACAGTCATCAAGATTCATTGTTGAGGGCCAGCTTTGCACTTGTTATTCAATGCTGCCATCATGATGAGCACATGTTTTTTCTTAGTCAGGTCGTGTGAAGTAGGTCTTTGACATATATGCATGAATCCTTGAGTCCTTATTTTATTTTTTATTTATTTTTATTTTAGGAGTTTTATATAGCGCTGGCCAGACCCGAGGGTATCGGAGCGCTTTACATTTGTAAAGTAACAATCGAGTACAAAGAGTAGTAATAGTAAACACAGTGATTCGTGACGGGTCAATGTTCAGGATTTGTCAGGTAGCAGTCGAGTACAAAGAGTAGTGTTAGTAAGCACAATGAATCGTGACGGGTCTTGTTCGGTGGGGGGACCTAGGTGCGCGTCAAGAGGTAGATGCTGTAAGAAGTTATTCTTATCACAGTGACTGGATGCTCAGGTGGGCGCAATTCCGTCTTGTGGGTCCGCTCTCACTTCATAAGAGTTCGATTGAGGAAGAGGGTTTTGAGCTGGCTTTTGAATTTTTTGAAGGAGGGGTTAGTCCTGATATGGACTGGGATGGCGTTCCAAATTTTGGGCACATTTCCAGAGAAGGAGCGTGATAAGGTTTTTTGTTTGCGGGTTTTCGGAGGGATGAGCAGTAGAGTGTTGGTGCTCCTGAGATTTCTTGTCTGCCCAGCTTTGTTGAGTTTGGAGGCCAGATAGGTAGGTTTGCCAGTGTGCAGAGCTTTGTGGGTGAGGCAGGCAGTTCTGAAGTTGGCACGCATTTCTATTGGGAGCCAGTTTAGCTCTCTGAGAGCGGGGGAGATGTGTTCAAATTTCTTTATTCCAGTCACCATTCTGGCTGCCGCATTTAGGGTAGCTCTGAGAGGAGCAAGGTGTGATTTTGCCGTGCCTGTGAGGGTGGCATTCCCGTAATCTAATCTGGATAGCACAAGGGATTGCGTGGCTTGCTTAAGGTCTTTTGGGGGGATGAAGGGTTTGATTTTGTTGAGTAGTTTTAAGTTGAAGAAAGCACACCTTGCGGTGTTCTTGATGTGTTTGACCATGTCTAGGTTAGGGTCCAGAGTGATTCCCAGTGATTTCACGGAGTCGGCCGGGATGAGAGGGCAGTTGAGAGCGTCAATAGATTTGAGCAATTCTGTGATTCGGGGGGTCTGCTCTTTGAGTCCTTCCCATGAATGATATTGAGTTCAGTGGAAACCTTCAGGAAGAGCATAGTGATGGAGTCAACCAGCCAGACTCAAAGGGGTTCCATTTAGAGAATGAAAATTGCTGGCAAATGCATGGATAGTGAGAGATGCCACAGGGAACGGAGACAGGCCCCTCGCAATTTCATCTAGGTGAGCTGGAATCAAATGTGTTGGGCAGGGATAGTGGTCAACAGTGACCAAAGACTGAAGAAAGGTTGAGAAAGATGAGGCCTGGATCTCTATGCTATGCTTTAAGCTCCACTGTGACTACTATTTCCACAGTGCTGTACTCACAGACAAAATGTACCCTTTTTGTGTTATGCAATGCATTATTGGTCTTCTTTAACCATAAAGTAGATACTACCAGCAGGAAAATTAGCAGACAATCCTACTAAAAGCAATATCTCAATCATCATTTATGCTCACTTGGTTCCTCCTATTAGTAAAAGACAGGTCCCTTGCTTACATTGAAACCGTTAATTGCCATTTTGATCTCTAAAATTATTTAATTATAAGTAAACAGTAAACTCTTTAAAAAAGTGCGCAAATTTTCCTTGCTGCCGATATTGTAATAACTGTCTCATAGAACTCTTAAAGCTATCAGAACAGGACACAGTTCACTTAAAAGTGCAATGGTGTCCATACTTCTATCTTTCAAAAGTATCATGCACCATGATCATGAAATGCAAGCAGTACCCTTAAAAAGTGCCCATACTTCTAAATAAACTACAGGGTGATCCAAACGGACTGCTTAAATTTAAGCCAAGATTTAATGTGATTACCAGGCTAAGATCCTTAAGCAAGCAATAATCAACCAGCTACAACAATTGTTGGGCAACAGCAATCACTAGAATGAGTCAAAAATTATCAATGACATAGAATTAGCCATAACATACATCTTAGATAATATCACAATGGATTTTGCTACCAGTGGTATTGCAACTTTAATTTGGTGCTGTTGTATAATGTACATTACTAGGAATAATTTATGATCTTTGAAATAGAGAGATCTCTGAACTGGAGTCATTTTTGTCTAATAGCTCACTCCTGATATGTTGCTTTTCCTCCCTTTTAAGTCGCAGCCCTATTTTATCAAATATATTTGACTCCAAGGATGAGTGTGAACACTTTTTTCATTAAAGCATACATGATCCTGCTAGTCAGTCATTTGAAATCATGTTCTACAATTTCACCTATACCACCCAATTTTTTTTCTATATTGCTGCTGTCATTGGAAGAACAAAGTGATCTGTCAGAACATTTGTTGATCCCTGAGCACATTGTGTCTTATAAGAACCCAAAAATGAATCCAAAATGGAGATTATGAAGAATGAAGTCAAAAATCAGTCGGGTTCACTGGCATTGGTCCTTCTGCCTTGTGAGCCTGTCCATCTCCACTTGCAAACTTATGTATATAGGGTTCTACCAACCTTGAATTTAGGGTGACCATCTCCCTTCAGGTTCTTACGGACACAGTTTCCGGTCTTATACTTTTGAATGATAGCCTAATGCATTCTTGGTGTTGTAGTCTGGTTTTGCTTCCATTAAACTATTAGACTAACGATCCCCAAATCGAAGATTTGCAGGTGAAAATGTCAGAAATAGAGACTATGTCAATAATTGCTTAGAGTGAAGTGGTCACCAGGGAAGTGCTTACCCTACTCACATTTGTTAATGTGATCACAGAAATCCACATATTCAAAACAAGCTTTAGGCATCTAAAAACTAAAAAAACAAAACAGTTTTGCTTTAAGAGTTTTCCTCGTGGAATTTAGGTATGCATGGTACCATAATTGTTAAGAATCACTGTTGGTTCTGGCCACCCCCAAACCTTTTGCCTTTTTCCTTCCATTTGTTTGCTAAATTTGTTTTAGTTGGCTTAGGATTCTGTGAACTTTACCACTGCTAACCAGTGTTAAAGTGCATGTGCGCTCTCCTTTAAACATGGTAAGATTGGCTTACCCATGTTTAGCCTATTGAGTTTACTTATAGGTCCCTTGTAGGGAGGTATACCATATACCCAGGGCCTGTAAATTAAGCGCTACGAATAGGCTGGCAGCACTTATTGTGCCACCCAATCAAGTAGCCCATTAAAACATGTCCCAGGCCCGCCATTTCAGCCTGAATTCAGTTTAAACTACCAAATCGACTTGGTAATATAACCCCCTTGACAAGTCTTGAACTTCCATTTTATTACATAGAAGTCACCCCTAAGGTAAGAAGAAGGTGCATTGCAATTAAAAAGTTGGACATGTACTTTTGAGTTTTATGTGTCCTGATAGTGAAAAACTCCTAAATTGTTCACTATTGTGAGGCCCACCATTCCCATAGGGTAAAATAATTGGGTTGCCTTATTACATTTGAGTAGTGCTAACTTTTGATTGTGAACAGATGATAATTTCATGTTTGGTATCTATGAGATTGGATTTAAAAAATCCTCTTTGATTGTAAAGTTGGATTTTAAATTACTATTTAGAAATTAGCACTTTTAGAAAGTTGGTATTTTTTTACCCTCTGCCATTTGGTGCCTGCTTCCTCCCCTGGGTCACATGACTGGGTGTACTTGGCAGTTAAGAATTTGTGAATTCCTCTCAGACGGTCACACAATAGAGGGATGAGGTGTGCCTGAATGTGCCATCTGCTGACAGGATGGGGGGGAGCCAGGCATAGCCCCATTTGCAACTTAATATGATGTGCTCTGACTTCACGTAAAGGGCTTGTCACCTCTGCATTGTTCATACAGCCGGCTTGGAGCCAAGGCAGTGGAGTCAGAAAACTTTTAGGACTTCAAAGAGAAACCTCTAGAAACTTTTCCTACTTCAGGAGGCACCAGGGATAAAAAGGAGTCTCTCAGACCCACTCTTCAGTTCATTTTCAGGACCTGCAGAAGGACTTTCAGATGACTGACTGCTGCTGTGGCCTGCTGAGTACTCCACAAGACTGCTTTGCTGCATCTGGAAGGACTGGTTTGCTGCCTGGAACCTGACTTGAAAACTCAGAGGCATGCCTTTCTGCTTGAGCCCTGCTTCATCACCTGCACCCAGGACTACCAGAATGACTCCAAGGGCTAGTTTGATGTCCTCCTCTTCAGAGCGACAGGGACATGATAGGCTCACACCATATTGAACTAACCCCTGGATCCAACCTGAGTGAGTCCTAACCCCCCCGAGTGGTACCCCTCCAGTCCTAGACCCTTGGTGGTGGTTCTAAATGTGCCCTGATGGCCAAAATCCAACACTTGGGACGTAATAACTTTGGCTGAAAACTGTTCTGAGAACTGAGGGAAGACTGGGACCATCTAGCTTGTTGATGTGCCCGAGGTGCATCGCCGGTTGGCCTGACTTTGCGGTAGCTCCTACTATGTTCTTTTCCACAGCAGCAAATCCTGTTCGGAGGTCTTTAGCTAAAGATATCTGGCCTCCTGGAACTCTTGTCGGCTCTAGCCTCCTTCTAGTGACTAAGTCTGAACATAAAAGTGACTAAGTCTGAACATAGAAATATTCACTATGACTTCATCCAGCGGCTCCCCAACAACAACACTCCTTCAATGGACACCGCCTGCAGCCTTGCCCTGCTAAACCTTACCTTCTCAGAACATTTTTCTTGAAAATTCTTGCAAGAGGGATGGTAAGCGCCAACCAGGTCGATCCACTCTTGGGTCCGACTCGCGCTCCATTGCGGTCAGCCATAATTTTCGACTTTGATCTGGTCTTACATGACTAGATATCTGCACTTGGCATGTTTAAATTTTAGGTGCTAGTTTTTACTCCAGTCTACTGCTTTTTGTTTTTTTCATTTTGGTGTGAAATAATGTATTTAAATGTACTCTATTTTTCCAAATTGTTGTGGGATTTTTCTTGTATTGTGTTTTCACTTTATTACTGTTTGTGTGTTGCATACTTTGCACATTGCCTCTAAGTTAAGGTTGATTGCTTTTTGTGCCAAGCTACCTAGGGTTAAGCATAAGTTAATTTAGTGACTTTTTGTTTTTCACTTTGCCAGGGATTGTGGCTGTTGCTAGAACAGGGATCACACCCCAGTCATACCAACAACCCAAGTTCTCACAATCACCATCCAACTATGACAGCTGCCCTAGAAAACTGCACTCTGGACCCATGACAGATGCACCAGAAAATCACAACAAGGACCTTTAACTTCCCCAGATATTAGAGAACTGTATCCTCAGTGATGCCTGTTCAGACTTTGGTCAGGTTCAATTCACTTGGCGCACCACACAGTATGTTGACTTGTGCCTACCTTCAGGCTGCATAAAAACTTTCTTTTCACTTGTGCCACACTTTTGTCACTAGGCTAAGGTATGTCTAGCCTTTAAACAATGCTATCCCAGGACAGATATCAACATTGTGTATTGATCCCCATCACTCTTAAAAAAATGTCGGCATCCACATCTGTAGACTATTATAAAAACAGACTGTTTTCCGTTTCAGTAGGCTAATGGGTATCAGTGCCGTACTGCAGTTACACTCACCACAATTGGAAATGGATACCCTCTAGGACGAGCTTTGCACGTAATAAATCACCAAATTATACGACACAAGAAAGCCAAACACAACCGTTGGACATTTTCCAGATATTTTACCAGTTTGCCTGCATTCCATCCATCATAGTTTCAGCTCAGCATCCTGGCTGTGTATTTTTAGTGGTGGTGGCATTTTCAAACCTTTATTTATATTTTGTAGATAGAAGCATGTAATACAGATAATTAGTTTTATTGAAGTTTATTAATAAATATATTATAAAGAGAGTTAATAAACAAATGAAGACGACCTTTCAATAATTTTATTGCGATTGTATTAGATTAGGTTTATTTTGTTATTAATTGCCATTGATTTCTGATTGAAAGTATGTTCTAACTCTGCCCAGGGCAAGCATCCAACCCCGTTGTACATGGCTTGTTGACAACTATGGAGGCTAGATGCAGGGTCTGGAACCACGCCCCTCTGTGCATGGCAACAGGCTGTACACATGGAGGGATTGGCAGCAAGGGGATTGAAATAGTGAAATAGAAACATATTTGAGTTGAATGCCTTGTATCATAAAAAAGGCACTAAAATATGTAAATGGTAAACAATGGGTTTATCTGGTGCATACAATATTGACTTATATTTAAACAAACCTCAAAAATTCACTGAAAAACTCCAGTAGAGTTGACGTTATAGTTAAGGAACAAAACCTAGATAGAACCGAATTTGGCCAGTGGATAACTGAGCAAGCCATAACTTCACAATGAACTGATTGTGGCCTCCTACACCATGTTGCAGGTCACATCTCAAAAAATATGATTGAAGCTTTCAAGAGTAACATCAAATATCACTTCACCACAGGCATGAGCTCCTGGCATCATCTTATACACAGAGTGGCTCTTAGTCACCCAGCTACCTAAGGTTTGCCCCCTCAACCTGTGACAGTTTTAAACTGCAAATTTGGCCTTTTAAATTGCCCCTCTTTGACAAGCCTAAACATTCCTTTTTAAATATTAGCAAGTCAGTAAAATTAGTGGGCCTTATTGCCCATAAAGGTTGCAGATATTTAAAAGTAGGGCATGTAAAAATTAATGTTGAACATGTCCTGACAGTGAAACATCCTCAAAAATGATTTTGACTGCAGCAAGACTGCCTACTGCCATAGGGAAGTCATTGGACTACATTGTTACATTTATTAGATGCTAAATTTGGATTGGCAGCAGCTTAAGAACATTTTAAAAACTACTGAATACTGAACAAGGATCATTCCAATGTGTTCAACATTTAGAGTTATAGGAAAGTGCAAACAAAGAAAACTACACTTCCCAGAGTCCGTAAGGACATATGACTGCTTTAGATCAGATGTACAGCAGAGAGCACCGAGGAGACTCATCAAAGTGAGGAAAGCCCCGCCGGGTGAAAGATTTGCCTGTTTGCCCAGGCAGTGGTAGAATCACCTAAGGCCTCCAAATTATCTCACCGAAGCCAAAAAAGATACAGACTCCTGAAGTCATACCCCCCCACATGGACACATGAAAAATCATTGGAAAAAGTAAGAATGAAATAGCATGCATGCTCAAAAAGGGTGTGAGCTAGTCATATTCATTCCTCTTAATGAACGTTTCTAAGTTCTTTTAGATTTTCTAGCGAATTAACATCTTCAGCTCAGACCCCATAAGTTGAGACAAAAATGGTTACACATCAAAGGATTTAAAGTGATGGAATAGGGTCAACACAAAGTCTGACACCCTCTTTAATTCATCTTTTCTTACAGAGCACCCAGAATAACAAGAAAGGACTGGTAGATGCACGCACCGCATCTAAACAGGCACAGCTATCGTCATACTTAACTGTCCCAAAGACAATATCATTTGGTTCCATCAAGGCATACCCAACCGAATTTTCAGTCCCAATGAAGATCTCTTGAAACATTATCCCCCACAGAAATCGCAATGCGTTGTTGTCTATACATAGGAGATCTTAAGTGCCTTATAAGGGATAGACATTCATATTTCATTCTAAGGACACCTGAGCCAGCAACCCCTTTCTCACCTGACAGGCTCCCCTGCGAGTTCAGAATACTGGCAACTTAAAAGAGTAACTAAATTAAAAATGATAAAGAAGCAAACTCATAAAAGTATTACAGATGGGCTAATGAACCCATTGATTGGTGCAATGTTAAAACAGGAGCCAGGAACCTCCCAATATGTCCACAGGGTGTGCCGTACAAGGAAAACAAATGCCTATTGCAAGGGCAGCTCAGAGGACGCTATGTATCCCTTAATCCCCACATACCTCCCCATGTCATCATGCACCTTGGTAACAGTCAGAGGGAATGACTTGTGCAGGAGAAGGGCAACTCCCCTCAACCCTCTGGCAAAGTCAGAGTGGAAAACTGCCTCATAGCCAAAACGGCCCAGAAAGGAGCATTGGGAGCCCAGAAAGTGTGTCTCCTGTAGCAGGACGACAGCAGGGTTATAGCGTTTTACATAGCGCAAGACCGTGTTGTACGGATTCTGCACATACACAGAGCTATGCACAGGATAATAGGACCTCGGAGTATAGTGGTGAACCAACCATGCACCTTAGTACCCACAATCCCAATCCGACTAGCTTTAGCGTCTCATTAGCAACGATGCTACCAATGATTAGACAACCCAGAACACGGTCTCTCTCTCTCAGGACTCGCGGGAGCAAGGACACCCTTTCATAACTCACTCATACCTGTCCACAACGTGCGTAATAAGAGACACTGTATAGTTTAAAATGTTTATTTCAACTACCGTGCTCTAAGATGCAGTACACGTGCCAGTACTATCAGCATAATGCGTAAGAATAAAACAATGAGCATAGTTACAATTCCATAGAATACAAACGGGGAAAGCATTTCATAAAGCAGTGGATATAGGGCTAAATGACCATACCACCCTCCCCGTGCTATTAGCTAGTTTATTATAAAAATAGAAGACCTCTGGGCATTGTCAGGCGAACCCCCATACCTCAATATCTAGATGCAAGGTTTACATCATCAGACAAGCACAGCTCTTCTCTCTGGAAAGGTTTTTCTCCAAGTGTCTCTAACAGTGAAATCACAATATTAAAAGCACACAAATTTCTCAAGTGCAGCTGCATTCAGTGTTATGTCTAAGTGTGAGGGGCTGACCAGATCAGCAAGAACAAGGGACATTGTTTTTCGACCTTGTACATGATGTGCAGACGCAACCCAAAGGGAACAGGAGGAAAGGTGAAAGGCAAAAAGGCAGACAGTTCTAAAATAGCCGGGCACAAGCAGAGGCTGGAAAGTCACACAAAGTAACATGCGCAAAGAGGCATCATGGCAGCCAGGCCTAAGCTAACTTAGCAATGCAGACCATGAGTCCACGAACCACATGACACCTTCCCCTGGTCAGTCCATTGGTGAAGACATAGGACGAAGACAGAGTTCAAATAGATGGAGCAGAACAGTAGCGTCTGTGATGGAATATTCCCCAATGAAGGACAATGAACGAAAAAAAGAAAAAATGCAGAAAAAAAATTCCAGGGAGGCAGGACGCCGAAAGCGGAGGCCCCCTAATCCAATAGAGTGTAAGTGCAGAAAAACGCCACACCTTCCAAGAGGACGTCGTTGGAATCGTCAGAAAAAAGAGACGCCATCCAGTCCAATAAATCAAAACTGCATTCATGTTCCTCGCAAGATGGAGCAGCGAACAGCATTGCGGGACAACTTGAGTGATACTCAATAAAACTTTGTTGTAGGAGAGTCCGAGCAGCCGCCCAGACATCCCATTGTGCCAAAATTCCAAGTGCAGCCGCACGCGCCATGTAGCCAGCACCGGAACAGTCCCGTTCATGGGCCTCTAAGGGACCCATCAACTGGACAAAATCCGGGCGAGACAGAGACGTATTGGAGAGGCAATAATCCAAAGACCATGAGAAAGGACATCGGATGCAAGACATCACAGGTTGCACGCAAGTGAAATACGCAAAGCGAAAAGAAAGTCTATATGACACACTCAGTGTCGCCAATGGCAGGACGCCGAAAGCGGCGAGGATGCGCTCACGGAGCATCCGGAGTCGACCTGGGTCGAGGAGGCCCCCATGAAGTGCAGCCATTGCGTAGCAAACAGACCAAAAGCAATATACCAGCCGCTAAGGCGAGGATCAATGGAAAGCCGCCAAAGACACTGGAAAAAATGGAATGAATAAAAGCCGGTATTACACCAAAGATAGTTTGAAAGGAGGTAACAAGGCCTGAGCCCACAATTTTAAAAAAGTGCACAAGACCTTCGGTGCGCGATGCATTAAAAATACGGTGAATCAGTTCACCGAAATGCTGTGGGAGGTTTGTGTTCAAAAGGGCCTGTATTTCACTATAGGTACTCACCACCTGGAGAATGAATGTCTCCCGGGCGGATGTGAGCATAACCTCCTGGTTCAATAATAGCGCCTTTATTCTGCTCAATTTATTGAAATCCGCCTTCAAAGTCGGAATGGAAGGCCAAATGGAACTATCTATGATGTCGTGCGGGGGAGGAAAAAGCACATTTTTGCAGCAGACAACCCTGTGGGAAACAGTTACAATATAGGGTATGCCGGCCAGCATGCCACAGCAGTCCTGATTATTCAGAAGGAGATAGCTACCATTTGCAAGCACAGTGAAAGTAGGAGATATAGCAGGAGCAGGAATGCCCTTCAAAACACAAGCAAGATTCGGAGCCGAAACATTACAAGCCCCGTGCAATTTAATGTTTTTGCAAATAAGGGAATGACCCACAGTAGAATCGCATGACTCCCCTGTGAGAAAAACTTCCTTTCCGTCCCTAAGGAATTTATACATGAAAGGCAGGGACCAAAGTTCATGCAGGAAGGCACTGCCCAAGGGCTGAAAACGGCCCACCGGATAATGTTTCATGCATGAACTGAATTCAAATAAAGAAAAAGGCAAGGCGATCACCCCATGAACTAGCCACACTGCGGAATCCAATTCCGCCACAGAGAATGGTAAGGGCTCTATTTTTTCAATATGTAACAGAGTGTATGTTGCATCTTTCATGGACATGAATTGCTGTTTTTCAGTTAAATTAAAAGGCAAGAATAAGGCTGAGGTGTTCAAAAAATGCCAAGGAACTTTACCCATTTTAAGTGTTTGCAAAGTCCATGCAAACTGCATCACTGAACGCAATTGATTCTGACCATGAACCAACACAGAAACATCATCTTGTACAATATCAACAACAGAGGAAATAATATTCTCTAATGTGTAAATGCGGGAAGACAGGGTATTAATACTATTGTCAACAACAGCAAGCACCTTTTCTAAATTTGCTTGATCTATTTCCCGAAGACGGGAAGCAGCTTCAATTTGCGAAAGCTTCCAGAGTTCATTGTAAGTTTCAAAAATGAATCTCTTAGGTCGGGGGCCACGAGGCCCCAGAACAAAATCGGACAGAACAATGTTGCCTGATAGGAGGGATAAATGCTGTTTTACAGAATCTAATGAAGAGTGCTGCAACCACTGTTTACACAATTTACCAACAGAATATGTTGTGACAGTACGAGAGTCGGAAAACCTTGGGTCTGGCCTATCCTGTTTATAACCAGGATCCTTGTCATGAAAACGCAGCTGGCAGGCATTAGATGCTATGGGCCAAGCCAACCAGGGTGACTGAACAAACATAGAGACATTAAACAAATTGTTCTGAAACAAAGCTTGCAAATCTGTAAGGGAAATATTGAAGTGCAAGCTCTCGTTGGGAGTGGAAGACAATACAGGAATGGAAGGTGCATTTAATTGTTTGGAAGTAGTCAAACCCCAACATGTTGTTTGATAGATGGTATTATTTAAAAATAAAATTTTGGCCGGGATAAGGCAAGCACAGTGCAAGGCTTCTGTGCCTTGTACCTGCCATGATTTGGTGTCCCAAATAGATTTTAAGTCAATGGTGTCCTGCCAGTGCTCATAACCACCCACAGCTAAGGCGTTCAAAAAGGAACCCGAATATAGCAATTTGGTGTGGGTCAACATGATTTTCTGAGTGGACGAAGTGTTTAATTTAAAATAATAGGACCCAGGGTTCGATCTATCAAAGTCTGTAAAATAAGTAAACTTATTTCTAAGAGTCTGGGAGCTACCTGGCAAAGGGGTCGGACAATGCTCCCACTGGGTGTAATTAAAAGGACCCCGAAGGGAACTTGGTTTATGGAGGAAGTGGCTGCCCCAATGCTGGTAACAATATAAATCGGCATAACTTGCAGAATTCATGTACAAATCTTCAGCATTAAAAGCAGCATAATATTTCAAATCAGTAAATAACGATTCAACGGCATGTACATCCCAATCGTCAGAATGAATATTACTTTTAACGACATCACCCATTGAAACACGGAGGACATTTGGTACATTAATAATCTCGGTTGGTCCATGAATTTGGAAATTCACCGCATCCCATACGATGCCATCAGCTACTGGGAAAGCTGAAATGTTCACAAATGTGTGGTCACGCTTCATGATGTGTGAAGAAGAATGCGGAGCCAAAGTTCCAGCGACACAGTTCAATGCAGAGCGTTCTGGTAAATAGTGACCATTGATGAGTAGAAAAAAAACTGTGACAGCCAATGGACATGAACAGAAAAATCAGGAATAGCACCAACCAGATGTATGTCCAGGGTGGGATCAAAAAATTGTCTCTGAACCAGGATACAAAAACACTGAATCTGGACGGGATAAGTGCTGAGGTGGAATCCGAATCAAAGGAATAACGGGTTGGGCTCAGTGGCGTTGTTGGTAGGTGAGCCACTGACTCATTGGCGGGGTAGGTATACTCGGTCTCCTCGTTGCAGGGGGAATCCGGGTAGTCGAGTAAGCGATCAGGCAAATCTACCATCTCGATAGCAACATCAGTGAACGTTCGGACCAGAGGGCCACAAATATTTGTCCTTGAAATGACTGGACAAGAGACCGCTGGTGTTACACTATTCAGGATCGGCCAGATGTTGTAGCTTGACATTGTCCACTGAGATGTATCTGTTGTCCTTGCGACCAGGAAGCGGTGGTAAGATGACTGTACGAGTACCCTTCAAGCCAAGGACTGGAACCGGTGCACGATAAGAGGGGCCAAATTCTTTTTTGTTCTCCACCTTCTCTCGGACCAGGTCTCCAACCTTCGAAAGCCAGCCGGCAACCGGAATCTGCAGCGCAGCGTCTGTGGCTGAAGGTAAATGTTCGATTGCAAGTTTGTCTCGGGCTTCTTGTAAGTCCTGTAGCATAGTAGAATGGTTATCTACATCAAAGATTGCGGATTGCGCCGCCATGTCTAGACAATCAAGGTCGGGCACAAACATTCGTATGCCAAAGAGCATTTCGTATGGGGTCCGCCCACCCAGAGGTCTTCTAGGGAGATTATTAAGTGCACGTTGTACGGTATACAAGTGGGCCAGCCAGTTCCTGCCAGTACCTAAGACTCTAGCTGTCAAGGATTGCTTTAAGTCACGGTTCATTCGTTCAACAATCGAATTGCCCTCAGGCCGATATGGAGACGAAAATTTCACCCGCACCCCCAGTGACCCCATCGCGTCCTTGTACGCCTTAGAGGCGAACGCCGGACCTTGGTCAGAATGGGAGGTGCCACAGGCAAAAATTCCCACGAAGACACCTAATTCCCTTATGACATTTCGAGCGTCAGCACTCCGTTGTGGCCAAACCCAGATGAAACGTGTGCACGAATCCACTGCAACCAAGATGTACTTATATGCAGTGTCAGAAGAAAATGGACCGCAGTGATCCAGGTAAACACACCCAAAAGGTCTGTTGGAAATGCAGAGCAGGGTTTGTGGTGGTCGTGTAACCGTGGAAGGCTTAATCTGCTGACAAACGTCACAAGAAAGCACATAAGTACGGGTCTGTTTATATAAACCATGCCACCAGTAACGCTGCTGCAAGATGGAAACTGTCGCAGACACGCCAGCATGTGCCGAAGTCATGCCTTCGTGTGCGGCCGTTATCAAGGAAAGTCTGCGGTCCGCGTTGGGAATCAGCCGATCACCAACGTCTGGAATTCTTACGTAAGGAGCCTGTTCGGGACCTAGTTGATAAGAGTATTTGGAAGGGAAACCCCGTGGGTAATTAGCACCTTCCTTTGTCGCAGCAATAGCTGCCAAAATATCATTATCTATTTTAGTCATGGATCTTGTAACTGCCGCTACTGAGCACGTGGCTACTGCTGATTAGGCAGCTTCGTCCGCCAAACCGTTACCGACAGCGTGTGCGCCCACACGCTGGTGGCCAAAAGTGTGAATCACCTGTGTGAGAGGCAGACGTTGTTTCAGATCTGCCACTCGAACTCAAAGCATTTTATGCTTAATTGTGCTGCCCTTTGCATCCCTATAGTCGTTTTGCGACCAAAAGAATAGATTGTCATTGAAAGACTGAACACAGTAGTAAGAATCGCATACAATAAGAGTGGTGACGTCTGGATTTGTGAACTCAAATGCTAGCACCAATGCGCGCAGCTCGGCCAATTGTGCAGTACTGTCGCCTAGTGCCTGAGTGTGCACTACAGTCTGTTTGAACTCTCCGTTCACCATAATACCTGCAACAATAGCACATGCCGCGGAATAAGCATGCTTTGAACCCGTGGCCGGTTGTGCCGAACCATCAGTATAGATAATACATTCGTACTCCTCAAGCGGTAGCAAAGACAGAGGAGGAGGATGAACAAATTCATACTGTAAGAACTCCTGTGTCTGAAGAGAGGAATCAAAGATAAAAGTGACATCCGGGGACGTCAAAGATGTAGCCCATTGTATCCAACTGGGGTGCAAAGCCTTAGTGTTCGGGACACTTGCCTTCATCACCGCCTCAAGGGCAGGATATGGTGTTACCACCAAAATGCGTTTTCCCTGTGCCAGTGCGCGTTCTTTTAGAATCGCCATTTGCACTGCAGTCAGAACTTTCTCCACAGAGGAAAAGCGCATTTCTGCGGAAGTGTAAAGATGTGACTTGTATGCAATCGGAACTGTGTCACCTTCGTTAAAGGTTAAGTAAGTGAAACCCACTGCCCCTGGAACGATTCTAATCACCAGGTTAGTGTGGTTATCACGAGTCAACAAGAATTTAGATTCAAGTAGATCTGACTGCAAAGACTGCAGTATAGAAGAATGCTCGGAAAGCCAGCATGACTTCGAAAAGTTAGGTTGTATCAAGGCATAAAGTGGCTTGATATGCTGGGCATATTCGGGAATGTAAGTACGCCCGAAGTTTAGAAAGCCCAGTAAAGACTGAAGCTTCTTCAGAGTGGTTGGAGGGCACAAGAGTGCGCATTTCTCCCAAAAATGGGGAGCTAAGCCCTAACCTTCATTATTGAGCTCATAGCCCAAAAACAAAACGGTAAATTCAGCTATGTGAGATTTGGCAAAGTTAAATTTGTAACCTAAAACCGCAAATTTAAGAATAATGCGGTCCACTCGGGAAAGATGCGGCCATAATTCGTCATCTGTCAGATAGATATCGTCGACGTACGAACACGCATCTGGGTCTATGCTGTCCAACAAAGAGACAACACGGGCGGCGAATACACCCGGACTGTTCTTGTAGCCCATGGGTAAACACCGGAATTTGATTTGTTTACCACCGGAAGTGAAAGCGCTCCATTGGCTGCACTCCGGGGACAAGTTGTGCGTGTAAAATCCATTGGATAGGTCAAGTGTCGTTTTATATTTTTTACGAACAAGACTGTCTACAAGCGCAGAACTGTGTGTATTTTGCACCGCAAAGGTCCGACAATGAGAGTTCAAATGTCGGTAATCCAATACTAGGCGGTACGATCCATCGGGTTTAGAAACCGCGAACAGGGGATTATTCATGGGTGACACGCATGTTTCAATTACTCCTTGATATTCTAACTGTGTCAGAATTTCGGAAACGGGACCTTTAGCTTCCCGCTTGATGGGATATTGGGGTTGGGGTTGTGGCTGTGGCAGCGACCGCAAAGGAATTTCATGGGGGGGAGAGTCTTCATCCAAGCCCACGTGGTTGCGGTATAACGCCGGAGCCAGGGACACAGCCCACTCAGCTGCGAGAGCCTCCGCTTTGTCCTTGGGGACATGACGAGAAAAGCTCGGAAGGATTACCTCCTCCCCTCTACGCGCAGCAAGTACGAATGGGGGCGGCCAATCCGCCTCTGCCAACAAAATGTCGCAAGACGAGGTCAGATTCTCCCAAAAAATCCCTATAATAACACGCTGTATGTCACCTTCAATTTGAATGACAATATTATATAGTCTGTCAGGGGGTGCCACTCTGGTGTCTGCTGTCTCGACAGTAATGAATGTGTCAGTTGCTGTCGCCTCCACATGAGGACGTAGTGCCTCCCGCACTATGGTAACTTCCGCGGCGCTGTCTAGGAGCGTCACTGCCCGTGTCCAATTCAGGAGTCTCGTTCTCACCGTCTGTGGCATACCTCGCTGTTACAGCTGCAACTTTCTTCTTCTGAAACTGTGGGCGAGAACGTGGAAATTCGTCTGGTTTCCCTCGGACTTGTTGTCGAGGTTGGTCTTGTCCCTGTGGAGCCTCTCGACCCCTTCCACTATCCTGGCATTCTCCTTCACCTGTCTGGGAGGTCGTTGGTGCCTGTGAAGAATGAGGAGAACGCAAATCAGGGACTTGAAATCTCTCTGGAGATTTAATTCTCGCCCTATCGCGCAAATCATAAGTGCGTTCAGAAGATACGGAAACCGGGGAAGCGCCTCGCAACCCTGGTTTTTTCTGTTGCTCTCCCTGTTTTTTCAACCTCCAGTTCTTTTTAGTAAAGAACGGTCTCTCATCTTTTTCAGACTGAGTTTTTTGTTGTGGCTGTGTTTGAGTTTGCGTTTTAGCAAAAGGCTTAATTCCCAGACTATTGCGGCCAATGGTTTTATAGGCTTGTGCAATAATTTTCAGTAATTCGCGTGGCCTGTCCGGTTCCGGGACTAAAGCCAAAGCATTAGCTACTTGAAAGTTAAGTGCATCGCCCTTGACATTCGCAAGGATCAAATCAGCTACTACATCGAACATTCCCATCAGTCTCATCCCTAACTCCACATCCGCTTCAGGGCCATGCTCATCCTACACTCGTTTAATTACAGAGGGGAGAACCGTCATGGAAGGAGTGCCGAAACACTTCGCATACACTGCTGCGAATACCTTACCCCAGTTGTTGCATTCTGCCAACTCGGGGATAAAGTCTTTTGGCAAACTAATCGTCAAAATCCTGTGTTTTTCCACAGGAGAAGTATTTGGAAAAACTGCCTCCAGCTGGTCAAATTTTTCTGCAAGCCAATAAGGCAAATCGTCCTTATTTTGTGGGCGCTTGCCCATCACCGAATTAACTATGACGGGACTTATGGTTACACCGCCCGGTCCAGCTGGATGCACCGCAACTCCAGGAGGGGCTCCCTGAACGTTGCCTGTATTTGTAACATACTGTACTAAGGCTCTATGCACACGTATCAAAGACGTATGCAATTCATGCAGTTCAGCAACTGCTAGCGTCATATAACGCGGATGTGGGGTATACCCGGCCAAGACTGGCCAAGTGGCCCCATCTATAGATAGGGGGCCTAAACGAACCAGTGTGACCGGATGTGGGAGGGCGCCATTAAACCAAATACGGTGTTGCCAGGACGTAAGTGGTACTTCAAGTGCCTGATAAGGCTGATAAGCAACGGGTAAGGCAGTGAGAGCGTACTCATGGAACAAATCATCCGTTCCATCCACCGCCGGAAAAGTGACCCAAGAGTAAAACACCTCAAAGTGGTGAGCCGGGTCAGCTTGCACCACAAAGATGAGTGCGACACCTGCGTCTGGCACTCCATAAGCCAATAGATGAGCCCGGAGCGCAGCACGGCTATGTGCCGGGATATTTACATTCACAGCCATTAGGACCAGGAATGTTCGACAACCTAATATGAGGCAGCACAATATAGGGTTTACTTAAACACCTTTTAACAACTTCAAGCTTGAAAGAACCTATAAAACGTCAATATAGGAGGTATCACCCTCACACACGCTTCCGGAAGCGTCTGCGAAGGGGGTTGTGGACAAGCACAAGTACTACTCAAGCGTCTCGCAGATAAGCAGCCCACTACGTTGGTGGCACCCTGTTGTAGGGATTCTGCACATACACAGAGCTATGTACAGGATAATAGGACCTCGGAGTATAGTGGTGAACCAACCATGCACCTTAGTACCCACAACCCAAATCCGACTAGCTTTAGCGTCTCATTAGCAACGATGCTACCAATGATTAGACAACCCAGAACACGGTCTCTCTTTCTCAGGACTCGCGGGAGCAAGGACACCCTTTCATAACTCACTCATACCTGTCCACAACGTGCGCAATAAGAGACACTGTATAGTTTAAAATGTTTATTTCAACTACTGTGCTCTAAGATGCAGTACACGTGCCAGTACTATCAGCATAATGCATAAGAATAAAACAATGAGCATAGTTACAATTCCATAGAATACAAACGGGGAAAGCATTTCATAAAGCAGTGGATATAGGGCTAAATGACCATACCACCCTCCCGTGCTATTAGCTAGTTTATTATAAAAATAGAAGACCTCTGGGCATTGTCAGGCGAACCCCCATACCTCAATATCTAGATGCAAGGTTTACATCATCAGACAAGCACAGCTCTTCTCTCTGGAAAGGTTTTTCTCCAAGTGTCTCTAACAGTGAAATCACAATATTAAAAGCACACGAATTTCTCCAGTGCAGCTGCATTCAGTGTTATGTCTAAGTGCGAGGGGCTGACCAGATCAGCAAGAACAAGGGACATTGTTTTTCGACCTTGTACATGATGTGCAGATGCAACCCAAAGGGAACAGGAGGAAAGGTGAAAGGCAAAAAGGCAGACAGTTCTAAAATAGCCGGGCACAAGCAGAGGCTGGAAAAACAAAGTCACAAAGTAACGTGCGCAAAGAGGCATCATGGCAGCCAGGCCTAAGCTAACTTAGCAATGCAGACCATGAGTCCACGAACCACATGACAACCGCTAATGTCTTTATATGGTCAAGAAGACCAGTAACATTCCAGGAGATGATAGTAATCATGTATGGTGGAAGAGTGACAACAACATCGTGGAAGATGACCCATCAGAGGGAGACAGGTTGAACATAGTGACCCAGAGTTGTGACTAGAAATCAAAGGTGTCTCGTTGGATAGCTCGTAAGAGGAGTATCTGAAAAGCAAAAACAAACTGATAACAATATAACGATCCCCCAAACACCATCATAAATACCCCCTCTCAACTCCCCACCCTATACTTCTACCCTAGAAGCATCTGTCGCCCCTAAACAAAACATAAATCACAAAGGGAACAATAAGAACACAGAAAAACTTGGTGGAATGTAATGGCAGTTAGCGTCTCCTGTACATCGGATCATGTGCCTGACAGCGATAGTGCAAATAGCTAGGCAAAAATGCCTAAGTAGACAATTATACATGAATCCATTAGTTTTATTCAGTCTCATGAGAGCTGTACACTCACATCGCCCTCCCTCTGCCCCTTGTAGATGCAGAGCTAAATAATGCAATACCATTCCGAAAGCCTTCAGTCAGTTTTGCCTCACCACAGGCCCCCATTCTCATCAAAATGTAGGGATGGGAGAGGAATGGTTAGGCAAAGAAGTCAGGAACACTGTCCAAGGAGCCAAATAGTTGTGGGGTGGCCTACAAGGTGTCATCATGTTCCCCAGCAGCTGGAGCTCCCATCACAGGGGGTGGACTCGCCGAGGTCCCAACTTCTTGCTGGGTGGGCCCAAGCCTTTGGGATCTGGAGTGCTTTCTTCTGGGACCCCGGGTGGGAAGGGGCAGGGAGCGATCTGGTTGTGGCAATTCCCTCCGGTCCCCTGGTTCGGCAGGACACAATGGGGGCTTCTCTGCAGTCCATTTCCAAGCCTGTTCAGAGTGTCAAAGAAGTAGGTCGAGGTTTGGGAGATGACCTTAAGGCGAGCCGGAAAGACAAGTACATAGCGAAGATTGAAAGCACAGAGTTTTTGTTTGACTTCCTCAAAGGAGCGATGCCTCTGCTGGATCGTGTTCGTGTAGTATGGAAAGATCATTATCTTGGAATTTGAATTTCGAAGATCCAGATGATTACATGCCTCGCAGAGGATGGTGTTGCGATCCCGGAAATTAAAGATGTGCAGAATCACGGGGTGGGGCTACCGGAGGAGACCTCTTAGTCAGGGTACGGTGCACTGTTTCAATAGCAAAACAGTTGGACAGTTTATTCGCCGGGACCCATGATCGAAACCAGTTTTAAAGACGTTCATTCAACTCTGGTCCTTCCACAGTCTCAGGGTGCCCAATGAGATGCAGGATATTGCACTTGGAGTGGTTCTCAGTGTCTTCCTCTCTTTAATCCAGGGCTGCCACAGAAGACATCAGTTTGGATATTTGACGTTTAAGAGTCACTATATCGTCTTCAGTTGCAGAGGTCCTCGTCTTGGTTTCATTCACACTTTCGGCCACTTTGCATAGGTCCTGGCGCAAGAACAAAAGGTCTATTCGAGGCCCTCTATCTTAGTTTCAACCGCCTCCCTCGAGTTGTGGATAGCCTAAGGATTGTGTTCAGATATGCAGCCTGAGGCTGAGCTGTGGACTGGGGGGCCTCTACTGCCTCCCTGTTCTCAGGAGGTTGTACCGTATTTTGATCCATTTTGGTTTGGGCTATCGTCGGTGGAAGCGGCTTGCTGCGTCCCATCTCCGGGAAGGACCACAGCTGGGGTGAGAGAATGGATTATTGGTGGTAGTGGGCCTGTTTGTCTAAGGACAGCAGGAGAAGGCCACTCCAGTGTATATCAATCCACCAAAGCAGCCCCACTACAGTACCCCAGCCGGTCCAGCAGAGGATTGGTGTCCAGGTGAGGACCCCACGAGGATTCTACTGCATCAGCCCACTTGCCCGAGGGCAGCACAAGAAGCCGGGGATGTTCAAGTATGGTTGACATGGGTTGCAATCTCCTTAGCTCCAAAGAACATGCATGAGTATCAGTACATGTTGTAGGCCTGACAGACATCTCCCTGCAAGGTCACAAGAAGGCAGAGGGGCTCAGGGGCCTCGCAATTGCCAATGGCCATGGAAGCCGGCAGGGCATGTCCAGCTTGTGGGTGGGCGGGGCAGGCCACCAGATGCACGTCCTGGGTATACAAGGTGAATGCATGTGTTGGGGGGTAACTGCCCAGACTGCCGCAAAGGATATGGTTGCATACCCCCTTCCAATCCAGGGAAGGCAGTTATCCAAACTGCCTCTCAGGGTCTGCAAAAGGGCAGTGACCACAAGAGCAGCAGCCGACTCGGGGGGTGATCATTGCTCCCTCAGATCAACAGGAGTGAGGAAGTTCCCTCTAAAGGAGGCACCAACAGCCATTGCGCCACCCAACACCCTTCAGGCTGCACAAAACAGCCCTTCGGGACCACCAGCAACTGAGCTGGGGCCACCACTGCTCCAAGCATGCATGAGACATCCCCAAGGTCTCTCCCAGCAGTCAACAGGGCAGCACAATTCTGTTAGTGTGAGCTGCTTCCCTTCCTGGTGCACCACAGCCACCTGCGTTTGGCCTTCAACAAAGGCAACCCCCAGTTGTTCAGGATGTAACAATGATGTGATCTTTTCAGCACCGCAGCACACAGTTCAGTATTGGTTGCAGGGCCAGATGTCACCCCCGATGGAATACATATCGGGCGGTCTCCCGCATTACAAGTCTTATGGAGAATTCACTGCTGCCTGTGCCGGGTACATCAATCTGCAGAAGGTATTGAGAAGGAAGGGGCCCTAATACACCGCCGGGAGGCCCGAGGTGTGCAACCCTGGGTGTTAATGGAGAAGGCCCACTGCCGCCAGCTAAGCCTCCCTGAAGGTGAATGCAGAGCCAAAACTATCAGGGGGAGGCTCTGGGGAGCCCACTGCCCCCTCACCTGGCACAGGGGGAAATGTCCCAAGTCTGCGACCGTGGCAGTTCTCAAGCCGGGTAGGTCCTGCATCGGCTATGATCCAGCCGTGGGGCCAGGGCCGCTCTCCAAAAGCACACGGCCTGCCCGCTGCCACCAGGGCCCCCTAAGTGCATGGGAGGCTTGTCCAAATGTCCCGCCTGGTATCATCAGTCCTCGAGAGAGTCTGTAAAGGATGCTTGCTTTGCGGGGAGGGGGAGCATTTGCAGGCTGTCTAAGGGCTGTGGAGGAAGGACATTGTGCCCTTCATTTTCTTTATGTTCCGCCACATGCTCTGATTCAGCAGCGGGGCCTCACAGACTCCGTCATTGTTCCAAGGGGGGCCAGAGAGAATCTCCAGAGAGCCACAGGTAGAGGGGACCAAGGAGGGGGTCATATTTCAAAAGTTGTCCAGGCAGGATGCGGTTAGATACATGTCAGGCGATGGGAGCTCTGTTAAGGCTAAACCACCATCTTGGCCTCCTTGGTCATGCCCCGGGCATGTCATCAAATTAATCAAATTGTACCTGAGCTTTTTATCTTTTCCATGAAGTTTTTTAAACAAAGTCTTTTGCAGACATATTTTGTACATTAACTGCTGTCTTAAGGATATGGTTAACAGCATATGAGAGTCCATACAAATCCCTTTCAAACACCAGATGGAATTCATATGGAATATTTTGTCGCAATCTAGGGTCCTCTAAATATAATCTTGTTGCCCTATACACTGCTGCAGGTATTTGCACAGGGCGGTCATCATACCATCTACCTACTCCAGTTGGAAATAGTTGATGAAAACATCGAACCTCTAAACTTTTCTCCAAGTCACTCATTGGAGATCCTTTACTTTGTTTTATCTGATACAACAACAACAACAACAACAACAAACTTCATTCGGTTCTTTCAAATAAAACCATAAAAGCCATACAAACATCAATAAAACTCCACCTAGATACAGAATATTCCAACAAGGTGACCATGATAAAATGATTACAGTAAGATAATAAACAGAGAAGAAAAAGAAGCACCTACTGACATTAATTAATTACAGCTTGATCTCAGCCTGATGGCAGCCCTTAAAAAACTGAGAGTATACAAAATAGTTTTGTTAGATAAAAGTGGTAAAAAGATAAAAGTAGGTCTCACCCTCCTAAAACCAGCCTTTTTAAGAATGGGTCTAGGGACCTCGTAGAAACTGCAAAACATTAGAAAGTGCATCATGTCCTGAGGAGACAAATTGTCGTAGCCACAGGGCATGAGCACTGGCCTCTGTGGGTGCCTCTAGGCTGTGCCAACAGCTAATGGAGAAGATTGAACCGAAATCTGGTTAATAGAAAACGAGAAGGTGTGGTTCAGTGGTTTGTACAGTTTTTAATCCAATGTACATATGCACACTTGGCTTCCTCAGCTCTGTTGATTCTCTGTCGCAGCAGCGCCTACTAAAAAAACATTCCTTTGCTCAAGTAAGATCCTTCTTACATATACCCTTTGGGTTGTCAAATAAATCCATCCTACCCAAGCTATGAAGGCCATCTTTTACATACTTTAGCCAACGTATGTGATTAACATTGTCGAGGGACAGGCAGTCCTTTAAGATATCCTTACTAAGAACATCTTCTTTATTGGCTCAAATTTTTAACCACAATGCTAGTGGGCGGAATGCCAGTTCTTCAGACAGAACTCTTAGTGCACCTCATACGACGAAGCACTTTGGGGTAAAGAAAGTACCCTTCTCAGGAAGCTGTTTTCTATCACTTGCAGGGCCTCCAGCCCGGCATAACCCCAAATCTCACTCCCGCCCCTAGCCTTTGCAATACACTTGGCTCTATAAATCTTCAATAGAGCACCTATGGGTCCCCCCCCCCACTCTAGAGGCAAAATTAAAAACAGCTGCGGTAGCTCTGACCTGGTCCCCCTTCTTCCGGGAAATCAGAGGGAACCAACTCAATGCGTTGTCAAACACTACTCCCAGATAACAAAAAACGTTTCTCTTTGGGATTATCAGAGTTCCTATCTTAAAAGTGAAGTGCTGGGATATACGAGTGCCCACCTGCATTACAAATGATTTACTGGGATTGACCAGCAGATCCAGGTCTCCCAAGAAGAGGACAAAGGAGTTTAACAAAGGATGTAACCCCCTAGCTGTCCTCGCCATGAGGACAGGATCATCTGCATATAGGAGAACCGGCAAGCTACACTTTCCCACCTGTGGACGATTAGCTTGTACCTCCAAGAGGACCTTTTCTAGGGAGTTGATATATAAATTAAAAAGAAATGGGGCCAAGATCCACCCTTGGCGCACCCCTCTCTTAATATCAAACTTCCGGGTTACCTTATGGTCTTTTGAGTAGAAAACAACCGCTTTAGAATCTCTGTGGAGGTTCCTTAAAACCCTTAAAAACAGGATGATATCCCCGTCGATACCCATAGAGGACATCCACTGCCATAGCTTCGATCTGTTTACCCGATCAAAAGCTGAGGATAGATCCATAATCGCTAGGTGGATCGAACCGGTGTGCGTCACGGTGTACTTGTTCAATACCAAGTTTAAGTTTAAACATTGTTCCACAGTGGAGCGCCCGGGACGAAAACCGTATTATTTCAAGGATACAATGTTATTTTCGTCTGCCCAGGTTACCAGTCGGTCTGAAACCATACAACCCACCACCCTCACCACAGAGTCCAAAAGGGAGATAGGTCAGTAGCAAAGGGTGCTATCCAATCACCTTTTTTAAACACAGGAACAATAGTTGATAAAGCCCAAGAATCAGGGCGGCCAACCTGGACAGAGGCATTAATGACTGCTGTCAATACAGGCACCCAAGTTTCCACTTTTGCAATATATAGATGTGGGGGGATACCATTGGGACCCGGGGCCTTGTTTTTTGACAGTCCCAAGACATCAGCTCTGACCTCCTGGGCTGAAAAGACAAGTTCAGATGTTACTTCCTCCCGTTCCTGCCCTTCTACCGTCGTAGAGTTGTTCTGAAAAATCCCCTCAAAATGTTTTACCCAATCTTCCTCTAAGATATGGGCATCCATTAAGTTGCCCGTTTCTCCAGTTACAAATGGGTTATTTATGATGCTCTAAAATTTGGAGGAATTGCTCAAGGTGCTAGCCTCCACTAGTTCCGACCAGGCCTCCTCCTTCTGGGAGGACTTTCGCTTTGCTAAGGCGGTCTTGTATACTCTCCGGAGGTGCTTTACAGCCCCCCGGTCATGAGGCCTCACTCCTAAGGCCTGCTTCAAATTCCTGGAGACTCTAGAGCAGTGGCTCCCAAACGTTTGACTCCTGAGTACCCCCATTGAGTCACCACTGGAAGCAGGGGACCCCCAAGCAATTTGTATGATTTAAATTTCAAACATTAAAACAGTCATTCGAAAAAATAAACACACGTGTGCACACAAAAAAATACTCAAATTACTAAGGATTTTAGTATTTTATATTGAAAGAATTTGCAAAAAACGAAAGATTTTAATGGGAAGGTTAGTGCTGCATCTCTGTGACTAACTTTTAAATGGTTGGTTTCATTTTGCAGTACGAGGCTCCTGCTCCTGCCAGGGCCAGACTGGAAACACAAAGCAGCCCTGGAAAATGTTTTCAGACCAGTCCCCCATACGGTGCACACCAAGTGCAGTGAGTGAGCCTGACCACTACAAAGGGGGCTTTGGGAGGCTCTCCCCCCAAGAAAATTTAGAAAACAATAGTGCATTCTACAACACATTTATCATTATATATTGAATTGTATTAGCTTTTAAAGATAAGTAAATGATAACCTTACTATGCACCAGGATAGGACAATCTTTGTTGGGGTTCTTCAATGATTCCCTTATTATCACCCTCCAACAGTGCCTCTCATCTCTCCATAGCCCCTCTGTCACATGTATTTCATTTGTTTTATAGCATGTCTCATACCCTTGTAGGATGTCAGAGCACTTTACATCACACACATATAGAGACAATGAATCAGACGTGTAAATCAGTGTACAGAAAATATTACATAAGGCAAAGGGGACTACAAGGTGTAGTATTCACGTCATTCATACTGGTAGGCATTTTTAAAGAGTGCTTGGTCTGGAGAAGCACAAACTCAGGTTTCAGAACATAACAGTGGTTAGCATTGACTTTAACAATAAAAATGTATTTCCACCCAAATAAACCTTTTTAGCAGCATCAGGATAATGAAAGACTGGGAAAAAAC
Organism: Calotriton arnoldi; assembly: GCA_963921515.1. Lineage (NCBI taxonomy): Eukaryota > Metazoa > Chordata > Amphibia > Caudata > Salamandridae > Calotriton > Calotriton arnoldi. The sequence goes on along the minus strand of CAWUFW010003175.1, from coordinate 1,375,805 downwards.
ATAAGTTACTAAAGTGTACCATGCAGTTTGCATGCAGCTCTGATGCAAGTTCAAAGCTCACTGCGCTAGATTACGATTGTCACTTATGAACTGAACAGTAAAAAAGAATCGCTGTAACCAAAGCAGTAATCCACTGACCTATGCACATTAAATACTGTTTTTTAAAATGCATGGTACACGTTCTCTGAGATAGGCGTATTAACCCTCTGTGCTACATTAGATAAGTCAAAGCTGCACTGGACAAAACTCATCTCTCTCCAGCAGGTACATTAATCACTGGCGTTATCTTGACACTTTTATTGTCACTCGAAAACTGCTAATTATACAAGGAACTTTGCAGTGCTTTTAAAACTGCTGCCTGAGGACCCCCTGGGAATGAGTCATGGACCCCTGGGGGTCCGCGGACCACAGTTTGGGAAACACTGCTCTAGAGCATTCAGAATCGAACCATCTCGGTCCAGAAATGAGGCGAAGCCCGCCTGGGGCCTGTAATAACTTCTCTACACTGTTAGAAATACATCCAAAGGCATCCAAGATGTCCGTTAAAGAGGTCTCACTATCAAGACAAGTGGCAAACTCCCTATAACACTGAGATAGAAGCGATTCAAGAAACTGCTCTGGGACAATTTGACCCCACTTTAGTCTCCACCCACCATCTACAGCTTTAAGAGGCACCACCAAAGCCTGCTTGATAGGTTTAATAGCTCTGGGCCAATCTATTATGACACTAACAGGATTATGATCACTAAAAACACTCATTGTGACTGAGAATGCCTTAATCAGGGAAAGAAAGGGGGCAGAGACAAAGATAAAATCAATAAAGGACTCGCACCCTCTTCCAATGAATGTAGGGACAATATGGGTTTTATGTGGGGGCAGTTTGTTCATTGCTGAGATTAGGTCAAATTCATTCAATAAGGTGTTAAGAGCATTGCCCTGGGTGGAGTGTTCCATCTGCAGACCTACATCCTGCGCACATCTCATGACTTGCACTCCCCCTTTTCTGATATCTCCGCACATATGGATGTTAAAATCCCCGGCTAAGAGTAGGTAGCGGTACCTATGCTCTCTCAAGGTTGACTTCCGTAATACATCCCCCAACCGGGCGATTTTACATTCTTCCCCATGGGCATCTCCCGCATTATAAACATTTAGGAGAAAAAGCTTGTTGTTATCGCTTTGAAGAAGCATGGCTTGTAGGGTGGAGGAGTTATGGATCAGATGGATAGAGATACCCTTGATTGCTATTGAGACAAAGGTAAGCAAACCCCCCTTAGCTCGTCCTGACCTAGATGGAGTAGCTGGCGTAAAAAAAGTTTTATAACCTTCCAAATGATAACTATTCTCTACGGGCCACATTTCCTGACGGCAGATCACATCAAATTTTTTAACAATGAGTAGCCAATCAGGGTCCTCAATCTTACTCGCTATCCCTGCAATATTCCATGAGGAAAAGCTACACCCTTTACGCTCGTTAGGTCCCAACTCCAGATGCCTTCCCTCCCCCTGGTGTGGTGAGGTATCTCTGGCCGAAGAGCCAGTGCACCGTCAATCACATCCATCTAGATAATTCAATGGTGTGAACCTATTTACTAGGGTTACTCCTGTGGTTGCCTCTAACTGGTTCCTAAATGATTCCTGTAGGCCACGACTAGGGGGCTGCCCCTGTGGGTAGCTGGAAAAGGGAAAGTGAGGACTCCTTGGCCTATAGAAATATCCCAGCAGAAGTGCCACAATAGACGAGTTACACCTTCTATGGTTAGATTTCTCTGCTATATTTAGGATACGATTAACCATAAATGAGTTGTTGAAATCAATAATGACACAATCCCCATCCCAAGTTTTCTTGGCGCTGCCCACCCACGATGTCCTGTGCACCATGAGTATTTGGTTTTCCACCCCCAGACCCGGTGCGATATTGAGGTTCAGCCAGTGCACCACCTTATTTTTCAGATTGTCGAAGTTTTCCTTAATTTCTGGGTCACAACGGGGCACATTGGCTAAAACCACAACAAGCGAGGTAGACTCTGGTGGCAGGTGAACAGGACACAAGCTCTGCCCAGGATTTTTAAATTCACCTGTAATCAACCCTTCCTGCCCAACAACAGGAAGGCTCTTATAACTGCCCGCTCCTGGACCCTGAGTTTGATGAGGTCCAGGGGTTGGTTGGTCCCTCCCATTCCCTCTATCCGGTTGGGCCTCGAGGCCAGTTCTGTTCCTGAATAAGTCTGTTGGGGCATTGCGTGCATCACTTCATTTAGTCACTGAATGTCTTATCTTGTCCCTAGTGGCCCCCTTCATGGACGTATCCGATGGCCCCATACCATTATCACTTGACCTGTTATCCATGATGCTTGAAGGAGGTGGTCTACTATAGGAAGTACACTATTCTTATGCAATATGGCAGTTAGCTCAGTGATTTTTACTTCAAGTGCAGATAGGCGAAGCAGGATTGGATCTAGTTTGCTATCCAGGGCTGATAGCAAGGCTAATTTAAGTGAATTGAATTGTGTGGGGTTCAGGATAGGCACTGCTTGAGGTGCCGTTAAGGCCGACTGTAGCCCGGTACTTTTCCTACACTTGGCGGGTCCCCCTATTGAGGGGTGTTTCCTTTTAGCTCCTACTAGTTCCTTCCCTACTCCAGAAATCGGACCAGAAAGCGCCTTTGTCATTGGTGGCTGGATTGTGATCTGCACATGGGGTGTAGTCGTACAAAAGGAGGGCACAGAGACCACAGCCTGGCCATGTGCTATGACAGCACATGAATCTTGGGCTGGTATTAAGGAGCCTACTCGTGGCTCAGAGGAGCCCTGTGAGGTGGGAGGGATGGGTGAATGAGACAGACACCGGGTAGCCAGTTCTATCTCCTTGTCTACAACCCCTACCGCTCGCTGTAAGAAGGCATCCTTTGTGCTCACAGTACTCAGGGGCTCTTTTAAGGTGCCACCTGCTGCCAATTTACGTGTTCCCATGGCAAGCGCTGTCAGGTCAATGGGAATAAATGACCAAATGATCCCAGCAAGTGCCCTTCAGGGTCCTCGGGTACCCCCTCCAATACAAAATGGGCTGGTATGCGGAGAATTACCAACAAGTGTTCACCAATTAGCTGGAAAGATGGCTCTTTCCTGCACATCACCCGAGTGCGTGTCCAAAAGAAACCAGGTAAGAGTTACAAATTCCCCTGCCGTTCTCTACAAGCCACGCTCCGACACTAGGTCCCAAAGAAACTCTAGCACAAGTGATGCTTGGAGGGCAGGAAAGCGGAGTCCAGAAAACCAAGAGGGAGGGCCCAGCCCAGCCTCCTGCGGGTTCCAACGGGCGTGGACTGGCCCGCCCTTGGCCCGGGCGCATTCCCGCGTGCGTCCGGCGCCGCGGTAGATGCAAGACGCTTTTATGCACAGCTGGAAGCGGTGCAGGCCCGGAATTGCAGTCCTGCTCCTCCTCCTTCCTCACACCAAGTGAAACGTCAAAAGCGGCTAGCCTGTCGCTGGAGACGCAAGGCGCTTTTATGCGCGGCTGTAAGTGGTGCAGGCCGGGAATTGCAGTCCTCTTCCTCCTCCTTCCTCACACCAAGTGAAATGTCAAAAGCGGCTACCATAGAGTTCAATGGCATCCCCGATAACTTCTTTTGAATGTAGTGATCATATATTTCTTCAGATCTATTTCTATCCACTTTTTCAAACTGTCCACTTGAAGACAACATTTCTTTGTCCATGCAACTTCCATGTTTAACAACATCTACATCTTTATAGTACACGTTATTGTCTTTAAGATTCATTGTAGCTTTTTTAAATCCACTAGTTCTTACCAGATTTCTTTTGCTTCTTGTGGGCACACCATTCACTAGAATACCAAGCGGTTCTTCCAAATCTCTCTCTGGACCCACAGTTTCAAAATTGCATTTAAAATCCAAAGGGTAATATACAACTCTACCTTTAAGCCCTTTCTGAAGCTCAGTGGGTGGTAGTTTCCCAGTGTTTGGTTCCATACAAACTATTGCTTGAAAAGGGTTTATAGATCTGAGGAGTATTTCTTCATAAACTTTCAGATGTCAAAGTTCCTCTAAAATGTCAACTGCCTCTAACTCATTGTATATTGCTCTGGCAGGCATTTTGTTCTCCTCTAATTTGTCATAGCAATATTTGCACATGATCTGGTATGTCGACAAATCCAAATGTTCCTCTACAAATAAATAAATTGCAAATTCTAGCCACTTTTCTTCTTTGGTTTTTAAGCACACATCAACATTTTTAATTTGGCCTTTGTAGTGGGTGTGCCGACAACAAATACAAACATAGTTTGGTTTCTCTGTAGAAACTGCATTAAACTTTGCTACTTATTCGTCTAATGTTATCAGTACTCATATCTGTGTTTTGTTCCTCTACACCTGAACAGACTAACTCCTCATTTTCCCCAGACTGCACTTCAGGATCGAAGAAATGTAAATGAATATCTTCACAAACATTTGCAGGACTTTTTATAAAGTAAAGTCTTCTAACTAAATTCCGCATGTTTGAATGATGAACAGCCAACATTAGGAAATGATGAAAGGTGCTTGTGCACACTTTTCTGGATAGACACACTAATGAGTGTCCTTGTAAATTAGTGTATTTCCTCACTTTGCATGGATCAAATGCTTCAAACGTCTATCTGGAAATTGATGTAGAAAATGTCTTAATATATCAATTGATTTCTGGCGAATGCTACAAATAGTACTGCAGTCCCATTTATACACAGAGGCATGTCTACGCCTTCCTTGTACCTCTTCAGCTATCTCTTCCTTTACATTTCTAGGAATCATCTCTTTTGCAATTGGACTACCGTATTTTTTCCTCATAGCATCGGCCAGGTGTTTCAACTGCATGCTCTGAATAATTCTGCTGTAAGTAGCTTTCTTAATTAAAGAATGCCTCATAACTAGACGTATGCTTCCATTTTCCTTTGAAAAGTTTGCAAAAATTACTTTTATCAATAAGCCTTTTTTGGCTTCTTTTCTTCATAGACAACATTGTTTTATCCAGCGTTCTCATTCTGTTTAGTATCAAAATAAATAGTTTGCACTTCAGAGCAATTCTTTTATCAACCACACTCTCAAAATATTCTTTTTATTTGAGTGCTTTTCTTATACTCTTATGCTCCTTCATTTTTCATACCAATTTCTGTATTACCCTACTTCTAAACATTCTCAATCGTCTTTCTTTAAATTCTTTCAGCCTCCTTGTCAAACTAGGTGTTTTTATTTAAAAAAATTACTATCAATTTGGCTTACTCCTTCCCCTTTGTGAGTTGATTGCAAACCTCTCTTTTTATTCAAAACCTTTTCCAAATTTTTCATTTTTCCATATGCTGCTTTAACAAGCTCCTTAGTTCTCTTAGCAGCAGTTCCTTTATTCCAGCACATTCTCCCCATCATGACTTTTTTTGCTCTCACTTTTAAGCAAATAGTACTGCTTCTTCAGTTTTTTTCTGCTTTGTGTCTTTCTCTGCATTGTTAATCCTCCTCTTTAAACACAAGTAGATTTCTGAAAAGCGAATATAGAATACATTTATCTTTGCATTACGTATTATTAGATTATATACTATAAGCAAGTGAGTAGCTTCATAAGTGGTTATCTTAGTTTGTAAGAGGTTGAGTAAGTGTCTGAGTATGGGTGTATAAATGGGTTTGTGAATGGCTGCATGAGTGGGTGACTGGGTGTGTGAGTTGTTGAGTAGATATGTGAGTGTATCAGTAACTCTGTGGGTATGCCTTTTGATCTGTAAGTATCTGTGTGTGTGTGTGATTGGGTGTGTTAGTGACTGTATGGGTGTCTATGTGGGAATGTAAGTGGCTGCATGGATTGGTAAGTGGCTGTGTTAGTGGGTGTTTGGGTGAGTAACTGTGCGCAAGTTGCTCTACTAGAGGTGGATAAATAAGTGCTGTGTGAGTGGATGTGTAAGTGTCTCTGTCAGTGTCTGACTGGGTGTTTGAGTGGCTGTATTGCTTTCTAATAGGAATGTGAGTGACTGTATGGGTGGGTGACTGGGTGTATGCCTGGGTAAATGGGTGTAAAAATGCATGTTTAACTGTCTGGGAGCTGGGTATATGAATGGCTGTATAGGTGTGGGAGTGGGTGACAGTACCAGTATGGGTATGTGAATGACTATGTTAGTGGACGTATAGGTTTGTAAATGGGTGTGTGAATGGTTTTATGGGTGTGTGACTGAGTGTGTCAGTCACTATCTGGCTATATTAGTGGAGGATACATAAGTGCTTTTGTGGGAGTGTAATTGAATGTGTAAGTACCTGCCTGACTGTGTGAGTCAGTGCAAGTTACATACTATTAAATTACATGCTATAAGCAAGCAGCCACATCTAATTTCTAAGACATTCATTCATACCAGCTTAATAAAATAACTATATTTTCAGTAGAACAATTTCTCTTTCTCCTTTGCTGCTCACTATATTTTTAGTTAATGTTCTCATCTAACCTCCCTTCTATTTTGCCTTTTACTGTAGTGTCTAGAAGCTACACATTTTCTTTCAGATTATATACACTCGTAGTTTTTTTTCCTAAATATGCTTTTTTCATGGTACAACATAATTAACATACCTGTAAAATCTCTACGCTGTTGTTGAACTTTTATTTAAATATTAATATCTGTTTTCCATTGCAAGTCTCAACTCAGAAATCTCTCAATTCTCTTCCACTCTCAGTTCAAAAGTATCAATAATCGTCACCTTTCCCACTGTCGTTTCACTCATACACCCATCCATAGCAAATCACAGAGTTGCTTTTATCTTTTATTTTTTTTATTCCACTCCTAAATGGTCACTTTTTTTTAACCCTCTCCTTGTTTCCCAGAAAGAAGCATACGTTGGTAGGGTTTATTTGTAGATATGATGTATATAAGTGGCTGCATGAGAGTGTAAATCAGTGTGTGAGAGGTTTCTGGGTCTGACTGGGTGTGTGAGAGGCTGCATAGGTGTCTGATTGAGTGTAATGGGTGTGTGAGTGGTTTTCTGTGTCTGGGTGTGTGAGTGGCTCTATGGGTGTATGACTGGGTGTGTGAGCAGTTATGTGGGTGTTTAAGTCAATCAATCAATCAATCACAGAATTTGTAGAGCGCACTACTTACCCGCGAGGGTCTCAAGGCGCTGGGGAGAGGGAAGGGGGGGATGCTGCTACTGGTCGAACAGCCAGGTCTTGAGTAGCCTCCTGAAGGTCAGCAGGTCTTGGGTCTTTCGTAGGCTTAGTGGAAGGGTGTTCCAGGTCTTGGCGGCGAGGTGTGGGAAGGATCTGCCGCCGGTGGTTGGTCTTCGAATGCGGGGGACGGTGGCGAGGGAGAGGTCGGCGGAGCGGAGCTGGCGGTTGGGGACGTAGAAGAAGAGCCGTCTGTTGAGGTAGGCTGGGCCAGTTTTGTGGAGTGCCTTGTGTGCGTGGGTGAGGAGTTTGAAGGTGATCCTCCTGTCGACGGGGAGCCAGTGCAGGTTCCTCAAGTGGGGGGTGATGTGGCTGTGGCGTGGTACGTCGAGGATCAGTCGTGCAGAGGCGTTTTGTATGCGTTGCAGTCGCTTGATGAGCTTGGCCGGGGCTCCCGCGTGGGTGTGTGTGGGTATTTAAGTGTATGTGTAGGTGTCTGAGTGGGTGTCTGAGTGGTGGTCTGAGTGGGTGTGTGAGTGGCATTATGGGTATGTAAGTGGGTGTGTGAGTGGGTGGGTGTGTGAGTGGGTGGGTGTGTGAGTGGGTGTGTGGGTGGGTGTATAAGTGGGCATGAGAGTGTGTGATGGGTGGGAATATGAGTGGGTGTGTAAGTGGCTGTGTGGGTCTTTGAGCGGGTGTGTAAGTGGCTGTATGGGTGTGAAAATTTGTGTGAGTGGTTTCTACCTCTCTGAATGGGTGTGTGAGTGGCTATATAGGTGTCTGATTGGTTTTCTGGGTTTCAGACTGGGTGTAAGAATAGCTGTATGTGTGTTTGAGTGGGTGTGTGAGTAGTTGTGTGGGTTTGTAAGTGGATGTGTGAGTGTGTAAGTGAGTGAGTGGGTTTGTAAGTGGATTTGTGAGTGTGTTAGTGAGTGAGTGAGAAAATCTTCCTGCGCTTAATTTCTAATTGGCCACCAGGTGGGCCATGTCCCGGGGCATTGTAATCAAGGAGGGGAGCCACATCCCCCGCTTCTGGAGCTCATGGAGGCCCCGGGGACCACCACCTGCCCGGGGCTTCTAGAACAAAAACTGCGGGGCATGGCCTCCTCTGCAGCCCCAGGGACCACCACCTGCCTGGGGCCTATTAATTTGACAATAAAGTAGCCTCTTGGAACCCCCAGCCCCGGGGACTGCCACCTACCCAGGGCTTTCAGTTTGAAAAAAAGCAGGGGCCACTCAGACCCCCACAGCCTGGGGACCACCACCTCCCCGGGGCTAATGACAAAAAAGGAGGGGGGTGCATGAACCCCCCCTGGAGCCAATAATGGCCAGGGGACTGCCACCACCCAGGTCTGGCTCCTGCAATGTCCCAGGGCTCCCACCCCTGGGACATTGCAATTTGGGGATGAGGTCCCCGGGGCCAAATTAGGCATGGGGAGGTTGGACGTACAGCCCCAATCTTTAAATAGCTAGGTCCAGGGTCCCGAAGCCTGAAATTGGCCCGGGGAGGGGAGCCACACGGCCCATCTCCCCCAAAAATAAATTAAAAAAATTAAACCGGCTGGGTCGCTAGGGATGGGGTCTCTGGGTCTGAAATCGGCAGAGGAAGGGGGCCGCTCAGACCCCTCCCTTTAATTGAAAAAAATACAGAAAGAAGGCCAGGCCCCATGGATGGGCTCTCCCGGGTGAACAAGCCCGCCTGTTGCCTCCAGTAAGTCCCACAAGGCGGAATTGCTAAGAGGTCTTCGGAGGCCACGCCCCTTCCTCCACCACTCTGCAAATGCGCCTCTTGGTGATGTCACTGACGAAAGCCGTGACACCTTTGTGGGTCGTTTAGGCTGAAACATGTAGACCTGGTTTCGTCTGTCACATACAATTATTATTTCACACTGCAGGTGCTCTGTTTTTATTCCTGGCACTAGGAACGAGTCAATAAAGTTTCTGTCGCTCCTGGTAGCTAGTTTTAGCATCACTTTCCTCACTCTTCAAATTGGTTTTTTGCACTGCGCCTGTTACCCATCTACTTTAGTGCCTTCTCATCTGTAGGATTTAGTATATCCTTTACAGAGTAGGAACAAAAACATCCCTGAGCTCCCCCCCTCACAGTGAGGGGGTTGTAGTCCTTGGCGGGGCTAGGCATCCCCGTCAAGAGGAGAATCCCAGATGATGAAGCATGTCACTTCGGTGGGTGATGGGATTTTGTCCTAATTAAGGGACTCCCCCAGAAGCACCTAGAGATAATCTTTGCTGTCTCTTTTCTTGTATGGTCTTGTACTTAGACCCGAGGATTTCTTTTGTTTATTCGCTAATGTTTGGGGATCTAATACTCGCTGGTCTCTTAATCTTCCCTAGGATCCCCCTCTCTCTTTTGTATCCATCGATGTCACTGACCATGTCATGAGTGTTGTCATAAGCAGTGCATTAGCGGGTCGTAAGTTGTAGTTGGCTCTGGTAACTATAACTGCTGAATTTGACTGGTTTTGTACGAGTGAAATCTGAGCCTATCTATAATGACCCTGTAACCTTTGTTTTTTTTTAGTGCATATAAATTTCCCAGTGCATTTTCCACAGACTTCTTCAAACAGAGCTACTGCAAGAACTGCTAAACGGAATTACACCCAATTTGGCATGAAGCTAGATCTTGGCCCCCAGATTGTGCTTTTTCTAATTTGTTGTGAATCCGTTCAGTAGTTTTTGAGAATTTAGGGAAAAATAATTGTATATGTTGAGGGTTGGGTCCGAGGGACTCTCATGAGAGTCCCTCAAACCCAATTTAAAAAAAATAGATTGTTCTGGTTGGCCCAGGTAGCTCTTTTCTCTTTGGCCAATTCACTTCCACAAGAGTCTGACTCCCGCAGGAGTGAGTGCTCTGATTGTCTGCCAGCAACACGAGAAAACTGTTGCTGGCAGCCAATACAGGATTTAGGGACTTATTCCGCTGTCCTGAAGTTTAAAAAAAAATTATATAAGAGGGCAGTGTAGGGATACCCTGTCACCCTAGGTCCTATAAGGGGACCCAGAAGGACCCCCCTGGGGCCAAAATAAAAAAAATATTTCTTTTTCGCGATCTCGTGGGACTCCTACTGGATCAATGCAAAAACTAATAAAAAAAAGAAAATGTCGGCTGCTATTCTCTTTATTAAATATGTGGGGAGGGGGGTGAATAGAGACGCCCCTCGATGGGCTCATTTTGGGCCCTGGGGGTCCCATCCCTTGGGGTTAGTATATTATTAAGGGGAGAAGGTTGTGCTGCCCTCCTCCCAAACTCTTGTTAGGCCCTGGGGACCCAATCCCCCTGGGCTGATTTCAATAAAACATTTAAGAAAGGCTGCAGCGGTCCCCCTCCCTGAGCCTTTATAGGTCCCAGGTTTCCATCCCCAGGATTAAAAATGTTTAAAGGGGGGGGCATGTCCCCTCTCTCCCTGAGCCTTTATAAGCTACGGGGACCACTTCCGCTGGGGCCAGCTCACTTACTGTGTCCCGTGGATCCCATTCCCGGGACACAGTAGTTTCCATGATCGCACCAGTATGGGAAAACACATCTTTGCTCCCCTCTGGTGGGAGCATTTTTAAATCTCCCACTGTATGGGAGCAAACATGGGAGCTTGCTCCCAGCCAGCTGGACATTTAAACATGTTTTTGCCACCTGGGAGCAGACTTGTATTCTGCTTCACTGCCCGCACTCCAGCGGGCAGGGAAACAGAACACATATTGCCCCCTGCTGGCTCTTGCACTATGCAGGGAGCTGGCTGGGCCTGCGGAACCCTGGGACTCCCTATGCAGCCCCCAACATGGTGGTTGGTGGGTGCTCTGGGTGGGCACTGGGGCACCACCAATAAAATAATGCAGGACCCATGAGATGTATGATAACATGCGGCCCCATCCCCTGAGCTGCATGTTATCATAAAGGGGAGGGGGCAGTGCGTACCCATCCTCTTTTTGATTATATTTGTGTCAAGGGGGTTGGGGTCTCAGAAGGAGTCTCATAAGGCCTTGGGGGGGGACCGCTTGGCTCCCTCATCTTTTTTATTATATTTGGCCTGGGGGAGGGGGTATCCAGGCCGAGTAGGCTCATGGAGGGGTGGCGACATTGCCTTTCTCCTTTATGATAACATGCGGTCCCATGGATGGCGTCCCAGAGGCCGGATAAGGCTTGAGGAGGATGGCTACACAACACCTCTCATGTTTAATTGTATTTGGGTTCAGGGGATGGGGTCCCTGGGTACTTTTAAGGCTTGGGGATGGGGGCCACTCAGCCCCTTTGTATAGTATTTGGCCCCAGGGGTTGGGGTCACCGGGGGCCTATTGAGGATTAGGTTGCGGGCTGCACATCTCCCTCCCCTTAGAATTTGGCACTGGGGGATGGGGTCCTCAGGGACCAAGAAGGCTTGGGCAGGGGGGAACACAATCCCTCCCCTGTCTAACTGTATTTGGCCCCCCGGAAATGGGGTCACTGGTGAATTTTAAGTCTTGGGATTGGGGGTCACCTTGCCCCCCTCTTCTTTTTATTGGAAGTTGGCTCCAGGGGATAAGGTCCTTTGGCCAATTAAGGTTCGGGGAGAAGAGGTACATGCCCCCCTCCCCTTCGTATATATGTTTTTACCCCAGAGGTGAGCCAGGCCCTGTGATCAACCCCAAGCCACACACAACTAAAGGCCCTGCATGGTGTAGGTTTGCTGCCTCTGGGTGGTTGCCTGTGGGGAGTTGGATGCAGGGCCTGGTTGCACACCAGGCCCTGAGGGCCAACCCCACATTGTGCATGACAAAAGGCAATGCGCAGCGCAGGGTTGGCAGGGCATGGGAGAGGCCTTGCTATGCAAGGGGTTGACATTAAGTATGGTAATAAAATGTTACTTTATGGAAAAAAAGCCCTAGAAATTCGCTGAAAAAAACAAAGGTTAAAGTGATGTTATAAATAGGTGAATACGTCAGTGACAACATTAGCATTTTAAACTAAATAAAACACAGAAATTCACCAGTTATAGTTAGCAGAGTTAACTAAAACTTGCACCCGCCATGCATTGCTTACGACCTCACATATTACATCACTCATGGCATGTTTTATGATATCATTTATGACATCACCGCAGACATCTATTCGCGCAAAACAGGGACAAATTAAAAAAATATGGCCAACCGTGATGGAGCACGAGTTAGATACAAGAAGTTGATTGGGTCAGCGCTTACCTTCTGACTTAGAAGAAATTTTGATAAAAATTTCTGAGAAGGTTGAAGTTTAGCAGGGCAAGGCTGCAGTGGATGTACGAGGAGAAGGCGTCATCTTCGGGGATCTACTGGATACATTTGTGGTGAAGATTTCAACGTTCGGACTGTAGCCGATGAGGGCTCCACAAGTCCTGATACCCCCTCTGCAAAGGATGACTGATCAGGATTTGCTGCTGCGGAGAAGAACGTAGCGTGAGCTGCCATAAATTCAGGTCGACCGGCGATGCAACTGGAGGGATAGAAGGTTGGTCTCAGTCTCCTCTCGGCTCATAGCAGTTTTTAGGTAAAAAATGTCCAAGTCCCAAATTTGGGATTTTGTATATCTGGGCACATTTAACTCCACCACCAAGGGTTCAGGACTGGAGGGGCACCATTTGGGAGGTTTAGGACTCACTCAGGTTGGGTCCAGGTGTGGGTTCAAGATGTTTAGAGCCTTAAGTGTCCCTGAGGCTCTTATCAGGAAGCCAGCCAAATAACCCTTGGAGTCACTCTGTTATTCCTGGGTTCAAGAAGTGAAACAGGGCTCAAACAGCAGGACAGGCCTCTGAGTTCAAGAGGCTTCAGGCAGCAGAGCAGTCTTTCCAGGTGCAGCATGCAGTCCTCTGAGAGTCCTTCCTCAGGCCAGAAAGTGAACTGAAGAGGAGTTCTGAGGGTCCTAATTTTATACCTTGTGCCTTCTTTGAAGTAGCAGAAGTTTCTAGAGAATTCCCTTTTAAGTGTTTGAAGTTTCCTGCCTCCCCTTCCCTAGCTCCAAGGTGGCTGCATGAACAATGCAGGGTTGGGAAGTCATTTGTGTGAAGGCAGAGCATAGCATATTGGTTTGCAAGTGGTGCCAGTGATGGCCCACCCAGACACACCTAATCCCTCTATTGTGTGGCTGTCTGGGAGGAATAAACAAAGTCCAACTGCCAATAACACACAGTTAAACATGAAATCTTTACCTGTTCCCAATCAAATGTTATCACTTATTAAATGTAATAAGGCAATGCAGTGTTATTCTATGAGACAGGTAGGCCTCAGAGTAGTGAAATACAAATATAGGGGCTTTTCACTACCAGGACATGTAAAGCTTAAGAGTACAAGTCCAACCTTTTAATAACAATGCACCCTGCCCTATGGGCTTCTTAGGGCCTACCTCAGTGGTGACTTATATGTAGCAAAAGGGGGAGTTTAAGTTTTGGTAAGGGTTTATTTTGCCAAGTCAAATTGGCAGTTTAGAATTGCATTCAATCTGCAACGGCAAACCTGGAGCATGTTTCAAGGGGCTACTTAAGTGGATGGGACAATAAGGACTACAGGCCCACTAGTAGCATTTTATTTACTGGCCCTTGGTATGCTCTACACCACTTTACTAGGGCTTATAAATAAATTAAATATGCCATTAAGGCGTAAGCCAATTTGGCCCTATTTTAAGGAGTAAGCACAAGCACTTTAGTGCTGTTTAGCAGTGGTAAAGTGCACAGAGTCCTAAGGCCAACAAAAACGAATTCAGCAAAAATAGGAGGGATGAAGGCAAAATGTTTGAGGGTGACCCTGCAGAGAGGGCCAAGTCCAACAGCATTGATTTTGATGATGTGAGCTATGTTTATTTTATTCCATACATCATGGTGTGCATAGATGTGCATAAGCAACAACATACTTTATGGAATCACGAAACAGCTTCTGAACAGACTCCAAAACCATTCACAATGCCTCAGCCAGACTCATTCTCAGCCTCCCATGCTACCCCACACCCACATTACACCACACCTTAGGAAACTCCACTGGCTCACCATACACAAACACACTCAATTCAAACTCCTCACACACACTTACAAAGCACTACACAACATAAGACCCACCTAACTCAACAGCCACATACACTTCCATCACCCCTCCAGATGTATCCTCTCAGCCGAACTCTCACTGGCATACATACCCCTCATACATTAAAGCAGAGCAGGAGGCTGCACTTTCTCAGAGCATAGAACGACCACCCACAGCCCATCAGAGCCTCCTCATCAAAATTGAGTTCCTCAAGAAGCTGAAGACCTGGCATTTCGAATAATCTCCAGGGAGACCCCCACCTGCAAAGCACCTGAATACCCTCAAGTGTGATTAATGCCCTTTACAAATCTGCATAACATAACATACCAAAGTGTGCCGGGTGTATTTGCCTAGTGAAGTGATGAGTGAGATTATGATCAAGTTGTTTGAGTTGACTAAGAGAAGGTGGTGTGTGAATTTGTTGTCCTTGTGTCTGCATGACATGATGCTGGATAATATGTCCTAGGGTTCACTTTTTGTTTTGATGGATGATACTGCATGGTCTGTTGTGAGAGTTAAAGGGTTGGGGCTATAAACCCCTACAGCAAATCGAAAGGCAATGCAAAAAAAAGAAAAGTTTTGATTTCTTAAAAATGTCACATGAGGTGGCGTGGCCAACCGTTGAGCAAGATGGCCGCACACTAGCGCGGGTCCGGGTCAACGTGCCCGGTGAAACAAAATCCTTACAAAGATCCGAGGCTAGGAGAGCAGGAAGTACCTTTATCGTAGCCTGAACCCAACTGGCGGAGTCTGATTCCAGACTGAAAGGAGAGAGCGATCGGGAGCTGAGTTCCACCCCGAGTCGCCCACGAGAAGGCCCAGCAGCGACGAGTGCGGAGTGGAGGAGGGGCACCCACGAGGTCCGCTGCCTCCACGAGTAACACCGGCAACCGAGTAAGGAGCGTGGTGGGGGGAACAGTGGCTATAGACACCTCCTGCTGCCAACAATAAACAACGCAACCCCCCAGCGGGTGACTGCAAGGAAGCACCATGCGACAGCAACCGTGCCGTGCAGCGTAGGCACGGAGCAAAGGAGGAGAGGTGCTGCATTCCCCCGAGCGCTGCCTGAAACTGCAAATACAGCGCGACTGCACAGAGCGCACTAGCGGGGTGGCAACGGGAAGACCGACCCGCACGGCTGACACCAGCGCCCTCCGAGGCTCTGGGGCTCTAAGGCCCTGAAGATCTGAGGTCTAGCTTAAACAAATGACGGAATAAAGGAGGAGCTCCCCTAAGACCTGTGGCCGCCTAAAGAACAACCGGAGACGCAGTAAGGAGTGTACTGGGGGATAACGAACATAGTAGCCACTTACCGTCATCAACAGACAACGCGACCCCCGCGGGCAGCTGCACTGTGGCCCCGGGTGACTGCGACAACGCTGTGTGGCCGAGGAACAGGATAGAAAGGGCGGGCGCTGCACTCCCTGTGAGGGCGTTGCCCGACCCTGAACAAAAGAAGTAATTGCGCAGCTGAATCCAATAGCAGGGCAAAAATAGGAAGACCACCCTCCAAGGCACTGGGGCTGAGAAGTAGCCATAGACTCTGGGATCAAACGTGTGCTGTAAGGCGCACAAGGGAATACTGAGTCCCAGCAGCCTGTACAGGGAAGAAATATAGCCTGTGCAGAGCCAAAATACCCATAGATAGCCCAGACAACACCCTGGCAGCACTCAGTTAGGGAAAAGAAGAACACAGTAAAGTCACTGCCACGACAAGAAAACGTGCTGGGGTAGCATTTCAAACATCCTCAGGAATTGATGGGCGAAACCTGACAGGCAGGTGAGGGTCTCGGGCCCCGGGCAGGCGGCGGAGAGTGGCCAGCCAAACCTAACTATCCAAGTCAACCCATGACCCACACGGACACATAATGGCTGGAGGAAGAGGTGGCAAAACTACGCTCCAAACAAAACTTGAGAAATACGCTTGGCAAAAAGGGTCGGGCGCACAGGAGAAAGAGTCCAAGGAAGCTCCCGGAAAACAAAAAAACACCAAAGGTCAATCAGACCCGACCCTAAAGGATATAATGACTGCCATTACTACAGTGCGTACCTCGTTGGAATTGCAAATTGACTATATCTCCACGGAGGTCTCTCTGATAAGGGCAGACATCCGCAATATGAGTGCCAGAATTCAAGCGGTGGAGACAGCCACCATGTCGCTAACCAAGGATGCCTCAATATTCAAAAAACAAATAAAGGATCTCCAAGTCTGCAACGGCAGGTTAGAAAGCCAGTTGGACGATTATTAAGTTATTAAGGTAGGGCACGGCACAATAACGTCTGAATTCTAGGCGTGCCCGAGCGAGCAGAGGAACAGGCGACTGACTTGTTCGTAGAGGAGCTCATTACAAAACACCTACAACCCAAAGGCTTGTCCAAATTCTTCTCGATTGAAAGAGCTCATAGGGTGCCGGGGGGGAGACCGAAACCCGGTGCACCACCTAGGCCCGTATTAGCACAAGTATTCAACTATAGGGATAGAGACGTAATATTACATACGGCCTGCGTGGCACCACCTGTCGAACTTGAGAACAGCAGAGTCACCTTCTTTCCTGACTTTACACTTAAAGTTCAAAAACAACGGCGTAGCTTCCTCGAAGTGAAAAGTGCCCTGCGGGAGAAGGAGATCAACTATGCTATGCTTTTTACCCACCAAACTGAGAGTTGAAGCAGAGGGGAAGGCATGGTTCTTCGGCATGCCAGAGGAAACATGGGACTGGCTCAAGTGGTGGCGCACAGTGTGGAAAAGAAACCAGTCAGACCCACAAGGATGGTCAAGCCAAACCCGATCAGACCAAGCCACAGCGAGTGCAGTAGACGACCACCTTCTGGAAGATGGCAATAATGAATAACGGCGACGCACCATCCACTTGCTTAAAGTCCTGAGGATTAAAGACCCTGGAGACACACCCCCAAACCAATGCAAGCAAGACTGCAACACGAGTCGGAATATGAACATCAAAACAAAAGACACTTAAGAAATTTCCTGTAAATCATCGTAAAGACAAATATGGACAAGATGGGGCAGGTTCTGGTCAGACAAATATGTACTAATAGGCTCTCATAAAGATGAGCACCGGGTGCGGGGTTGGGGTGCATACCTCATAATTCAGGGGTGGGCGATAGGCGCTCTGCAGTGCTGGGGAGGCGGGAGGTTCAGTTCCCGTCATGCAGGGAGGGAGGGAGGGGGGAGGGACAGGGGAAAGTTGGGGGTGTGGGGACTAAGTTACAAGGCAACTTAACTGCTGCAAAGGCGACAGGGAAGACATCACTGCTACACATATATCAATGGAAGGTGAGGAACAAGTTGGTGTCCCGATCTAGAGGGGGAACAGACAGTATACCCAATGCTCAGTGCACAGAATACCCTGCCGAATACAGGGAATAAAACCCATAAGAGAAGGCGGAGCACACTCTGACTCCTCACTTGGAATGTAAATGGACTTGGAGACAAGCTAAAACAGGGGATAGTACTACATTATCTAAAGCGACAGGCTCCTGAGGTTGTCCTACTCCAGGAGACCCACCTGGTGGGCAACACTTGCAAGGCACTAGATAGGTGGGGAGACAAGCTAGCGGCCCACTCAGGATTCACCTCCGGGTCCAGACGGACCGGTATACTAATCCGTAAAACTGCCCCTACATAACTCAGAAAACATGGGTTGACACGCAGGGTAGATTCGCTGCAACAGCCGGAACATGGGAGGGGAAACCAATCAATCTGCTATCGGTATGCATTCCACCTGCTACCAAAAAAACAGCACTGACAGACCGCGGCTCTTTCCTACTTGATCTCCCGCCTGGGATTTTACTGATGGGAGGGGACTTTAATCTGACGGCAAATGGACAAATAGACTGACGCCCCCCGACAAGACCCATACGGTAGGTCACAGTTGGCAGAATTTCTCTGGGCCTTGTAGATATCTGGAGACATTTCAATCCACAGACATGCCAATTTATGTACCACTCTGGGGCCCATGGTAGCCAATCCCGCAATAACGACCTATTGACCCTTCTAGAAGATATTCCCAACTTCGTAGAAGCAAACTGCCTGGCGAGGGGTATTTCTGACCACTCCCCAGTCCTTACTAGGATAACAACAGGCCCGAGTCCAATAGAACAGCACTCACAATCAACCCATGGTGCATCAAACTTCCACACGTGCGGGCACTACTACTGAAAGACACAGACCACTACTTCACAGAGAACACGGGCTCGGTGGAGTCGTCACAGATCCTGTGGGGGGCATACGGGCTGTGATAAAAAGGGTGGGCACTGGCATTAAGGTTGGGCATAAAAGGGAGCTACGGGCCCGTATAGAGGCACTAGAGAGGGAGATCCAGATAGACGAGGTGAAGATAGCAAACTCAGATGATGATTCCGCCAGGCATGCTCTTAACTCGAAAAGACTGGACTACACGCAGCTAGTAACGGAGGCAGCCAGATCCAAGCAAACGAGAATGCAACACACAGTGTATGAGCTGGGTGATAGAACGGGTAAATTGCTGGCCTGGCTGGAAAAGCAAGACTGGGGCCAGAGATGGGTTCCCCTTTTAAAGGGGGAAAAGGAAGAAGAGTTGAGTGATCCACAGGAGATAGCGGAGGCCTTCGCCTCCTACTGTACACAAATATATACCCCCGCCAACATCACAAATTCCACGGACTCCAGGCATTTGCTTGCCACCATCCCAGTCACCTCCCTCACACCAGAGGACTGAGAATCCCTGGATGGTGACCTTACGGAAGAGAAGTTGACAATTGCCCTACGGGGAATAAAATCAGGGAAAGCTACGGGGCCCAATGGAATCCCAATTGAACTGCTCAAGTCAACGGCTTCTAAGATAGTGCCCCCCTCAGAGCAATGTATCAAGAAAGTCTCCAAAAAGGCTCCCTATCAGACGACCTGCGATTAGCATCGATTGTTGGCAGAAGAACGTATTTCCTACTGGCCTATCTCACTTCTGAATGCAGAAACAAAAATTTTAGCAAAAGCACTAGCCAATAGACTGATGCCAATCGTTACTAAAATTGTGCACCCGAACCAATCGGGCTTAATGCCCAGATGAAACACCGTTCTTAACCTCCGCCGACTACATGGGGTGTTGGGGAGGGCAGGAACAGTCCAAGAAGACGTGGCTCTGCTCTCCCTTGATGCTAGGATGGCGTTCGATACGATCGAATGGCCCTACCTGACCTGGAACGTATGGGCTTCGGCCCAACATATATAAAATGGATAAAATTATTATACGCAGACCCGACAGTGCAAATAGTTGTCACCTGGGCAGAGGAACTAGACAGGGTTGCCCCCTGTCTCCCCTTATTTTCGCCTTGATGCTCGAGTCACTGGCGACATGGGTAAGAGGGGACCCCCTGATTAGAGGATTGAAATGCTCGCAGCAACACGAGGATAGAATTTCTTTATATGCTGACGACATACTCCTGTATGTAGCGGCCCCAAAGAACTCAATCTATAGGATCCTTCACATATTTTCAAACTTTGGCAAACACTCTGGATACACCATCAACTGGACAAAATCCACATTGTATTTGCTCCATGGCCAAGTGCCACGCCTACCCTAGGAATGCGAGGTAACAGTGGCATCTGAAGAATTCAAGTACCTGGGAATTTATATAACAACTAACTCATCACTCTTCTATAACAACAATCTTCGGGGTCCGCTAACTCGACTGCAAAATGATGTCTGACACTGGTGAGTTCTCCCTCTGACCCTACTGGGCAGAGTGGCCCTATTTAAAATGCTGGCACTGCCCCACTTCCTATATGTTCTTCAAAACACCCCCTTCGGGGTCCCGGACACATACTTCACCCATGTGGAGGCCGCGGTCCGGACCCTACTGTGGGATGGGAAGAACCCACGCATCGCAACACATAAATTGACAAAGGAGTGGTACGATGGGGGGGATCTCCCTGCCTGACCTTAAGCTATACTACTGGGTGTCTCAACTAGCGGTAATTAACCAATAGGTCTACGGCCCTCAGCTTGAACAGGCCTATATGATGGACAAATGGCTGATGAGCCAGGGCAGCTACCAAAGAGCACTTTACACAAACCCCAAACATCAACACCTTACGGGTCCCACGGCCCAAACCGTAACTAAGAGAATGGGCTGGCATAAGAAAATAATGCAAGCAACCCCCTTGTGGGAATCAGAGCAATAAGGCACACTGAGCAACTGCCCCGGGTTCAACAGATGGGACATAATCAGTATTTCCACAGTAGGTGACCTGTGGAAAAGCAGCAGGGTGACTTCATTTACCGAGCTTCAGGCGGAATACCAGTTGGCAAACTCGGAGGCCTACAGGTACCTGCAGATAAGTCATGCCATAAAGGCTGTTGTACCTAGGGGGGAGGCCTTACCAGAGGCACCCCCGCTCGAGGACAGGTTGCTTTCGAAACACATGACCCAAAAGGCAATATCCCTGACATACAGAAAATTAATAAACAATAGAGCGGACTCACTTATCCGCCTCAGACTGCACTGGGAGACAGATATAGGAAGCCTAGAGGAGGAGGATTGCAAAAACAACAATTGATGGACAGAATGCAGAACAATGTCATACATTCACCCCAGTACAGAGATCTGGGCCTAAATCCATCGTTTTTTTGCTCACCATGCCATTCCAGTTTGAACCCAGCCATATGCAAATCAGTCTTGACCCTGTGCCCAATGGGAACAGTCCAGCCCGAACTGCCAGGCCAGGTCCTCCCTGGACTGGAACCAAGCATCATAGGACCGGTTTCGGGGTTTCACCCCTCTTCAGCCAGGATAGCTTGACTCCAGTGGCATGGACGTGGGTCCCTTGCTCACTTTGCCACTGGATTCAAGCTAGCCTGGCTGATGACGGCTGAATAGCCAGAAACCGGTCACAGGATGCTTGTTTCCGGTCCAGGGAAGACATGGCTTGGCAGTTCGGGCTGGACTGTTCCCATGAGGCACAGGGTCAGACTGATTTGCATATGGCCATGTCTGAACTGGGGTGGTGGAGTGAGCTAAAGAATGATGATGGATTAAACCCAGATCAGTTGACTGGGGGTGAGTGTTTGATTAGCTCAAATGCTCCGTCCATCATCCCCTTTGGTATCGCTAGAGGAGGAGGAATGGCAAGAGGCGATATCATCCCAGCGGGAGGTGGCGATTCCAATGAGGCTGAGACTAATCCAACTTAAAATCTTACATGGGACATATCTCTCGGGGGAACCCTGGTTTAGATGAAAAAGAGGACGGACTCGGAATGCCTTAGGTTTTGCACCCCAGATGGTACCCTTTTCCATATTCTGTGGGAGTGCCCCATGATTCAACCCTACTCGGAGGGAATCATAACTAAATTAAAAGAGGTTTGAGAGAAAGAAATCAGCTGCTCCCCACGCCTCTGCCTGTTCAATATATGGAAGGCTACTGACCTGACCAGTACCGAGCAGACCTGGCTATCCCTGGGGTTGGTCCTAGCTAAAAAAAACATTGCCCAGAAATGGGGAGTGAGTGATAAACCACTAATCGGGGAATGGGCAAAGGACATGGACAGATCCATGATCGCAGAAAAGGAAGTCTTCAAGAATAGGGGATGCCCGAAGAAATGGGACCAAAAATGGGCCAAATGGAATGCATTTCGGGGTGGACTCTGTATCTCCCCATCAGAGGAATTGAGAAGGGGGAGGGACGAGACCGATCATTGATAAGTGTGATATATGTGATATATATAACTGTATGCATGAGCTTACATCGGGGCCTACCGAGACACTAACTGTAATGTATATTGCCAAGCTATATGTGACTTGCCTTCAAAGAATTGTAATGTTGAGATCTTTAAATAAAAAGAGTTTAAAAAAAACAAAAAATGTCACATGAACAATACTGGGTATATTATATCTTCAACCTATTTAAATACAGTGCATAAGTACTGATTGTGCTAATACCCTTCATTTGTAAAATCTGGTCCCTAAACAAAGGATTTGGTGCTGAAAAAAAGAAAAATGTACTAGTACTAGTATACCGTAATCCTTTGATTAACATTACAAATGTGTGACACAAATACATGGGATGAATATGTGAAAGTGTTGTTATTCCAAATATGAATACATAGACTAATGATGATAACTTAAATTCTTCGAATTGTTTCACATGGAGGTTCCTGAAATATTTGTTAGCGTCCTTGGGTGTTTGTTTCCACACTTAGACCAATGACACCTAGGGGATGTGCAATCTCCCCCTGTAAAAAAAAAAATTAATAAAAATTCTTTTTTGAAAAAATGGCGGCGAAATTGGCAGGGGGGCGGTACTCCTGCTCAGTGGCCGACCCCCTGTCGGGGCTATTTTTTTTTAAAGACATGTGCTTTCCTTGGGGGCCACAATCGGTCCCCAGGGAGGCCATAACTATAAAAAAAATAGAAAGAAAGAGAGATCTCTCTTTATATATATATATCTATATATATAGAGAGAGAGAGAGGGAGAGTCTCTCTTTCTCTCTGTATACTAGATATGTATATATATATATATATATGTATATATATATTACCTACTGGCGGTCGCCAGTAGGTAGTTATAGTTAGGACCTATTATCCATAGGAAATTCGTAACATTCTTTTCCCAATAACTTTGGCGCCAGTAGACGAATCTTCTCGAAATTTTCAAAACTTATGGCCCGCTCTGGTCAGCTCCTATCCTGAAAGTTTTGGTGTGATTCGGCAAGCGGGGCTGAGAAAAAAGGGGGTCCCAAAACGTCTTTTCTCCATGTTAATTCCCATAGGAAACTTTAGCCACGGCTACAGCTCGAACTGCTGAACGGAATTACACCAAATTTGGCAAAAAGGTAGTGCTTGGTTCAGAAAGCGCCCTTTTTTAAATGGTGTAAATCCGTTCAGTAATTCCAGAGAAATTCAAAAAATAAGAGTCAAAAAATCAATTTCCCATAGGAAACTGTATGCAAGGCTACAGCCAGAACTACTGAACGGATTCACCCCAAATTTTGCAAAAAGGTACTGCTTGGCTCAGAAAGTGACCTTTTTAAAAATGGTGTAAATCCGTTCAGTAGTTGCTGAGAAAATCAAAAATAAAAGTTTCGATATTTAGAGGCACGGAGGATCCGCGGACCCTCCCGACCACGCGCTTCATGCTAATTGGCTGTCAACACTCCAATCCAGGAAGTGTTGGCAGCCATCTTGTGCCTCGGTAAAACCGAGGCACAAGAAAACAGAAAAACTAAGGCGCAAAACAAGAAAAGGGGGCAGGGTAGAAACACCCTGACCCCCTAGGCCTGCTCAGGGGGTCCCACAAGGACCCCCAGGGCCCAAAAAACATTTTTTTTAAAAACAAATCGACAAAATGTGCGCCGGATCCGCAGATCCGGCTGCGAAAAAAAAAAAACGAAGCGCGGGCTCCCGCGCTTCGTTAATATTTAGCCTCCGGGTGGGCCAGGTCCCGGGGGCATGTTTAACATAATTGCGGGGGCCCAGGGGGGCCCCCGCAGCCCCGGGGACTGCCACCCCCCAGGGCTTGCCTGAAATATTTGCGGGGGGCACACAGCCTACCCGCTGCCCCGGGGACCGCCACCCCCTGGGGCTTGGTTTTTTTAATGTTGGGGGGCCTCCAAGGCCCCCCAAGCCCCAGGGACCGCCACCCCTGGGGCTTTTGTCAAATATTTGCGGGGGGCACACAGCCCCCCCGCAGCCCCGGGGACCGCCACCACCCGGGGCTTGTTTTTTTCTTAAGAAATAAACCTGTGTGGGGGGGCTCGAGCCCCCCACATGCCCTGGGGACCGCCACCTCCTCGGGGCACTAAATATTTAAATATGGGGGTCCGTAACGGACCCCCAAAGCCCCGGGGACCACCACCTCCCCGGGGCATTGAAAATGTTGGAAGGGGGGCCGCGCGGCCCCCCTCCTGGAGCCTGTGGTGGCCCTGGGGACCACCACCCCCCAGGGCCGGCTCCTGCAGTGTCCCGGGGTGCCCACCCTGGGACACTGCTGTTTGCAATGACAGGGCGGGAGCCTCGCAGCTCCCGCCCTGTCATTGCAAACTGCGGTTTGGGTTTTGAAAGCGAGAGCTCTAGCTTTCAAAAATCAAACCACATTGCTTTTCCACACGGGGAGCTGCATGGCAGCAGCTCCCCGTGTGGAAAAGCAATGCCGGCTCCCGCAGGAGGCGGGGAGCCGGCGGGACCGTGGGGAATTGGGGACCCCCACGGTCCCCAACGAGAGGCCAGGCCCCGGGGAATGGGGTCCCGGGGGCCATCAGTGGCCCGGGAGGGGGGCCACGCGGCCCCTCTCCCCCATTATATAAAAAAAAAACACGGAAATGCCGGCCCCGGGAGATGGGGTCCCCGGGGTCATAAATGGCCTGAGGTGGGGGGCCACGCAGCCCCCCTCCAATAATTTAATTTTAAAAATAAAACACTGGCCATGCCCTGGGAGATGGGGTCCCCAGGGCCGCATATGGCCTCGGGAGGGGGGCCACGTGGCCCCCTTCCATTTAAAAAAAAAAAAATAGGGGTGAGGCCCTGGGGGATGGGGTCCCCAGAGCCAATAAAATAGGAAAAGTAGGGGTGCCACACAGCTCCCCTTCTTAATTTTTTTTTTTTTTTAAAAGACCGGCATTGCGCCGGAGGCCCCGCCCCCTCCCTGCAGCACTCTGCAAATGCGCCCCCTGGCGCGTTTTAAGATGGGGAACTAATTCCCCATGAATACTGGGGGTCCCTGGGGGCCAACTAGCCCACCCGGAACCTCCAGTATGCGCCAGGAAGCTGCGTTGCAGAGAGGTGTTCAGAGGCCACGCCCCTTTTTACACCTCTCTGCAACGCAGCTCTGTGGCGCTTACTGGAGGTACCTGGTGGGCTAGTTGGACCCCAGGGACCCTCAGGATTCAAGGGGACTTTATCCTCCAACTTAAAACGCGCCACGGGGCGCGTTTGCACAGTGGTGAAGGGAGGGGGCGAGGCCTGAGGTGACATGTGTGCAAATACGCCCTGTGGTGCGTTTTAAGTTGGGGAATTCATTCCTCTTCAATCCTGAGGGTCCGTGGGGTCCAACTAGCCCACCACGTACCTCCAGTAAGCGCCACAGAGCTGCGTTGCAGAGTGATGTAAAAAGGGGCGTGGCCTGGGCCACCTCTCTGCAACGCAGCCCTGTGGCACTTACTGGAGGTACATGGTGGGCTAGTTGGACCCCAGGGACCCTCAGGATTGAAGAGGAATTAATTCCCCAAATTAAAACGCGCCACAGGGCGTGTTTGCACACATGTCACCTCAGGCCCCCCCCTCCCGTCACCACTGGGCAAACGCGCCCCGTAGCGCATTTTAAGAGGTAGTTTTAATCCCCCTGCCCTATTATGTACTAGGGCCTTACAGAGGAGGTCATGCTAATCACAGGGGTACCCCAACGCATAGTGTTCCCTAGTGTATGTAGGTGTTTTCACTGTATTCTAAGTGTCTTTTAGCATAGCACTGGCTCTAGGCCTGATTAGTCAGAGTCAGTTACCACCAGTACCCGTCTGAAAAAGTTGTGGGCACAGGATGATTTTGCAACAAGGCCTCTTTCTGCTCCTCTGTTGGTTCTTTCTGCACATGTCTTGCATCTTCCTGCACTTTTCTTCGTCTTTGTGGACTTCTGTTGCTTCTTTCTGCATTTCTTTTGCTTCTTTCTGTGCGTTTTTTCTTCTTTCTTCACATGTCCTACCTCTGTAGGCATAGTTAGAAACTAGCATGTAAAAAACCTTTGAAATTCACTTAAAAAACCATAGGTTTCAGGCACGTTATAGTTAGAAATTAGCATTTAAAAAACCTTCGAAATTCACTGAAAAAACCATAGGTTTCAGGCACGTTATAGTTAGAAATTAGCATTTAAAAAACCTTAGAAATTCACTGAAAAAACCATAGGTTTCAGGGACGTTATAGTTAGAAATTAGCATTAAAAAACCTTAGAAATTCACTGAAAAAACCATAGGTTTCCGGGCGTTATAGTTAGTTGGACATTTCACTCGTACAAAACCCGTGAAATTCCCCCGTTATAGTTATTTCAGCTAACTATAACTCGCGCCCCCGCAAATGCACTGCTGATGACGTCACATATTACATCTCTCATGACATGGTCAGTGACATCACTGATGACATCACTGATGACATCTCAAATGACATCACTGATGACATCACTGATGACATCATCCATGTGATAATTTCATGCATCTTCTCACACCCTAATATAACCTTTGATACACCCACTCTAAATTACAGACTGCCATTCTCAAAACCATAGACACTCCAACACCAATAACTACATACCCACTCCCTGATTCTTAGGTCTACACACACATCCACTCACTCACCCGTACAGTCACTCATACTTACGGTCACTCAGTACAGGAATATCATATGCACTCATACACCTATATAGACACTCACACACTGCCACTCATCCATAGAGGTACTCACACACCTAGTCAGTCATGCAAATCATTAATCACACTCCCATTTACTCACCTATACAGTTATACACACACCAGCTCACTTACTCATACAAATACTAGCACATTCTTACGCTCTTATAAAATCACTGATACAAGCACACACTCATCCATACAGCCACTCTCACAATCACACACTCTCACTTATAGCCATTTAAATACTCCAACACACATATATACTGCCTTTCACATATGTAGTTACTCACACATGTACCACTGAGATATACATTCACTCACCAACACACCTATACTCACACTCACCCACCCATACAGCCCTTCACAGATGCACTCTTGAAACCATGCACCCAGTAAATCACCCACTCACACATCTATGCACAGAGTCACACACACCCCACCCACACAAACACTCAGGCGCCCATACAGATACTCAGACAACCAATCAATAACCCATGTAGACACTCATGTAGCTATTCACAAACCCATGCAGCCGCTTACACACCAACAAACAGACGGATACAGACATTCACACAGTTTAGTCACTAACCCATGCATTCAGTAAGATACGTTTAATCACTCACTTATAGAGTCAGTCACGCACCTACTAAATCATCCATTCAGACACTTATACACCCAATCATTCTTCAATACGCCTTTCCCTATATATATTAAAGATATTTAAACTTTACAGAAACACACAGTCACTGGATGATGTCATCAGTGATGTCATTTGAGATGTCATCAGTGATGTCATCAGTGATGTCACTGACCATGTCATGAGTGATGTAATATGTGACGTCATCAGCAGTGCATTGCGGGGCGCGAGTTATAGTTAGCTGAACTAACTATAACGGGGAATTTCACGGGTTTTGTACTGAGTGAAATGTCCAACTAACTATAACGCCCCTGAAACCTATGGTTTTTTCAGTGAATACATATATATGTATATATACATGTATACATATATGTAGAGAGAAAATCTCTTATATATATGTATTTATATATATATATATATTCACTGAAAAAACCATAGGTTTTAGGGACAGTTATAGTTAGTTGGACATTGCACTCGTACAAAACCCGTGAAATTCCCCCGTTATAGTTAGTTCAGCTAACTATAACTCGCGCCCCCGCAATGCACTCCTGATGACGTCACATATTACATCACTCATGACATGGTCAGTGACATCACTGATGACATCACTGATGACATCATCCAGTGACTGTTTGTTTTTGTAAAGTTTAAATATTTTAATATATATAGGGAAAGGCGTATTGAAGAATGAGTGGGTGTATAAGTGTCTGTATGGATGATTTAGTAGGTGCGTGACTTACTCTATAAGTGAGTGATTAAACATATCTTACTGAATGCATGGGTTAGTGACTAAACTGGGTGAATGTCTGTATCCGTCTGTCTGTTGCTGTGTAAGTGGCTGCATGGGTTTGTGAATAGCTACATGAGTGTCTATATGAGTTATTGATTGGTTGTCTGAGTATCTGTATGGGTGCCTGAGTGTTTGTGTGGGTGGGGTGTGTGCGACTCTGTGCATAGATGTGTGAGTGGGTGATTCACTGGGTGGATGGTTTCAAGAGTGCATCTGTGATAGACTGTATGGGTGGGTAAGTGTGTGTAAGAGTGTGTTAGTGAGTGAATGTATGTCCCAGTGGTACATGTGTGAGTAACTACATATGTGAAAGGCAGTATATATGTGTGTTGGAGTATATAAATAGCTATAAGCGAGAGTGTGTGATTGTGAGAGTGACTGTATGGATGAGTATGTGCTTGTATCAGTGATTGTATGAGAGCGTAAGAATGTGCTAGTATTTGTATGAGTAAGTGAGCTGGTGTGTGTATAACTGTATAGGTGAGTAAATGGCAGTGTGTTTAATTATTTGCATGACTGACTAGGTGTGTGAGTACCTCTATGGATGAGTGGCGATGTTTGAGTGTCTATATAGGAGTATGAGTGCATATGATAGTCCTGTACTGAGTGACCGTAAGTATGAGTGACTGTACGGGTGAGTGAGTGGATGTGTGTGTAGACCTAAGAATCAGTGAGTGGGTATGTAGTTATTGGTGTTGGAGTGTCTATGGTTTTGCGAATGGCAGTCTGTAATTTAGAGTGGGTGTATCAAAGGTTATATTAGGGTGTGAGGAGGTGCATCAGATTATCACGTGGATGATGTCATCAGTGATATCATTTGAGATGTCATCTGAGATGTCATCAGTGATGTCACTGACCATGTCATGAGTGATGTAATATGTGACGTCATCAGCAGTGCATTGCGGGGGTGCGAGTTATAGTTAGCTGAACTAACTATAACGGGGGAATTTCACGGGTTTTGTACGAGTGCAATGTCCAACTAACTATAACTGTCCCTAAAACCTATGGTTTTTTCAGTGAATTTGTAAGGTTTTTTAAATGCTAATTTCTAACTATAACGTGCCTGAAACCTATGGTTTTTTCAGTGAATTTCAAAGGTTTTTTAAATGCTTGGCTTAATCCCAGCTCAGATCCTGATACGATCCAGGCACTCCCCCCTGGATATTTAATCCAAAGGAAAGACAGAATAGCGGGAGTAGGAGGTGGGATAGCCATAATCTATAGAGAACATTTGACTTGTAGATTATTAGATAGTCCACTCTTAGATTGTGAGAATGTTCACTTTGTTATTGAATTTACCCCCTTACTTTCATTTTCGGGTATTCTTATCTACCGCCCTCCGGGGGGGTTGGGCCAATTTGATAAATCCCTTATGGAGACGGTTATGACTCTGGCTAGCACCATGGCTAACTTTACTCTCTTGGGAGACCTCAATCTCCATTTCGATGATCCCTCGGCCTTATCAGTGTCCGAATTAACACAAGACCTGATGGCATGTCAACTCCATCAGAAGGTCTTTCATGCAACTCATACTAAAGGTCATCTTCTAGATCCAATCTTCTCCAACTTGGGGGACCTTACTGCGAAATCCCCTATGCCCATTCCATGGTCTGACCACTCCCTCATCTCGGCAATCTGGGCCCCTTTGACACCTTCATTACACCCACACCCAACGCGAACACTCGCTCGCTGCTGGTCCAAACTTCCGCTGGAAGAGTGGATCCAGGTAATGGTAAACACGGAACCGATACTGGAATCGAATCCTATTCCAGATTATCAGAAGTTTACTCACTGGATTGAGGACTCACTCAATACAGTCCTTCCTAAAAAACCTATCAAGAAGAAAGCTGGCGGCAATAATGCCGCATGGTTCACTCCTGAACTGAGGGCCTTAAAACAAGCTTGCAAACGCATTGAGAGGGCATGGAGGAAAGATTTCTCCGTAACTAGAAAACAGGAGTATAGGAGAGCCATTTTAATTTATAAGGCCGAAGTAAAAAGAACTCAAGCCTCTTTTTATGCGGAAAAGATTTCAGGAGCAGCTCACTCGGTCAGAGAGACTTTTCTGATCGTAAAGAAACTTCTTAAAGCCCCAGATCCCCCAGCGATACCGGATCCATCTGGAGACCGCTGCAATGAATTGGCAGAATTCTTTGCTACAAAGGTGCAAAAGATTCTGAAACTGCTCCCTCAAAGAGATAACAATATTTCCGAGTCCATGGCTACGGACAATTGTAGAAAGAGACACAATCTTGAGATTTTCACCCCCCTGACCCAAGAATTACTCTTAGCCACCCTTAGTAAGGTAAAATCAGGGTCACCACTGGACCCTGTACCGCTCAATATTCTAAAGTTGGCAGTCAACACAGTTGCCCCTAGTATGATCAATTTGATCAATTCATCTCTTTTACTAGGGATTGTCCCCCCCGACTGGAAGGTAGCTATGGTAAAGCCCTTGTTAAAAAAACCAAACCTGGATCCGGCAGATTTGGGCAACTATCGCCCCATCTCGCTGCTTCCTACTATGGGCAAAATTACAGAGAAAATAGTTAACCAGACCCTGTCTTCCTTCTTGGAACTCAGTAACCTGCTCCACCCTTCCCAAACGGGCTTTTGCCCAGGCCAAGGCACTGAGACCGCCTTAGTGGTGGTCGTGGAAGAAGCAAGGAAGATTCTTGATCAAGGAGGCACAGCCGCAATAATACTCCTCGATCTAAGCGCAGCCTTCGACACGGTGAACCACCAGACATTGGTTCACCGGCTTAGGAATCTAGGCGTGTCCGGGAAAGTGCTATATTGGCTTCAATCCTTTCTGGATGATAGGTGCTTCCACGTGTTCTTAGGCGATGCTCGATCTAAACCGGTTCCTCTTAGATGTGGAGTCCCACAGGGCTCGTCTCTGAGTCCAACCCTTTTTAATGTTTATATGCATCCACTAGCGGAGATTGTGTTCCCCTTTGGGATCCAATTAATCACTTATGCCGATGACACTCAGCTGTTGGTGGCTCTGACTCAGACTAACCATCTGCTCCCGGATCTTTACCACTGCCTGGAGGAAGTCACCAAGTGGATGAGCCTTTCCCATCTAAAGCTCAATGGCGACAAAACCGAGCTTATGCTTCTGGGTAATCAGATAAACTTTAAAGCTAATACTATGTGGCCAGCCTGTATGGGCCCAGCTCCCATCCCTAAAACAGAAATAAAAAGCCTGGGCATCTGGCTGGACCAAGAGCTTTCGTTTAAAGTGCAAGCCAGGAAAACCACCGCACTTTGCTTCAGCTTGCTAAGGATGATCCGTAAAATTCTGCCGTTATTACCAGACCATGCTAGAAGAATACTGGTACAAGCCCTCATCTTGTCAAGAATAGACTATGGCAATGCTCTTTATCTTGGAGCCCCCAAAAATGTTATATCCAAACTGAAAACTGTGCAGAATTCTGCGGCTAGGCTCCTGGTGGGCACCCAGAAACACAGCTCTGCAAAACCGGCACTACAGATGCTCCACTGGCTGCCAGTGAAGGAAAGAATTGATTTTAAGGCCTTGTGCGTTGCCCATAAATCCTTGAGAGGAAATGGTCCTCGCATTATTGAATCATTGATCCGCCCCTATAAAGCCATGAGAAACCTCCGCTCTTATGAACTACACCTTGCAGTGGTACCGAGGGTCAAGAAGGCCAGAAGTGGAGGCAGACGCTTCTCGTATAATGCCTCCAAGCTGTGGAATGGCCTCCCACTGCAGCTTCGCAGTCAATGTAACTATTTAGCCTTCCGTAAACAGCTTAAGACCTGGCTCTTTCCTTAGAGGACTGGTCCTCCCTTAGTGATTCTTAGCGCTGGGATGCTTCCGGGTAGCCATGCACTCTATAAAAGTCATTCTATTCTATTCTATAAATGCTAATTCCTAACTATAACATGACTGAAACCTATGGTTTTTTTCAGTGAATTTCAAAGGTTTTGTAAATGACAATTTTTAAATGTATTAATTGTTATATTTATTTTTTTGATACTGATTTACTACATTTTTTTAAACTATTTATTTTTAGATATTTTATTTTTTAAATTACATTGTAATTACATTATACATTACATTACAAAATTTCCAAGTGAAACCAGTCAATGTTAGCCTATGGAAGGAAATTCAAGTTACTGGTAAGTACGGTTAGAATTACTTTTCAAGATCTGTACTGGGCTCAAAGATGCAGCACTGAGGTCTCTCCTGATAACAGGTGAGTACATTGGAATTCGTAGTTTGGCTGATTTTAGAGGAATATTATAAAGTTCCAAAACTCCACACTTAGAAGAATTTCCAAGTGAAACCAGTCAATGATATCCTATGGAAGGAAATTCAAGTTACTGGTAAGTACGGTTAAAATTACTTTTCAGGATCAATACTGGGCTCAAAGATGCAGCACTGAGGTCTCTCCTGATAACAGGTGAGTAAATCGGAATTCGTAGTTTGGCTGATTTTAGAGGAATATTTGCACAATGGTGAAGGAAGGGGTGGGGCCTGAGGTGACATGTCTGCAAACACGCCCTGTGGCGCGTTTTAAGTTGGAGAATTAATTCCTCCTCAATCCCGAGGGTCCCTAGGGGCCAACTAGCCCACCAGATACCTCCAGTATGCGCCAGAGAGCTGCGTTGCAGAGAGGTGTTCAGAGGCCACGCCCCTTTTGCACCTCTCTGCAACGCAGCTCTGTGGCGCTTTCTGGATGTACCTGGTGGGCTAGTTGGCCCCCAGGGACCCTCAGGATTGAAGGGGATTTAATTCCCCATCTTAAAACGCGCCACAGGGCCTGTTTGCACACATGTCACCTGAAGCCCCGCCCCCTCCGTTCACCACTGTGCAAACGCGCCCGTGGTGTGTTTTAAGTTGGGGTATTAAGTCCCCTTGAATCATGAGGGTCCCTGGGGTCCAACTAACCCACCCTGTACCTCCAGTATGCGCCAGGGAGCTGCGTTGCAGAGAGGTGTTCAGAGGCCACGCCCCTTTTTACACCTCTCTGCAACGCAGCTCTGTGGTGCTTTCTGGACGTACCTGGTGGGCTAGTTGTCCCCCAGGGACCCTCAGGATTGAAGGGGATTTTATTCCCCATCTTAAGATGCGCCACGGCGCCTGTTTGCACACATGTCACCTGAAGCCCCGCCCCCTCCATTCACCACTGTGCAAATGCGCCCGTGGCGCGTTTTAAGTTTGGGGATTAAGTCCCCTTGAATCCTGAGGGTCCCTGGAGTCCAACTAGCCCACCATGTACGTCCAAAAAGCGCCACAGAGCAGCGTTGCAGAGAGGTGTAAAAAGGGGCGTGGCCTCTCTACACCTCTCTGCAACGCAGACCCCTGGCGCATACTGGAGGTTCCTGGTGGGCTAGTTGGCCCCCTGGGACCCCCAGTATTCAGGGGGAATTCGTTCCCCATCTGCAAACGCGCCAGGGGGTGCGTTTGCAGAGTGCTGCAAGCAGGGGGGCGTGGCCTCCGGCGCGATGCCGGTCTTTTTTTATTTATTTTTTTAAGAAGGGGGGCTGTGTGGCTCCCCTTCTTTTTCTAATCTATTGGCCCTGGGGACCCCATCCCCCAGGGCCTGCCCCCTAATTATTAATTTATTTATTTTTTAAATTGGAAGGGGGCCGCGTGGCCCCCCTCCCAAGGCCTTAATCGGCCCCGGGGACCCCATCACCCGGGGCATGGCCTTCTTTTTTTTTTTTTACACTTATGGAGGGGGGCTGCATGGCCCCCCTCCTCAGGCCACTTATGGCCCCGGGACCCCATCCCCCGGGGCAGGCCTTTATTTATTTATTTATTTTTTATTTTTATTTTTTTTGGGGGAGGGGGGCCGCGTGGCCCCCCTCCCGGGCCACTACTTGCCCCGGGGACCCCATCCCCCGGGGCTGGCCCTCTCCGTTGGGGACCGTGGGGGGGTCCCCAATCCCCCCACGGTCCCGCCGGCTCCCCGCGTCCCTCGGGAGCCGGCATTGCTTTTCCACATGGGGAGCTGCTAAGATGCAGCTCCCCGTGTGGAAAAGCAATCGTCTTTGGTTTTTGGAAGAGAGAGCAGGTTTCCTGCTCTCTCTTCCAAAAACCAAAGCAGTTTGCTATGACAGGACGGGAGCCGCAAGGCTCCCGCCCTGCCATAGCAAAGTACAGTGTCCCGGGGGTGGGCACCCCGGGACACTGCAGGAGCCGGCCTTGGGGGGTGGCGGTCCCCAGGGCCATCAAGGGCTCCAGGAGGGGGGCCGCGCGGCCCCCCTCCCAATCTTTGCATAGCCCCGGGGAGGTGGTGGTCCCCGGGGCTCAGGGGGTCCGTAACGGACCCCCCAATCTGCATATTTAGGGCGGTCGCCAGTAGGTAGTTATAGTTTTGACCTATTATCCATAGGAAATTCGTAACATTCTTTTCCCAATAACTTTGGCGCCGGTTGACGAATCTTTGCGAAATTTTCAAAACTTATGGCTTGCTCCGGTCAGCTCCTATCCTGAAAGTTTCGGGGTGATTCAGCAAGCGGGGGCCGAGAAAAAAGGGGGGTCCCAAAACGTGATTTCTCAATGTTAATGTCACGGTCACCAGGTTATTCTCAGGATCGGATTGAAGCAAAAAGGGGTCCACCTCTCGACAGCCCCAAGTCCGGATAGAATGAATCCTCTCGGACTAGTGGGATGGTCAAGCGAGGGAAGGAAAGGGTAGGAACAGCGGGGAGGGAGACCTGAGAACAGACAAAGAGAGAAAACAGCTTTTACTATAAAGAACACTGTTTTAAATTTAGCTACTATGTCACAGAAGGCCCTAAAAAAAGGGGAACTCACTCTACCTGTAAAGAAAACAAGGAGGGCTTTCTGCCGGGCGAGATGTGAGGGTGAGTACAAGGTAACAGCACATTCCTATTCTAATGAAGAAACAGGTTTAGTTAATAACATGTCACACAGCAAATGGAGAAATACACCCTCTATTGTACTCGAGATCTTCTGAATAAAATGCTTATACCTTCGTATAGAACGTGCTTGACCCCACCGGACTATGTCAGTTCAGTACTGGACACTCTCAACAGATCTCCCCTAAAGAACGAAAGTATAATACAAAAAGCCAATGTTAACGGCAATCAAACATGAATATAGCGTTTCTGGCTTGTCATTCAGCCATTCCAAAAGGTAGCCAGCAATTCTCATCCGCTACCACTGAAGAAATCAAACTCCAATAATTGGGAAGCCCTCAACATAAACCAGTGTTAGGAAGAACTTCAGTCATCCCTATTAATGCAGGAATAACGTAAATGAATCATGCGCTCCCGCTTTTGCCTCAAAGCGAGAGTGTTGACAATACTCATTCTCTTGTTTCACACAAGCAATAATAACAGCATTTCCTCCCGCATGAGACCGTAGGAAATAACGTGTCTCTCCAACGGGAGGAACAGAGGATATGCGCTCTGGAAGCCTCCGTAGCGCCAAACAGCAAAGCAGAAGAACAACAGTTGGTGCGAGATCGCACCCTTACCCGACCGTACTTCCTGGTACTCGGGAATCCACAGGATAATCGGCGTCTTCGTGAAGGCGCCATCTCCAGTTATCCGGTTCTGCTGACGGCACGTCTTACAGCGTGCAACGTCAGCGCGTGCGTTGACCGCGCTAGCGGTTGACGGGAACTGTAGTTTCTTGTCCCGTTCGTCTCCGCTTCCGCAGTCAGTGCGCTCACGCTCTGTGTGCCCTGACAGTACATCCCCCCTTCGGAGAGCACTGACAGGAGCAGGGTTTTTCCGGGAACCTCCTATGAAAAGCCGCTACCAGCCGGGGAGCATGTACAGAGGAGGCCGGTTCCCAGGAGTCTTCCTCGGAACCATAGCCTTTCCAGGACACCAAGTACCATAGTTTCTTCCGGGTGATCCTGGAGTCCACAACACTCTTGACCTCATACTCCTTATCATGATCCACCCACAACGGAACAGGCCGCCTTTTAACCAGGCAGAAGGAAGGCTTCAGGAGAGAGACATGAAAGACCGGATGTATCCGGAAGTGCGCCGGCAAACATAGCTGTACAGCCACCGGCCCCACCTGCTTGAGGACCCTGTAGGGGCAAATGAACTTGGGATTTAGGAAGCTATGCCTCTTGAATCTTATGTTTCTCGTAGAGAGCCAGACCAAGTCCCCCTTCTTGTATTCCGGAGCGGGCCTCCGATGCTTATCTGCCTGCCTTTTGTACAGTACTTTAGCATGCTTGAGATGTTGGGTGGCGTCAAGCAATGTTCGTCTGATGTGCCCTACCCTCTGTTGTACTTCGGGGAGTTTAGGTGTGCGACTGGGTGCTACAAAAGGAATAAAACGAGGGTGGAAACCATAAGAACTGTAAAAAGGTGAGTGGTGTGTAGAGCTGTGTAATGCATTATTATAAGCGATCTCGGCTAACCACAACCAGTCCACCCAAGCTTCCGTGTTCGTGTCTACGTAGCATCGCAGGAATTGTTTAAGGGTCTGGTTCAACCGTTCCGTCTGGCCATCAGTTTGCGGATGGAAACTGGTGGACAGAGCGGACGAAATGTTCAACCTAGAACACCAAACCCTCCAGAATCGTGCTGTAAATTGTGAGCCCCTGTCTGACACGATAGTACGCGGTAGCCCATGTAACCTGACTATGTTGACTAACAGTAGGGATGCTAACTGTCCTGCAGTAGGGAGCTGTTTGCAGGGTATAAAGTGTCCCATTTTAGTCAAGTAGTCCACAACAACCAAGATGACTGTATGCCCTTGGTCTCTAGGTAACCCGACTATAAAGTCTACCGACCATTGTTCCCATGGGTTTCCGGAGTGTGCAAAGGCCGTAACAGGCCTTGAGATTTGCGTTTATCAGTCTTCATTTGAGCACAGACTTCACACCCCTTGACCCACAGTATTATGTCCCTGCGGAGAGAGGGCCACCAAAATTGATGTAGTGTGTTTTCCATGGTTTTTTGGCCACCGCAATGTCCAGCACACGGGAGGATATGGCACCAGTGAAAGACTTGCTGTCTTACTTCCTTGGTGGGTAATAGGACTTGATTTCCTTTCATGGGAATGCCTTGTCGCAGTCTCCATTCGGGATGATGTCTGAGCCAATCTCTCCAAGTGGCAGTCTGTATTCCTCTCTTTACCTTCTGTAGGAAGTCATTTGTATGGGTTACACAGACTACTTGGTCAGGTGCGATGATTGCTCTTTCAGGGTTCGTTATATCTTCTGTTTAAGTGGTTTGTCTGCTCAGGGCATCTGCTTTCTTGTTGTCTCGGCCGGGCCTAAAGGTGATGACAAAGTGGTATTCAGCGAAGAATATCATCCACCTTAGCTGACGAGGAGAAATCTGCCTGGAGGATTTCATGAACTGCAAGTTGCGGTGATCTGTGTAAACAGTGACTTGGTGTTTTGCTCCTTTTATCCAATGCCTCCATTCCAAAAAGGCGTCCTTAATGGCCAATAGCTCCTTTTCGGCGACAGGATAGTTTCTCTCCGCACTGTTCAGCTTACGAGACATGAAGACAACTGGATGCAACTGCCCTGTGGAAGGATGTCTTTGTGATAGGACGGCTCCTACTGCTACGTCGGAGGCGTCGGCTTCTACGATGAATGGCAATTCGGGATCAGCGTGGGCCAAGATAGGAGCGGAGGAAAAGGCTGCCTTCAGTGCTTCAAAGGCGGTTTGAGCTTCTTCATCCCACTGGAAGGACACGTTCTTCCTTAACAGGCGTGTAACTGGGGCCACCATGGTAGAGAAATGATGAATAAAACGCCTGTAAAAATTGGCGAAGCCCAGAAAGCATTGTATGTCACGTACATTCTTTGGACCGAGCCATTCAGTAATGGCTGTCACCTTCCTCTCAGCCATGATTTGGCCTGCCGGGGTGAGCATGACCCCCAAGAACTCCACGGTGGTGACATGAAACTCACACTTGCTGATCTTACAAAAGAGGTGGTTTCTTTGCAAGGCCTGTAAGACAATCCTGACGTGTTCCTTATGCTCCTCAGGATCTATGGAAAAGACAAGAATGTCGTCTATGTAGACAACCACGAATCGATCCAGATACTCCCGGAGGACGTCGTTCAGGAAAAACTGGAAAGCAGCTGGGGCATTACAAAGGCCGAAAGGCATAACAAGATATTCGTAGAGCCCGTAACGAGTCTTGAACGCTGTCTTCCACTCGTCCCCCTCTTGCATCCGAACCAGATGGTAGGCTCCTCGGAGGTCGAGTTTTGTGTAGATCGTAGCCCTCTTTACTG
This sequence comes from Calotriton arnoldi, assembly GCA_963921515.1. Lineage (NCBI taxonomy): Eukaryota > Metazoa > Chordata > Amphibia > Caudata > Salamandridae > Calotriton > Calotriton arnoldi. The sequence continues at coordinate 1,337,605 of CAWUFW010003175.1, read as the reverse complement.
GTTCCAGCAATACCGACACAAGGGGGAGAGGGTACTGGTTCTTCACAGTAATGGCATTCAACGCACTGAAGTCGATGCATGTCCTGAGCTCCCCATTGGCCTTAGGTATAAAAAAAAAAGGGGGGAAGCTGCAGGAGACCTGGAGTGACGGATAAAACCCAAAGATAGGTATTTATCTAAGAAGTAGATTAGAAGTAGATTCTCGGGTTCAGTCAAGGCGTATATCCTGCTGCAAGGAACCACTGCACCCGGTATAAGATCGATCTGGCAGTCGTAGATCCTGTGTGGGGGCAATACCTCAGCCATGCTGTCACAAAACACCGTAGCATACTTCTGATAGCATCCGGGTAGATCCACTTCTTTCTCAGTGGCCTTGGCGATGTGGTGGCGTAACGCTAAAGCCTTGGACGGAACCGTAGGGGGATATATGCAGTGGGTGCTGGAGTACCCGGAATCCATCTTCAAAGTCAAGTGAGGCCAATCAATGGATGGATCATGTTTCTGGAGCCAGGGAAACCCCAAAACCACCCCGTATTTGGGTGCTTGGATGACGTTGAAGGTAATGAACTCGCAGTGGTCATCCTTGTACCATACCTCGAGCTCCCTCGTATTAAACCGAATGGAACCGGATTCCAATTGTTTGCCATCCACTGCAAACACACGTTCAGGGGTGCTCTTTGTAACCAATTCCACTCCTAATCTGAGGGCTTCATCTTCGTCCATAAAGCAGCCCGTGGCCCCAGAATCCACCATGACTTGGATCTGTTTCTTTTCTTGACCCACAACAATATCCATGTTGATGAAGAAGTGTTCGGGGTTATCACTGGAATCGTTCTTCACTGAAGGGATTTCACTAAAGCTCAAGGATTCCCCTTCCTTACTCCTCAAGCATTTCGGTTTTCCGACGACTTGTCTGCTGCAACTGCGGCCACCTGTCCAAACCTGGGACGACTGTTTCTAGGCTTAACAGGGCACTCTCGGAGGTAATGCCCTTTCTTCCCGCAGTATAAGCACAGTCCCTGTTTCCGCCGGTATTCTCGTTCGTTGGGGGTGAGAGAGGCCCGGATCGCCCCTATCTCCATAGGTTCGGAAGGAGTCAATTCGTGCTCGGAGGTCTTTGGCTGGTCAAAGCGCTGAGGGACCCGTTCTCTTCTTCTGTGGTCACCTCTGCGTTCCTTCAAACGATGATCCAAACGCAATGTTAGTTCGATTAGCGCAGGACAGGTTCCAGGTTGAGGGTCCACTTGCGCTATAACGTCCTTCAGATCATCCCGGAGCCCTTGATAGAATAGTGCGGCTTGTTTCGACTCTGGCCAATCCGTCTCAGCCACCAATCGTCGGAAGGAGTTCAGGTATACCAACAGATCCTTGCTACCTTGCTTCAATTCAAGCAACTCCTTATCTGCCGAAAATGTTTCAGCCCTGCGATCAAATGTCTTTTCAAACTCCTCCTTGAAAGTGTCCCAGTCATGGAGGAGAGGGTCGTCTCGTCGCACTATAGGGACTGCCCATTGTGCTGTGTCCCCTGCTAAGTAGGAGATCAGGAAGGCGACTCGTGCTTGGTTAGTCGCAAACATCTTGGGTTTGCAATGGAAATGAAGCATTACCTGGGTTAGGAATACCTGCACTTTATGCATATCCCCGTAATATCTCTCAGGAGGGGCCAACAGGATCTGTGAGGGTACTTCCACTACCACTGCACTAGCCTGAGGAAGGGAAGAGCTGCCTGCATCGAAAGGATTCCTCTGCATGCGCTCTACCCTCGCTTGTAAAGCAGCGGTCTCATTACGTGAAGTCGCCAGCTCTGACTGCACCAATACTAGTGCAGCTAGGACGTCTTCAAGCGTTGCCATCCCAGATTCCACCCGACCAGGAGGATAAGTAGACGTGGGCCGATTATTCTGTCACAGTCACCAGGTTATCCTCAGGATCGGATTGAAGCAAAAAGGGGTCCAACTCTCGACAGCCCCAAGTCCGGCTAGAATTAATCCTCTTGGACTAGTGGGATGGTCAAGCGAGGGAAGGAAAGGGTAGGAGCAGCGAGGAGGGAGACCTGAGAACAGACAAAGAGAGAAAACAGCTTTTACTATAAAGAACACTGTTTTAACTTTAGCTACTATGTCACAGAAGGCCCTACAAAAGGGGAACTCACTCTACCTGTAAAGAAAACAAGGAGGGCTTTCTGCCGGGCGAGATGTGAGGGTGAGTACAAGGTAACAGCACATTCCTATTCTAATGAAGAAACAGGTTTAGTTAGTAACATGTCACACAGCAAATGGAGAAATACACCCTCTATTGTACTCGAGATCTTCTGAATGAAATGCTTATACCTTCGTATAGAACGTGCTTGACCCCACCGGACTATGTCAGTTCATTACTGGACACCCTCAACAGATCTCCCCTAAAGAACGAAAGTATAATACAAAAAGCCAATGTTAACGGCAATCAAACATGAATATAGCGTTTCTGGCTTGTCATTCAGCCATTCCAAAAGGTAGCCAGCAATTCTCATCCGCTACCACTGAAGAAATCAAACTCCAATAATTGGGAAGCCCTCAACATAAACCAGTGTTAGGAAGAACTTCAGTCATCCCTATTAATGCAGGAATAACGTAAATGAATCATGCGCTCCCGCTTTTGCCTCAAAGCGAGAGTGTTGACAATACTCATTCTCTTGTTTCACACAAGCAATAATAACAGCATTTCCTCCCGCATGAGACTGTAGGAAATAACGTGTCTCTCCAACGGGAGGAACAGAGGATATGCGCTCTGGAAGCCTCCGTAGCGCCAAACAGCAAAGCACAAGAACAACAGTTGGTGCGAGATCACACCCTTACCTGACCGTACTTCCTGGTACTTGGGAATCCACAGGATAATCGGCGTCTTCGTGAAGGCGCCATCTCCAGTTATCCGGTTCTGCTGACGGTACGTCTTACAGCGTGCAACGTCAGCGCGTGCGTTGACAGCGCTAGCGGATGACGGGAACTGTAGTTTCTTGTCCCGTTCATCTCCGCTTCCGCAGTCAGTGCTCTCACGCTCTGTGTGCCCTGACAGTTAATTCCCATAGGAAACTTTAGCCACGGCTACAGCCCGAACTGCTGAACGGAATTACACCAAATTTGGCAAAAAGGTAGTGCTTGGTGTAAATCCGTTCAGTAGTTGCTGAGAAAATCAAAAATAAAAGTTTCGATATTTAGAGGCACGGAGGATCCGCGGACCCTCCCGACCACAAGCTTCATGCTAATTGGCTGTCAACACTCCAAACCAGGAAGTGTTGGCAGCCATCTTGTGCCTCGGTAGAACCAAGGCAAAAGAAAACAGAAAAACTAAGGCGCAAAACAAGAAAAGGGGGCAGGGTAGAAACACCCTGACCCCCTAGGCCTGCTCAGGGGGTCCCACAAGGACCCCCAGGGCCCAAAAAAGCATTTGTTTTAAAAAACAAAATCGGCAAAATGCGCGTCGGATCCGCGGATCGGGCCGCGGAAAAAAAACCGAAGCGCCGGCTCCCGCGCTTTGTTAATATTTAGCCCCCGGGTGGGCCAGGTCCCGGGCCCATGTTTAACATAATTGCGGGGGCCCAGGGGGCCCCCCCGCAGCCCCGGGGACCGCCACCCCCCGGGGCTTGGTTTTTTAATGTTGGGGGCCTCCAAGGCCCCCAAGCCCCGGGGACCGCCACCCCCAGGGGCTTTTGTCAAATATTTGCGGGGCACACAGCCCCCCACAGCCCCGGGACCGCCACCCCTGGGGCTTGTTGTTTTTTAAGAAATAAACCTGTGTGGGGGGCTCGAGCCCCCACATGCCCGGGGACCGCCACCTCCCGGGGCACTAAATATTTAAATATGGGGGTCCCAGAGCCCCGGGGACCACCACCTCCCCGTAGCTTTGAAAATGTTGGGAGGGGGGCCGCGCAGCCCCCCTCCTGGAGCCTGTGATGGCCCTGGGAACCGCCACCCCCCAGGGCCGGCTCCTGCAGTGTCCCGGGGTGCCCACCCCCGGGACACTGCTGTTTGCAATGACAGGGCGGGAGCCTCGCGGCTCCCGCCCTGTCATTGCAAACTGTGGTTTGGGTTTTGAAAGCGAGAGCTCTCGCTTTCAAAAATCAAACCACATTGCTTTTCCACACGGGGAGCTGCATGTCAGCAGCTCCCCGTGTGGAAAAGCAATGCCGGCTCCCGCAGGAGGCGGGGAGCCGGCGGGACCGTGGGGGAATTGGGGTCCCCCCCACGGTCCCCAACGAGAGGCCAGGCCTCGGGGGATGGGGTCCCCGGGGCAGTTAGTGGCCCGGGAGGGGGGCTACGTGGCCCCCCTCCGCCATTATAAAAAAAAAAAAAACACGGAAAGGCCAGCCCCGGGGGATGGGGTCCCCGGGGTCATACATGGCCTGAGGAGGGGGCCCACGCAGCCCCCCTCCAATAATTTAATTTTAAAAATAAAACACTGGCCATGCCCCGGGGGATGGGGTCCCCGGGGCCGCATATGGCCTCAGGAGGGGGGTCACGCGGCCCCCTTCCATTTAAAAAAAAAGAAAAAATAGGGGTGAGGCCCTGGGGGATGGGGTCCCCAGGGCCAATAAAATAGGAAAGGTAGGGAGGCCACACAGCTCCCCTTCTTAAATATATATTTTTTTTAAAAGACCGGCATCGCGTCGGAGGCCCCGCCCCCTCCCTGCAGCACTCTGCAAACGCGCCCCCTGGCGCGTTGTAAGATGGGGAACTAATTCCCCTTGAATACTGGGGGTCCCTGGGGGCCAACAAGCCCACCAGGAACCTCCAGTATGCACCAGGGAGCTGCGTTGCAGAGATGTGTTCAGAGGCCACGCCCCTTTTTACACCTCTCTGCAACGCAGCTCTGTGGCGCTTACTGGAGGTACCTGGTGGGCTAGTTGGACCCCAGGGACCCTCAGGATTCAAGGGGACTTTATCCCCCAACATAAAACGCGCCACGGGCGCGTTTGCACAGTGGTGAAGGGAGGGGCGGGGCCTGAGGTGACATGTGTGCAAACACGCCCTGTGGCGCGTTTTAAGTTGGGGAATTAATTCCTCTTCAATCCTGAGGGTCCCTGGGGTCCAACTAGCCCACCACATACCTCCAGTAAGCGCCACAGAGCTGCGTTGCAGAGTGGTGTAAAAAGGGGCGTGGCCTGGGCCACCTCTCTGCAACGCAGCCCTGTGGTGCTTACTGGAGGTACGTGGTGGGCTAATTGGACCCTACGGACCCTCAGGATTGAAGAGGAATTAATTCCCCAACTTAAAACGCGCCACAGGGCGTGTTTGCACACATGTCACCTCAGGCTCCGCCCCCTCCCTTCACCACTGTGCAAACGCACCCCGTAGCGCATTTTAAGAGGTAGTTTTAATCCCCTGCCCTATTATGTACTAGGGCCTTACAGAGGAGGTCATGCTAATCACAGGGGTACCCCAACGCATAGTGTTCCCTAGTGTATGTAGGTGTTTTCACTGTATTCTAAGTGTCTTTTAGCATAGCACTGGCTCTAGGCCTGGTTAGTCAGAGTCAGTTACCACCAGTACCCGTCTGAAAAAGTTGTGGGCACAGGATGATTTTGCAACAAAGCCTATTTCTGCTCCTCTGTTGGTTCTTTCTGCACATGTCTTGCATCTTCCTGCACTTTTCTTCGTCTTTGTGGACTTCTGTTGCTTCTTTCTGCATTTCTTTTGCTTCTTTCTGTGCGTTTTTTCTTCTTTCTTCACATGTCCTACCTCTGTAGGCATAGTTAGAGACTAGCATTTAAAAAACCTTTGAAATTCACTTAAAAAACCATAGGTTTCAGGCACGTTATAGTTAGAAATTAGCATTTAAAAAACCTTAGAAATTCACTGAAAAAACCATAGGTTTCAGGCACGTTATAGTTAGAAATTAGCATTTAAAAAACCTTAGAAATTCACTGAAAAAACCATAGGTTTCATGGACGTTATAGTTAGAAATTAGCATTAAAAAACCTTAGAAATTCACTGAAAAAACCATAGGTTTCAGGGGCGTTATAGTTAGTTGGACATTTCACTCGTACAAAACCCGTGAAATTCCCCCGTTATAGTTATTTCAGCTAACTATAACTCGCGCCCCCACAATGTACTGCTGATGACGTCACATATTACATCACTCATGACATGGTCAGTGACATCACTGATGACATCACTGATGACATCTCAAATGACATCACTGATGACATCATTGATGACATCATCCATGTGATAATTTCATGCATCTTCTCACACCCTAATATAACCTTTGATACACCCACTCTAAATTACAGACTGCCATTCTCAAAACCATAGACACTCCATCACCAATAACTACATACCCACTCACTGATTCTTAGGTCTACACACACATCCACTCACTCACCCGTACAGTCACTCATACTTACGGTCACTCAGTACAGGACTATCATATGCACTCATACACCTATATAGACACTCACACACTGCCACTCATCCATAGAGGTACTCACACACCTAGTCAGTCATGCAAATAATTAATCACACTCCCATTTACTCACCTATACAGTTATACACACACCAGCTCACTTACTCATACAAATACTAGGACATTCTTACGCTCTTATAAAATCACTGATACAAGCACACACTCATCCATACAGCCACTCTCACAATCACACACTCTCACTTATAGCCATTTAAATACTCCAACACACATATATACTGCCTTTCACATATGTAGTTACTCACACATGTACCACTGAGATATACATTCACTCACCAACACACCTATACTCACACTCACCCACCCATACAGCCCTTCACAGATGCACTCTTGAAACCATGCACCCAGTAAATCACCCACTCACACATCTATGCACAGAGTCACACACACCCCACCCAGACAAACACTCAGGCACCCATACAGATACTCAGACAACCAATCAATAACCCATGTAGACACTCATGTAGCTATTCACAAACCCATGCAGCCGTTTACACACCCACAGACAGACTGATACAGACATTCACACAGTTTAGTCACTAACCCATGCATTCAGTAAGATACGTTTAATCACTCACTTATAGAGTCAGTCACGCACCTACTAAATCATCCATTCAGACACTTATACACCCACTCATTCATACAATATGCCTTTCCCTATATATATTAAACATATTTAAACTTTACAGAAACACACAGTCACTGGATGATGTCATCAGTGATGTCATTTGAGATGTCATCAGTGATGTCATCAGTGATGTCACTGACCATGTCATGAGTGATGTAATATGTGACGTCATCAGCAGTGCATTGCGGGGTCACGAGTTATAGTTAGCTGAACTAACTATAACGGGGGAATTTCACGGGTTTTGTACGAGTGAAATGTCCAACTAACTATAACGCCCCTGAAACCTATGGTTTTTTCAGTGAATTTCTAAGGTTTTTTAATGCTAATTTCTAACTATAACGTCCCTGAAACCTATGTTTTTTTCAGTGAATTTCTAAGGTTTTTTAAATGCTAATTTCTAACTATAACGTGCCTGAAACCTATGGTTTTTTCCAGTGAATATATATATATATATACATATATATATATATATATGTATATATGTATATATATATCAAAATCACAGTTTGCCCTTTCGTGAGCTGCACTCGCAGGCTGGATAAACACTTATGCAAACAGGAGCAATAAGCAAGGTCACGCGCCTCTCCTCCTGCCGACGCGTTTCGAGCACACGCCCTTCTTCCCAGGCAGTTCAAGCAAAATGCGGCATGCTGCGACCACCAGTTATATTACCAAGTGATTTTATTCATGATTGTTCTCAGGTGAGCATACAACAAAGGATTGTGGGACTGGTAGTCCAAATTCTTAACCCATGTGAGTCGCTGCCTAACATTGTCTTATAAAAGCATAATCCGCTTACTTCATGGGCATCAATGCGTGTCCAAAGCACAAGCTCCTGTATATAAAATCAGCTTCAGCCCGCTCAGCTCGTGGCTGCCCCAATAAACAGCCGAGGACCCACTCGGGTTGCGTGGCGGTGCAAGCTCGTGGCCCAGGCAGGACCACTAAATTAAAAAATCACGGTTTGCCCTTTTGTGAGCTGCACTCGCAGGCTGGATAAACACTGATGCAAACAGGAGCAATAAGCAAGGTCACGCGCCTCTCCTCCTACCGACGCGTTTCGGGCACACGCCCTTCTTCCCAGGCAGTTCAAACAAAATACAGCATGCTGCGACCACCAGTTATATTACCAAGTGATTTTATTCATGATTGTTCTCAGGTAAGCATACAACAAAGGATTGTGGGACTGGTAGTCCAAATTTTTAACCCATGTGGGTCGCTGCCAAACATTGTTTTATTAAAGCATAATTCGCTTACTTCATGGGCATCAATGCATGTCCAAAGCACAAGCTCCTGTATATAAAATCTGCTTCAGCCCGCTCAGCTCGTGGCTGCCCCAATAAACAGCCGAGGACCCACTCGGGTTGCGTGGCGGTGCAAGCTCGTGTTCAGCTAAATTTGAAGTTTGCAGGGAATTCTGTGTAGGGAAACGTAGGGGGATCCACGCAAGCCATACCTTCCTGGACTCCCCAGGCTGTCTAGTTTTCTGAAATATGTGGGTTTGGTAGGTTTCTCTAGATGGCCCCGAGCCCGGGGCCAAAAACCCAGGTGCCCACCTAAAAAAAAACAGGTCTTTTTATGGCAGGTAATTTTGAAGTCTCCACAATACGTTTTCAGCCCTTGCCTGTCGCAGGTACTCGGGCCACCCACACGAGTGAGGTACCATTTTTATTGGGAGACCTAGGGGAACGCTGGGTGGTAGGAAATTTGTGTCAGTCCACTGATCCCACAACTTTCCTACACAGAAATTTGAGAAAAAAGTGATTTTTTCAGCTAAATTTGAGGTTTGCAGGGGATTCTGGCTAGGAAAACGTTGGGGTGGTCCATGCAAGCCATACCTCCCTGGACTCCCCCGGATGTCTAGTTTTCAGAAATGTGTGGGTTTGGTAGGTTTCCCTAGATGGCTGTCGAGCCCGGGGCCAAAAACCCAGGTGACCCCCCTTGCAAAACCAGGTTGTTTTGTGATAGGCAATTTTGATGTCTCCTCAATACGTTTTGGGCCCTTGCCTGTCGCGGGTACTTGGGCCACCCACACGAGTGAGATATCATTTTTATCGGGAGGCCTGGAGGAACACTGGGTGGTCGGAAATTTGTGTCAGCCCGGTGATCCCAAAACTTTAACCACACAGAAATTTTAGAAGAAAGTGAACTTTTCAGCTAAATTTGACGTTTGCAGGGGATTCTGGGTAGGAAAATGTTGGGGGGTCCACACAAGCCATACCTCCCTGGACTCTCCCGGGTGTCTAGTTTTCAGAAATGTATAGGTCTGCTAGGTTTCCCTATGTGCCTGCAGAGCTAGGGTTCAAAATCCACAGCTAGGCACTTTGCAAAAAAAGGGTCAGTTTTCACAGTAAAAATGTGGTGTGTCCATGTTTCCTGTCACAGGCACTAGGCCCACCCACACAAGTGAGGTACCATTTTTATCGAGAGACTTTGGGGAAGGCGGGGCATGTGGCATTCTGTGGATCCACGCAGATTCCAAAGCTTTCCATCACAGAAATGTGGGGAAATTGTGTTTTTTTTTACAATGTTTGAGGTTTGCAAGGTATTCTGGGTAACAGAACCTGGTGAAAGCCACACAAGTCACCCCCTCCTTGATTCCCCTGGGTGTCTAGTTTTCAAAAATGTATAGGATTGCTAGGTTTCCCTAGGTGCCGGCAGAGCTAGGGTCCAATATCTACAGCTAGGCACTTTGCAAAAAAAGGGTCTGTTTTGACTGTAAAAATGTGGTGTCTCCGCGTTGCATTTTGGGCCATTTCCTGTCGCGGGCACTAGGCCTACCCACACAAGTGAGGTACCATTTTTATCCAAAGACTTTGGGAAATGCGGGGTGGGTAACATTTTGTGGATCTACGCAGATTCCAGAACTTTGAGGAAAATGTTTTTTATTTTTAGAAAGTTTGAGGTTTGCAAGAAATTGTGGGCAACAGAACCTGGTGAGAGACACACCAGTCCCCCCTCCTGGATTCCCCAGGGTGTCTAGTTTTAAAAAAATGTATAGGTTTACTAGGTTTCTATAGGTGCTGGCAGAGCTAGGGTTCAAAAGCTACAGCTAGGCACTTTGCGAAAAAAGGTCAGTTTTCGCAGTGAAAATGTAGTCTGTCCACGATGCGTTTTGGGCCGTTTCCTGTCGCGGGCACTAGGCCTACCCACACAAGTGAGGTACCATTTTTACTGGAAGCATTTGGGGAATGCGGGGTGGGTGGAATTTTGTGGATCCACACAGATTCCAGAACTTTCTGCCACAGAAATGTGAGGAAAGTGTGTTTTTTTACCAAGTTTGAGGTTTGCAAGGTATTCTGGGTAACCTAATCTAGTGAGAGCCACACAAGTCACCCCATCCTGTATTCCTCTGGGTGTCTAGTTTTAAAAAATGTATAGGTTTGCTCGGTTTCCTGAGGAGCCGGCGGAGCTAGGGTTCAAAATCTACAGCACGGCACTTTGCAAATAAAGGATGTGTTTTCACTGTAAAAATGCGGTGTGTCCACAAATGCGTTTTGGGCCATTTCCTGTCGCAGGGACTAGGCCTACCCACACAAGTGAGGTACCATTTTTATCGAGAGACTTTGGGGAATGCGGGGTGGGTTGAATTTTGTGCATCCACGCAGATTCCAGAACTTTCCATCGCATAAATGTGAGGAATATGTTTTTCTTTTTCTTTTTAGAAAGTTTGAGGTTTGCAAGAGATTCTGGGCAACAGAACCTGGTGAGAGACACACCAGTCCCCCCTCCTGGATTCCCCAGGGTGTATAGTTTTAAAAAATGTATAGGTTTACTAGGTTTCCATAGGTGCTGGCAGAGCTAGGGTTCAAAAGCTACAGCTAGGCACTTTGCGAAAAAAGGTCAGTTTTCGCAGTGAAAATGTAGTGTGTCCACGTTGCGTTTTGGGCCGTTTCCTGTTGCAGGCACTAAGCCTACCCACACAAGTGTGGTACAATTTTTATTGGAAGACTTTGGGGAATGCGTGGTGGGTGGAATTTAGTGGATCCACACAGTTTCCAGAACTTTCCACCACAGAAATGTGAGGAAAATTTGTTTTTTTTTAACAAAGTTTGAGGTTTGCAAGGGTTTCTGGGTAGCAGAACCTGGTGAGAGCCACACAAGTCACCCTATTATTGATTCTCCTGGGTGTCTAGTTTTTAAAAATGTATAGATTTGCTAGGTTTCCTGAGATTCTGGCAGAGCTAGGGTTCAAAATCTACTGCTAGGCACTTTGCAAAAAAAGGGTCCGTTTTGACTGTAAAAATATGGTGTCTCCACGTTGCGTTTTGGGCCATTTCCTGTCGCGGGCACTAGGCCTACCCACACAAGTGAGGTACCATTTTTACTGGAAGCATTTGGGGAATGCGGGTTGGGTGGAATTTTGTGGATCCACACAGATTCCAGAACTTTCTGTCACAGAAATGTGAGGAAAGTGTGTTTTTTTTTTACCAAGTTTGAGGTTTGCAAGGGATTCTGGGTAACCTAATCTAGTGAGAACCACACAAGTCACCCCATCCTGTATTCCTCTGGGTGTCTAGTTTTAAAAAATGTATAGGTTTACTCGGTTTCCTGAGGAGCCGGCGGAGCTAGGGTTCAAAATCTACAGCAAGGCACTTTGCAAATGAAGGGTGTGTTTTCACTGTAAAAATGCGGTGTGTCCACATTGCGTTTTGGGCCGTTTCCTGTCGCAGGGACAAGGCCTACCCACACAAGTGAGGTACCATTTTTATCAAGAGACTTTGGGGAATGCGGGGTGGGTTGAATTTTGTGGATCCACGCAGATTCCAGAACTTTCCATCGCATAAATGTGAGGAAAATGTTTTTTGTTTTTTTTACAAAGTTTGAGGTTTGCATGGGATTTTGAGTAACAGAACCTGGTGAAAGCCACCCAAGTCACCCCATCCTGGATACCCCTGGCTGTCTATTTTTCAAAAGTGTATAGGTTTGCTAGGTTTCCCTAGGTGCCAGCTGAGCTAGGATCCAAAAACCACAGCTAGGCACACTGCAAAAAAAGGGTCCGTTTTCACAATAAAAATGTGGTGTGTCCACATTGCGGTTTGGGCTATTTCCTCTCGTTGGCACTAGGCCTACCCACACAAGTGAGCTACCGTTTTTATCGAGAGACTTTGGAGAATGCGTGGTGGGTGGACTTTTGTGGATCCACATAGATTCCATAACTTTCAGTCACAGAAATATGAGGAAAATGTGTTTTTTTTACAAAGTTTGAGGTTTGCAAGGGATTCTGGGTAACAGAACCTGGTGAAAGCCATCCAAGTCACCCCATACTAGATTCCCCTGGGTGTCTAGTTCTAAAAAATGTACAGGTTTGCTAGGTTTCCCTAGGTTCCAGCTGAGCTAGGGTCCAAAAGCCACAGCTAGGCACACTTCAAAAAAAGGATCAGTTTTCACTGGAAACAAATGATGTGCTCACGTTGCGTTTTGGGCCGTGTCTTGTCGCAGGCACTGTGCCTACCCACACAAGTGAGGTGCCATTTTTACCAGGAGACTTTAGGGAAACACAGAATAGTAGAACACATGTTTTTGCCAATTGACTTTCTATGCATTTATCCCTTCCAAATGTAAGACAGTGTGTAAAACATAATTAATTTTCAAAAATGCCCTCTAATTCACATGCTGGTATAGATACCCACATATACGAAGTTGTGCAAATAACCACTGCTTCTAAACTCCATATGTTGTTACCATTTCGGAAATACATAGTTTTTCTTGATACCTATTTTTCACTCTTTATATTTTACCCAGTGAATTGCTCCCTAACCGGGTCACAATGAAAAACCATAGCAAGGCGCAGCTCAGTTATTGGCTCTGGGCCCTTCGGATTCTTGGTGAACCTACAAGTCCTATATATTCCTGCAACCATAATCTCCAGTGGATATACCGGTATATTGCCTGTAAAAATCTGTCATAGTTATAAGAAGTTACAGGTGAAAAGGCAGACACCAAGAGCAGTTTTTTTCAACTTATTTTCAATATGTTTTAATTTGAACTGTTACTTTCTATAGGAAAACCTTGAAGGATCTACACAAATGACCCCTTGCTGAAATCAGAATTGTATCTACTTTTTAGAAAGGTATAGCTTTCTGGGATCCATTATTGGTTTTACATCAATTTCTAGCACTAACTGAAAGGAGGTTGAAAGCACAAAAAATAGAAAAAATAGGCTATGTCCCACTAAAATGCCAAAACTGTGAAGAAAATTTTGGTTTTCTAACAAAAGTCTACCTGTTCCTGAATGCTGGGAAAAATGTGATTTTATCACCGCAAACGCTTTGTTGATACCATTTGCAGGGCACAAAATAGACACTTTTTTCTTCAGCACTTTTTTCTAATTTACACCAAAAACCCAAAATTTAGCTGTATTTTGGCTAATTTCTGGTACCCTCCAAGGGAATCCACAAACCCTGGGTACCTTTAACCCCTTCCATGCTCATGACGGAATGGTTCCGTCATGGGCACAAGTTCAAGTGTGCTCATGACAGAACCATTCCGTGATGAGCACACTTTTAAAAAATGTCCTATTTTTTTTTACTTGGGAGCTTCCCCAACCTCCCATGGCCTGTTAGGGGTTTTGCCTGTTGCGGGTACTTGACTCACCCACGTGAGTGAGGTACCATTTTTATCAGGAGACCTGGGGGAACGTTGGGTGGTAGGAAATTTGTGGATCCATGGAGATTCCAGAACTTTTCCACACAGAAATTTGAGAAAAATGTGATTTGTTTAGCTAAATTTGAGGTTTGCAGGGGATTCTGGGTAGGAAAAGGTTGGGGGGATCCATGCAAGCCATACCTCGCTGAACTCCCCCGGGTGTCTAGTTTTCAGAAATGTGTGGGTTTGGTAGTTTCCCAAGGTGGCAGCCAAACTCGGGGCCAAAAACCCAGGTGACCCCCCTTGCAAAACCAGGTTATTTTGTGATAGGTAATTTTGATGTCTCCTCAATACGTTTTGGGCCCTTGCCTGTCACGGGTACTTGACCCACCCACGCCAGTGAATTGCCATTTTTATCGGGAAACATCGGGGAATGCTGGGTGGTAGGAAATTTGTGGATCCATGCAGATTCCAGTACTTTCCCACACAGAAATTTGAGAAAAAATTGATTTTTTCATCTAAATTTGAGGTTTGCAGGGGATTCTGGGTAGGGAAACGTTGGGGAATCCACGAAAGCCATACCTCGCTGGACTCCCTCGGGTGTCTAGTTTTCATAAATGTGTGGGTTTAGAAGTTTCCCAAGATGGCCGCCAAACCCGGGGCCAAAAACCCAGGTGACCCCCCTTGCAAAACCAGGTCATTTTCGGATACATAGGGGGCATAAAAATGGTACCTCACTTGCATGGGTGGGTCAAGTACCCGCAACAGGCAAGAGCCCAAAACGTATTGAGGAGACATCAAAATTACCTATCACAAAACAACCTGGTTTTGCAAGGGGGGTCACCTGGGTTTTTGGCCCCAGGCTCGGCGGCCATCTTGTGAAACCTATCAAACCCACACATTTCTGAAAACCAGACACCTGGGGGAGTCCAGGGAGGTATGGCTTGCGTGTACCCCCCAATGCATTCCTACCCAGAATCCCCTGCAAACCTCAAATTTAGCTGACATTTTTTTCTGTGTGGGAAGGTTCTGGAATCAGCATGGATCCACAAATTTCTTACCACCCAGCGTTCCCCCAGGTCTCCCAATAAAAATGGTTCCTCACTCGCTTGGGTGGGTCAAGTACCCGCGACAGGCAATGTCGTGTCGTTCCTATATATCCTATACAGGACCCGCGTGTTCGGATAACATAAACTGTGGGTTTGGTGGCAGACTGGTTCCGAGCACCCCCACCGGATACGTTAGCCTGTTTGCATTAGCTAGCTCACAGTGCCACTAGAGTCTCCTCTTATCGGGGAGAGAATAGTTTCTGGCAACCTCAGAACATGACAACCCTGATGCCCCAGGATCGTGGAAACAATATACTACTTTTCGCTCAGTCAATCGTGCTCACTTAGTTTGTCTCAGAGATACACCGAATAAACAGTCTGGGCGTTTCAATAAGGATTTATTGAACAGTTGTTATTCTAGTGTAGAATAGATGAGCTGCAACAACCATCAGACAGTAGCAGAGCTATATGGTTAGTAATACTAAAAAAGTAAAAGGATGAATATATACATGTACATAAAACACATGATAAAAAGGGCAACCTAAAAGTGCGTACTCCTACGATGCCTCCCTAACTAGATGTACCTAAATGTACCTAGCATCTGTGTAGGTGTTATGCAAAGAATCCCTCTAGGATCTAGTCCATCCCATTACCTGAGAGTTAGAGAATGTGGGACCCCTTCCTGGTCTCGAGTTGGACACCCCGCGAGGGATGTTAGACCACTGCTAGCTGGAGCGTCTGCATGCAGGAACCTCAGCGTCTCTGGTCAGTGTGTAAGCCGGGAAGTCACGGTCTCCTCTGTCTGTCTAAGCAAGACATGATGTTTATATGTTACTGTGTCGGCCTAAAGGATGACGTCGGGCTTGAACTTTAACATAGATATTATACAGGAGATGTTCGTCCTGCTGTGCTTCCAAGAAGCCTCATGCATAATGTATGAGTTTCTAACCAGGGAAAAACCTGCGTTCTGAATGCAGTGTCGTATCTAGATAAAAGGTCAGTCCCTATGAACCGTTATGTATGTAATGTAGGGAAGGATATAGGTGAAAGGTTGCAGTGTTACCTGCGCCTATATAGGGTACC
Organism: Calotriton arnoldi; assembly: GCA_963921515.1. Lineage (NCBI taxonomy): Eukaryota > Metazoa > Chordata > Amphibia > Caudata > Salamandridae > Calotriton > Calotriton arnoldi. The sequence continues at coordinate 1,321,795 of CAWUFW010003175.1, read as the reverse complement.
TATATGGAATATAACACCCACTCCTCTTCCGACTGGACAACATATGTAACCTAAAAGTGTACTACCATTCTAACTAGACATTGGTACGCACCAAGGGTTAAAACATTTCTTTCTAAAAAATGTTTAAAAACGTCTAAAAAAATTCTAAAATGATTTTAAAAAAATGTAAACAGAAAATTCGTTGTAGGCCCTAGCTCTAAAAAGTGTCCGTTGATATAGTCTAAACCACTATAAGCATTAGAAAGCCATTCACGCCCAAATAAATGAAAAAGGAATGTCAATTTTGTCTGAGTTCCAAATTGAGCTTGTTATTAAAAAGGGCGAATTTCTTCCAGCATAAGATGAGCCAAAATGAGTCAATTGTTTATGTGTCCTGGCTGGTAGACGCAACACTTTCGTTGCTTGCTTCCGCAGTAGACGGCCCCTGTAACACCTCGCAGAGTACGTCAATAGAGCACAAATGATGTTCTACGCTGTCCACAGCCGGTGCCGGGGCAGCCTGTGCGCCGTCCAAAGCCTGGGTGTCAGCTGAGGAGCCGCTGTCCATACCAACAGGTGGAGTTCCTACCTGCGGTGTCTCAAGGAATGCTGCTATCAACATAGGAATACGCTGAGGACATTGCAGAACATATGCCGTTATCGGGTCTAGTAGAGCATTCACGTCCGGTTGCGCACATGATGGGAGTGTTAAACAAAGGTCTAACATGCATTCTTCTCCGCAAAACAGGCATGGGAGGACAGGTAAGATGCAGTCCATCCAGACTGGTCGAAATGACAAGAACCATGATGCACTTAGTTCTCTCAGGCAAGGCGTCCCTAGATGTTGTACCATTCAGTCACGGTATTTACGCTCCAGGAGTGCTTTTTCCATCTCCTTGGTGACTGGGACACCCATTGCGTAGCAGAAAAATAACAATCAGGATACCTGCTATTAGAAACAGGATCAGCGGAAGTCCTCCAAAAATGCTTCCGAATACGGAGTGTATGAAGTTTGGTATAACTACAAGTACCGTCTGAAAGGTGCTTAGAAGTCCAGAACCTATGGTCTTAAATAGGTGGACAATGCCAGTCGTATCAGACATGTTAAAGATACGATTCGCCATTTCTACGAAATGGAAAGGGCAATTTGTATTAATAAGCGCCTGTATCTCAGCTGAAGACCTTGCGATCTCGAGTTCAAAAGTCTCTCGAGTGGAGGTTAAGGGCACAGACTTCTGTAAAAGCATGGCTTTCATTCTGCCTAGAGTATCAAACCGTATTAAAGAAACATTCAGTGAATGCCATAACGGCGCCTCCCTGACTGTATGTGTCGGTGGAAACAATACTTGCATACAACAAGTAACCCTAACGCTCACGGTTACCAGATATGCGAAGCCCGGGAGCATTCCACAGCAGCCTTGACTGTTCAGCATCAAGTAACTCCCATTCGAAAGTATCCCAAATGCTGGAGTAATCACAGCAGCTGGGGCACCTCTCAGATGACAGGACAAGTTCGCCACAGAACCATTACAAGCCCCGTGTAGTAGAATGTTCTGACATATGAGCGAACCACTTAAAGCGCTCTCACAGTTTCAAATGAAGAAGAACCAACGGCGGACCTTCTGAACCGCACCTCACACCCGTTCCGATATATGAAAGCGCCGTGCAGACAACCCCAACACCAGCCGTTGCTTGGTGTAACTGTGCTCCAGATCAACAAATACTATATTTACAAATGGGGGTGCACGGCTCAAAAGAAAGTCCAATTCAGCAATTGTAGATTATAAATGACTTCTTTATTTAATTTCAGATATGAGTCATCTGACATCACAATTCCAGCCAACGCGTTTCATTCCCTGACTGGGAACTTCATCAGGGCTGGTGGTTTGTACAACTGAGAAACACTTCTCGATTCCCACTCCGGCATCGAAATCTGTATGGCAATTCCCAAGATTCCTTAATGTACTCCTTACCCATTTTTTCATATTTGCCTGCATGTTTTTGTTCAAGGCAATATTGAAACTGAAAAGAAGTGACCGGTAGAGTTATGTGGCCATGGATTAGCCATTCTGTGTGTGGTGATTCTGCCACTGTGAATGGTAATCTATCCAGTTTTTCGATACGCAGCACTGTATATTTTGCTCCTTGTTGTGCCATTTCTATCTGTTTATCTGTTAGATTGTATTCATAAAACAGAGACGTACTGTTGATAAAACGCCAAGGCACATAGTCTGCAAGCAAAGATTGCAGCGTCCAGCTCAATAAAATTATAGAACCTAACTGAGATTGCCCGTGTTGTAATATGGCCAAATCTTGTTCCAGAATGTCTATCGCAGAAGATACAATGTTGCCTAAGGAATATATCCTGGAGGTTAATGTTGTTAACCCATTGTCTACCACTGCTAGAGATTTCTCTAAGTTAATACGGTCTATTTCCTGTATTCTTTCTGCGTCCTCTTGTTGGGCTATTTTCCAATTTTCATTGTAGGCAGCATAATGCCAGCATATATGAAAAGTTTTTGACGTTATTTCCTGGGACCTAGTGAAAAATCCCTAAGATCCATATCTTGTGTGAGTAAGGATAAGTGTTGTTTCACCTCTGTGAGTGTTGAGGTTTCTAGCCAATTAAGGCACAACTTCTCAACACTGTATGACGTCACTACCCCTGTATGTTGTCTCTGCATAGCGCGGATCTGGCCTATGGATTGGGAACCCTTCGGTTTTACCCATGAATCTTTCCTGACAACCATTGGTGTCTGTGGGCCAAATCAACCATTTCTTCCAATCGGGGTCTGATCTATTGTATTGTATGATGTCATCTAATGTAATCCCTGTTTGTGATGTTTTGTTTCCCTCAGTGTTTGATGGAGTCGGCACTCGAGGTCTGTTCAAGTCTTTGTTCTTGGCTAGTCCAAGGTTAGACGTCTGTTGCACAGTCTCGTTCAAAAACATGATCTGCTGAGGGATGAGACATGCTCTAAACAATGCTTCTAACCCCTGCACCTGCCATTCTCCAGTACCCCAGACTGATTTCAAGTCTATGGTGTCTTTCCATAAGTCGTAACCTTGTTCAGACAAATGGGCAATAAAGGATGCAGAGTAAATCTGTTTGGTGTTCGTTAACATATTTTTCTGTGCTGATGTTGGTGCAACCTTATAATAATATGAGGCTGGGTCAGACATATTAAACCCTGAAAAATATGGAAACTTCTGTGCAAATGTTTTTGAACTGCCTTTTGGTGGTGTTGGACAATGTTCCCACTGATGGTATGTGAACACATTTCTAGGATTAACAGATTTATGCAAAAAATGATGACCATAATGTTGATAACAATACATAGTATCGAAATCTGATGTGCTCTCCAATGTTTCACTATTGGAAAATGCAGCAGATTTTTCCAAATCAGACAACATGTTATTAACAGTTTCAACTTCCCAATCATCGGAAAATGTACTTGAGGTAATGATATCACTTAATGATATTTTAAATAAATGAGGAATTTTTAAAATTTTCGTCGGGCCAAATATATCGAAATCAACCTTGTCCCACACTATACCATCAGGTATAGGAACTGCTGTAATGTTCACTGATGACAAGTCTATTTGTTCTCGATGAGATGATTGTTGTGGTCTTAAAATTAAGTTCACTTCCTGGGCAGCAGAGCTTTGCCGAATGTATTGTCCACTAATAAGCATGTTAAAAACTATAACTAAGCCTAACCAGAAAAGAAAAAAAAGAATCCCGAAGTTACCCACAGTTCTACCCATGGTGACACCAGGTAAGTCTTTCTAAGAAAGTTCATAAAGTCTTTAACTTGCTGCTTGCGTGATTTTTGGGCTGGCGTCGTTTCAGGTTCACTTGGATCCAAAGAAAACGTATCAAAGATTATGAAGTAGCCAGAAGCAGTTTGATCAATTGTTGGAATTGCATCAGGATTTGTTGAAATGGTTCTTTGCTCTTGTCGAGATATGTTGACGTAGACGTCTGTATTTGGTCGAATAGCAACTTGTGCGTTATTTTGGTTTTCATTTTGAAGTCGAACTTCAGGTTCAAGGGGAACAAGTTCCATGGTATTGTTGCATAGTCTATCATTCCGTACAGGTGACTCTTCGAACGTGATGAGTCTTTCCGTTTGAACTTCTTGTATTGTAGCGAGAGGAGGGCATCTGCTACTTTGGAGTCCACGTGGCCTACTGCTTGGTATCGGCCACATAGTGTGGTTTGATAAGGTCAATTGAGACAAATCTTTTCTCCTTTTTTCCGGCAAGAGGCGGTAGAAGTACAGTTCTTGTTCCTTCAATTGCTAGGACCGGTACAGGATTTCTGAAGGATGGCCCAAATTCTTTCTTGTCCGCTATTTTCTCTCTGACCAGATCCCTGACTTTAGGGATCCAGACAGGTCTTGCCGTGACTGATTTAACTTCCCCAGTTGCGGTCTGCTTCAGGTGGACGTTACTTTGCTGTGTCCTGGATTCAGTTAGATCCTGTAAAACAGCCAAACGATCATGGATGTCAAGAGGCTTTTCATCCGCCACTGCGCCTTCAAAATCAAGATCAGGTACCCACATTCTTGTCCCAAATAGGACCTCATATGGAGTGACACCTCCTAGAGAACTTCTTGGCATATTGTTAAGGGCCCGCTGGACCCCATAAAGATGTTTTACCCAACTTTCACCCGTGCCTAATACTCTAGCTGTTAAAGATTGCTTTAAGTCTCGGTTTTTTCTCTCCACGACCGAATTTCCCTCGGGATGGTACGGAGATGAGTACCACAATGCTACACCCAAACTTCCCATTGCCTCCTTGTAAGCCCGAGAGCTAAACGCAGGGCCCTGGTCAGAATGTAGTGTGCCAATTGCGTATGTCCCTATGAAGACTCGCAAATCTTTTATAACAGTTCGAGCATCAGCCGAGCGTTGGGGCCACACCCATAGGAATCTCAAGCAGGAGTCCACTGCTACCATTATATATCTTTTCGCCCCAACTCTTTTTAAGGGGCCGCAGTGGTCCAGGTCAACACACGCTAGTGGTTTGTCAGCTATTAACAATGGTGTCTGCGCAGGACATGTTACGGTGGAACCTTTCATCTGCTGACAGATGTCGCATTTCAAGACATAGTCTTTAGTCTGCTTTGTTAAACCAGGCCACCAGTAGCGTTGTTTCAATAAGGAAACAGTCACCGTAACTCCTGCATGAGCAGAACCTATCCCTTCGTGTGCTGCTAGTATTAAACTTAGCCTACGATCCATGTTTGGAATTACTCTATCCCCCACTCCAGGAATCTGAGCAAATGGAATGTTATTGGCATCTATCTTGTAGGAGTACTTGAGTGGAAATCTTTTTGGCACTGCACCGCTGTTTTCGCTTGAAGCAATAACAGCCACCATAATCTCACCATCTATTCTCGTTTTAGAGCGAGTGATTGCAGCTACGGAAGCCGTACGTACAGCCCCCTTTGAGGCTTCATCAGCCAATGAATTCCCTACAACGTGAACGCCATCACGCTGATGACTCAGTGTGTGTATCACATGTGTCCTTGGTAGTTCGGATTTCAACCTCACTACCTGTTCCCGTAGCATTTTATGCTTAATTGTGCCACCTTTTGCGTATTTGAACCCGTTTTGAACCCAGTATTGCAAGTATTCATTGTAAGACTGCACACAGTAAAAATAATTGCACACAATTAGTGTGGGGAATTCTCGATCCTTATTCACAAGTGCCAGTATCAGTGCTTTTAATTCTGCCAACTGTGCCGTTCAGTCTCCTAGAGATTGCGTTTTAGTGCAACTCAGATGGAACTTTCCATCCCGCATGCGACCTTTAACGATTGCACGTGCTGCGCTATATTGTTGCTAACTCCCTATGGCCAGTTGAGCAGATCCGTCAGTGTAAATGATATATTCATACTGATCCAGAGGCATTATTTCATTAGGTAGATGATATTCTTGTTCGTATTGCAGGAATGCCTGTGTCTTCAAATTCGGGTTGTACCTGTATTCTACATCTGTTGCAGTGAGAGAATTAGCCCATTGTATCCATATTGGATGCAAGGCTTTAGCGTTAGGAACGCTTGCTTTTGTCGCAGCCTCTAAGGCTGGAACCAGAGTCACTACTATTATTAGTTTCCCCTGAGCCAGTGCTCTTTCTCTCACTACAGCAGTCTGTACCGCTGTCAGAATCTTTTCAGTGGATGCGAAGCGCATCTCAGCATTTGTGTACAAATGTGACTTGTATGCAATTGGTACTGTTTCACCTTCATTATATGTTAGATAGGTGTACCCTGATTGACCCGCAATTATACGGATCACCAGGTTGCGTACGTTTATGCGTGTCTATAAGTGTTTGGAAGCTATCATGTCAGCTTGTAAGGAACAAAGTGTATCTGTGTGTTCCTGTGTCCAATTTCTGGCTGAGAAATCAGGTTTAATTAAGTCGTAGCAAGGTTTTACTCTTTCTGGCTAATCCAAAATGTATGCTCGACCAAAATTTAGGAATCCCAGTATTGATTGTAGATTTTTCAATAATTTCGGAGGTTGGAGCAGCGCGCATTTTTCTAAAGAAATGGCTGCCAGGCTCTTTCCTTTACTTGAAAGCTCGTATCCTAAAAACAGGACACTGAGGTGGGTGATTTTTGATTTTTTAAAGTTACATTTGTAGCCCTCAGATGCAAATCCTAAAATTATGGTATTCACTCTGTTCAAGTGTTCCTCCAGGTCATCGTCCGTAAGATAAATATCATCCACATAGGACAATGCCTCTTCATCCAATTTTTTAAGTAACTCGGTTACTCTGGCCGAAAACAACCCCGGGATGTTCTATACCCTTGGGGGAGTCGCCGAAATAGCCGCTGGGACCCTAGCGCTGAGAATGCTGTCAAATACCTGCTTTCAGGCGCTATATTTTGGCAAAAAAATCCATTTGAGATATCAAGTGTTGTTTTGTATTTGTTCCGCACAATGTTATTCATTAATGCGGCACTGTGTGCATTCTGAGCTGAAAATGTTTTAGTGCAAGTGTTTAAGGGCCTGATTCACAGAACTAACTTACGTCAAAAACGTAAAGTTAGTACTTTTTGGTATTCACAGAATACACTTACTCATTTTGGTATTCACAGAATGAACTTACTCATTTCGGTATTCACAGAAGTTAGTAGTCCTAACTTTAGGACTCCTAAATGCCTTTTGTGAATACCGAAAGTCTTAAAGTTAGGATTTTTCTCAGTTTAGGAGTAGTAAAGTTCCTAACTTGGGCCAAAAACCCAGGTGACCACACTTGCAAAACCAGGTTGTTTTGTGATAGGTAATTTTGATGTCTCCTCAATACGTTTGGGCCCTTACCTGTCGCGGGTACTTGACCCACCCACACGAGTGAGGTACCATTTTTCTCGGAAGACTTTGGGGAATGCGGGGTGGGTGGAATTTTGTGAATCCACGCAGATTCCTGAACTTTCCACCACAGAAATGTGAGGAAAATGTGGTTTTTCTGACAAAGTTTGAGGTTTGCAAGGGATTCAGGGTAACAGAACCTGGTGAGAGCCAGGCAAGTCACCCTATCCTGGATACCCCATGGTGTCTAGTTATAAGAAATGTATAGGTTTGCTAGGTTTTCCTAGGTGCTGGCAGAGCTAGGGTTCAAAATCTACAGCTAGGCACTTTGCAAAAAAAGGGTCCGTTTTCACGGTGAAAATGTGGTGTTTCCACGTTGTGTTTTGGGCCGTTTCCTGTCGCGGGAACTAGGCCTACCCACACACGTGAGGTACCATTTTTCTCGGATGACTTTGGGGAATGCGGGGTGGGTGGAATTTTTTGGATCCACGCAGATTTCAGAAGTTTCCACCACAGAAATGTGAGGAAAATGTGGTACTTTTGACAAAGTTTGAGGTCTGCAAGGGATTCTGGGTAACATAACCTGGTGAGAGCCAGACAAGTCACCCCATCCTGGATTCCCCTGGGTGTCTAGATTTCAAAAATGTATAGGTTTGTTAGGTTTCCCTAAGTGCCGGCAGAGCTAGGGTTCAAAATCTTCAGCTAGGCACTTTGCAAAAAAAGGGTCAGTTTTAACTGTGAAAATGTGGTGTGTCCACGTTGCGTTTTGGGCCGTTTCCTTTCGCGGGCACTAGGCCTACCCACACAAGTGAGGTACCATTTTTCTCGGAAGACTTTGGGGAATGCGGCGTGGGTGGACTTTTTGGGATCCACACAGATTCCAGAACTTTCCACCACAGAAATGTGAGGAAAATGTGTTTTTTTTACAAAGTTTGAGGTTTGCAAGGGATTCTGGGTAACAGAACCTTGTGAGAGCCAGACAAGTCACCCCATCCTGGATTCCCCTGGATGTCTAGTTTTCAAAAATGCATAGGTTTGCTAGGTTTCCCTAGGTGCCAGCAGAGCTAGGGCTCGAAATCTACAGCTAGGCACTTTGCAAAAAAGGGTCAGTTTTCACTGTGAAAATGTGGTGTGTCCACGTTGCGTTTTGGGCCGTTTCCTGTCGCAGGCACTAGGCGTACCCACACAAGTGAGGTACTATTGTTCTCAGAAGTCTTTGGGGAATGCAGGATGGTTAGAATTTTGTGAATCCACGCAGATTCCAGAACTTTCTACCACAGAAATGTGAGGAAAATGTGTTTTTTTTTTTACAAAGATGAGGATTGCAAGGGATTCTGGGTAACAGAACCTGGTGAGAGCCAGACAAGTCACCCTATCCTGGTTTCCCCTGGGTGTTTAAATTTCAAAAATGTACAGGTTTGCTAGGTTTCCCTAAGTGCCGGCAGAGCTAGGGTTCAAAATCTACAGCTAGGCACTTTGCAAAAAAAGGGTCAGTTTTAACTGTGAAAATGTGGTGTGTCCTCGTTGCGTTTTGGGCCGTTTACTTTCGCGGGCACTAGGCCTACCCACACAAGTGAGGTACCATTTTTCTCGGAAGACTTTGGGGAATGCGGGGAGGGTGGACTTTTTTGGATCCACGCAGATTCCAGAACTTTCCACCACAGAAATGTGAGGAAAATGTGTTTTTTTTTTACAAAGTTTGAGGTTTGCAAGGGATTCTGAGTAACATAACCTGGTGAGAGCCAGACACGTCACCTCATCTTTGATTCCCCTGGGTGTCTAGATATAAAAAATGTATAGGTTTGCTAGGTTTTCCTAAGTGCCGGCAGAGCTAGGGTTCAAAATATACAGCTAGACACTTTGCAAAAAAAGGGTCCGTTTTTAACTGAGAAAATGTGGCGTGTCCACGTTGCGTTTTGGGCCGTTTCCTTTCGCGGGCACTAGGCCTACCCAAACAAGTGAGGTACCATTTTTCTCGGAAGAGTTTGGGGAATGCGGGGTGGGTGGACTTTTTTGGATCCACGCAGATTCCAGAAGTTTCCACCACAGAAATGTGAGGAAAATGTGTTTTTTTTTTACAAAGTTTGAGGTTTGCAAGGGATTCTGGGTAACATAACCTGGTGAGAGCCAGACAAATCACCCCATCTTTGATTCCCCTGGGTGTCTAGATTTAAAAAATTTATAGGTTTGCTAGGTTTTCCTAAGTGCCGGCAGAGCTAGGGTTCAAAATCTACAGCTAGGCACTTTGCAAAAAAAGGGTACGTTTTTAACTGTGAAAATGTGGTGTGTCCACGTTGCGTTTTGGGCCGTTTCCTTTCGCGGGCACTAGGCCTACCCACACAAGTGAGGTACCATTTTCTTTGGAAGACTTTGGGAAATGCGGGTGGGTGGAATTTTGTGGATCCACGCAGAATCCAGAACTTTCCACCCAGATATGTGGGGAAAATGTTTTTTTTTTTTTTACAAAGTTTGAGGTTTGCAAGGGATTCTGGGCAACAGAACCTGGTGAGAGCCAGACAAGTCACCCCATCCTGGATTTCCCTGGGTGTCTATTTTTTAAAAATGTATAGGTTTGCTAGGTTTCCCTAGGTGCCCGCAGAGCTAAGGTTCAAAATCTACAGCTAGGCACTTTGCAAAAAAACGGTCAGTTTTCACTGTGAAAATGTGGTGTGTCCACGTTGCGTTTTGGGCTGTTTCCTGTCACGGGCACTAGGCCTACCCACACAAGTGAGGTACCATTTTTCTCGGGAGACTTTGGGAAATGCTGAGTGGGTGGACTTTTGTGGATCCACGCAGATTCCAGAACCTTCCACCACAGAAATGTGAGGAAAATGTGGTTTTTAGACAAAGTTTGAGATTTGCAAGGGATTCTAGGTAGCAGAACCTGGTGAGAGCCAGACAAGTCACCCCATCCTGTATTTCCCTGGGTGTCTAGTTTTTGAAAATGTATAGGTTTGCTAGGTTTCCCTAGGTGCAGGTAGAGCTAGGGTTCAAAATCTACAGCTAGGCACTTTGCAAGAAAAGGGCCCGTTTTCACTGTGAAAATGTGGTGTGTCCACGTTGCGTTTTGGGCCATTTCCTGTCATGGCCACTAGGTCTACCCTCACCAGTGAGGTACCATTTTTCTCGGAAGCCTTTGGGAAATGCGGGGTGGGTGGAATTCTGTGGATCCACGCAGATTCCAGAACTCTCCACCACAGAAATGTGAGGAAAATGTTTTTTTTTTTTCAAAGTTTGAGTTTTGCAAGGGATTCTGGGTAACAGAACCTGGTAAGAGCCAGACAAGTCACCCCATCCTGGATTCCCCTGGGTGTCTAGTTTTCAAAAATGTATAGGTTTTCTAGGTTTCCCTAGGTGCCTGCAGAGCTAGGGTTCAAAATCTAAAGCTAGGCACTTTGCAAAAAAAGGGTCAGTTTTCATTGTAAAAATGAAGTGTGTCCATGTTGCGTTTTGAGCCCTTTTCTGTTGCGGGCACTAGGCCTACCCACACAAGTGAGATACCATTTTTATCGGGAGACTCAGGGTAACACAGGATTGTAGAGCAACTGTTATTACCTATTGACTTTCGATGCATTTCTGCCTTCCAAATGAAAGACAATGTGTAAAAAAGAAGTCACTTTGAAAAGTTTCCTATAATTCTCATGCTTGTATGGGTACTCACAATTTCGGAAATGTGCAAATAGCTACTGTTTCTAAACTCTATATTTTGTTCCAATTTCAGGAATACATAAGTGTCTTTCATCCCGATTTTTCACTATATATATTTTCCCAAATTAATTGCTATATACCCGGTACATAATAAAAAAACATTGCAAGCTGCTGCTCAGTTATTGGCTCTGGGTTCGTCGGGTTCTTAGTGAACCATCAAGTCCTATATATCCTCACAACCATAAAGGTCCATCGGATGTAACGGTATATTGCTTTCAAACATCTGCCATAATTTGAAGAAGTTACAGGTGAAAACTTTGGCACAAATGGCTGTTTTTTTCAACTCATTTTCAATTTTTCCTATTTTAACTGTTAGTTTCTATAATGAAACCTTGAAGGATCTACACAAATGACCCCTTGCTAAATTCATAATTTTGTCTACTTTTCTAAAATGTATAGCTTTCCAGGATCCATTATTGCTTTCATACCCATATCTACCATTAACTGGAAGAAGGTTGAAAGCACAAAAAATTGCAAAAATAGGCTATGTCCCAGTAAAATGCCAAAACTGTGTAAAAAATGTTGGTTTTCTGACAAAAGTCTGTCATTCCCTGAATGCTAGGAAAATTGTGACTTCAGCCCCACAAACCCCTTGTTGATAACATTTGCAGGGAAAAAACCAGACACTTTCATTTGCAGCACTTTTTTCCCATTTTGTTAAAAAAAAAAGAAAAATTAGCTGCATTTTGGCTAATTTCTGGGTCCCCTCCAGGGGAATCCACAAACCCTGGGTACCTTTAGAAGCCCCATGATGTTGGAAGAAAAGGACGCAAATTTGGCATGGATTCCTTATGTGGTCAAAAAGTTACAGGGGCCTGAGCGCGAAATACCCCAAATAGCCAAAAAAGGCTTAGCATGGGGGGGGCCTAGCAGCGAAGGGGTTAATATCCTCAGGATGTTGGAAGAAAAATACGCAAATTTGACATGGATACCATATGTGGACAAAAAGTTACAGGGGCCTAAGCGCGAACTACCCCAAATAGCCAAAAAAGCGCTCAGCACTGGGGGGGGGGGAGGGAGGACACGAAGGCCCAGCAGTTAAGGGGTTAGGCTCTCTTTCCGTCCAGATGGTTTTTTTCAGGAGAAAATGACTCCTAGTCATTTCAAGAATAAAGAGCACGTTGTCAGGGGCAAAATATTTGCAATATGGTTAGGTAAGCTTTGAAACTTGGGGGGGGGACACGAAGGCCCAGCAGTTAAGGGGTTAAGCTCTCTTTCCGTCCAGATGGTTTTTTTCAGGAGAAAATGACTCCTGCTCATTTCAAGAATAAAGAGCACGTTGTCAGGGGCAAAATATTTGCAATATGGTTAGGTAAGCTTTGAAACTTGTGCGGGTGCAAGAACCGAAATCCTTTTCCAATTTCAAAATTGAATAAAAATATCAATAATCTTCGTTCCTGACTTGCTCAACACTCGGATACCCAACCTGCGTACATGAGGGCTATTCAATTGTGTCAGTTATGAAGATGTTTTAAAGCTGTGCAAAGTATAGAAGACCTAGACCCACTGCATTGAAAAACATTTGTGCAAAATGTGCATAGTCTTAGTTAGAAAGTATATATTTAGAAACTCACATAACATTTGGATTCCGTCCAATTTTTAGCCTGTGAAGTTCAGAGTAATATAAAAGTGATAAGGTTAGCAAATTTAACATTTCTGAAAATTAATAGACATTAGAAATGACTCTAAGAACAACACTTTAATAAAACATTTGCGAGAACCGAGATTGTTTTGCATACAGATAAGTAACATCTTTTTTTAGAATGCATTTTTATTGGAATTTAAGCAGCTCATACAACACGTTTATTTAAAGTTAGGAATTTAAGAGGTTAAATGCACTTTGACTCAAGTAAAGGTAACATCAGTTTGACAACTGCAGCATCTTTGTTTTTGTTTAAGATTCGAGGTGAGTGGTCCCACGGGCTACGATAGGAACGAAGTAACAGTTGGCGATCAATTTTTATGAGCCTCCATGTTTTGAGCATCCACTTAGTGCTGAAATTAGTAACTTATGTTCTGCCTAAGTGCCGATGCAATGAACTCGAAATAGTTATTACATTTGTATTGTTTGCTGGGAAGTGCCATTTACATTCGAAGCATGAACGACTATTTAATAATTAACCTTTCTCTGATGGTTAAATTATTTTAATATGTTGACTTGTGCTGGTGATTCAAGGCAGCCACTGTGATAATTTGGTTTCACACATCTTTCTAAAGAAAGTTGTATTTTGCAGATAATGCTAGTAATACACTATATTTGATCGACAAACCGGGCTGTTTTTAAATGGGAAAGTGCATAAATCACGGGGGTCCAGCAGTCAAGTGTCCAGAAACCGCCTTAAAAATGAGGAGAATATTTTAAATTAGATCCATGCTGAGTTATTTATCTATATATAGATTTGATAATCTTTGAGATTTTCAAGCCACCGAAGTTATTTTCCAACACATAACCCAGACTGCGTTTTATTTCCACTGGGGAAAAGGTTTCGGTGGCTATCAACATTCGTTTTCTGGAAAAGAGAAACCAAACAGTTGCTGTTAACCCTTAGTTAGATTTTAATCAACAATACTCAGTACCAAATGGGATTGACATATCAGTAAAGCTATTGTGCCATACGAACGAACCAGGGGGCATATTAGCAAGACCCACGTTAAAATTATCGCCGTTTTAGCGGCAGGAAACTGCCGCTGACGCGGCGATAAGGGGCTTGATAATATGCCCTATAGAATTCCATTAGAAGCCCAGGTTTGATGTCCTTCACACCAGAACCTGGGCTTCTATTGGAATTCTATAGGGCATATTATCAAGCCCCTTATCACCGCTTTAGCGGCAGTTTCCTGCCGCTAATGCGGCGATAATGTTATCGCCGTTCTTGATAATATGGCCCTCAGTGTGTTCATGATGTTCCCAGCATTTGATTTTTGGACTCCCAGGGGGCATATTCTCAAGGACTCATTACCGAATTAGCGGCACTTTTCCGCCACGAAAGTGGCAATAGATTTATTGCCCTATTCACAAGCCTGCGCTAACAGCCGACTGTGAGAAGTTGGCCTGGTATATGCTGTCCACTAATTATAGTGGGCACCTTGCACCAGTCCAAACAACCCCTTATTGGAGATAGGTTAAAGACAACCTTATTGAAAGCTATCCTAGTGGTGGCTATGGAGAGCAGCCTTCAGGCTAAGTCTTGAAGGAATGTAAAGCAGCTTGTTTTACCAGTCTATAATCTCTTGAGTGACCAAATGAAAGAGCACCACACCAGGTATATATTCAAAATATATGTATTTATTGCTAAACACACCCCTCTAGTCTCTTTATGAGGCTAGAGTTTGAAGTACATAAGTTAGAAGTTATTTAAACACAGTAATAGCACAAATACACGTTTGGGCCCTAGGGGCGTACCAAACCATATACCAATAAAGTGGTATGCGAACCACGACTGAACTAGACACTAGGCCTAGAGCCTCTAGAAGTGCTTGGACCACAAGGAACCACCCAAGGTAGTGACACAGGGGACCCACGGGAGACGCGTGCAGTGTAAATACACAACCGCGATACGCCGTTGACTTCTATGGAGAAAGTCGGGATCGGGAAATTAGAGAAAAGGGACACTTAAAAGAGGACTTGGACAAAACCCTTTGAGATCTAGGACTTTGAAGAGTCTCTACCCACGGGAGCACCGGAGTACTCGTGTTACCTCGCCCAGGGAAGCCGGGTGCAGAGGTGCCTTTCGGGGTCGGGTTTCGTCGTCGATTCGGATGGCGATCTGCTGCAAAGTGCTGCTGGCGACCAAGAGAAAAGTGTCCGGGTGGATCCAAGAGTGGATCGGAGTTCTGAAGAACCTGAAAGCAGAGGGGACAGAGTCTGGGTCACTAGCCAGTGACCAGGAAGGCGATGGACAGATGCCCACCGATGTCGAGTGCTTCAGGTGCATTGACGGTTGTCTTGACTCTTCAGCCACGAGGTCCAGGAGGCGTTGTCGGCGACCAAGAGCAGGATTCGGGCTGGTACACGATGTCTGTCGAGTGTTGAGGTGTCGGCGACCGGATTGGACCCAACAAGCCTTGGCAACGGCAAGTCTTGGTGAAGATGTAGATCGTCGATGGTGCAGACCAGCAAGGTCTGTGGAACTCACCCAGCGAGGATAAGTGAGGGCAGGCCTGGAGCAACCAGGATGCCAAGTTAGAAAAGGATTGGCCTTCGTTAAGGGCTACTAGCCAACGGGCTAGCGACCGCGAATGAGCCTCGTGACGCCGCACGTGGATCTGGCTTACAGGACACTCGTGGAGTGGAGGCCAGTGATCTTCAGTGCAGGTGGTGCTGGAGGCTAGGGCTACTCGGAGCCCAAAGCACGACTTCTTGGGACACCCAGAAGAGGATGCACTTGCAAATGTGCTCGGTGTCCAGGGGTCACGGTCTCAAGTCACCCACGATAGCCACGGGCCTCAGCTTTGCTGGGGACTCAGGGTAGCCTCGGGGAAGTCTGAGAATCCACCTCTGGTGATGCGATGACTTTGGCGTCTGACGGGAGCTTCAGAAATGCAAACCGGACAGATGCTTCTTTGGTGCCTGCCAAGCAGGGGAGTCACTCCTTGACCCCAAGGGAGATTCTTCTGTCCTCTAATCGTGAGTAGAGCGTCGAAGGTCCAGGATTCAGTTACAGAGTTTCGTCCAGGGATAATCTAAAATCCTAAGGACTGGGTTCCTACCTTTATACTAAAGATAGGGGTTGGACTACTCTGTGGCCCTACCTATGGGTGGGTCAGGGCAGAGGGGTGGCTACACCCCTTTCCCTTTGTCCAGTTCGCGCCAAAGCAGGGGCTGCAAGCCCCTGATCCGGTTTGAACTGGGGTATGCACAGGGACACCAAATGTGCCCCCAGTGCAGGACTTCAAAGCACCCGAAAGTGCTCCCGCCCAGCCCCAATACACATTATCCTGTCTGGGGAGGTGGTCACACCTCCCTGGGACAGGAAACCTGTTGTCCAGGCCTCCCCTGCCGGAGTTTCGTCCAGCAGCAGGAGGCCAGACTCGTGTCTGTGGCAGCAGCATCCATTTTGTGATGCCAGGGCTCTGGAAAGAAGTTACCGGACTAGTCAGAGTTAACATGTCTTTCCCTCTAGAAGGGTGGAATGCTACCCCCACCGCCAGGATTGGCGGGGGGTAGTATTCCAAGATGTTTGACACCAAACACGACATGTTTAGGTGCAGCCATTCCAAAGTTAGCATTTTACCGCGAGGATATAATGCGCTTAAGAGTATATGGTCAGGCTGCACTACAAACAGCATCAGAGATGGTCTCCGAACGCTGCAGAGGGGCCCTGCTCATGCAGGGGCACCCTCTCACATAGGAACCATGCACTCTGCCTTTAGGATTGATAAGGCCTGCCTTAGGAGTGACTTATAGGTTTATATGTGTGTATGTATTTAGTGATATAGGTAACCTATATCACAGTAAGGAGTGCATGCACCACCTTACCCAGGCTGCAGTAGCAGACCTGTGGTGTCAGTTTGGATGGCCTTCCAGGGGTGGCATAATACATGCTGCAGCCCCTGGCAGGCCTCTAAGGTACCTATGCCCTTGGTACATAGTATACCATATACTAGGGACTTATAAGGGCACTCCAGATTCCAATCAGAGATGTGCCTAAGGCACATGGAAACCTTTTACAGAGAAAGCAGATAGACTGGGGCCCTGAATAGCAGGATCCCAGTCCAACTAAGTCATAAACCAGCAAAACACCATAAAAAAAGAGGGGGCAACCATATAGTCAGATTCCACCTTCCTACATAACCCCCCAAACGAAAGGAGATAAGGCTAACCTTGGCCAGTTGAGCCTTCATTGACTAAGTGGTCATATAAGGAAGCACCTGCACTAGCATGGTTGCCCCCTGTCTTATGGTCCACTAAGCAATCCCTCACCCTAAGGGTATGAGAGGGTCTCCACCATGGGGATTCACTACCTGTGGTGTGCTTAGGTAAAGTACAAGGCTGGTGAGGTGTCTGAGTAGAGAAGTGAGGCCCTAGGAATGTTGGCCTCAGCTTCCTCAGATCACTGGTCACCATGTATGCCTGTCTTTCCATGACTGAGTTGCACTTTGCTCTAAGGGTCAACCTTTGGCTGCCTACAGCTGGGGGTTGGGTCCCTTTGGATGGACTACTGGAGGGACATGGCAGGTTTAGAACCTTCTGGTCCCAGGTTTGCCCTTGCCTACCAGAGTCCTTCTGGGGGAGGTCCCTACATAAAGGTATGGGGGATCCCTCAGTGTGTAGAGGAATTTTCACCTGGCTAGGGCTACTAGACTGGGTGCCCCTAATCTGCTGATGGGGGCTTCCTCTGGACAGGGGGCCCTGGGGGTCCACTGACCTCCCTGACCTCTGCAGCCCTGGGCTGACTGAGGCAGGGTAGAGAGGGGCAGGTTACCTGCTCCAGACTGGGTACCACCTTGGAAGGGTCCTCTGCCATCAGGGGGTGGTCAGGCCAGGCCTGACTACCTCTGTGGCAGTTCCTTCACTAGGGGTAGGGTCAGTTCCCTGAGGAGGCTGACCCTTACCTACTGTCTGGGGAAGAAGACTTTTCTTCAACCCTTGTGCTCTCTTTTGGGGGAGAGTGGGCCATTCTTTCAGGCTCCATCTCTCCAAATTCTTGGGCTGGGGCTGTGGCCACCACAGCCCCACTAACCTTTACAGGGACGCCCAACATCCTAAGATGGGTTTGGTGTTCAACTTCAGCCCAGGCTGAAATTTCCAAATCATTGCCCATCAGGCAATCTACAGGTAAGGTGGGGGACACTGCCACTCTCTTTGGGCCTGTGACCCCCTCCCAGCTGAGATTGACTATGGCCATGGGGTGATCTGTTCGGACACCATCAATGTTGGTCACCTGGTATTTAAACTCAGGTAAAAGCTGGTGAGGGGGACTAGTTTCCCTGCCACCATGGTGACACTAGCCCCTGTGTCCCTAAATGCCACAGCTTTCTGACCATTAATCATTGACTCCAGTCTGTACCTGCCCATTGCTGTGGGACCCATGGTAAAGGTGGCAAATCCTACACCACCATCAGAGTCAGAGGAGTCTGTTGAGGGGTCCCTGTCTGAACCAGGGCCCACCTCTGTTCCTGTTGCAAAAGCACCTAACTTTTTGGGTGCACTACTCCCAACTGGAGGATTACTACTGGTAGTACCAGGAGGGGTGGTAGTAGTCGTGGGAGGAACATTTTCTTTATTGCCAATCCTGGGGCAACTGGGATCAGTTTTCCAGTGCCCAGGCTTTTTACAGACATGGCAATATGGTTTCTTTTCAGGAGAGGAAGGAGTTTGGGACCCACCCCCAGAAGAGGAATTTTGGGGCCCTGTAGGGGACTTATCCTTAGATTTATCCCCACCTTTCTCTTGGGACTTAGTAGAATCTTTCTTCTGGTCACCACCCTGAGTTCTAGTTTTTACTCTGGTTCTGACCCATTTGTCTGCCTTCTTTCCCAATTCTTGGGGAGAGGTCAGATCAGAGTCTACCAGATACTGGTGCAAAAGCTGGTTTTGACAATTATTAAGGATCTGCTCCCTCATAATCAAATTGTACAATCCTAAAAAGTCATGCACTTTGTTGCCATGTATCCAACCTTCCAGAGCCTTTGTAGCACAATCTACAAAATCAACCCAGTCTTGAGTCTGAGCTTTTTGGGTGTCTCTGAACTTCAACCTATACTGTTCAGTGGTTAGGCCAAACCCATCTATCAGAGCACTCTTCAAGACTGTGTAATTGTCAGCATCCTCTTCTCTTACAGTGAGGAGCTTGTCTCTACCCTTGTCTGCAAAGGAGAGCCACAAGATTGCTGCCCACTGCCTCTGGGGGACCTTCTGAACTTTACAGGCCCTCTCCAGTGCAGTTATCCATTTGTGGATGTCATCCCCACTCTGGTAGGGAGGGACAATCTTGTTTAGGTTTCTATGGTCATAAGACCTTTCCCTATCTCTAGGGATATTGCTGCCACCATGGGACTCTAGTCCCAACTTTCTTCTCTCTCTAAGGAGATCTAGGGATTCCCTATCTAAAGCCAATTGCTTTTTTCTGATTTCCAGCTGAGTTTCCTCATACTGGACCAGTCTGTCTCTTCTCTCATGAGAGGATTCCCTCTTGTGAGAGGAGATAGAGCTCCCTATGGAGGTGCCAGAGTGGTTAGACTCCTGAGAAGGAGATCTAGTCTTTCTGGGCACACTCTTAATCCTTCCTGGGGGGACAAAGTGGGGATCATCCTGATCATCCTCATCATCTTCCACAGGAGGGATTGGGTTATCCAGGCCAGGGTCATTGTCACCCTCCTGGCCAGTTTCAGAGGGGGGGCTGGGGTATTGGTACCCCTGGCCTCTTCCTCTTCCTCTGCCCCACCCTCAGCTCCTACCCCTTCAGTCCCCAAGGGCTTACTAAGGTCATAAGCCACCAACAACTCCTTGAGGTGTTGGGTGGTGGGGCTTTGGCCTGTCCTTAGTTTTCTCAAGTTGCATAAAGCTCTCAATTCCAAGAATGGGAGTGTATCATACTTGGAGGGTGGAAGCTCAATGGCTTCCTGCAAGGATTCTTTAGATCCTACCCTTAAAGACATTACTAGTGTGGTGTGGTGTATGCACTACCTACTCTAGTGTGGCCTACTAAACTCTCTTGAGTTGTAGAAAGGGTTGTGCTATCCCTTAACACACAACTCTAAGTTCAGTAGAACTTACTGTATTCTAAGCTTAAATTATATGTACCTTAGGTACCTTTAGTGGTTTTCAGTTGATCAATTCAATTGAGATTATCTGGTAAAACAATAGCAAGCTGGAATCCCACACGCTGCACACCAATGTGAGAAGTTGGCCTGGTATATGCTGTCCACTAATTATAGTGGGCACCTTGCACCAGTCCAAACAACCCCTTATTGGAGATAGGTTAAAGACAACCTTATTGAAAGCTATCCTAGTGGTAGCTATGGAGAGCAGCCTTCAGGCTAAGTCTTGAAGGAATGTAAAGCAGCTTGTTTTACCAGTCTATAATCTCTTGAGTGACCAAATGAAAGAGCACCACACCAGGTATATATTCAAAATATATGTATTTATTGCTAAACACACCCCTCTGGTCTCTTTATGAGGCTAGAGTTCGAAGTACATAAGTTAGAAGTTATTTAAACACAGTAATAGCACAAATACACGTTTGGGCCCTAGGGGCGTACCAAACCATATACCAATAAAGTGGTATGCGAACCACGACTGAACTAGACACTAGGCCTAGAGCCTCTAGAAGTGCTTGGACCACAAGGAACCACCCAAGGTAGTGACACAGGGGACCCACGGGAGACGCGTGCAGTGTAAATACACAACCGCGATACGCCGTTGACTTCTATGGAGAAAGTCGGGATCAGGAAATTAGAGAAAAGGGACACTTAAAAGAGGACTTGGACAAAACCCTTTGAGATCTAGGACTTTGAAGAGTCTCTACCCACGGGAGCACCGGAGTACTCGTGTTACCTCGCCCAGGGAAGCCGGGTGCATAGGTGCCTTTCGGGGTCGGGTTTCGTCGTCGATTCGGATGGCGATCTGCTGCAGAGTGCTGCTGGCGACCAAGAGAAAAGTGTCCGGGTGGATCCAAGAGTGGATCGGAGTTCTGAAGAACCTGAAAGCAGAGGGGACAGAGTCTGGGTCACTAGCCAGTGACCAGGAAGGCGATGGACAGATGCCCACCGATGTCGAGTGCTTCAGGTGCGTTGACGGTCGTCTTGACTCTTCAGCCACGAGGTCCAGGAGACGTTGTCGGTGACCAGGAGCAGGATTCGGGCTTGTACATGATGTTTGTCGAGTGCTGAGGTGTCGGCGACCAGATTGGACCCAACAAGCCTTGGCAACGGCAAGTCTTGGTGAAGATGTAGATCGTCGATGGTGCAGACCAGCAAGGTCTGTGGAACTCACCCAGCAAGGGTAAGTGAGGGCAGGCCTGGAGCAATCAGGATGCCAAGTTAGAAAAGGATTGGCCTTCGTTAAGGGCTACTAGCCAACGGGCTAGCGACCGCGAAGGAGCCTCGTGACGCCGCACGTGGATCTGGCTTACAGGACACTCGTGGAGTGGGGGCCAGTGATCTTCGGTGCAGGTGGTGCTGGAGGCTAGGGATACTCGGAGCCCAAAGCACGACTTCTTGGGAGACCCAGAAGAGGATGCACTTGCAAATGTGCTTGGTGTCCAGGGGTCACGGTCTCAAGTCACCCACGATAGCCACGGGCCTCAGCTTTGCTGGGGACTCAGGGTAGCCTTGGGGAAGTCTGAGAATCCACCTCTGGTGATGCGATGACTTCGGCGTCCGACGGGAGCTTCAGAAATGCGAACCGGACAGATGCTTCTTTGGTGCCTGCCAAGCAGGGGAGTCACTCCTTGACCCCAAGGGAGATTCTTCTGTCCTCTAATCGTGAGTAGAGCGTCGAAGGTCCAGGATTCAGTTACAGAGTTTCGTCCAGGGATAATCTAAAATCCTAAGGACTGGGTTCCTACCTTTATACTAAAGATAGGGGTTGGACTACTCTGTGGCCCCACCTATGGGTGGGTCAGGGCAGAGGGGTGGCTACACCCCTTTCCCTTTGTCCAGTTCGCGCCAAAGCAGGGGCTGCAAGCCCCTGATCCAGTTTGAACAGGGGTATGCACAGGGACACCAAATGTGCCCCCAGTGCAGGACTTCAAAGCACCCGAAAGTGCTCCCGCCCAGCCCCAATACACATTATCCTGTCTGTGGGACAGGAAACCTATTGTCCAGGCCTCCCCTGCCGGAGTTTCGTCCAGCAGCAGGAGGCCAGACTCGTGTCTGTGGCAGCAGCATCCATTTTGTGATGCCAGGGCTCTGGAAAGAAGTTACCGGACTAGTCAGAGTTAACATGTCTTTCCCTCTAGAAGGGTGGAATGCTACCCCGCCGCCAGGATTGGAGGGGGGTAGTATTCCAAGATGTTTGACACCAAACACGACATGTTTAGGTGCAGCCATTCCAAAGTTAGCATTTTACCGCGAGGATATAATGCGCTTAAGAGTATATGGTCAGGCTGCACTACAAACAGCATCAGAGATGGTCTCCGAACGCTGCAGAGGGGCCCTGCTCATGCAGGGGCACCCTCTCACATAGGAACCATGCACTCTGCCTTTAGGATTGATAAGGCCTGCCTTAGGAGTGACTTATAGGTTTATATGTGTGTATGTATTTAGTGATATAGGTAACCTATATCACAGTAAGAGGTGCATGCACCACCTTACCCAGGCTGCAGTAGCAGACCTGTGGTGTCAGTTTGGATGGCCTTCCAGGGGTGGCATAATACATGCTGCAGCCCCTGGCAGGCCTCTGAGGTACCTATGCCCTTGGTACATAGTATACCATATACTAGGGACTTATAAGGGCACTCCAGATTCCAATCAGAGATGTGCCTAAGGCACATGGAAACCTTTTACAGAGAAAGCAGATAGACTGGGGCACTGAATAGCAGGATCCCAGTCCAACTAAGTCATAAACCAGCAAAACACCATAAAAAAGTGGGGGCAACCATATAGTCAGATTCCACCTTCCTACACCAACATCGTCAGTTTACCTGCAATAGCTGCCGCTAAAAACATCGCCAAGGCTGACAGCGACAACTAACGCTAATCATATGCAGAGTAGGCGTTCCCGTGCAAAAACTCACAATAACACGACTTCGCGATATTCACAACGACCAGCCAGATCGGCGATGCAGTCCAAAAACAGGTGATAAGGCACGTTAGCAGCAGGGACTTAAGACCTGCTTTTTTCAGGTCTTAAGTAGGACGAAAACCTGCAGTATAAAGGGAGCCCAGCCCAGAGCCACATCTGAAGACCGACAGATGCCATGGAGCTACTAATCATGCAGCTTGGAGACCCAAGAGGGCCACAACACCCACCGCCACCATCCCCAGGACCACCTCAAACCCCCAGGACCACCCCCCCCGGACTACCACCGAGGCAGCGCAGAACAAGACAGCGGACCTTCCCAAAACGCACCAGCCTCACAAACTTAATGCCAGAGGATGTCATTGCCCACTGCAGGCTCAAGAGGACAACCATCCTCCGCATCCTGACCCACATTGCCCACAGGCTGACGGTACCAACACAGCGGACAACCAACATCCCTCCGCAGACAAAGCTGCTGGCTGTGCTGCATTTGATGGCCTCTGGTACCTTCCAACCAACAACTGCCAGAGTCGGAGGAGTCTCACAGCCAGCCCTATCAAAGTTCCTCACACCTGTCTTGGATGCCATCATCAGTTTGATACCCCAGCACCTTCACTTCCCCCACACTGTGGAGGAACAGCTGGAGACCAAGCAAGGCTTCTACGCCATAGCTGACTTCCCGCACGTGTTGGGGGCAATTGACTGCACACATGTCCTACTTGTGCCCCCTGCCGACACTGCACACAATTACCGCAACAGAAAGCATACGCATTCCATCAATGTGCAGGCAATAGTGGACCACCAGGGACTGTCCACCAATGTCGTCGCCAACTTCCCAGGCAGTGTGCATGATTCCTACATTTTCCGACAGTCCATCATCAACCAGCGCTTTCAGGATGGCACCTATGGAAATGGACTGCTCGTTGGTAAGTACCAACAGAACACACCACACACCTCAACTCCACAACCATACAACTCACAACTGTGGGAATGCACACATAACAAAATCACATACAACATGCCAACCAACATGCCCACCTACCAGACACGACAACACAAGTAACTGTGGTAACAGGGGCCAGACATGGAGACAAACCATCCACAAAGGCATAGCCCCTCTGCCACACAATTGCAGAATGTGGGGAGAGGTGGGAACTAAGAATGTGCGAAGGAGGCAAGTGACCCATGAATAAGAAAGTACACAATGCCAAGTGTGGCGGTGATGTGCTGGACAGTCTTGAGAATGCAGAGCACAGACATGTCCATGTGGACATATACTGCTGGTGTCTGTAGTGTTGTGGACAGTGGACGCAACCATGTTACCTCAGGCAGTGGGGAAGACCTTGGACATGTAGCCATGTCGCCCCCCCCTGTAAGCGTAAGCGTAGTGGGCTGGGCCAGCGTACGCCAGTCCAGCGTAGGAGTGTGAATAAATAGCCCGGGGCTCTGGGCGTGGTTCACTTCCGGGATGGCCACCAAAGTAACTACTGCGTGTGTCTCTGTGTCCGCCATATCCTGACCATAGGCCTACACACACGTGGCTGACCACCTTCAACTGCCAAATTTACACCAGCGACGAGGTGGCTACGTCACACGCCACCCAGCACACATCTCGTCATCGCCTGCAGGGGTGTGTCTGCCAGGGCGGCGCCCCTCACCCTGCCACATGGCCACCGCCATGACCGGTGGTGCCTGCGCGATCCTGTGCGCCTGCTGCACCCCAGCCCGCTGGTCCCCAGACCCGTCTGGCGCCCAGCGGTGATTGCCCGCCCCTGCGCACCAAGGCCTCACTGCTCATCTGCCGCCACTGGCGCATCTCCAAGAGGGCCCACCACGTGCCGGTGCAATCTTCAAGCACGAGGCCCGCGAGCTTGGCAGCCTCCTCAACCGATCGCTGGCTTCTGTGCAACAGGCCCCAAGCGCACCCTGCGGCACCGCACCGCGGAGTTCTGTGTGTGCTGACTGCTCCCTCCGGCCTACACTGCGGTCCAGCAGGTCTCACACAAATAAAATCCAGTCCAGACCTTCAGGCCTACTGCATCATCGCAGGCTGCACACCCGCTCAGCTCTTCAGGTGGGCCTACCTCAGTGCACCGCAAGTCATCGTCCCGTGGGGCTACCCCACAAGTCTGCCTCTAGCAACCAACAGCATGTCCTCGGTAACGCCACTGGAGCCCTACACAGTCACAGGGCCACCCCGTCCCAGGCAGGCCGCTGGAAAGCCTGGGTGGAATGCCTGGAGACGTACTCCGAAGCGTACGACATCCCAGCGCCGCGGCGGACGCGTAGGCGTGTGAGGAGTGTGAAGAAATTGCCGGGGCTCTGGGCATGGTTCAGTTCTGGGCTCTGGGCGTGGTTCAGTTCCGGGCTGGCCACAAAAGTAACTATGGCGTGTGTCTCTGTTGTAGTGTCTGCGCCACCCGGCCCTTAATCGACAATGTTGCCATGTAGCATGCACCCGGAGGGCGGGCTCGCCCAAAAGGATAAATAAAGGAGCACAAGACCGCTCGGGGTCTTGGCTCATACATGCCAACTGTTGTGTGTGTATCTTCATTGCCGCAGCATAAGCCAAAGGCCTAGCCTCAATCGCAGCGCGAGTTCAGCCAGGCCTGAACTCTACATCTGTGTCCTCCCTATCCTTACCATAGGCCTACACACACGTGGCCGCCCACCTTCAACGGCCAAAATTACAGTGTTGTTGTCAGGCTTGCAGACATGCGCAGACAGGCATGACAATGGTGTGCCGTAGGAGTGCAAGTGATGCAACCGCGCAGCGCACACAAGTAAATAGGCTCGGGGGGAAGGAGGAGCAGCTGTGAGGCTACGTAATACACATTGATCCCACACATTTGCCAGAAGCAATACATGGCAAACATGAATTCCAAAGTCGCACAAATCACACACCACAAAACTTGTAAGTCTGCCAACACAACATGCAGAACCACCAAGTTACACTAATCTCACTCACCTCTCACAGGTGATCAAGGATATACACTCTGCCCGTGGATGATGACACCCCTCTGAGCCCCAAACACCCCGGCCCAGAGGCAGTACAATGTGGGCCACAAACGCACCAGGGGCATTGTTGAGCGCACATTTGGCGTGTTAAAGTCACGTTTCATTTGCCTGGACATCACAGGTGGAAGACTCCTGTACAGCCCAGAAATAGTGTGGAAGATGATCATTGCATGTTGTGTATTGCACAACATATGTGTACGCACCAATTCCCCATGGATCCAAGTGCCAGATGCACCGGACGATGATGAGGAAGATGAGGCAGGTGGACCACACCCCACTGCAGCTGCAGCAGGAATAGCCCGAAGGAACACAATCATTAACAATTTCTTCGCATGAGCACGTCACATTGAGACTGTCCTTAGCAATCATGGAACAGTACAAAATGACTACATGAACAGCATGTGCAAATAAATTCATTGCAACACACATTCCCAGTCATCTCACTGCCTATCTGGGTCACGGTCAAATATGCGCATGGATATCATCCCAGGAAGTACCTTTTTTTGGAATCACTGCCCCTACATTCATCCAGGCTTTCATACTTGCTTGATCATAGACATGACACATCTGTGTAAATTAGAATGTTTTAATCACATTCGGTGGAGTGTTGAAGCTGGACCAGTACATGGCCATGCAAACCCCACTTTACATTGTTGCCCCGTGGAGGGCCAGCCAGAGTCCTTTAGGGATTGACAAGTTCATCGGAAGAGTAAGAGTTCAGTTTGCAGTCTGATTGCTGTGTCATTGGTAACCAAACCAAATATGGCAGTCCATGTCGAGGGCCAAGGTGAGTGTCGCAGAGTGTATCGGGGACAGTGGAAGGTGTTATTCCAGGGCATGATGCAGAGGGCAGAACCAAGCTGAAACAGGCCATATGGCGGAGATGAATGCTACCGCTTCCTTCTTACCACAAAGGCAGAATCATCCACATCATCGTCCTCTGATGTGTGATGTGCCTCACATGTGGGTGGTGGTGTTTTGTCTGCAGCACTGTGTGGCACTGACACATCAGTGTGTTCCATGTATGTTCACGCATTGGACAAGTTTACAAACAGACTGCATGACAATGTACATTGTGACTATTTTGGAGGAGATGCCTATTTGATGCGGGACAGTGGACATTTCTACACCATCAGGGATGTGGGGTTGTACTTGTACATTATCATCTCACAGTTTCCTGCTATGCCAAATGTGATTGGCCAGTTTCTACACACAAGCGGCAGCAGTTGTGTCCTCTGTTCTGTTGTGAAAGTGTTGCAGTTTGTACCACATTTTTGTCAATGTTGATGTGCTCTGATTCTTATGTGTGTGTGCTGCATTGTGGGAGAGTCGCCTCTGCACCTCTGATTTTGCTGGCCCTTATCCCTTTCAGGCGGTGTGCCTTTCACTTCTGTGCTTATACAGTGCTGAGATGTTGCAGACTTGGGTAAATTGGGCTCTTGGTGGGAGTTGGGACTCTTGTGCATGGTTTGTCCGCAGATGTCTTGTTGACGTCAGGGGTTGTTTGTGCACGTGGATGTGTCAGAGTGTGACAAGCTCCTTTACGGATGTGGTCCACACTCAGCCACCTCAGTGTCGTGGCGTGCACCATGTCATGATAATTGGACTGCAGCCATGCTAATCGTTATGCAGTGTCACTTGCATTGTCAGTGTGGCTCACGGACCCGCAGCTTTGCTGGGTTCAGCACATGTGCATGGGTTTGTTGTGAGATTGGTGATGTGTGGGGAGGGGCCCCTCTGGGCACATTGTCGACGGGGGCCTACTTGCTGTTTCTATGTGTGCTGCAGTATGCCAAGGAGATCAGGGACATGATCCAGAGTCATTGTGGGTGTGCACTGTGCTATACTTAATTGTGCATGTGTGCCATTGTGCCCATCTCCCCCGTCCCCCAGTCCCTGGTCTTTACTCATCCTGTTGCTGTTGGGTCAGGTCATGTTGAGCAGTGTCCGGTCCCCCAACTCCTGCCACCGTCTCCCCACTGATGACTGTGGACACCATTTCCTCCATCTCATCCAGCTCCTGCTGTGGCGCTGGACTCCCACCTCCAGTCTGCATTGCTGCTTTCCGGTTGTTAGTGAGTTTCAGCTTGGTTTTGCGCTTCACATCATTCCAGCGCTTCTTGCAGTCATCCACTTCCCTTCTCTTCACTCCGACTGCATTCACCTTGGCCAAGATGGACTGCCATATTGCATTTTTAGTTGCCAATGACACAGTGGAGGTGATGAACAGTTGTTGGTGGTGTTCTATCTCCTCCGTAATCAGGATCTTGTTTTCCTCCGGACTGAATCGCGGGTTCCTCTTCTTCTTCTTCTTCTTCTCCTTGCCCTTCTCCTTCCCCGAGGTCCCTGGCTGGTCCTCCAGGGGGTTTGTGGGGTTCTGGTTGGCCTCTGTAGTTGCTCCGGCTTCCTCCATGGTGCTTCTCAGTTTTGTTGTTTTTTTTTTTTTGCAGCTTTTATGGTGATTTTTCCCGCCTGACTTGGAAATAGCAAGCCTGGCGCTGCTTATCGCTGATATTTTTATCGCTGTTGGGCCCATCGCCACTTTTTTCACATTCGGGTTTCCTTTTTTATCGGCGTCCCGGTAATTTTAACGCGGACATTTGACGCATTTTCGGAAAACTATCGCCTGTTGCCGGCGTGTTGAGAATACGCCGTTAACACGGCGTTAGTTTCCCGCGATAGACGGCGTTATGTAGAATTGCGTTATCCTAGGTTGGCGATAATTAACGCCCGTTCTTGAGAATATCCCCTCCAGACTTTCTGTGGTCTGAGGCCTGCAGACCAGGCGTCATTTACTAGATTCTCTCTTCATCACCCAAACCTGGTAACAATCATTGGGGGATATTCTCAAGAACGTGTGTTAACTATCACCAAATTCGCTTAACGCAACTTCTCACATCGCAGTCTATCGCGGGAATATAACACCGTGTTAATGCAGTATTCTCAACCCGGCGGCACCATGCGATAGTCTCACGATAACACGCCAAATAACCGCGTTAAAATTTAGCGACGCCGAAAAAATGCGAAACACAAACGCGAAAAAAGTGGCGATGTCCCCAATGGCGATACAAAAATCTGCGATAACCAGCGACAGGCCTGCGATTCCCACGCGTCATGCGTGAGAATGCACTATAAAAGCTGAGAAAAAAAAAAGATAAACAAATATAACTGTGTAGCACCATGGACGCACCGGACCGAGTGCAGAGGACAACGCGAACCCCACAAGCCCCACAGACGACCAGCCAGGAACCCCGGGGCCGGGGAAGGGCAAGGAGAAGAGGAAGAGGAAGAGGAAGACGGGGTTCAGTCCGCAGGAAAACCGGATCATCGTCACGGAGGTGACAGAACACTACCAACAACTGTTTGTCACCTCCACTGTGTCATCGGCAACACAAACGGAAATATGGCAGTCCATCGTGAACAACGTGAATGCAGTCGGAGTGTTGAGGAGGTCAATGGAGGAGGTCAAGAGGCGCTGGCATGATGTGAAAAGCCAAACCAAGCAGAAACTCGCTGCCAACCGGAAGGCAGCAACGGCGACTGGAGGTGGGAGTCCTGCGCCACAGGAGGAGCTAGATGAGCTGGAGGAAATGGTGGCCACAGTCATCAGTGCGGAGACGGTGCAAGGAGTTGGGGGTCCGGACACTGCTTGATATGACCTGACCCAACAGCAACAGGGTGAGTAACGACCTGGTACTGGGGCGACGGGGGGAGATGGGCACAATGGCACACATGCACAATTATGTGTAGCACACTGCACACCCACAATGACTGTGGAACATGTCCCTGATGGCCTTGGCACACTGCAGCACACATGGAAACACCAAGTAGGCCCCGGTCCACCATGTGCACAAATGGCCCCCCCTCACCAATCTCACAACCTACCCATGCACATGTGCTGAACCCAGCAAAGCAGCGGCTCTGTGAGCCACACTGACAATGCAAGTGACACTGCATGACCAATAGCATGGCTGCAGTCAAAATACATGACATGGTGCACGCCACGACATTGAGGTGGCCCAGTGTGGATAACATCCTCAAAGGAGCAGGTCACACTCTGACACATCCACGTGCACATTCAACCCCTGACGCAACAACACATCTGCAGACAAACAATGCACAAGAGATCAAAACCGGCCTAGAGCACAAATGACCCAAGTCGCCAACATCTCAACACCGTAAAACCACACAAGTCAAAGGCACACCGCCTCAAAGGGATAAGGGGCCGCTAAATCAGAGCTGCAGGTGTGACTCTCCCACAATGCAGCACACACACATAGCAATCACAGCACATCAACATTGACGACAATGTGGTACAAAGTGCCACACTTACACCACAGAACAGAGGACACAACTGGTGCCGCATGTGCGTAGAAACTGGCCAATCACATCAGGCATAGCAGTAAACTGTCAGATGATAATGTACGAGTACAACCTCACATCCGTCATGTAGTCGAAATGTCCGCTGTCTCCCATCAAATACCCAGCTCCTCCAAAACAGTCACAATGTACATTGTCATGCAGTCTGTATGTAAACATGTACAATGCGTGAACATACATGGAACACACTGTTAACCTGCATCTCCCCTTCACATTGCAGAGGGACAATCAACACCTCCTGCAGAGCAGACCAGACATCTCTTCAGTGATGATGAGGAGGACCCCTGGCCATCTGCTCCGACACCCTCCAACGGCTCATGGACAGCCTCCGCACCCCACCTCCAGGAGCAGGGCAGCCCAGCTGCATCGAGGTGATCCCACCCCTGCACAGACCACACAGCAGGAAGCACCCACCACCACGGCTGGCTCCCAGCACCTCACCGAAGAACACATGGCATTCCAATGCCGTGTGTCAGACTGCCAGAGGGGGCTGGCTGAACAGGTGCAGGTGGGTTTCGACCTCATGGCAGCCAAACTAGATGCCATACGTGGGTGTCTTAGTCCCATCAGGGACCACTTACAGTCCCTAACGGACACCCACAGTCCGCTCCATGCCCTACAACAATCCTTGGCTGACCTCGCTGGAGCCATTACTCGGATACAAGAACTGTCTAGTCAGACAGGCTCCAGCGACGACAGCACAGAGTTGGCACAGATGCGGATGACAATGGAGAACATGGAGCGGATGCAGGCAGGAAGGATGGCTGCCACGGCTGAACACCAGCGAGATGTAGCTGGGATCTACCATGCCCTGCAGATCCTCATTTTGCCATTGCTGCCACAGAGCCTGTCCCAGATGACTGCTGCAGGAACTTCGACACACACATTTCTGCCCCCTGATGTATCAGTGGCACATAGTGATGCAGCCATGCCACCTCCGTCCCCTGATGTGTCAGTGGCACACAGTGATGCAGCCATAACACCACCACACACACCTGGCACACCTGACACAGAAGACATATCACAGGACGAAGATCTGGATGGTAATGACTCTGTGTCAAAAAGGAGGTTGTAGCATCCATCCCCCGCCATATGGCCTGTTTCTGCTTGGTACAGCCCTCTGCATCATGCCCTGATACAACACCTTCAACTGTCCCCCAAAACACTCTGCGACATTCACCTGGACCCCAACATGGACTGCCATATCTGCCCTGGTTACCAATGACACAGCAAACAGGCTGCGGACTCAACCCTTCCTCTACCGATTAACTTGTCATTCCCTAAAGGACTCTGTTTGGCCCTCCACTGGGCAACCATGTAATGTGGGCTGTGCATGGCCATGTACTGCTCCAGCTCCGACACTCCACAGGATGTGAATAAAACATTCCTAATCACACAGATGTATCATGTCTATGTTCAATCAAGTATAACAGTATGGAAGACTGTAGGGACATTGATTGCACAAAAAGGTACACCCTCTACAGTGATGGCATACACCCTGATATTCGGGGATTTTTAAACACCACTGTGCATGAGTTTTTAACTTTAAGCTTCACTAAGAGCACGGTGTGGAGCACGTTTGTGTGACCTGGTCGTATACAGAATACACATACATAGGTAACCATGGTGTTGTATGAACAGACATTCAAGATACATGCAGTGTTTTTAATAT
Organism: Calotriton arnoldi; assembly: GCA_963921515.1. NCBI lineage: Eukaryota > Metazoa > Chordata > Amphibia > Caudata > Salamandridae > Calotriton > Calotriton arnoldi. The sequence goes on along the minus strand of CAWUFW010003175.1, from coordinate 1,290,026 downwards.
TTGCAATTCTTTCTCACCTTACCTCTAGGTTATTACCTGGACACGTGGTAGGTAGTTTTTCCCTTACCACGTTGTGTAGATAGCGTTTGTTCTGGTCCTGAAGAAGTGCCCTGATCCTCCTGACACCCATGGCACGAAACATGTTGACCGACTGAGAGTAGGGCGTACTTAGCTAGATACATAGCCTCTAGTTTTAAGCCAATCTCCATTTTTAATCAGGCAGTTTACCTTCTTGAATAAAATAACTTCTAGGACTAACTGACCTGTTTTAATTCACTTTTTTTCACATCTACACTCACTAGGCCCCTTACCCCCACTGCACCTAACGGCAGGAATAAAAGATCCCCGCTTGAGAGCCCCGTACTGGGTGCCCGTCGGGTATTGCAGCGCCGACCTGACGAGGGGCAGGCTCATTTGATGAAGCATGACACCTAGCTCGATAGGTGTGTGAGAGCCCTAGTTCCGAAGGGAGGAATTCCTTCCCCCCCTTATCCTTAACCGTAGGACCATGTTGCCCTTTTTTGATCCTACCAAATGTATGTCGCCTTTTCTGTTCACCAGTTGGCAGTAGATCAGGAGTCTTAACACAGGGCCACAAAATGGGGCTAGATTCAAAGCCCACTATGGATAAATTTGCATCAATATCTTTCACAGAAACACTCAAGCTTCTTTTGTCAGCCAAATCAGGCTCACCTTATGACCCCTGCCCAGTGGCAGTGGCACAACTGGCTTCTGTACCCTTAGCCATGACACTCACTCCTTTATTCAACGCCATGTTTTCTGAAGGGCATTTTCCTAAAGTGTGGAAAACTGCATCTGTTATGCCACTTTTAAAAAAGCCAAGTTTGGATATGAAAGACCCAAACAGCTTTCGCCCCATTTCATGCCTCCCTTTGCCATCCAAATTGATTGAGAAACATATGAATATTGAACTGAGCACTTATCTACGTGAGGCCAAGGTTTTGGACCCCACTCAATTTGGGTTCAGGGAAGGGCATAGTACGGAAACTGCCCTTCTTAAATCCACGGAAGAGATCAGGAGAGCGTTGGATCAGGGAGGAAAGGCTGCACTGATCCTGCTTGACCTCTCCGCAGCCTTCGATACGGTCCACCATGGAGTATTGATGGACCGTTTGTTGGCTTGCGCAGTGCAGGATAAAGCCTGGACTCTCCTTAAATCCTTCCTCTCGGACAGACTACAGATAGTCGGTTTAGGTGAGTTTGTCTCAAAACCTTTTTCTCTCCCATGTGGAGTTCCTCCGGGGTCATCATTGAGCCCTACGCTTTTTAATATTTATGTATCCTCCTTGGCCCCCCTGATCGAGTCAATCGGCTTTTGTCTTACATCATACGCTGACGATACTCAAATTGTGGTATCCCTTCGACCAGGACAGGAGAAGGCAACTGGAGAGAGGCTCCAGGATTGTATGGAGGCAGTAGGAAGCTGGATGACGCAAAACTGCTTAAAGCTGAATGCTAGCAAAACAGAGGTCATCCTGTTTGGGAACAATGTTAATTTCTGGACCCCAAGTTGGTGGCCAAACTCAATGGGGACTTTACCAATACCCTCCAGGAAAGTTAAAAACCTGGGGGTGGTAATAGATGAACACCTTGACATGTGCGGTCAAGTCAATGCCGTGGTCTCTGCCACATCATATATTCTCAGGACTACGAGGAAAATTCTGCCTCTTCTGCCAGTGGACAGCCAGCGCACAGTGGTTACAGCCTTGATTATGTCAAGACTAGACTATTGTAATAGTCTATACCTAAATATGCAGGAGCGCGGTATACAAAAACTTCAGATGTTGCAAAACGCAGCAGCCACATTGCTCACTGGAACCTCAAAATTTGCATCAATTTCGAGTGCAATCAAAAAATGTCATTGGCTGCCTGTTAAAAAACGAGTCCTCTTTAAAACACTCTGTTTAGTTTTCCGAGCTCTTCAAGGCACAGGCCCAGCCCATCTGAAACATCAATTTCAGTGGTATATGCCCAAAAGATCTTTACGCTCGTCAGGAGCAAAATTAGCAGTAGTTCCACCTACAAAAAAAGTTAGATGGGGAGGCAGAAGTTTTGCCGCTGGTGCAGCTAAGGCTTGGAACGAGCTTCCTTTCTATCTGAGAAATTTTAATGATCTATTGGCCTTTAGGAAGGCGTTGAAAACATGGTTGTTCTGAACACCCCTCTGACAGCAATCTATGAAAGGCGGGAGGACTGCAGCAAGCACCAGGACACCTCAGGGTAACCGTGCGCTGTATAAGTTTCCCTAACATAACATAACATAACACCTTGACTTAGAGGAACTTCATACCCATTTTTCTCACTGTACTTGTTGGGCTTGTATGCTGGACCTCTTTAAACTAGGCCCTCTGTCCCTCCTCTTGGAAACACACCCTGGGAAATTACATCAATGCGCATGTTTGACCGTGACACACATGGCCAATTAGATGACTGTGAAGGTGTGAACTAGCTGTGGCCTCATTGATCATGAACAATAATCTTGCAACCCCCTAACATAGCCCCACGTCCATGTATTACATAGGGCTGTGTGTAAAAATGTCTAAGTCGGTAGGAGGCCTAAAATAGTGTCCCACATCACATGTGACAACAGAACATCTCTTCGCATACCTACACACACTCAACTGTGTGGACACAGCCTGGTTTGATGGAACACATTGATCCACATGGCAAGAAGTTGGACACCATACTCACATTGCTGAAGACACGTAAGTTCACAGGTCTACCAGCAACTCTCCCAACAACAAAATGTCTGGCTCACAGAGGTGGAGCTGGCAATAGGGACTCACCTCTAAGTGAAATGCGTCAGTCAGTCCCTCCATGTGTACGGACAATGCTCATTGAGGCACACGATTTGGCATGCTAATCAACATTCATCACAGTTGAACACTAGTGAAGTTGCGTACACTTTATTAGCATGTGCGTGTCAGTATGGGCAAGACCAGGGCCACAACATGCAGACCAATGCCTCATACACTAACAGGCAGCAAAGGAACATGTAGAGGTGCAAGACATGGGGAGGCACAAATGAACACCAATCATTACGGATGCCAACGGTCTCAGCCCACCTTGCCTTGCTGGACGAGTCATGTGGTATTTGGCGAATGCTCACTGCACCGTGTCAGGGGACACCACTCACAGCCCATGGGATCTGCATAGTCCTGTACACCTGCTCTGCTGACAGTGAGCAGGTGTAGGAGTCCAACAAGGTCACATGTAGTACTACATTGCTATGTGTGTACTCTCCCTCCAGCCGGCCGTGTGGCGCAGACACAGCAACAGAGACACACGCATCAGTTGGTTTCCTGTGCAGCCCAGATATGAACCAGGCCCAGAGGCCAGGGATAATTGTTCACACCCCTACGCTGGCCTGGTGTACGCAGAGCCAGCCCACTCGGCTTACGTATGAAGGGGGGGACGATGACGCTATGTGTCCCAGTTCTTCCCCACTGCCTGAGGTGACATGGTTGCGTCCGCCTGGCCTATGACGAGACTCAATCATTTAGGGTCCATGACTTGCGTTGCATGGAGTCGGTGGCACCGGTTACACTGCGGCCGGCACGGGCCTACCGCCACGGAACAGTGATTTTCTGTGCACTGAGGTAGGGGCACCTAAATTGCTGAGTGGGTGTGCAGCCTGCGATGATGCCGTGTGCACTGATATGGTCTCTGCCATTGCAATATCAAGACCCAGAATCAAATGTGCGACCTGGTGGACCGCAGTGTAGGCCTGAGCCAGCGGGCAGCGCGGGCCTACCGCCACGTGGCGTTGCCTCGCGGTTCACAGAGTTAGTGGCACCTATAGAGCTGAGTGGGTGTGCAGCCTGCGATGATGCCGTGTGCACTGATATGATCTCTGCCATTGCAAAATCAAGACGCAGAATCAAGTGTGCGACCTGGTGGACCGCGGTGCGGGGCTGCATGATGTGGAGGCTGCCAAGGTCATGGGCCCCGGGCTTGGAGCTTGGAGCTTGCACCGGCACGTGGTGGGCCCTCTTGGAGACACGCCGGTGGCGAAAGGTGAGCAGTGAGGCCTGGGTGCGCAGGGGCGGGCAATCCCCGCTGGGCGGCGGGAGGGGCTGGGGTGCAGCAGCCTGTGTGCGCAGGGGCGGCCAAGCGATGTTGCTGTGTGCAATGATATGTACTCTGCCATCATTAGCTGTGGACTCTGTTTCAGATGAGGGACCTGATGGACTGCAGTGTATACCGGCACGTGGTTGGAGACACACCGGTGGCAGCAGATGAGCTATGAGGCCTGGGTGCGCAGTGTCGGCACTGTCTCTCCCTGTCCCTCTCTTCCTTTCACTGTCTCTCTCTCCCTATCTTTTTCTCTCTTTCTCTCTCTCTCTCTCTCTCTCTCTCTCTCTCTCTCTTTCTTTCTTTCACTGTCTCTCTCTCTCCCTCTCTTTCTCTCTCTTTCTCTCTCTCTCTCTCCCTCTCTTTCTTTCACTGTCTCTCTCTCTCCCTCTCTCTCTCTCTCTCGCTCTCTCTCTCTCTCTCACTCTTCCTCTCTTTCTTGCACTGTCTCTCTCTCTCCCTCTCTTGCTCTATCTTTCTCTCTCTCACTCTCCCTCTCTTTCTTCACTGTCTCTCTCTCCCTCTGTTGCTCTCTCTCTCCTTCTCCCTCTCTCCCCCTTTCTCTCTCTTTCTCTTTCTCTCTCTCCCTCTCTTTCTCTCTCTCTCTCTCTCTCTCCATTTCTTTCTCTCTCTCTTTCTCTCTCTCTCTGTCCTTTGTTGAGCGCATGACGCACCTTCTTATCTTCAATTTTGTCTTGCAGGCTTTGACTTGCAAATTGTCCAGAGAAGACCCGCCATGACTCTTCCAATTATTAGTGTTGAGTTAAATTTGAATAAAATAATTATTTTTGAAATTCTAAGATGTATGAATGTTTTTCCTTTTTCTGACCGCACATGAATGTTAATTGTTGTACTTGTGCGACATCAGGCGAATTGTTGTGTTCATGAATTTGTAAGGTAGATGTGGAATATCTTTGACCGGGTGGGTCGGGGGGGGGCCTGGGTGTGGTGGCGGTGGGTGTTGTGGCCCTCTTGGGGCTCCGAGCTGCATGATCAGTGGCTCCATGGCATCTGTTGTTCTTCAAGTGTGGCTCTGGGCTGGGCTCCCTTTCATGGTGCAGGTTGTCGTCCGACTTAACACCAGGTAGGAGCAGGTGTTAATTCCATGCTGCTAACGCGCCTTATCGCATGTTTTTGATTCTTATCGCCGATCTGGCTGGTCATTGAGAATGTTGCGAAGTGGTGTTTCCGCGGCTTTTTGCACGGGAACGCCTACTCTGAATATCATTAGCGTTAGATGCCGGTGTCATCCGTGGCGATGTTTTTTGCAGCTGCTATCGCAGGAAAACTGGTGATATCGGCTGTTAGCACCAGCTTGTGAATGGTGCGAGGAATTTATCACCACTTTGGCTGCGATAAAGTGCTGCTAACTCGGTGATAAGTCCTTGAGAATATGCCCCATTGTGTCATTCTCTGAACGAACTTTTGACTTTTTCCCAAAAACAGAACAGACTACGCTCAGAAATTATTCAAACCCTTTCTCTCAAAACACATTTGCCAATCCCATCCTTTAGAATATAGCAGTCCCTAGACCAAAAAAGAGACTTTTAATCTTCCTAGCACCAAAGATAACCCAGTCACAGCCATGCTCTGTAACGTGTGATCTTGGGTATCCACCTAGATTCTTATCTTGGTCTGATGACTAAGCATTTTGAAGTCACTAGTTTCTGCTTGTTTCAATTAAAAACGCTGTACACCATTTTTCTATTTATTGAGTCTTTCCCTTTATTGATAAACATATTTGCATCCACGTGATTAATGCAGTGACTCAATCACAACTGGATTGCAGGAACACCATCTGTTTGCACAAGTAAACCTATAGCCAGATTTCATCTCATGCAAATTGTGGTTGCCCGTCTGGAAGTGCTGCTATCAATAGGTTTCATTATGTCGCTGCTATTTTAGAACAGTTACACTGGTTACCTTTCTGTACCCAATTTTATTTAAAGCCATGGTCATTCTACATATGGCTGTTCAGCAAGGCACACTAGCATTTATTGCTGACAAATTCAACTTGTACAAACCAGCGATCGGAGCAACAGTCATTTTTAATAGTACCTAAAACTCGCATGAATGTATCAGGAGACAGGTATTTCTCCATTATTGACGCTAAGGGATGGAATTTCGCCCCATTGAGTCTGTGTAGTCAGCACATCAATAGCCAAGTTATAAGATCACTCAAAAAGTATCTATTTAATCTATGACCTCTCACCCTAATTTTAGCATGCTAGCCACCAGAAATCAGTTGGCCACTAACCTTTTATGTTATGTTAGTCGTTTTCCAAGTGTGCGATTGCCAATAAGGTGTCCTAGCGCTGAGTGCTGCACTTATGAATTTAAATTAACCAAGAAAAAAAAGGGTAGGTTCCGGAAAGACAGGTTATTGCTTGTGAGACATAGATGTTTAGGCAGAGTATTCCACAGCGAGGATGCCGCATAGGAGACTGAGGGGCTTATTTACAAGCCCCTTGCGCTGCCGGTGCGTCACTTTTAATATGGGGAAAAGTGGCATACCAGCGGCGCAAGGGGCTTGTAAATAAGCCCCGGGGTGTCCTCCTTGCATAGCCCAGTAGATCATAGGAAGAGTCAGTAAACAAGCTGATGAAGAAGGTACATTTTAATTCGGTGTGTTATGTTATGTTATGTTATGTTATAAAGCTTATAGAGCGCACAGCTGCTCCAGCAAAGGAGCGTCCCGGCGCTAAAACAGTCAGGAGGAGAGGACCACCAAAAGGTAAGAAACCTACAGTGGCGGGAAAAGATAAGTCTTGGTGGCCTTACGGAATGCTAAATAGTGGTTTAGGCCACGAATGGACAGTGGGAGAGAGTTCCAAAGTTTGGCCGCCAGTGTGCAGAAAGCATGTCCCCCAGCCCGTGCTCTCCTCACCCTCGGAACCACCGCCAAGTTTTGGCCCATCGAGCGAAGTTGGCGGGAAGGAATGTAGGGCGAGAGCAGGGTGGCCAAAATGGCCGGGGGGGAGGATTTCAAGATCTTAAAAGCAATGCACAAAGATTTGAATTCCACACGTCTGGCCACCGGCAACCAGTGTAGTCTGCGAATGGCAACAGAGGTGGAGCAAGTCCTCGGAAGGCCAAGAAGGATTCTGGCCACCGCATTCTGGACTCTCTGCAATCTTAGGATCTCTGACTTGTTGGAACCCAAATAAAGCGAATTGGCATAATCCAATCTCGACAGGATGGCAGCCTGAATGATAACTTGCCGAGTGGACGGGTCAAAATAACCTAGCAATGGTTTGAGCCCACGTAGAATACCCATGCAGGTCCCTGCCACTTTCTTGGTTTGGGCCTGAAAACTAAGAGCGGAGTCCACCCAGACACCCAAATTCTTTACTATCTGTTTGGGGGTGGGGACACAGCCCAGGGTGGTGGGCCACCAGTGTTCACTCCACAGCTCACCGTCACGCCCAACCAACAGGATTTCAGTCTTGCTTGCATTAAGCTGCAGACAGTTGGCGGACATCCACTCAGAGATGGCCATAAGATTGCTCCGAAACATACAGGCATCCTGCGCTGAGTTGCCAGAGAGTGCCACTACCAACTGAGTATCGTCGGCGTATGATACCAATGTCAACCCTCTATTCCTAGCCACCGCTGCCAAAGGTTGAACATACAGGTTGAACAGCGTAGGGCTCAGTGCTGAGCCCTGTGGCACCCCCTGATGAATATCATGGGTCCCAGAGGAAAACGGAGGAGCCGACACCTGAAAGGTCCTCTCAGAAAGGAAGGAGGCAAACCAGTCAAGGGCTAAGCCCGAGATCCCCGCTTCCTCCAGGCGTTGCAGCAGAATCTGGTGAGAGACCATGTCAAACGCGGCACTGAGGTCTAATAAAATCAGTGCCGACGTGCGTCCCTCATCCAATGCGGCCCTCAGATGTTCAGTCACTGCTAAGAGGGCTGACTCCGTGCTGTGGCCAGGGCGAAAGCCATTCTGAGAGATATCCAAGATGTTATTGTCTTCCAGGTAGCCTGTCAGAATGGAGTTGACATGGGACTCAGCAATCTTAGATATCCATGGGAGGAGAGAGATGGGACGAAAATTCTCCGGTTTGGTTGTGTCCAGGGAAGGCTTTTTTAACAGGGGAGTCACCCTCGCTTGCTTCCATGCTCTAGGGACAACTGCTCTGGACAAGGACAAGTTGATCACCTGACACAGAGGAGACAGGAGCATGGGTAAGGAGTTCATAAAATGCTCCGGTTTAAGGGGGTCGGCAGGGGAGCCTGATTTCACCTTGCTGCATAGCACACGCAGCTCGTCCTGAGAGATAGATGGAAAGGTTGCAAGAGTGTAGGTGGTGCAGGGACTGAGTGCTGGGCCCAAAGCTAAAGGAGCTGGTGAGAAAGAATGGTAGATATTTTCCACCTTTTCCACAAAAAAGGTGGCCAGAGCCTCACATTGCTCGTCAGATGTAATACGGGGTGTAGGGGGTAGCCCTGCCTGTTTAAGATCTTTGAGAATACCAAAGATACATTTAGTGGGGTTTTTACTGCCCTTGATCTCAGCTGCGTAATAGGCTGCCCGCTCTGACTGGATGGCCCTATGGTATTCCTTGATAGCTGCCTGATACAGCCCCTTGGAGAAAGAGTCATAGTCACGTCTCCACACCCGTTCCAACCTTTTGCAGATTTTACGCAAGCTGGCAAGCTTGTCACTGTACCATGGACTGGACTTGGTGTTGCGGCACTTGGACCACCTAGCTGGGATGAGCACATCCAGTGACTGTCGGATCAAGTCCGACAGTGCTTTGTCAGCCTTCTCCGGCTCATCTGGTAGGTTAAGGGCATTTGTAGACAGAAGGGCATGAAATTGTTCGGTCTTTAGTTTGTGCCACGGGTGCCTGAAGGAGGAGTGTTGAGCCATCTTCTGAAGGGGCTCTACCCCCGTGAGGATCATAGATATCAGGTGGTGATCCGACCAGCACACCGGGACTGGGGGATTGACTGTGAGGGAGCAGAGATTCGAAAAGACTGGGTCCAACAAATGGCTGGCACAATGAGTGGGGCCTTGGACCAGTTGAGCCAACTGACAGGCCTCAAAGTCCGCCAGAAAGCTACCTATCTCCGAGTCCACAAGACTATCCAAATGCAAATTCAGGTCACCAATGATAGTGAAGTTTGCTGCTCTCGTAACCAGCGAACTGACTGATTCTATGAGAGCTGTCCTGAACTCTTTAGAGGGGCCTGGGGGCCGGTAGATCAATAGTCCCGACATGGTAAAACCTGCGTTAAAAGAGATCCCAAAGCGTGCACACTCACAGCCTGCCACAGCCATTTTGGCAAAGGTGCAAGTATAGTGGGATTTGAAAACTACTGCAATCCCGCCCCCCCTAGAGTCTCTGTTAAGAGTCATGATATTGAAGCCATTAGGGAGCGCCAGGCCGGGCTCAGCTACCGTATCGGCTGACAGCCAGGTTTCCGTTAGGAAGGGAGCATCAGGATCTTCGTCCTGTAGCAGCTCATAAACATCGAGAAAATGTTTCACTAGCGAGCGACAATTCAGACTGCAAATCTTGATATTGTGCCCCGCCGAAAAGGATCTCGTAGAAGGCAGGTTAATGGCCCAAGAGTCAAAGCCGCCGTATATACAACAGAAAGGACCTTCAGGCACCTTGCCCAGAGAGTGAGCACAAGGTTTCACTGTCTCCCTAATAGCCAACAGGTCACCGCTGGTATAAGTGGGCTTGTCTCTGCCCAGATTGTCAGCATGTCTGGCGTCTGGCGGCGGCCAGGCGCGGACGGGCGCAGACGGGCTTGCCTTAGGCGCGCCCGCTGCGCGCGTCCGCTGCGCGTCCGCTGCGCGTCCGCGGCCATCACACAAGGCCCTCCACGGCACCGGACCAGCATACCTGAACAGCCGACTCAAATTCCACGCACCCCAAAGAACCCTACGATCAGCCCAGCTCTCCTACGCCGTGGTCCCCCGCACCAGAAAGACCAGATCGGGAGGCCGCTCCTTCTCCTTCCTCGCGGCCAAAGCATGGAACGCCCTTCCGCTCCACCTCAGACAGACAACATCGCTCCCCATCTTCGCAAGAAACCTCAAAACCTGGCTCTTCGACAGACCCCCTCCTTGATGGATGGAACCTGCACCCCCCCCCTAGCGCCTTGAGACCCTTACGGGTGAGTAGTCGCGCTTTAACAAACCCCTGATTGATTGATTGATAATGGCCAGTACCGCCCCCTGCCCCCTACAACCCGGAAATGCGTCACTCTGAAGGGAGGCACAGAAACCAATCAACGCCCTCCACAACAAACGGCACCCAGCCGCGGTGGAACGGAGCGGATCTCAGCAACAAAGTAGGTTAAAAATAGATATGGAGTTTAAAATTTAAAAAGAGCTAAAAATGCAGAGCAAACACATAAGTACAGCGCATTAAGCAGTGCGAGTCCCGGGGGGTTGAAATACACCAAGCATACACACAGGGTGATTGTCAGCGAGCAAGAGGAAAGCTAGTGGCCTCACCATAGACCGCTGCGCGTCCGTGGCCACACCATATTAAATAGGTGAACACTAATGGCCAGTACCGCCCCCTTCCCCCTACAACCCGGAAATGCGTCACTCTGAAGGGAGGCACAGAAACCAATCAACCCCCTCCACAACAAACGGCACCCAGCTGCGGTGGAACGGAGCGGATCTCAGCAACAAAGTAGGTTAAACAGTGTAGACAGTGTCGGATCCTCCGCTAAGGAGGAGGAGCTTCGCTCCACTGATTTTAAGCAGTGTGACTAAACGGAAAATAAAATGATAATAGCTGAATGTTATTATCATTTTATTTGTTCAAGATGCTTTGCGAGCGGGCGGGGCTGCTCTGCTGTCAGAGCAGGGCACGGGAGGAGCTGTGGGCACACTGAAGTGCGCATGATGCTTTGGTCGGCCCTCTGGTGCCGGCCAAAGAGTCATACATGCTTTCCATGTTTTCCATCCAGGCTGCATTACAGCCTGGGTGGAGAACATGCCCAAGTCCCCAGCCCCGTCTGAGCACCGAATCATGGCACTCAGACCAATCACAACGCTGCATTGCAGCACTGTGATTGGTCAGGGGAGCCTGGGTGTGCTTCCTGGTTCCTGTTTTGATACGGCTGAGAGATGGTGCAGAGACGCAGGACGCAGTGATAAGGTAAATCGTTTTTATTTTTTTACATTCCCCTTGCTCCTCCCCCAACTCTGATCTGTGCCAGCCGCCGCTGTGCGTAGATGGCAATCAGTTCCCTGATAAGTTTTGGGCTTGGCCAATAAACAGCATACATGTAAATACAAAACACTTTGAATTTTATCCTTTTTTTGGTTTGGCTTGACAGCACAGCTGTCGTCAGACAACTATGTGAGTGTCACAAGAGGAGGCTTTGGTTGGAAGCTAGGAATACATGTTTTGATTGGGCAGAAGTTGTGTGCTTCAGGACAGCTGTGATCATTTTATTTATTTATCCAACTATCTAAGCTTGAACTTTCAGAAGCATAAACATGACATTCGAATGCGATTAAAGTGTCTTAGCTAGATAATTTATGTTATTTTTCTATGGCTGTAGATGAGAGAAGAGCAGTCATTATCTTTCATGGATTTTTAGACCTGGCTTGAAAGTGCAACGACTCACTTGACGTTTTAACCTGCACTAATATATTTTTACAGTTCTTTGTTTCCACACAAATATATATCTATTACCATAATATTTACTTGTAATGTTTCACGTTACCAAACAACATTCCTTTAAAGCCAGACCCATTGGCATTGCCAATGCTTGTTTCACTTTGCAGACATTGAAGTCAGAAGAGACGGTAAGAAGCAAAAGCTCTATGCAGGTCATTGTGCATGACTCTTGCAGGCTATGTTCTGAACAATCTGGAGCTACTGAAAGGTACATTTTGTAAGGGCAATATATGGTTAATTGCAGTAGTAAAGGATTCTATAATGTTCTAGATCACTGATCTCATTCCTGGTCAGAAGGTAATAAGAGGGAAAAAAACAATTTGGAAATTTGTGCCGAACAATCAGGGAAGGGGCACACTGCTCGGAAAGGAGGACACCAGGCGTATGTCAATATAAAAGGTGGGCCTCCCAAAATTAGCACTTTTTAATTAGTACTTCTAACTTGTCTGAATTCAGCTTTAAGCAATTATTTTTCATCAAATTTGGCTACTGATGCCATAAAGTCATTAAAGTGGGACTGTGCCAGAGAGGCATTGCTATTCATTCTGACAATAATTTGCATATGATCCATATAAGAAAGACAACAGGTCCAAACTGTGGGAATTAATAAGATGTGTCAACGAAGTGACATAAATATTAGACCCAGACAAAAATGTAATAACCCTCACGTAAATTGCGGAATTTCAGACATTTCATACTACGCTTGCTATGCGAAATTTCGGAAATGATGCCATTCGGTCAGTTTGCACAACTACGCTGCCGTTCGAGGCAACATTTTATAATGGGTACAATTCGATCAACCAGAATAGGAGCAGCTGTTGTTCTTTCCAATTGTGCTTTTGTGTTATTCTTTAATGCGAAATGTATCCTTGCATCAAAAATTGAAATTCCGCTTTTCACACTAGAATATATCGCTAAATTATGGTTTCGCATTTTGCATAATTTTACATAATTTTGTGTAATTTTCCCAAAATTTCGTGTAGTTAAGAGACAGCAAATTTGGTGAATTTCATACACACATAGTACATATCAAATAAGGTTGGACATAAAGACGAGACCTGTGCACTTCAGATTAGAATATGTAGATGCATATGGGGAGCATCAAGATTTCCTTGCAATAGTTCTGAAGAAAAGATTTCGCCCAATCCAGAGCCAAATCTTTCACTACTAACTCACTGAGCCGAGAAGTTATTATAATGTGAGATACAGCATCAAAGGCTGTGCACTGATACAGGAGAATGGGAGCTGGGCCTCCAACCTTATAACCTTATCTGGGATCACCACAGTTATGCATGACAGCAAGAAGGGCTACATTTGTGCCATGTTGCGCTCTTAATCCTGCCTGAAATTCATCCAGCTTGCTATCAGACTTAACAAACTGAGAGAGCTGGTTATGAATTTTCTCTGATACTTTGGACTTAAAAGATAGCACCAAAAATGGTTTGAAATTGCTACAAATGGAAGGATCTGCAAAAGTTTTAGTGCTATCCTTCTTCTACTTAGCAGGAACTACGGCTGTGTAAAAGGAGCAATATATTATCTCTGCCCGTTTCAATGCCTTTATCCCCAAAGCAAGACGGCAGAGTTTTACAGAGCAAGGATTCAGGGAGGAGTCATATTTTCCGTTTAAGACAATGTTGTTTACCTCCGTTGCTGATGCTGAAATAAATTGAGACTGTAAATTAATCCTAATATCTTCTGAGCTGTCTGACTTAGACTCAAATGTGTCAGTCATCACAATACTAAGAACTGTTGATGATTGAAGAGTACTGTAGATTGTTTTTATCTCACTAAGAAATATATCATCAGTGATTCACAAAATTCTAAATTTCAGGAACACTAGCTGGGTGAGATACGGACAGACTGGATAGCTGGGGGTGTGGGTCCTCTCAAGGGAAAGGAATTATCAGAGAAGAGGTAAACACATACATTTAAATACTGGAAAACTTGAGATGAAGGGCAGAAGCTAAGGAGGGGAGCAGGTTGTGATCAGGAAACTGAAAGTCTGCAAACGTAAACTATATGCTAACACTAGCACTACAATAGGAATACAAGGGAAATAATAGATAAACTATCATAAATGATAGATTGTACACTCCTTAGATTGTAATCTCTCTGTGCGGTGACAAGATCTTACAAGAAAGCAATTAGTAAATTAATCTCACAGTTAGGTGAGACACCCAGCAGCTCTTATGGTGAAAGAGCAGTGGGTGGTTCTCTGTGCCAGAGACAAATCCCCAGAATCTAAGTGGCACTCTTGGTAGCAAGGGCAATCAAGATTATAACATAAACATGCACAAACACAAAGGGTAGCAGTGGAGGGAACACAGAAAAATGAACTGGGCTCAGTGAAAGGCAGGACTGGAATCAAGGTCAGGTTAAGGACTGGAATATACAGAACATAAGGCAAGGAATTTGCATGTAAAGGACAGACCAAGAAGAGTGCAGACAAGACTAGGAACAATGACTTCTACAGAAACGGAAAGGCAGAATAGGAAGAGATACAAATAGAGCAAAAAGCAAGCTTCCACATCTATGACCCAAACAACACCAACACAGCAAATCTAATTGAAAGCATGAACAATCTCGGCCTCACCCAACTCATCACCAACTACACGCACATAGTGGGGCACATATTGGACCCCATTTTCATGGGCAGCAACAGAATCAAATATAGCCACACCTCCAAAACCAACTGGTCCGACTACTCCATCGTATACTTCTCCATCACGACCACCCCCAACGACCCCACCAACCAAACCAGTGCCTCCCACAGCAGCTAGAGCAAGGTCACAGAACAACTATGGACCAACACCCTCCCCACCAGACACCACTGCCACCCTCAAGGTGGCTGTCAACAATTTCAACATCTGGATCACATAATGCGCTGACACAGTCGCACCCCTCAAACCTGCAGGACAAGGCAGACCCTTCAAACACACCAGCTGGTTCACTCCTGAACTAAAATCCACCAACCGCAAGTGCAAATGACTGGAAAGGATCTTTCGCACCAGCAAAGCACCCAGCGACCGAGCCGTCTTCAAAGTGGCTCTCAATGAATACCACCTACTTCTGAAAAATGCCAAAAAGGATGCACTGCCCATCCGCCTTGAAGCCAGCACCAACCATAGCAAGGAACTCTTCAGCATCATTAAAGAGTTCATTAACCCCATAGCAACTGAGAACACCATCATCCCTTCTCAGGGTATCTGCAACACTCTCCCAGACTTCTTTTACAGAACAAGCAGCAACATAATTAGGCTTTCCTGTTTTCAGTTTCTATTTTTGGTCAATTTTGGTGGGGTTTTTTCAGTGTTTTCAATACCTTAAAAAAACAGCGGTTACACATTTTCACGCCATTCAAAACAACAGAAACAGTGTTTTTCCTGTGTCTATGTAATGTTTTGCTTTTATTATTGCTAGCTTTCTGCACTGATAGTGCATGTGTATAGACAGTGTACATACAGGGTATATGAGGTCCAAATACATTTTTACAAGGCAAGCTTATTGTAGTACACCATACAATACTTCTTTAGTTAGTCTTTGGTCATGTGCGCTTGCTCTTTCCTTCCCATGTAAACGTTTATCTTTGAAAAGGCCCCCTCAAATTGGCACTTGACAATCGAAACGCCAAAACAGCCAGTACACATTTTGCTAACTCTAGCCACTGACATAGCTTTCCATGCCAGTACTGGTGCACCTGAAGATTGCGATTCTTTGGGAGAGGTTCTGCAACACATGCATTGAACTGGGCGCATATGCCCTCAGTTATTGAAGCGGTCACAAAACTAAGCAGTACTTTTCAAAGTCTAGAGAAAATTCCCTTTTACGGAAGGGATCTAGAACTTGTGCAGAGTACCTTAGTGAGGCTTCATTGACTTTAAATGCCATGGTTGTAAAGGGACATTTCTGTGCATCATTGCAAGCCATTTCTCATGCACTGTAAAATAAAATTTCCTGCATGGCTCCTCAACATTTCTTTGCTTACCAAGTGGCAAGAATTCTAACAAGGAACATGTTGCAGTGCCAAAGTCACTAAAAGTGTCGCCCAGCCTAATCTCAAGGAGATGTTTAACATCTACAACAATTATGCTGAACACTTGATAGACAAGGGTGTTTTCAGACTTTAGTTTTTTATTACATCCACTACAGCAGTCATGTTTTCCTGTAAAAATCTAAGAATGAAGTAGAATGTACTTTTTTTCACATCACTATCAATATGTGACCAAATATCACATTTCTTGCCTTTGGCATTATCACTAAGCAAAAATTCTGTAAACGGTTGCCACAGGATCATAGAGCATTCACAGCCTCTAGGACTGAGAACCACCGGCTAAATGACACAGTTGGCATGACTCTTTCCTTGATGCCACGCAAAGCACTAAATGAGAAGTATTGCGTTTTAGTTCCCGTGCATAATGAAACAGTGTACCAGAATAAACTATAAAGTCAATAGCATTCTTCATTAACTTTGAAGATTGTAAAGTTGCTTTCAGTGTACCTTCTAGCAAGTGGCAAGGATCTCTTACAGGAAAGCACTTCAGCTCAGGTATCACTTTTGACAGGTCATCACACAACTTCTTCATATACGTAGTTGAATTACTGCAAATACAAACAATATCACTCCAATCTTTGTTGAACTTGGTAAGAACATTTTGCAGCAGCATTCCAAGTGACACTGCGTTTCATTGTTTCCAAACGTCTGGTGTCATGTTTTCACCACTAACCCAGATGCTTGGTGACAGCACTCTTTTCACATATACCTGTCACTATACCTTGCATTGAATGTTTAAGGCCTTGGATGTTTGGCAATTCACCTACTATCAATACTGACTCGCTAGAAAAGGGGATTGATGTATCAAAGGCTTTCACCCATTCTCAGTCTGTGGGTAAATGTGATGGTACATATTGGGAAAGATTCTTATGAAACCAGCGATTTTTCCTATCAGTGAAAGAATCAAACGTAGCCAAAATATCAATTGTGATTTTGATATTTCCTGATTCTCTACAGCTTATGAAATAGTTAAATTTGACCTAAAAGATGCTTCTAAACCCTGCATCTTTAGACCAAGGACCACAAAACTGAAAAAAAGCAAAAGAAAGAATAAACAATATTTTAGTGACATCCCTAAACAACAAAACTCAAGCAGAATATTGTTAGCCCAGTATTTCTTGCTGCTGTCTTGTATAACAAAGTTATATTGTATTGGCTACTTCAGGAACAAATAAAAATGACTCTTTCATTCACATTTTCCTTTCTTTGAATGACATTTAATCTGTGTTGCAAAGGTGTTTTTTCAGTGTTTATATGTTTACACTGGTGATGGCTATTTTCCTTTTGGTGGGGTATTATCAGTTATTATAGGTTTAATCCTAAAACAGGAAAGCCTATACATAATTGAAAACTTTGACACCCGAACTGCCCAGCGACAACCTCAACAAATTTCTCAGCAGAAGCAACTCCATGTCAAGCACGAAAATAACTACTTGAAATCAACTAACCATGCAGACCACCGCCACCATCATGAGTTCCATCCACTCAGGGGCACCCAAGGACCCCACCACATGTTCAACCTGGGAAGCAACGCCATCCGTAAGGAACTCACCAGCATCCTCAACTCATCCATCACCACCGCCTCCTTCCCAAAAGGATGGAAACATACAGAAGTAAAACCTCCGCTAAAAAAAACTGACCACAGACCCAGAAGAACTCAAGAACTGCCGGCCCATCTCTCTGCTCCCTTTCCCAGCTAAAGTTCTGAAAAAAGCAATTAACAGCCAACTCTCCAACCACCTAAAAATCAACAACCTCTAGGACCCATCCCAATCTAGATTCCTAGCCAATCACAGCACAGAAACTGCCCTAATCGCAGCCACCAATGACGTCCGCGTAGTGGAATCAGCTACTAAACTGCACCCACAAATGCTTTGATAAAGCAACTTTACATGCTAAAAAGCATATAACCAATTCACAAAAATGAACTTTGATAGCAGCCAATGAGAGTGATGATGATTTTGGGATCCCCCCTAACCTAGGGGGAGGACCAAGCAGATGCCTTGAACACAAAGAGCACATCATGCTGAGCGATTCAGTGGTGGTCCCATCCTGTTAGGACCACCCCAAGCACAGTTATGGGCAAAAATACAATCCCAACCAAAGGCTCTGCAAAGCATTATGGGATGAGATTAGCAGTGGGCAGTGAATATTATAGTATCCAATATCAAAATAATTCTACAAAGAGCTGCAGTTCAACTCGTCGTTACTAGGTGTCCCTCACGAGTCAAATGTAAAAGCATTGAAATTATTTCATCAAGCTGCAGTTCCACTAGTCGTTACTAGATGTCCCTCACGAGTCAAATGCAAAAGCATTGAAACCCTTTCATGAAGCTGCAGTTCCACTAGTCTTTACTAGGTGTCCCTCACGAGTCAACTGCAAAAGCATTGAAACCCTGAGCTGAGAGCTAATACTATAAATTCTACAAAGAGCTGAACTGCAGCTTCATGAAAGGGTTTCAATGCTTTTGCATTTGACTCGTGAGGGACATCTGGTAACGACTAGTGGAACTGCAGCTTGATGTAATAATTTCAATGCTTTTGCATTTGACTCGTGAGGGACACCTAGTAACGACCAGTTGGACTGCAGCTCTTTGTAGAATTATTTTGATATTGGATACTATAATATCCACTGCCCACTGCTAATCTCGTCCCATAATGCTTTGCAGGGCCTTTGGTTGGGATTGTATTTTTGCCCAAAACTGTGCTTGGGGTGGTCCTAAGAGGATGGGACCACCACCGAATCGTTCAGCAAGATGTGCTCTTTGTTTTCAAGGCATCTGCTTGGTTTTCTCCCTAGGTTAGGGAGGATCTCAAAATCATCACCTCCCTCACTGCTTGCTAAATTTTCATTTTCACTTTTGTGAAATGACTATATGCATTTTAGCATGTAAAGACAGAGATACTTGTTATTTTACCAAAAGTATATGAGGTCTCTGTTTTATTAAGTGGGAAGCGGAGCGAAGTTTGTTCAACTTCGTGGAATTCCGCGTAGTAGTACTCCGCCAACTACGCCCACTCTGTAAATGTCCACATATGGATCGCTTCTCCGGCGTTCCTCAAGGATCATTGCTAAGTCCAACCCTGTTCAACACTTTCATGCCCCCCCTGGCCATCCAGGTCAAATCCTATGGTTTGAAAATCATACCATATGCTGACAACACTCAGCTCATCCTCTCCCTATCCTCAAACCCCACTAAAACCCTAGCCAACTTCCACAGGTGCATGGCCAGTGTAGCCAGCTGGATGCAAAACAAATGCCTGAAACTCAAGACCGATAAAACAGAGGTACTCATCTTTGGGAGCAGCACCTCCCCATGGGATGACTCCTGTGGCCAGGAGAACTGGGCCCCACTCCCACAGAACATGCCAGGAACCTTGGCATCATATTCAACAACAAGCTCACAGTGAAGAAACAGATAAACGCTGTCTACTCAGCCTGCTTCCTCACTCTCTGCATGCTCCGTAAAATATTCAAATGCCTCCCTATTTGCACCAGATGCACGTCACCCAAGCCCTCATCCCTAGACGTTTGGACTACGGCAACTCCCTCTACATTGGGGTCACCTCATAACTGCTGAACAGACTGCAAACCATTCAAAGCACAGCAGCCAGGCTCATCCTCGACTTCCCAAGAAGAGCCCACATCATCCCCCCACCTCATAATACTCCACTGTCTCCATGTCTACAAAAGGTGCCATTTCAAAATATTGACCCACGCCTGCAAGGCCCCCTGCACAACAAAAGCCAGCCTACCTCAACCACAGATTGAACTTCCACCAACTTGCACGACAACGATGCTCTGCCTCCCTCTCCCTCGCTTACATGCCCCACTTTTACAAAAGCAGAAGCAGTGTGGGTAGAATTGTGAGTACCCCCGCTGCTTGATTATCTTATTTGGCCAATATCAGACATCATTGTTTTAGTGTTTTAGTGCATCTTTGTCTTTAGACTCTCACAGGCTGCTTTTATTTTCGGTTTTAGAAATACATAGCACTTGTTCACTTTACCTGTCTGCCGCTTCTTACTTCCTACTGTATTTCAGTCGGGCAGCTCTCCGGTCCGCCGCGGCCTAAGAATGCCGATTGAGCGGAGAGAGCAGCCTGGTAGGAGTGCTGGTTGGGCAATGCCCATCTCCCCAGGCAGCAGACATTCGAGCTTTTTCGCGTGCTCCCCCCCGCCAGGGCTTCCGGCTACTACTTTAATCGGAGCCCGACACGGACGCGCAGCAGATACCCGCAGCGGGCGCGCCAAAGGCAAGTCCATCTGCGCCTGTCCACGCCAGGACGTCGCCAGCTGCCAGGAGGCCTGTATCTTTTTTCTGTCTCACCACCACTTTTAGCTATATCTACCTTTCTAGGTCAAGGCATACTCTGGCCTAACCTCACATGGCCCGTAATATCTATTCAAGAGAAGAGCTTATAAGGTTGGCAAATCACTCCCATGGAGCTCTATGCAAACAAGGGCTACCACAGGAGGAGAAGTCCACCCAAGGGCAGTGTGACAGCGTAATTTTAAGTGGACTGATAAATCACCCATTGATAAGCTTAAAGATCGAGGGCCCCCCACAAACACCCCTCCCAAAAGCAGGTACCTAGACAGAAGTAAGAACACTGTAAGTCCCCAGACCAGGCTTCAGTGTATATATCTTAACACACGCTCAATCCCCAAGCACACAGAAGAACTATGAGATCTCTTGGACTCTACCAGGCCAGATATATGCTTTATTACAGAAACCTGGTTAATGCAGTCCTCCTCCCCTGCTGTAGCCTTAGCACTGCCACAAGGCTACACCATAACTAGATGTGACAGACAACATAAAAGGTGGGGCGGGGTAGCCATAGTAACGAAAAACCCTCTAAGAATGGAGACGTTAGACTCCTGTTCCTCACTTATGCAGGATATTCTAATCTTTCAACTAAAAGCAGTAGGTAGCATAATTTGGAAGGGAGACCTTGCCTACCGCCCGCCAGACGGGAGGAAAGACTTCAGCCCAAGGCTGTTGGAACATTTAACACCTCATATCCTGGTGGCAGATCATTTTCTGCTGCTAGGGGATTTTAACTTTCATATAGACATCCAAACAGATACGGACACAACCCAACTACTAGCAGACATGGAGTCCCTGGGTCTCCACCAACTGGTTTCTGGCCTCACCCATAGAGGAGGGCACACACTAGACCTAATCTTTGCTGAGGAGGGGATTGTGTCAGTAGACACTCCCATAGAGCAGACATGGACTGACCATTTGTCCATTAATTTTAATTTAGACGCCAAGGTCAACAAAGTGACTCACAGCCATGGCCCTAAACTCATAAGACATTGGAGGAAGGTGACGCCTTCCACATTTCTCCCGGTCTTCAGTCCTCCTTCTATTATGGATCACAATGATATTAATCTGGCCCTGACAGCCTTTGAAGCTTCACTTGTACATGGCTTTGACTCCATTGCGCCACTAAGAAAACCTAAGTCTCAAGGAGAACATCCCCCGGCTTTCTGGTACTCTGAGGTGTTAAGGAAGGAGAAAACCAGAGTAAGGAGACTGGAACGGATCTGGAGGAAGGACAAAACTAACGAGGGCAAACTAGCCTATAAAATCGCCCTGAGAATGTATCTCAAACATTGCAATAGGACCAGGAGAACCTGTATTGCAGAGAGAATCAACTCTGCAAAAAACTCATCTAGGGAGCTGTTTATAATCCTTAAAGAATTTACCAACCCGAAGAGCGGCAATCAATTGATTCCGACATCCCAATCGTACTGTGACAATCTTGAAGCCTACTTTAAACAAAAAATGAACACGATGTATAACACATTCTCAAATCCAGAAGGCCCCATCACACAGGAATCCCTAGAAGCTCCGCCTGTCTGCATATTGGAAAGTTTCAGCCCAATAACTGAGGATCAGACCTTAGCCCGTATAAATATGATAAAATCAGCGTGCCCGAGAGATCCAGCACCTCCTCACGTGATAACCACATTAGCCCCTATCGTGTGTACCTCACTTACAGATCTATGTAATCTCTCTCTAAAATTGGCCATCATACCCGGTAAATGGAAGGCAGCATATATCAAGCCCCTTTTAAAAAAAGCCACAGCAGACCCCCAGAATTTTGCAAATTATAGACCCATCTCCCTTCTCCCTTTTTTCTCTAAAATTCTTGAATCCATGGTGAATGCCCAACTATCATCACATTTGGAATCTAATCACCTACTCGACTTTTCCCAATCTGGCTTTCGTGCCTCACACAGTACGGAGGCCGCACTTGTGGAAGTCATTGACACCATCAAACTAGCATTAGATCAGGGATCGGCGACCATGTTAGTTCTTTTAGACCTCTCTGCCGCATTTGATTCCATCTCCCATCAGATCTTAGCACATAGACTCTGGGAGTTTGTTATCAGAGGCAAAGCACTGGATTGGCTGGTTAATTTTCTGTCAGAACGCACAGGCCAGGTCCAGTTGGGAGAGTATTTATCAGCGCCTTCATATATTGACAAGGGGGTGCCACAGGGCTCAATCTTGAGCCCAACACTGTTTAATGTGTATAAGGCCCCCTTGGCACAACTCATTAGATCTTATGGTTTTGAAACCATCTCCTATGCTGATGACACTCAATTGATCATCACCATGGACAATGACCCTACTCTGACCAAAACGAGATTTAAAAACTGCCTGCTGACAGTAGCCACGTGGATGGCCAAGAACTGTCTTCAACTGAACATGTCCAAAACTGAGATTTTTCTGTTCGGGAAGGCCCAGACAGCTTGGGCAGAGGACTGGTGGCCTCCTGAGCTAGGCTCTCCACCCATCCCCAAGAAATGTGCTAGGAACTTGAGAACAATGATGGACGACAAGCTCTCCATGAAGGAGCATGTCAAAACAGTGTCTGGTACCTGTTTTGGCATTCTGCGAACCCTTAAAAAGGTTTTTCAATGGACTCCTCTGCAGGTTAGGAAGACACTGGTACAGGCACTAATAATGAGCCACCTGGATTACGGCAATGCTCTCCTAGTAGGGAGTAGCGAAGGCCTTTTGACAGGCTCCAGGTAGTGCAGAATTCAGCTGCTAGACTGATACTAAATCTTCCTCCTCGCTCCCCCTCTGAGCCCTCTCTATATTCCCTTCACTGGCTCCCGATTATAAAACGTGCTCTCTTTAAACTCCTCTGCCTGGTATGCAAGACCTTGCAGGGGAAGGGCCCTCTCTATTTGAGGCAGAAATTACAACCATATATCTCGGTGCAGCAACTCAGGTCGAGTGACCGATTGCTTCTATGCCCAAAATGCATCAGAACAACAAAGCACGAAGGCAGCGCCTTCTCATTCCGGGCCCCCTACCATTGGAACAGGCTTCCTTTATCTATTCGAACATGTACGGATTTTACTACATTCAAAAAACTTCTGAAAACCTGGCTTTTCTCTCAGTAGTCAAATCTCTCTTTACTTCCACATTGCAATGGCGCCTAGAGAGCCCACTAGGGATGATTTGTGCGCCTAACAAATGTAACTAATACAAAATAAATAATAATTCTACCTGGCTGCAAAGACCTGGAACAGTCTCCACCTCCGGATGTCACCATTCATGCAGAATTTCAGAAACAGCCTAAAAACCTGGATGTTCAACTGACAACTCCCAGCAGCAGCACTCCTACCCCAGCACCTGGATACCCTCATGGGGTGATAAGCAGCGCTCTATAAATAAATGATTGATTGAATGGTCCCCTACTATTTTCTATGAGTGAGCACCACATTCTTTCACCAGTTAAAACACAGCAAACTCCTGTTTCTTTTGAGTGCCCATTTCTCTTTCTTCGGTGTCTCATCAGCTTTTGTCACTGGAACGCAAGACTGTCTCGTGGAAGCAGACATAGCCATCAAAACTGGCCTCAGTTTCTACCCACCCCTAATGACAATGGGTAAAATCCTTGTTTTCACATGGGCCCATTTTGCACTGATTGCGAGGAATTTGGCCTAGACCTTTTTATAGAAAGAATTAGTGGTTATGAAAAGCAAATGCAAATTATTAAACACACTTGTAAATACTAGGGGCCTGATTCACAAAGGTAAACTTACATTTTAGGTATGTTTACTCTTTTTCGGTATTCACCGAAAAAAAATTTAATAGTAACTTTATGACCGCAGAGACTTCACCATAAGGGCAGCGAACTTTGCACATAAAAAGTTAGGCCTGGCCTGGTATGTGAGTTCCCTGACCCTGTGGAGTTTTAACAGTCATAAAGTTACTATTAATTAAATTGTTTGTGAATACCGAAAAAGAGTAAACCTAGACAAAAGTGTAAGTTTACCTTTGAGACTAGGGCCCTTTAAGCATTGAAAGAAACTCGAAAGTTTCACAACAACTGAATATTTAAGAAAGGAGAAAGAAAATGTCATTAGTAGAATTGAGTAGGAAGATAGTCACTGTTGGTGAGAGCAGAAAATAATCGTGTGCTCTGCAGTTCACAAAAGAAGCTGAAGGTCATATTGGAGGCAGGGATACGGTATCCATGGAGCAGCACATTTGCTCTTCCACGAAATAATTAGGTGATTATATACATTATTAGTGGCTGAAATTTGGGAACTCGCATGCAGTACAGACCTGGAAAAGGAAAAAGAAATGTGTTGTAGTTTCTTTTGATTATACAGGTACAACACTGAGTGGTGTTTATTATAGCAAAGTTTATGAACTGCTTTATTTGTTTGAGGTTTATATTGTACGAAAAAGACTTAGCAGGTATCAGAGTGCTTCACATAACAGAGTTAAAAAAACAAATGAGACGACATATATACAATGTACAAAGCTTAATGAAGGGCATGCAAAGTCATGCATATTATCTGGAGAGAGCATGGAGGGAGGGCATTGGAGAGAGCATGCAGGGAGGGCATTGGAGAGAGCATGCAGGGAGGGCATTGGAGAGAGCATGCAGGGAGGTTATTGGGCAGAGCATGCAGGGAGGGCATTGGAGAGAGCATGCAAGCATGCAGGGAGGTTATTGGGCAGAGCATGCAGGGAGGGCATTGGAGAGAGCATGCAGGGTGGGGCATTGGAGAGAGCATGCAGGGAGGTTATTGGGCAGAGCATGCAGGGAGGGCATTGGAGAGAGCATGCAGGGAGGGCATTGGAGAGAGCATGTAAGGAGGGCATTGGAGAGAGCATGTAAGGAGGGCATTGGAGAGATCATGTAGGGAGTATTGTATATTTGCTGTGTTACTACAACATAGAAATGAACAGGAGCTCAGATGTTTCAGAAACATGCATGGGCGTCCTTTGACCTCTGTAGATGTGTTCTACGCCACCTATCAGATTCCCTTTGGTAAGGCTGGAGAGAATCTCGGACCATATCCAGAGTGGGATTTCCGTTTGCGAATGCCCTCAAACGAAAGTTTTGTGGGTTCTCATAAACATACGAAGTGAAAGGCTTTGCACTGCCTACATTACAACGCTGGGGTAGGATTTGCGACAGGGAACTTCTCTGAACTTGTGAGGGAGACATTTGTAGTAGTAAAACTATTCACAAAATTCTTTTTTGTTGATTCCTGGTTGATGTAACTAATGGCATTTTAAGCCGCGAATATTTACATCTCAAAATGTCCTTGTGAGTTGGTCCCTGTCTATACATATTTTATACATATTCCAGCTATTTCAGTAAATAAGTATTTTTTTTTCTTCTTGCAAAGTGCTGTGACATTGCAATTGGATTGTCATGCTCGTCTTTATGAAAAGTAATGATGGGCAAAACTGTTGAGAGTGAAAACGAAACTGGAGTAAGTTTGCATGTTTTGCTTCCTGTAATTCTATTTTTGGTTACTGGGATTTCCAGCTGCATATTTGTATTTCGCTACACAGTAGAGACTATGGGGCACATGCATCAAGCTCAGAAATAGCGATTTCTTAATAGCGAATTATAAGGAATCGCTATTAAGAAATCACTATCTCCAATGCATGACCAAATTCGCAAATAAATAGCGAATCGCTAAAAATCGCAATCGCAAATTGCGATTACATGTTAGCGATTCGCAAATAAAGAAATACCCATTTGCGAGTACGCTAATTGCGATATCGCAAATTGCGAACTCGCAATTAGCGAATTCGCAAATAGCGCGTCGCATGTGATGCATGGTGATGACATCACAACCAGGAAGTCATCCATCCCATGCTTCATTCAGTGCACTCACAGAGTGAGAGGAGGAGGCTGAGTGCAGGAGCAGAGCAGGATAAGCAGTTTCTATGGCTTGGAGAACTATCCTGTGCCCAAAAAATGGAATCAGCAGCACCAGGGAAGAGTGCAGCAACCCGAAAAAGTAAACTGAAATTCAGTGAAAAAGAAATTGAAATCCTCATAGAGGAGGTTGTGAGGAGCCACGATAAGGTTTTTGTGAAGCTATCTCTCCAGGTACCGGAGTCAGAGAAGAGAAAAATCTGGCTCAGGATCCAAAATAAAGTGAATGCAGTGGGTGTCACCCACCGCAAAATTGACAACCTGAAAAGAAGGTGGTATGACCTGCGCAGCCGTGCTAAGGAGAGGATTGCGGCCAGGCTCAAGGAGGCTAAGAAGACTGGAGGGGGACCAGCAACACTGCCTGGAAATACACCCCTGGAGGACCTAGTCGAGTCCACACTCCAGCCCAAAGCAGTAGTGGGAGTGACCCAGTTGGATACATCAGGAGCGGCCAGTACTTCACAAGGTAAGATGCATGCAAATTTCCATTCCAAGATATATATTAATATGTGAACATCACCTCAGTTCAGCTCTAGTGTTCCGATTCAAACTCCAGTCCACGTTTTCTTGCAACACCCAAATGTATTATGGGAGTAACAGGCAGGGTAGGCGAGTTGGTAGGCAAATATAAACAAACGAGTGAGACACGTGAATACTGTGTGTCAGATAGTAATTTAATGGGACCCAAAATATGCTGAATGTGACACGACATTCCTTTTACAATCACTAAATATTGCACTGTTTAACATCACAGATGCAGCAGAAGATGAGTCTGAGGAAAGTGAAGGCGGAGACACACAGGAGACCCTGGCTGAGGCAGATGTGGAAATACCTGTGGCCCCACAAAGCATAGCACCTGCACTCACCAGACGCAGGTCCCCAGTTCCACCACTGCAGCCCATGGAACTTGAGGAGGAGAGTGAACCAGCTTCACAGACAAGCCAGCCTCGAGGTACCCCCACAACAACACCCCAGTTACAGGTCCGGCGCAGCACAATTCAAACCCGTAGGCACAGGTCAAGGGTGTAGATGTCATCACAGGACGACCAGAGTCCAAATGTCTGGGTTGGCTGGAGAGCCAGATGCTGAGGGTGCAGCGCCTGCAGGCAAAACACATGAGATCAATGCAGGCACAACTCAGCAAAATGGCTACCAACATGGCAGTTATGAGCGACTGTGTGAGAGAGCTGACAACAGCAGTGGTGGAAGGCAATAGGCAGTCCAATGCGGCCATGCAGGAGCTAAGCAGGGTGATGCAAGAGGACCAGGTATCACAAAGAAGAAGGCATCGCCAATTATTATTGCGCTTAGATGGCTACACAAAATCAAACAACCGCCTGAGCACCAACACAGCACTGCTGTCCTGTCGGTCTGTGGCCATGCAGCTTGAAATGAGCCATTGTTGTAGGGATGTGGCCAGGGCACTGGTCCAGGTAACTAATGCCGTGGAACAATTCCAGACTGCTACTGCTGGGGGCAGCAATGTGATGGGGGGAGAGGGGAGTGAGGAGGCGTCCAGCCTCAGTAGTCTGTCAGTGCCAGTCACTACATGCAGGAGGCGCACCACTAGGAGCACAACACCTTTCGAAGCCTCCATGAGGGTTGAGGATGATGCCAGCGAAAGGCGTTTGGGAGTGCGTGGTAGAAAGAAATAGTGTGACTTTGGCAGACTCACTCACAGATGGTGATGTAACCATTGACAATACCATAGTAGTGACTGTGACACAAGTCTGATAATGAGGTGTTGTTGTTTATTTTATTTACAATCACTGTGCTAATTTGCACCTGGGATGTGTGCTTCAACACAACCACATGGTTAAATGCAAATAAATTCAGTACAGTTCAAACATGCTGTGTCGTGTCTCATCATTACTCACCTCAAAAATAATGTTGCGTAATTTCTGCACGTCTCCTTCTCCCTTCTGCTAAGCTTGCCCCATGTGCTGGTCATAGTTGTGGCCCTTGCTGGTTGTCCTCCTCAGGCTCGCTGTTGGACAGTTCAATGGGTATGCCTTTCCTGGTAGCAATATTATGCAAAATGGCACATGTAGCCACAATTCTGCAGTAGGTCTCGGGCCGGTACTGCAACTCTTCGCCAGTCTTGTGGAGGCAGTGAAAGTGACTTTTCATCAGCCCAAAGGTGCGCTCTATGACATTTCGTGTAGCGCTGTGCGCTGCATTATACCTCTGCTCATTTGGGGTGGCTGGGTTGAGGTATGGTGTCAATATGTAGTTGCGCACGGCATATGCGCTGTCACCTACAGGGTAGTAAGCAAAGGGTCAGTGACAGTTATGCATTGCCATTTTGCCATTGTGTGAGAGAAATTATAACATATGTTTACCAAGCACATGTCCTTCGCCAAAATCACCCCTGAGCAGACGAGTGTGTATGCCACTGTGTCGAAATATATAGGAGTCATGTGTGTTTCCAGGGTATTGAGCCACAATGTATGTTATTATATTGTTAGCATTGCAGACTACTTGTATATTGAGTGAATGATAGGATTTACGGTTCCTAAAGATGTATTCATTCACTGCTGGTGGACAAATGGCAACATGCGTAAATCTATGCAACCTATTACATGTGGAAACCGGGCTACCTGGTAGAAGTCCAGTTTAGTCTTGTTCAATTCCTGTGGGGTTGTGGGGAAGCTAATGTGGTTGTGGATCCTTGTCATCATGGTGTTCAGGAAAGATTTAAAAAAACGTGAAAGGGAGCTTTGTGACACCCCTCCAGCTACAGCTACTACCCCCTGAAAACTACCTGACTCAAGTAGGTGCAGGCAACATAGGACCTGCACATGAGTGGGTATGGCATTGGTCCTACGTGTCTGGCGCTGCATTAGGGGTTCCAAATCTGCAATTAGATCAAGGATCATGGCACCATTTAGCCTATACTTGTCGTATATTTCCTCATCTGTTTGTCCCAACAATGTGATGCGCACTCTAAAAATGTGCTCCTGTATTCTCCTTCTTCGCTGAGCTGCTGCCTGGAGCCTCATCCTCCTCGCCATAACGTAGAGCGCTGCCATTGTGGAAGATTCTGAGGCCTCCTGGGTCTGTTTAAATAGTTTTCTAAGGATTAGCACCTGTAGGGTATTCTTACTCATGGTTACCACCTGCCTGTGATATTCTTTCAATTGCGAGCGCAAAATAGCGAATTTCATCCGAATCGCTATTTGTGATTTTTCATGCATATCTTTGCGGCTCTTTAGTTGCGATTCGCTATTTCATATTCGCTATTTTGTAGTTTGCAAATAAGGAATCGCTAATTTGGTGCTCGCAATTTAGCGATATATCATACACATATCGGATGCCTCACCGGATACGGCAAGTCACGACACGACACTGCAGCGACTCAACAGTCGCGGAAATACCTTACTTTCTGGGCGCTTTACCCATGAGCTGACCTAGGAACTTTATAACGGACTTGTGAAAGGCTCTCAGGTTCAGAGACCTTTACAAAACGTTACGCTTTACCCATGAGCTGACCTAGGAACTTTTAACGGACTTGTGAAAGGCTCTCAGGTTCAGAGACCTTTACAATAATTCTCCTACACTCTGTAACGGACGCGTTACAGATCTTGGGACCAATTGCTTAACCTTTTGACATTTTTCTACTACTATTTTCACATTGCCCTGAAGAAGCCCATGTCTGGGCGAAACGCGTTGGCT
The DNA here is from genome assembly GCA_963921515.1 of Calotriton arnoldi. Taxonomy (NCBI): domain Eukaryota; kingdom Metazoa; phylum Chordata; class Amphibia; order Caudata; family Salamandridae; genus Calotriton; species Calotriton arnoldi. The sequence goes on along the minus strand of CAWUFW010003175.1, from coordinate 1,260,315 downwards.
GTCTGTTGGACCATGTGTGAAATAAACGAACGATAAAGACCACAACGCATTCATTTGATCATTGCTGCTTTATTTTGTACCTTGTACCTGATATTTGCTTGTGTTGCCTCTCATCTTCCGTTATTGCAATATATATATATATATATATATATATATATATATATATATATATATATATATATAACCGACTGGCGGTCGCCAATAGGTAGTTATTGTTAGAACCTAGTTCTATATATATATATAACCTACTGGCAGTCGTCAGTAGGTAGTTATAGTTAGGATCTAGTTTCCATAGGAAAAGCGTTTTTTGCTTTGAAAATATCTTTGGCGCCGTTTGACGAATCTTCGTGAATTTTTCAAAACTAATGGGGTGCTCAGGTCAGCTCCTGTGTTGAATGTTTCGGGGTGATTTGTCAAGTGGGGGCCGAGAAAAAAGGGGGGTCCCAAAATGCATTTTCTCCATGTTAATTTCCATAGGAAACTTTAGACACGGCTACAGCCCGAACTGCTGAACGGAATTACACCAAATTTGGCTAAAAGGTAGCTCTTGGTTCAGAAAGCGTTCTTTTTGTTAAATGGTGTAAACTAAATCCATTCAGTAGTTCCTGAGAAATGTAAATATTTACAGATATACAACTATGGCCGCGGTGGATCCGCGAACCCTCCCGATCTCTAGCCTTGCAATCTGATTGGCTGCCAACACTTCAAACCAGGAAGCAATGGCAGCCATCTTGTGACTCGATTGAACCGAATCACAAGACAAAAGGTAAAAAAACGATTAAAAAGAAGAAAAGGGGGTCAGGGTAGAAACACCCTGACCCTCTATGCCTGCTCAGGGGTCCCACAGGGCAGGAGTCACGTAGGGTCCGCGAAACATGCCGGAAAAAAAAAGAAAAATGAAGCCATGTCTCCCGTGCTTCATTTAATTAGGCCCCCGGATGGGCCAGGTCCTGGGGGCAATTATGTTAATAGATGCGGGGGCGCGAGTGGGGCCCCTCAGCCCCGGGGACCATCACCTCCCCGGGGCTTTTTTGTAAAAAAGGAAAGCATGGGGGGGCTCCAGCCTCCCCCTTGCAGCCCTGGGGACCGCCACCTCCCCGGAGCTATGATCATGCAATGCGGGGGCACCACACGGTCCCCTCACAGCCCCGGGGACCAGCACCTTCCCCCGCTGATTTTTTGTAAAGAAAAGGCATGGGGGGGCTCCTACCCCCTCCATGCAGCCCCGGGGACTGCCACCTTCACAGGGCTATATTTAAAATTTAAAGTGTGGGGGCTCGAGTCCCCCCACACAGCCCCAGGGACCACCACCTCCCCGGGGCACTACTTAAGAAAAAGTGGGGGTCCGTTGTGGACCCCGACCCTGGGGACTGCCACCTCCCCAGGGCTTTAAACGTGTTGGAAGGGGGAAGCGTGGCCCCCTCCCGGAGCCCTCCATGGTCCTGGGGACCACCACCCCCCAGGGCCGGCTCCAGCAATATCCCAGGGTTCCCACCCCTGGGACATTTTAGTTTGCTATAGCATGGCGGGAGCAGTGCTCCTGCCATGCCATAGCAAACACTGCTTCGCTTCATGGAAGCGAGAGCATTGAAAATGCTCTCGCTTCCATGAAACCAAGCAGAATTGCATGTCTGCAGCTCCCTTTGCCCAAAAGCAAAGCAGCTCCCTCAGAAGGCGGGGAACCAGCAGGGACCGCGGGGGACTTGGGACTCCCCCTGCAGTCCCCAACAAAGAGACCAAGCCCCAGGAAATGGGGTCCCGGGGCCGAAAATGGCCCGGAAGGGGAGGGGTCACTCGGCCCCCTTCCCTTTATAAAAAAAAAATAATTGGATGGCCGGGACGCTCCAGAACTACAGGCCCCTGTTGGCCAAACATAAGTTACACCTAATCTCCCAGGTCCAAATCTTTTTCCCTAAATGTGTGATTCGCATCCTGTATCACACCCAGGTGCCAAGCGTATCATCTGTGTCACGCCCAACGATCCAATCAATCAATACCTCTCCCTCCTTTCGGACACTACCGGTGTTAAGAAACCAGTGGCACTGAGAAAAAAACCCTTTCTGAATAAAAAATAAGATTGAGGTACCAACTCCACCCAATCAGGATAGCTTTGTCACAAAAATAGCATCCTGGGATCCATAAAGGACTATCCAATAAATATTCACCTTTACTAGCATGCTGACTTTTGAAAAAATTTGACTTCCATGGAATAGCCTCCGAGGCCGCCTTACAACTATACATTTAGGACATATAAAATAGGTAATATGCTAGATTTCTGTCAGTGGCAGGGTGCTCAGGTTATCCTGTTACTCTTCTCCCTAGTCTGCCATATGCCACATGCTTTACTAAGGTTCTGATGTAGTCTCTTAACTTCTGTGACGGCTGCTTCAGGACTGACCTCCGACCTGCGGATTCAGCAGAACTTCCAATCAATTGCGGTGTCTGCTCTCCTTCCTTGATGCACAAATGTGAATCCATCTGGGTGGGGTCTCTTCCTTTGGCTGCAGTCAGGTTCGAGGTACCAATCAGTTCTGATTGTGGCTCACCAAAATGTTGCTTGAATATAAAATACCTTGAAAAAAGAAGAGGAGTTTGGCAAAACAGGAACAGTTTGTTTAATTAAACAGTGTGGCCAGGAAGTCCAATTACAGACATAGGGTCTTAGGACTGTTTTAAATTACAATTGACCTGTCATGGGTTTTTATACAATTTATTGAATTCCCAAAAATAGTTCAAACGATCTGTTTTTTGTACGGAATGTGAACTGCTGTCTTTGGAGCCATAAATTAATGTATTTGATGAGGAATCCAGGTGGGCCTCGACCTTGCGTGAACACAATGCGGCCAGTGTGAAACATGTGCAGATGTCCGGCATGGGGAGCGTGTGATCACTGCATGTACAGTATGTTACTGTGTCCTGACTGGCTATGTTTTTTCTGACATCATGTGGCATCTGACTTTATGGTGTTTTGGGAACGCGTGTACCCCTTCGGTCATGTGTGATTTATTGGGGCTAATCTCCCTGGACCATTGTGATGTTGCTGTGCCTATCTGTGGGATTAATTTGGGGTTTTCTGTTTGCGTGTTTGTCTGCCAACTACGTGTCACACCACCTGTGACCTGTCAATCAGTGACCATGGGCCTGGGTCTCAGAGCCTGCTGGACTACGTATTTCCGTGTCAGGTTGCCATGGAGTTCATAATGGGTGAATTCGTCAATAACGATGCAACTTTGTTTTTATACATGAATGTATTGTTAGTCATATTGACATCGACTTTCTCAATATTAACACTGCTGTTTATTAGAACTTAGCTAGAGCTGCTGCGAATTCAGTCAGATCTGCGTATGCACCTTGGGCATATAGACAAGCATGTTGTCCTCAGTCTCTGGTCAGTTGTCAGAGCAATTTTAAATAAAAAAGACTTTAAATCAAAACTGTGATATTTTGAGTATCTCAGCACCTTTTGCACAAACACCAAAGGTCCAGCTTTGGAGGGGCACCATCTGGGGGTTTAATGCTCACTCAGTATGGCTCCAAGTGTGGTTTCTACATGTTTGGACATTTTCTGTCCCTAAGGCTTTCATCAGGAAATCAGTCTAGTAAGCCTTGGAGTCACTGTGGTAGTCCTGGGTTCAGCATGAGAACATCTTTGAAACAGCAGACTAGGCATCAGTGTTCGAGGAAGGCTTAAGACAGCAATGCAGTCCTTCCAGGTGCAGCAAAACAGTCTTCTGAAGTACACAGCAGGCCACAGCAGCAGCCATCCCCTGACAGACCTTCTGAAGGTCCAGACAATTAACTGGAGAGTGGAACTAAGAGTCTTACTTTCATACATAGTGCCTCCTTGGAAGTAGGATAAGTTTCAAGAGCATTCAAGTTGGTGTCCTTGATGTTTCCTGCTTCCCCTGCCCTGGCACCAAGCTGCCTGCATGAATAATGCAGGGACGAGAAGTCCTTTGCGTCAATGCAGAGCACAGCCTGTTCAGTTGCAGGAGAGGCTGTGCACAGCTCCACCCCCCATCATGCTCGTTGATGGCCCATCTAGGCATGCCTGATACTTCCATAGTGTGGCTGTCTGTGAGTTATGTGCCAAGTCCAGCTGTCAGCTACACCTAGTCATGTGACTCAGGAACAGGCTACAAGTGCCAAAGAGTTAGGGCAGGAACATGGCAAATTAGGAACAGTGGCATTTTCACAATGGATCCTACTACTTTGCCATTAAAGAGGAGTATTTCATTCCAAATTTTCGGACAACAAACACGATAAGTCAAAATTTTGCCAAACATAAGTTAACAATTATTAAATGTAATGAGGTAACCCAATATAATCCTATGGAAAAGGTAGCCCTCACAGTATGGAAAAAGTAATTGAGAAACATTTCTATACCAGTACATACAACACTTGAAGGTACATGTGTAAACCTGTGATTACCGTGCACCCTGCCCTATGGCCTACATATGCCCTACCTTAGGGGTGACTTCTGTGTAATAATAGGGGAGTTTCATGCTTGACAAAGGGTTTATAATGCCAAGTCAAATTACAGTTTTAAACTGTAGTGACGCTCAAAAGGGAGGCCTGGGACATGTTTTGAGGGCCTACTTAAGTGTGTGTCACGAGTAAGCCTGGCCGGTAAACTTCGCTCCGTTCGCGGAGTTTGCGGAGTTTTCTGCACTCCGCACGCCGCGGAGCTCGCGGAATGCAGAAAACTCCGCTTCACGATGTGCAGCAGAGTTTTTTCCCCGCTCGCGATTGGTAAGTTTGCGATCGCAAATGGTAAGTTCGCGAGCTGCCGCTCGGGTAGAATTTCTACCCGAGCGGCAGGAATACCAGCACAAACTGCAGTTCGCACTGCACTCCGCCACTCGTGGAACTTCGCGGAGTTTTTTTTGTAACTTCGCGGAGTTCCGCGTAGCAAAACTCTGTGAACTACGCCCAGGCCTAGTCACGAGTGCTGCAGACCCACTCATAACATTTTATTAACATGTCGACTATTTGGTATACCACTTAACATGGGACGTATGAGTAAACAAATATTTCAATCAGGTGTAGGCTACTTGTACCATGTTTGAGGGAGTGGGCACAAGGACTTTATCAATGCTTAGCAGTGTTCATGTTACCCAGAGTCCTAAAGCCTACAACAGCTTTTCTCATTTATACATCTAGTGTTATATTTATATGTATGTTATGTATACTACATATGCATCATGTAATATTTAATGTTCCATATGGTACACACAGTGTGTACTTCATCAGACAGATGTAATGTAGTACATGTGAATTAGATGTAGCTGTAGTACTCTGTTGACAAACACAAGAAGACTTGCATCAACCCACCTGTTGAAAAACTTATTGTATCTATGGCACAAAGCACATACATTTGTTTTAGGCTAATTTGTATAGTATTCATGTTTGTGACCATTCATATCCACTTTTACCAGACAGTACCTACTTGTGTACCAAGAAGAATATTATATTATTGTATATTTAGTAGTACATAGACAAAGTATTTACAGTGATATAAATGTAACCTTGTTGCTGCAGAGTGGGGCTGTAAATGCAGCCCCTAAATAGTTATTTGTAGCTACATTTAATATATAGCTAAATTCATTCAGTTGAATCATATGTTAAAAACAACACAATGAATCCATAGATTTTCTACCATGAAGATGCACCCAAAAGCATAAAGCCATCCTCAAAAGCTATTTTTAGTCTGCCACCATTTCAGTATCATGGAGACACTCCAATAACAAGCCCCTCAAATTAATCCTAAATTCAAACATAACAAGAGTTACATCTACAAACCAATATCACAACAGGCATACACAGACATGGTCCTTTAGTAATACATTGACTACCGCCTAGAAACATATATCTGCATTCACCATATTTGAGGAAAAACACACAATCATGTTTCACACTCAACCAATGCCCACTTCCAACACCTTGGGGATGGCAAAGAAGATGTATAAGAGGCTGACAAGCAACACACAGGTTCACTGTTACCCGATTCATTTTACTCCAGCTTAGTGTGCTACGGATACTCCCTGTATGCAGGGTTTCCATTACACCTCACAAGTATGGTTTATATCCATGACATCCCCACATCAAAACCCGCCTGTGGTAAATGTAATGTCTCCCTATACCCACGCACTATGACTGTAGTTACAAACATACATATACCAACCTAAGCTCTAAACTGGCACTGCCTACTTGACTTGCTGTATTCACTACTACAGAATTAATCAAGGACTCTGCTCCTCCCAGCTCTTGGTAACTCAAATCACATGCATGGCATTAATGATGATGTTTTTGCAGACTATTAGACATAGGTACTAAAGCCTGGCCCAACCTCACACTACACATTATTGCTTCCTCATTCATTATTAAAATTGTAAAAAAGCAGACAACATGCCTATTCATGTAAGTCTACTAGGCCTAGGTGTATACAGCAGCTACAGGCACAGTGTGCCCTCATGGTTACATAGGACCCCATAAAACCTTTTAAACATACACTCAATGAGATTGATGACCAACAAACACCATCAAATACCATTGCACCGCATACCATATTATACCATATCATGACATAACATCTTTTAACATACCATAACATGACATGTTTTGACAGAGCCAAATTGTCTTGATTGTTAAATATTTATTTGTATTCTCAAACATGTAGCTTCAACCAGGGTCATTGTTTTGAGGTAGACACATACATTTTTAACAGTGAGGTTGCCACCAAATGGGGCTATAGTGGAATACACAAATGTGGGTAACCACTGTAACCTTTTGCTCAATCAGTCTTACTCAATGAGACTGTAAATAATAATCCTCACAGGAGCAAAGCAGAAAGCTGTAGACTGATTATTGAACAAGCAGTATAAGCATGAGTGAGGTATGGGATAAGCTGTTTTTTTTAGTAAAGTTACTGAGATTTTCCTGAAATGTTGGCTATTGCACTAGCCCCCTGACCAGACACAAAATGGTTTTGCATTCAGCACAGTGAAAAAAGTTTTTTGTACTTCGTCAATGTTGCTGAGCTTAAATTGTTACAGGCTGACATGCTGCCTACTTCTATTAATATTTATCCTATTTTAAACCTTTTATTAGGATACATATACAGCCTTAGGATGTGCTATGTTTATACACAACATGAGTATATATATATATGTATATGTCTATCGATCAGCTTACAGCCATCAAGACGCATCGCACTACTTAGGTGAGGACAGACAATGCCGCATTACACTGTACAACCTATTGTAACACACAAACAGATTTTCTACTGTGTTACCTTATTATCAATGTCACAATATAAATGTTACATACGTCTCAGTCATCTTATTAATGATAGTTCCCTACTGCATTTGCATACAGAAGTAAACATTTGGCAACATTGAAATGCCAATGATAGAAAAAATCAATTCACAAAGGTAAATGTGTTTACAGGTGTACATTACATACATTTTTTCCCTTTACAAGTAATGAAAACGTTCTCATTTGTCTATTTTTATTCATACACATAGACATAGCAAATGCATATTTGTGTTGATGGTTAAGCAAACATATCTTTTTCAATTTATGCACAGATTAAAGTAACATATATATATATATATATATATTTATTTATATATATATACATACAAGTTAGGAACTGAAAAAAATTTCAGCATAATATTTTCGTCGCTTAACACCTTGAGAATCTATGACTTGATTCTCGTTTGGATTGATAACATCTTCAACACAGCTCTCATTGCTGAAACTTTCTTCTTCTACATCTAAAGACCCTTTACCAGCAATGTTGTGAAATGCACAACTCACTACAACAAACTTACCAACAATATGTGGTTTATACAAAAGCCCACCATCAGACAAATGTAGCATCTGAACCTAGACTTCAATATTCCAAAGGCAAATTAGATGATGTTACGGGTACTACGATGAGCACCATTATAAGCTTCTTCCGATGGTGTTTTTGGTTAGCAAATGGTGTTAACAGCCAAGGCCAATGAAGCATCGCCCATATCACCTGAGAATTAAATTGGACAACAAATTAGTGCTGTAACATTATGCTTGGAATATGTTACTACAGATGTATACATTAAACATTTAAGTTACTTCTATATGTCTGCTTTTTACTATTAAATGTGTTACCTGGTGTGACATAATCTTAAACCTTTACTTACCTATTAATACACCTTCTCCATATTCAAAACGATCATTAATGGTTGAATGACAAAAAATATATGAATCATGCGCACTGCCTGGAAACTTGGCTACTACATTTGTGCAGTCGCGGTCTGTGGTAGGAGTGCCGGCCGGGCGGTGACGTGGGGCGGGGGAGGGGCAGGGTGGGGGGTAGTAAACCACGGATTACTTCGGAATAAAGGTAAGTAAACATTTAAATAAATAAAACGAATTTCGTTGCGCGCACTGCATCGCATTTGGCGATGCAGCGCTCACAACGAAATTCGTTTTATTTATTTAAATGTTTACTTACCTGTATTCCGCCGTAATCCGTGGTTTACTACACCCCACCCTGCCCCTCCCCCACCCCACGTCACCGCCCAGCCGGCACTCCTACCACCGACCGCTACTGCATTTGTGAAGCAGTTCTTGTCATCACATATCCCTTGGACTATAATGGAATATGCATGCTTCCTATCACGATAAAGATGAGCTGTGTGTGCTGGTGGGAGCAAGTTGACATGTGTGCATTCAATAGCACCCAGAATGTTTGGAAATTGCACAATTTGATAAAATCCTTGCTTCATTTGTCTCTCTCTCTGTTCCATTGTTGTTTTGGGAAATCTCAGATATTGGGGCAATATTTGGACGATGGAGTCAAACATGTGTGAGAAATTTGGATACTGCACTCTGGGAGACACCTGCCAATGCTCCTTAGGTACTCTGGAAGGATTCTGATGCTAGAAGAGGCAGTACTGCCATGACTTTTACATTTGGTGATATGGCATGCGCTTGACTCGAGCGCTGTTCCAATTTGCTGTAGGAGAGAGGTTATAATTTGCCTAGTGAGCTGATATCTCTTCACTATTTGTTCTTCACTCTGCTCAAAGAGAGAAATCCTCTGCTTTTAATTTTTTTCTTTCCACTGTTTGCAATTTCTTGTGACACTATGTAGACACTACCGGTGTCTTATTATGACTATCTCCGTGGTGCTCTAGAAGGCAACAAACTTCTGGTACTCTTGGGTGGGTGGTTCACTGAATAACTCTACTTTTGCTCTTGCATTTAAGGTGCATTATTTTTTCACACACTTCTCTTTCGCACTGTTTTGCATCTCATTGCGTGGGTTTTGTGAATGCTTTTATCGCCCCTTCTCATCACTACTTGCGCGTGTTCCGCCCCACCAAGCCCAAAATGCTTACATTATTTAGTTTTCAGAGCAGACCAATGCTAATTCCCAAGTGCGCCACGCATAAATTAGAATCTGGCGCTAAATGTTATTGGCGTCACAAAGTAAATTGCTGCAAGCGTTTGCGAAGCTTTGTGTCACACGGGCACCAGCGCTAAACCTTTGGAATCTGGCCCATTATGTCTAGAGGAACACCCAGCTCTTCAGGAATGCTTGCAATGCACTCCCATTGCCTGAGGGCTATTTCACAACCTCATATTGTGCCATGTCAGGCCAAGGACAATCCAAATGGATCCTACTGGTAACAGCATATATACATACTTGCAATCAATATGGAGTCCAGCTACCATGCACCATATATGCACCAACACTCAGCATTCTCACAGGTATATTAGCACAGTCTTGTTATGACACCTGGGTGGAATTTTACTTGTGTGGGTCTGTAAGCATTGTGCTAGTATCCCTGAACAAGTACAATGTCCTGTTCATCTACTGATCACTAAAAAATATAGGCCTGATTCAGAAATGTAAACTTAAACTTTTGTGTAAGTTTACACTTGTTGTAATAGCTTTACTACTTTTTGGTATTCACAAACTACGAGTGTAATTTTACTAGTAGTAAAATTACACTTGAAGTTTGTGAATATCAAAGTAAATTTACTACAGAAAGTAAAGATCACTCAAAAGTGGAAGTTTACCTTTGTGAATCAGACCTGTTAAATCAGGCCCAAAGGCCTGTTTTAGTATTCACAAAATACAAGTGCCAATTTTACTCATAGTAAAATTACACTTGTAGTTTGTGAATACCAAAAAGTAGCAAAACTACTACAGCAAGTTTAAACTTACACAAATGTGTAAAATTGCCTTAGTGAATCAGGCCAATAGTATGTTGCCACCAATTCTCACTATAAATGTGCAAGAGCAAAGACCAAGGGTATGCTTTTAGCACATCCCCATTTCCTTAGAACCAGGCTCTGGCCCTCTAAGTCAATTTCAGGTCCAGGCCTTCAGAGTATATGCAAGATTTCATGTGCGCTGAGTGAAAAATAAAGGGAGGATACGAGATTCTCCTGCAGTTGGGTCACTCAGGCCTGGGGTATATGTCTTTTACCATGCAGGGAGACATTCCTGTGCCACCAGATTCACTGCTCAAATGAATCTCCTGCAAACGTTTTGAGGTAGTGGATGTGTGGTAGTTGTTGTACTGAATGATAATGTCTCTGTATAGTATTATGGCCTACATCCCACTGTGCAAGGCCTTCACTTATGTGGTGTGCAGCAGAGTTTTGCCCAAGGGCCTGGCAACAGTCCAGGACCTGCACAAACTGATATTGTGTCACTTTTATACCACAGAACTAAGAGAAAGATCAAAGTTTATCTAGTTCAAGTAGTTTTGGAAGGAAGGGGAAAAGGGTTCCTACACGCTACTGTTCAGAATGTTGCTTCATGCTGTGTATGAGAAAGTGGATTATTAGTTGGGATGAATGGTGGTCCACCACAAGTAATAATGTCACTATACCTGTTAGGTCCATTAAAAGAATCAGTAATTTAAACCTGAGCTTGTAGTTATGGTGTTATGTACCTTACATTTGGTCTCCATTTTAGCTTTTTAATTTAGCATTGTTTTCTAATGGTGACTTGCTCATGTTTTTTTTACTGCAAGATTATTTCTGATAGCCAATGTCGCCCTGTAGTCTGCACATTCAATTCCAGGGTCGCACAACTTCGAACATGATGCCTTGTTTTATTTTTAGATTTGACTGTAGGTGATGACTAATTAGCGACCCTGTTCTGCATCTCTGGCACAGCGTGATAAGCTTGCTGTTTTGTTATTTACACAGTATCCATGCTGAAGTCTGTGAGAGATTCACTTCCCGCCAAAGTCATCATGGAATCGCTGCTGGGAGCTGTGACTGAGATGCAGTTCTGCTTCATGCTGAGAAGGAAGATAGCTGTGCAGAAGAGGTGTGCAGGCCTGCACAAACAGTCTGGGGTGCCTGCTTCCTGACATACAGTACCAAGGTATGGGGTTAAGTCATGCCAATATGCCTGGCAGGTGGGTACTCCCGACATGCTCTCATTAGCATAGAGAAATTATTAATAGATAGGAGTAACCTTAGTAATATTATGAACAATTAACATGGTTGAATTTTTGTGTTTTCCACCTTTCTAAGAATGCTCCTAACAATGATGTGTCTCATCTTTCTGATAAGAGCAGTTCATGATTTATTGACAAAAATTAGAGCTTTTTAAAAAAAAGATGAAAAATGCATTTTCACATCTTTTCTTTGTAACACTTTGGGCATGCAAAAGTTACAAATGAAAGGGTTAGATCTGTTTCCATGATTTCCTTGGGAATCTGAGTAGTCATGTTTGAGGTTCCCAACAACATCTAAAACTCTGTAAGGTTAGGAATTTAGATGTGTTACTGTGAGCAAACCAAACAAACAAGCATTTACTGATTTTATAAGACAATAAAGGGCCTGATTTAGATGTTGGTAAACAGGTTACTCTGTCACAAATGTGACGGATATCCTATCCGCTGAAGTATAAATCGCATCATAGCCTATAGGATTTATATTTTGGTGACCAGGATATCTGTCACCGTTGTGATGGTGCAACCCGTCCACCAACATCTAAATCAGGCCCTCAGTCTCTATATTATGAAGTTTTGGTGTTTTAAATACACAGTCCTACTAGATTGGTATCTACTGTATAACATGGCACCACCAACATTCTAGGTTTGATACCTATTTAATGGGTCTCCTGGGCAGTTTACTTGTGTATGTCCAAGGCTCCTTTATTACCTCTATACGGAGACGTCTGTTGTGATAAGGGTTTATCCTCCTTCAGCATAACAGGAAGCAACAATCTATGTCTGTAGGTTAATCAAGCTTGATTATTTAAAAGGATTGTCCCGTATATTGTTTTCCGTTCCTTGAATTCCATTCATTAAATATGGCGCAACCAGTATTCCTGTTAATTGCAAACAAGCAGTAACTGCTCACTTAACTGTACAGGGGCTCGCCAATAGCAGTGGAGAAGTTACCTTTGTGGTTGAGGCACACGATGCATAAAGATGTGAAGTTTTTTATTCCTGGGTTTATTTCCTGCAGTCGATTCACACACATTTCACACATACACTGAGGCTGCAGTTCCAGCTGCATATCAGCCTTATGAATTTTTAGAAATACCTTTAACATACCAGGAACATCATAATTGGTTCCAAGGCATCCTCCCACATACAGCTCACAATATCAGAATGGGTCCTCTCAGTAATGATTGTGCAACCTGGCCAGTCTTAGCAGGCTATACGCCTTATCCTAAAGCACAGCAATTATCCCAGCATGCCATACTTGCTCTTTTAAACCATTTGGTTAGACTTATTGATGTTTGATGTAGTATGCTCTTTGTACAATCACTACTGCCCCAGCAAGGGCTCCTCAAGCTGGTCAGGCTCAGTTAGCTTTGCCCGCAAGTAGTCCTATTACTCTTAATGCCATTATGGGTAACGTCCCTACCAACTGGGATGAAATTCCATTTTGGATTGCACAAAAAACAAATCAACATGAGGCAGTGTTTACCCAAGTGGGACCCCAAGATAAATTCAGAATTCTCACTATGTGTCTTCCATTTGGTATGGTTCCCCCTGGTGAGGACTGAGGAGTGCAATGCTACTGTATTTGCAGCAATAAACACCATCACCCACATTACTCCCTCAATGGCTGTCTTACCTGAAGTCTGTAAACAGATTCATGCTGAACATGGAGAGGACCCAGACCTGGATTTGAGGATGAAACTCATTGGCAACTTTGCCACAATGTTCTCAATTATTTTAAGTGATATTAAAGGTGAGGCAGCTTCTTTGGGACATGCCAATGGGTCGCTACAGTTCCACTAGAAGATCAGAAACACAAGCCATATACATATAAAGGTCATGATAGTTTGGGAACTAGGACTAATGAGCCATAACTTAAAGGCAAATCTGATGCCGAAGTTACCAAGCAGATACTAGAGTCTTTAAAAAGTGATAGAATAAGAACAAAGCTAAAGCCATAACACAGACTGGATCTCCGCAACCAGAGTCTTCCGAAAAACGTTACAATCTCTGTAACTGTGATGCACTTAAACAGCCTGATAGGCATCAGTATACTGATACACGCCCTTTTCTTTCCTTTCAGGACTCTACAGACAGATGGTCAGAGAGAGGGGGATGAGGTGACATCAGACAGGAGGAGTATGTGAAACTGAAAACTGACTCATGGCACTCATCTGATGTTATCATAAAAAGGAAGAAAAACTTCCGCAACTAAATATGCCACAAATACTCAAACCTCTTCTTCATAACAAGACGTGGGCAAGAATTCTGCTCGACAATGCAACATAGGTCATCATAGTTCACCAGACTCCTCAAGAGTAGTGGTAGTGAGACCGACTAATCACTATGTTCAGGTAGAAACTCCAGATCAGCAGCTCAGCCCTCTTGATATACTCTATAAATTAGACATACAAATTGAGGGCAAGATACCGTGTACTATTAAAGTAATATTCTGGCAGAATTTAACTAATGAATGCGACATTCTCTTGGCTGAAACTGATTGGAGAGTATGTAATGATACCTTCCTTTTCCGTTATTGTTCCCCAGGATGTTAAAGCAGCATATGCTGTAGAATGAGCTCTTGCTCAAGCCCCAGCATTATATCTCAGCCAGGCGGGTTGGGTTAAAGACTACCCTTTTCATGTTATACCTATAAGGTCCAGCCCAAAAGTACAAGCACAATACCCTATTAAACATGAAGCTAAATGCCCCGTTAGGGAGAATCTATCACAATTAGACAATCAAGGTGTGGTTGAGCCTTTTGTCTCCCCTATGAATAATTCATTGTTTCCTGTGCTTAAACCAGATCATTCCTAGTGCATAGTCTTGGACTATAGATAATTAAGCAGTCAAACACGCACTTTTGCTATGCAAAATTCCCACAGCACAGGCTTAATAAACAATATTGTTCTTAAAAAATACAAAACTACATTGGACATTTCCAATGGCTTTTACTGCCAAATGTAGTGCCATAAACCCACGATCTGACCACGTTAACAATGCTAGGAGCCAGAGAAGGTTCTGTAGGCTCCCACAGAGGTATAAAATACACCCTGGGTGTTGCTGTACATAATTTTGCCCCCTATCATCCTGAGGGAAATTCAATAGAGGAACAGAAGAACCGTGACTTAAAGCAGTCCTTTTCAGCTAGAGTATTAGGTTCAGGTTGTAGTTGGATCCATTACCTGTATGGAGTCCAGAGAGCAATAAATGATCTGCCTACATGGTTGTTGGGTGATCAGACAACAAATGAGGTACTCTTCAGGTTCCAAATGTTTGTTCCAGATCTTGGTTACTCAGCTGCAGTGGCTGGAGATTCGCCTTTTGACATCAAGAAACGTTTTCCTGTCTTAAAGGAATTACAAGACTTCCGAGATGAGAACTTCAATTTGAATTCTAAATATTCTACCACTGACAAAGTGAAGGAGCAACCAGCAGTTTTAGCCTGGATTCCTAAAGTTGGGGATCTAGTTTGAAAGAAGATTACAGATAAAAAAGAGGTTGGCCCATTCTATCATGCACCGGTGCCTGTCCTTGCTGTCCAAGGTACTCAAACTGTGATTTTGCCACTTCTTGCTGGTTATGAACAGAAATTACAAGTTTCAATTGATTTGATCAAGTTACACCATGTGGCCAGTTCTCCATAGTAGGCCGCAAGGGTTTCTGGGCAGTTCCTTGCCACCTCTCCCTACACTGCACAAAATCCCTCTACATGCACTAAGCAGTCCCAATCTTTCAAAACTCCAACATGGGTCATCAGATGCTGAACTTTAAATCTTACCAGTTAAGGATGATAATACAGTGTTTCTAATGTGAGTTTGCTGTTTTCTACTGCTGCACCTTGCAAAGAAATTATTTACTATTAACCACCTTTGGAGGTGCCTACTTGCTCCTCTTTGCCCACTGAGGTCCCTGTTTCTACACAAATTGACTTATTGGTTATTGTGCTGACATTGATGTTTTTTTCTGACTCTTCACTTACCTCTATATGTGGTACACGTGCCTTTTTCATTTGGCTGAAGCAGACTTATCTGATTCCTTCATGGTCCTATTGTTGGATTTTTCTTTCATTGTTTTTTTCCCCCTCTGGATTGTACTTTTTACATTTTTCTTTCGACTAGTAAATGGACACTATCTTCCGTATCGTACTTCACCAGAACTAGTAGCAGAGGTGCTTATGCCCCATTCTTTATCACAATAGGTCCGAAGAGACTTGTTACTGGTGAACATTACTGAATTCCCTGTCCATGATGGTATTGTTTGTGATAAAGTTCCCGATTACATTTTGGGGCCAACAGAAACTTTGCAAATTCCATATGTTTTTAAAGTTGCTATGGATGATGTGATTACCTCCAGGTTCTGCTTCTGATGAATGGGATGTTATGACTGTTTCTAATATGCTATCTAAATTTTAATTATATACTGTATTTGAGAATGAGGGTTTGTATTTTAGTTCTGCAAAGTATGGTAAAATGTTTTTTACATCATTATGCACATCACTATTTACACAGAGCTAGTACTCCACGTGCTGTTCTTAATTTTACACAGTGGGAACACTCACTGGCTCAACCTGTGGGTAGTTCTCAATTATATTGAAAGAAGTTCCCTTATTTTCTGGTCATGTCCCTACAGATTCTGTTTCATATTTTTATAGGCTTACCCCTTCACCAGCGAAGAACAAAATGCTGACAGAAACTAGATTGATTTATTCCAAATTGTTTATTTCACAACTGACCCTACAGGGTTATTAATATTGGAAGGACAATATTGAGCTTAAATCTGTTTGGGGACCATAAAACTGGCAGGTCCTGGGCATTGAGGCTTGATTCAGATTTCTGATCCCTCGCCAAATGATTTTTCTAAACAATACTGTATAACAGACTACATGTTTTGGCTTGGTCATTATTAAAAATGTAAATATGCAAGCATATTCTCTGCTGCAAAATTTGATAATTTGCAACAGTTTAATAATTTTACGGAACCATAGCTCAATGACATGATGCAAAATGGATCTTACAATTCGTAATTTTCTAGTTCAGAAGGGTGGTTATTAAGGCTGTAATGATATTTTTTAAACTCTTCCAAGGAGTTACAGCAAGTATATGGGTATATACAGTCGCAACAGTTGGTTACTACAGTAGTTACTACCTATGGCATATAAAAGTTATGCCAGCGATGGTTAGAACAATCCACCTTATCTGCAGCTAAAGATCACTTATCGCTGCTTTCTGATAACTAAAGATTTTTTATTGGGTCCCGGATGGGTCCCGGAGCTCCTCATTCTAAACGTTCTATATATGCCACTTATAATGAACTTTGGAAAATTTCTTAACAATAAGCTGCTGAACGGTTGAGACGAATTGATAAGGAAAAATTAGAAAAAGCATTGGCAGTTGTCGATAATGGAATGGCTTCAACATGGCCAAATTGAGTTGAGATCAATTTTACAATTAAGTTGGACATTGCAGGTTTTGTCATCAAATCGAGTGCCATGGTAATATTCGGATGCAACTGAATTGTTTTTACCTTACAATTTGACACACATACAGAAAGTCATGCCTAGGAAGTATACGACCTACAGAATGCTTAATTTAGAGCATTATGAAAAATCTTTTACTGTAGCTGAAACCCATCAGCAATTCATGGGGACATGAGAGGTGTTGTGTTGCAGGGAGCAGAACCACAAGTCCCAGGATCACTTGCAGCAAGACGCTTCCGACGTTGCTGTTTGCACCCAGAGGTGCCTTCATCTTCCCGCTGGGGCTCCTGCAGTGTGGGACGCGAGAGGAGTTGCGGTGCAGGGGCAGAACCACAAGCCCCAGGACCACTTGTGGCAGGACACCGCAGACGCTGCTGTTTGTGCCCAGAGGTGCCTTCATCTTGCCGCTGGGCCTCCCGCAGCGTGGGACACAAGAGAAGTTGCAGTGCAGGGGGCAGAACCACAAGCCCCAGTACCACTTGTGGCAGGATGCCGCCGACGTTGCTGCTTGCGCCCAGAGGTGACTTTATCTTCCCGCTGGTACTCCCGCAGCGTGGGACGCGAGAAGAGTTGCGGTGCAGGGGGCAGAACCACAAGTCCCGGGACCACTTGCGGTAGGACACCGCCAATGTTGCTGGTTCCGCCCAGAGGCACCTTTGTCTTCCCGCTGGGGCTCCCGCAGCACGGGACACGTGCAGGTCATGCCCGGGCGTGGCCCAAGTGAAGACCGGTTCAAGAGCAGGCCCGTCTGTGCCCGTCCGCTGCCCGAAGAGGCTGGGTTGGGCCATGTCTCATTGTCCCCTCACATCATTAAGGTACTGTTCTCTATTTATTTTCATTGGGTCCATTGGGAGTTGTTCTGGAGCCTTGAAGGAGGCTTTGTGCCATATGTTCAAGTGATCTTGTCCTGCCTGCCCAGTTCAACATAGAACACAGACCAATTAGACGCCGGGGTGGTTAAACCAGCTGCTTTAGGGTAATAAGGACTGCAGTGTGGTGCAATACACACTTCTATGCCCTGTGACCCCATACCTTAAACGTGTGTACACAGGGGCAAAAAGAAGATGAACACAGGTACAACGGGAGGACACTGTTACCACCATAGACTCCTTTTTAGTCAGGGCAGCAAGTGGTATTTCCAAAGAGATAGCCCTGACCAAGAGGAGACTTTCCATGGAAATGGAGAGACTCACCCAGGACTCACTTCCCCTTGATGTTCTCGAGGAAGTAGGGGAAGCAGTCATCTCCCCGTCTACAGTAGCACTATCAGTTGTGGCTATCAACGACCAGGCTGTGGAGTTATCAGCGGATGATAACACAGTTCCAGCTGAACCCCCGGTTAAAAAGAAGAAGTCTGGGGGAAATAGGCCAGTCCAGCCACAAAAGAAGGTGACCCCGTTGGCGGCCCCGTTGGTTAATATTGAATTAGAGCAGATCTCGGACAAATTATTTCCTAGGCTGGAATCCTTGTTTAAAGCATTGATAGCCCTTATTTTTCTATGGCTTGAAGGAATAGAGGCCAAGCTCAGTTATCTCCCACTGCTTGTTTCTGGTGTTCCAATCAATAGTGTGAAGTCTGTGGCTGTGGGGAACAGTTGTGCGGCTGGGTCCACATCTGCGGGCGCTATCAGCACATGGAGGACATCAAATGAGTTCAGCCATACAGCACAGGAGTGTCAGATTTGTATACCATCTACTGAAGGGGACGGCCAAGGGTTAGGGGACATCCATGCTACTGAGACCACAGGCACCACTGGCCAGGTGAATCAATTATGAGGTGCACAACCACCAAACAGGAGTAAAGCCAATACATTCAACACAATCAGACCCCCCTATGACCAGAGTGGGTGCACCGATCTCTTTTAAAATTCCCCTAAAGTCAGCACTTCTGGTGGCCATCTTGATGGGAGTCCCACCCATCACGCAAGGTATGAAAGAGTCCACGGTGGACCTTATGCATAAGGTCACCCACTGGTGTGACAACACCATAGTAAATGTGCAACTCCTGTCCCCACATGTCATAATGGCTAAAAGATTGGGACGGGTGGGCTTCAGGGTGAAGAAAAATATTGTGGGGGACTGTGTTGTAGTTAATTTAAGACATCCCGTATATACCAAAACGATGGTTGAGAGCCATTTCACTCAACACACAAAAACGTCAATTAGGATTGTTCCCCTTCATTACTTGTATACCACTAACTCCTTTCTTTCAGACAGCCCTGGCCGGCCTGTCCCCTGGTCCTTGAGGAATATCCTGGGCATGAACACTAGGACAGATCTTCCTCTGGCCAATGGGTTAGAACCCCTGATAGGCTTAGAAGGTCTAGCTTGACAAGTGTCATCTCGGGATGAGTTGCTGGGTCCCAGGTCTGTGGGCTCAGCGACTATTGAGCCGATTCTATCCCCCAAGCCAGTCCCTATCACCCCTTTTACCTTTCATATGAAGATTATGACCTGGAATATTGCGGGACTGAGGTCAAAAAGAGACAGCGCCATATGGCAGAGGTCCCTTGAGTGTTGCCATATAAATGCTCTGCAGGAAACCTGGGACAATAGTGAGTCCTTTTTGGATGGATTTTGTCAATTTTTCAAAAGTGCATCCCTTTCCACAGTGGGATGGGCTAAGGTTGGTCTCCTTGTTTGGGTCTCACTTAAAATACCATGTACTACCAGGGTGGTAGACTGTCACTCACCCCATTTGTTAGCAGTAGTGCTGACATCTACAAACCATCCCTCCCTGTTGGTAGTACATTTCTACAACTCCTACTGTAGAATATTGATACTGAACATATTGGCAAACTAGAGGGGTTTTTTGAACATTATAATGAGAGGAAACACTCTTACTACGAGGTTATAATTTTAGGTGATTTTATATCTTAGTCAGCTTGACTGTACTTTTGCAAAGGGCCACATGGATACAATACTGCCGGTCACCCACTTTGAGCACACGGAAATAGGTCACCGCTTA
Source organism: Calotriton arnoldi (assembly GCA_963921515.1). Taxonomy (NCBI): domain Eukaryota; kingdom Metazoa; phylum Chordata; class Amphibia; order Caudata; family Salamandridae; genus Calotriton; species Calotriton arnoldi. Next base: position 1,240,394 of record CAWUFW010003175.1, on the reverse strand, counting down.
GAAGAGCTCCTTGGAGGTAATGACCTGCTTTGCTTTGAACAGACTGGAGCGGATGTTTCTGTTTCCAATTATTCAGGTAGGGGCTGTTCCACCACCGTTGATTTTATAATGTTTTCTGCTCCTTTGGTGTCCGCAGTTTATAAACTGAGAATCTCTTGGAGCAGTTACACCGACCATAATCCTATAATGCTGGAACTGGCCCGGTCCTTAGACATACCAAGGGAGGAGGGCAGGAGCATCCCAAATAGCGCCATTAGCACAAGAGATCAAGCACGCAGATTAAAATGGGAAACGGTGATACCGGAGCCCTTTTAAGACAATCTGTATGTGGAATGCACAGATGAGATCACACTATGTCTTGAGACTGGAACACAGAACAGATCTGTTTTAGATGCTTTTAATAAATTAACCAAGCACATAGCCGACAATTTAACTACTCACTGTAGGTGCAATGGAGTCAAGGGGAAAAAGTGGTTTGATGGCAATTGCTCCAAGACTCACAGGAACTTAATGATGGCTCTTATGCACAAACCGAGGGTTGAGGTAAGGGTCAGGGTCTGCAGGAAGGCCTATAAATTTGCAACGTATACACAAAAAGGGAGCCTGAAGAGTTTTAATGGATCAGCGAGGGCACACTCCCCAGGACAAGACTCAAATACACACAGAGCCCAGCAGAGGAAAAAGCTTATTAGGGAGCGAGCGTGGGAGGCCCTAGGTCAGGCCAGTGTGCTGGCCGACAGTACCAAGTTTGGGGAAGTGGTCAATAGCCCCTTCTTTTCGGATTCAGCTAATTCCAGAGTGGACTGTACTATAGCTGCTGATTGATGGGTCCAACATTTTCAAGGAATGTACAGTGGCGATGACCTGGAGGGTTAGACACAGTGTGGGAGCCTGGAACTGATACCTTACCATTGTCCTTCAATGTAGAAGAGGTGTATAAAGTAATTTTGGCTACAACCAGTGGAAAAGTGCTGGGACCGGATGAGGTCCCTCCGGACTTTTATAAAACTGACCCTTTGACCTGGGCGGCGATATTGACATAGGTCTTTAATGTGGCCTATTTGTGTAGCTTCCCCTCTTCTTGGTCCAAGTCTAACATTTTACCTATTTTTAAAAAAGGTGCGAGGGACGATCCAGTGTATTACCGTGCAATTTCCCTTTTATATTCAGCTGCTAACATTATGGGAAAGGTGTTCCTGGAGCGTCTTCCTTCCTGATTAGATAATTTTAATGTTATTTCAGATTTACAGTATGGTTTTAGACAGGGCAGAGGGACACTGGACCAATGCATCAACTTACACATGGTCGTGGGGAAATACACTATAGCCAAGAGGGCTTTCCTGCACATGGCTTTTATGGACCCAACTTCGGCGTTCGACCGCAACAACAAATCCAAGCTCTGGCCCATCATTTTGGATCTGGGCATGGATGCAGATCTGGTGGCTTTTCTACAATCCTCTCATTCAAATATCACAGCCGCTGTGGGGTACAATCAAGATGGCTGTGTGTCAGCCTCCTGGGAGGTCAAGAGAGGGGTAAGGCAGGGGTGTATTTTGCCCCCCTGCTGTTCACCCTCTATATCAACAAGCTAGCGGATGCAATGTCAGCATCCAGTCTTCAAAATCTTTTAAATACTTTTATAGATTTCATGGACTCTCTAAATCTCGCAACCAATTTTTCCAAATCGCACACTATGATGATCGGTACCCAGAAATATATCGGCCATAAGTTCTTCTGCATGGGGGTAGAACTTACTAAAGTTTTGACTTTCCCTTATTTGGGAGTGTTGTTTGGCGACAGAGGGTCGTGGGTTGTGCAAAGAGCACATAAAAAGAACATCCTGGCAAGGACAGCAGGTGCAACTATGGACTTTGCCAAGAGACTAGGGGCAAACCCGTACACGCCCTAATAAAGGTCTATAGAGAAAAATGTATCCCCATGGCCACTTACGGATGTGACGTGTGGGGGTACAAGGATGTAAGATATCTGTAGGTGGTGGAGAACAAATTTTTGCATAGACTCCTTGCTGTCCCCACTTGCACCCCTGCTTTTATGATGCACGAGGAGCTTGGTCTGGGCTATATTTCTGATTTTATTATAGTTGCACCGATAATGCGCTGGTTGAGAATCTGGTCAAGTCCAGTTCCCAACTTAACTCAACACATCTTAGCGGACAGTACTGCACTTGAGGGGGGCTCGCGTATCCCTTGGTTAGGTTATGTTATGGAACAGCTGATGAAGCTAGGCTGCCCTGATTTGTTTACAAACCCAAGACCATAGCACCTTAGTGACATGAGGAACATCAAACACATGTTTTTGGCAAGGCAGTTGGGGGAAAGGGAAGACATTGAACTAGCTAAGCCTACGGTGAGCAAATATATAACATTGAGCTTGCATGGGCAGTCTTATCTGTCACTTGTTAATAATGTTCATCATCGCTTCGTGTTGGCCAGATTCAGATTCAATTTTATACACTGATTATTAGCTTTCCTTAAAGGATTTTCAAAGCCAGGTGCCCTAAAGCCCTGTCCTTGTGACAATTTCTCAGAGCATGACACTATGCACTTTAAATTTTTCTGAGAATTCTATGGCACCCCGTGGAAAAAAAATCAAACTTCTGTTGCTAAGAAATGACATATTTGTACAAGTAAGGTCTGCACTATTGTACCTACAAATGCTTTCTTCCCCCATGGTCAGCCTTGGGGTTGCAAGCTTTTTCTCAGGAGCCCTAAGACTTAGGAGGAATCTGTTTAAGGATTAGAAAGCTCCCACTTGATTTGACCTTCATGGGCAATATCAGTGTTTATTCAATGGTGGTACACTTTAAAGATTAAATAATAATAATAATAATAACAAACTTATAAAGCGCATGGTTACACTAACCAGTGTGTCCCCGCGCTGCGGCACAGTTCAGATCGCTGGCAGAGGGAGGCACGCAGTTAAACCAGAGAACTCAGAGGAGGAAAGAGCCAGGTTTTGAGTTTTTTCCGAAAAAGTGTCTCCACAGACTCCACCCGGAGCCCCGGGGGGAGTTTATTCCAGTATTTGGCAGCTAGAAAACAGAAAGAGCGGCCACCCATCCTCGCTCTTCTGATGTTAGGAATACAAACTTGCCCTGTCCCGCTAGATCTCAAGTGACGGGTCGGAGAGTATGGGGTAAGGGAGTCGTGCAGGTAGGTGGGGCCCTTTCTCTGTAAAATGCGATGGCTCACACACATAGCCTTGAACAGGATGCGTTCCCTTACCGGGAGCCAGTGAAGGGAGACCAGGGCCTTGTTGGAGGAGGCTCTCCTCGGTAACATTAGAACAAGACGAGCCGCAGCATTCTGAATACGCTGGAGTCTTTGCACACACTTGGAACTGGCTCCCAAATACAGGACATTCCCATAATCCAAGCGTGACGTCACCAGGGCATGGACCATAGTTTTCCTTGCTGCAACTGGCAGTACATCTAAGGTCTTCCAAAGACCTCTCATAACCCCAAAACATTTCCCCGCCACACGCCTAGTGTGATTATCGAAAAAAAGCTTAGAGTCCAGCCATACCCCAAGATTCTTCACCTGATCACATGGGGGCGGGGTAGGTCCCAGTGTCTGTGGCCACCACGCTGACGACCAAATAGTGGGGGCTCTACCTAGCACAAGAACCTCAGTTTTGCTACCATTAAGTTTAAGGCAGTTGTCCGCCATCCAAGATGCCAGTTCTTGAAGGCAAGTCGAGAAATTGATGGCAGCCTTCTCATGTTCCTGTGTTAGGGACACCACCAATTGAGTGTCGTCAGCGTAGGACACAACACTAACCCCACATTTTTCAATAATCTCTGCCAGAGGGGCAATGTAGAGATTAAAGAGGGTAGGGCTCAAGATAGAGCCCTGAGGGACCCCTTGATTCAGCTTAATACTTTTAGAGTAGTAAGGTTCCTGCGACACCTGGAAACTACGCTCGTGCAGGAAGGACTCAAGCCATTCAATGGCTCGGTCCACCAAACCTCCTTTCCTCAGGCGTTGAAGTAAGGTTGGATGAGCCACCGTATCAAATGCGGCGCTGAGGTCAAGTAGGACTAACGCCACTGTTTGTCCCGCATCCACATATTTGCGGATAATTTCGGTGGAGAGAAGCAGCGCCGATTCGGTGGAATAAGATGTCCGGAACCCCGATTGCGAGGGATGAAGCAGGCTATGTTTGCTAATGTGAGCTGTCAGTTGGGTATTAACTACCTTCTCTGCAACTTTAGCAAAATAAGGCAGCAGGGAAATCGGACGTAGGTTCTCCAATTGGCTCATACTAACATCAATCTTCTTTTTTAATGGAAGGACGATCGCCTCTTTCCATCTTGTTGGGACCGTTCCTGTGGTAAAGGAGAGCTCGAGAAGGTGCCTGATATAAGGCTCCAGAGTTTCAAGACTCCCTTTAGCACCTTAGGGAGCGCAGGGTCTCTGGGAGAGCCAGACTTAATGCTAAAGGCTACGCCAGTGAGAGAGTCACAAGGGGGACCACAAATTTACGAAGACATTCTGCCTCCCCTAAGTCAGTCATCCCCTCATCCTCCTGGCACCCATTACGTGCTGCAACAGGGAAGGTCGAGTAAATCTTCTCTACTTTCTCCGCAAAGAAATCGGCCACCCTATTGCAAGAGTCCATAGAGTTGTTGGTCAGGGCTGAGGTTCTAGCGAGAGACGAGATCTCCTTAAAAATAGTATAAAGTTCCTTAGAGGAGTTCTCTGCTATTTCAATCCTCTCACTGTAGTAAGCAGCCCGAGTCTTCCTTATAAGAGAATGATAAGTCTTCAGGCTGGCTCTATATTCCCCTTTCCTAAGAACTGAGAAATCTCTCCTCCAAACTCTCTCTAGGTGTTTACAGGCAGATTTAGCTATTCTGAGCTCACTGCCAAACCAGGGTGCAGCTTTACATCGTCTCCCAGGTGCTCTCAAGGACCATTGAACTCAATGTTTTTTGCTCCTGTAAATGCACTGATGCACCTGCACTTTATATGTCCAATTTGTAACCCCTGATTTTGTATTTCTCCTTTAATATCCAGCCTTAACCTGCTGTTTTGTATAAATGGTTTTAGATGATTTTATTCATGTTAACGGGAAGTGAATATGCACTACTGGTTTCTTTTAAAGCTTTATGCACTTATTTTTGTTTCTTGGTACATATGTTTTATTTTGTGTTCTTTTTATGGCCTACACTGGCCGAATAAAGAATCTTTGACTAATTCATGGGTTTATTTCACTTCCCATGACAATGTTTCATGTACCGTCATGTCTTAGGCGTTTTCCTGTGAGCAGATCTGAGGCACTAGGTGCACATTTTTACATGAAGCTTGGTTTCTTCCTTTTAATTACAGATGCATGCACAAGAACAAAGAGGGTTTTTTTGTGGAACTTCTTTGGGACACTCCTTTGTTTGTAGAGAGACAACACTTCATGGTGTCGGTTATGCCTCCATGGCTAACCTTGCATGTTATTTGAAGGGTGTTCCCGTGCCAGTGATAAAGTCAACATTTTTGTTACTTTCAAATGGCAGCTACTTAATTTTGAATGATCAGAGTTGCTGCGGGATGAAACCAGGTGTCCCTTATGTAGTCACTGTTTCCAAGGTTGTGACTTGTTGTATGAATATCTTATATCCTCCCACACAATCTATTGGGGAAGTTACTTTGTGGCCAACGATCTTACTTTCATAAATTAATTTTGATAAATTAAGCAGACTGAAAGCCTTCTTGTTCCAAAAAGATATGGCTTTGGTATCTGCATGAGAAATGTTTGATCTACAAGTAGCCCGTTCCTCAGCTCAGGTACAGTTACTGTTATGCACTCAATTGCCAAAGCATTTTGGTGAGCTCATACACACTATTTTTAATGCTTCTAACTCCACTGGAGTTGCACACTTTTTAAAGTGATTGGGTCTGGATGTGTTTATACATTTCAGACTGTGCTTGGAGTTATTCTGTCTTTTGTACATTTGTTGTTTCAAGCATTTTTGGAGGCATTCCAATTGTGTTATTTCTTCTGGTTGCTATTTTTGTTCTATTTTGTTGCTCTCCAATGGATGTCCCACAAGAGGGCCTGATGGTAATGCAACTGCCGCATGTCTTCCTATGTCGTGAACCCATGTTGCAGTATTTTGGAGAGTCCTTGTTATTAAAACTGAATGAGATTTGGGCTTTGTCTTTCTGGAGTGTGTGGTTTCAAAGAGTGCAGCCTTGTTTCACTGCCTATGGTGCTCTTTCGAATATGTTCTTGACTTGTGCCTTGCCATGCAATGGTCCCAGTCTCTCTCCCCTTTTACGTTTGATAATATAACAGTGGAAACCTGGGCAAAATTTCCTAACAATTTCATCCCTAAGTTCAGAGCAGGTTTTGCTCCATACTCTGTATTTGTCTTAATACATCTGGTATTACTGCTATTGAAAGGATACAATGAGTTCTGGTATAGATGGCAGTGAAAACTGTACCCCAAGAGATACAATCCTCTATCTGGGGAGCTATCCCCATTGGCAAGCAGATTGTCAGCATTCTGTGTTTTTCTAGATGGCTTGTGTGTGGAAACACATCCTCTAGCTGTGTTATTTTCTGATCTATCCACCTCTAGTGGGCATTTTACTCATAACTGTGTTTAGCGCTTGTGGAGTTATTTAAGTTGTAGATCCCTGAATTTGTCCTGCTGGTGTAGCCCTTGTTGGTTGAAGTCTGAGTGTTCTCATAACGAACTGTGTCAGGTTTCTGTAAAGTTTTATTATTTCTTTTTGTAGCGGACATAAGTCTGCTACCGGCAATGTGTCAATGTCTGGGTGCGGTGTATAAGCCGCTAGGACCGGCCAAGTCGCTGAGTCTCTGCCGAGCGGACCGAGTCTTACTTTATCTTTTGTGTGTGGGAGGGCCCCTTTAAACCAGTTTATGTGCTCCTGGTAGGTGAGCGGAACTTCAATGTCCTCATACGGACAGTATTTCTCTGGTGTGTCATCTTCAGTGTAAGAATGAAATGTATTTGTGCATGAATGCCCTGGTGGGAATTTAACCCATGAATAGAATACCTCAGTTCTATATGATTCGTGTGCCTCAATCATGAATGTTACTGTCCCACCCCTAGCTGTGACTCCATAGTCTGCTAGTTTTTAAGTGAGGGCAGTTCTAACATTTTCTGAAATGTTTATTTTGCCTTTTTGTTCTCCTTCCTCAACTGGTGCAACAGGGTCTTCGTCAGCCACTGTTGAAAAAGTTTCAAGGAAATTGGGATAAGATTTTATGCACAATAGGAACTGTTTGTCCTTCAAGCTTGAATAAACCTACAGCCAGTACATAGGATATGCCTACTCAGCTGTGGCGGATTTTTCCCTCCCACTCCAGACGTCTCTGGAAATAATGTGAGTAGGGGTCTCTGAGAAAAGCTCCACTGAACTACTCAGATTTGACCATTTAATAGGTACCAAACCAACGTTGGTGGCGCCATGTCGTGTAGTTCCTATAAACATATATACGATCTGCGTGTTTAAACAACATAGACTGTGGGATTGGTGTCCAGACTGATTCCAGACACCCTCAACGGGTATGTTTGCCTGCATACCTAGCTAGCTCAAAGTGCCACTGTAAACTCCTCCTACCAAGGAGAGAATAGTTCTTGGCAACTATCGAACATTACAACTCTGTCCCATCAGGGATCGTGGAAACAGTACAGTACTTTTCACTCAGTCACTCGTACTCACTTTGTCTCAGAGAGATACACAGAATAAACAGTGGGTACGTTTTCAATAAGCATTTATTGAACCAGCGTCATTCTAGTGTAAAATAGGTGTGCTGAAACAACCATCAGACAGAAACAGATCTAAATGATTATAAGCACCAACAGAGTAAATGGATGGCAGATTTCTACCATAGTGCTAAAAACAATGAATATATGCAAGCATAGAAATACATGACAGTAACAATGCGTACTCCTACGATGCAACCCTAACTAGATGTACCCAAGTGTACCTATCATGTATGTCGGTGTAGAGCCAAGAATCCCCCTAGGCTGAAGCCAACCCCATTACCTGAAGTGAGAGACTGTGGGACTCCATCATGGTCTCGAGATGGACACCCCGCGAGGGATGTCAGACCACTGTGAGCTGGAGTGTCTGCGCACAGGAACCTCAGCGTCTGGCGTGAGTGTGTCAGTATGGAAGTCTTTCTCCTCTGCCTGACCTGGCAAAGATATGGCGTATATATACTCAAAAGGTCCCTCAGGGAATTCTACCTTGCTGTGTCATGTCGGCCGAGGATGACGGAGGGGATGACCCTTATACATAGTCATTTTGCAGAAGATGGTAATCCTGCTGTGATTCTGAGAATTCTTATGCATAAATAATGAGGCTGGTTTTCGGGGAAAACCACACAAAATTTATGCAGCGCTTTACCAGGCAAAGGGTCAATACCAAAACCCGTTATGTAGTGTAATGGTATGGTAAATGTAGGTGAAGGGTTAGGGGACTACTCAAGCCTCTTTTGGGGTACCCTATGAAACATAACACACCTATGCATCACCTTGGCTCCACCTCACATCCTCATCGACGACAACGCATCTCTGATCAAGGTTCTTTGGTTCAGCGGGCCCAAGTGGATCCCTATATCCGACCCGCGCTCCATCTCCGTTAGTCTGATTCTTTGACTTTGCCCTGGTCTAGCACGACCAGATAACCCATTAAAGAGCTTATTGCTTTTAAGTGCTATTTTGACATTTATTCTTTGAAAATCCATATCTCGACTTAAACACATTGAATCTTTGTCATTTTGTTCTTGTTTTATTGAGAACAATATATTTTCTTATTCTAAGCTGGTGTGGAGTCTTTTTGTGGTTTTTTCACTGTATTACTGTTTGAAGTGTTGCACAAATACTTTACACAATTCCTCTTAAGTTAAGCCTGATTGTTCTGTGCCAAGCTACCAGAGGGTGAGCACAGGATAATTTAGGTTGAGTTGTGACCTACCCTGACTAGTATTGTGGTTCCTGCTTGGACAGGGTACATAACTCTTCCAACCAGAAACCCAATTTCCAACGCTAACAGAGTACCTTATCCACCAATCTTGAAACCAGGCCCTTCATCTGGTGGTTCTTTGGGGTTTCACTCTTTGGGGCAGTTAAAAAGTCTTGGGCATGATTGTATCTTTACAAAACAATCTGTGTTGGCACTAGCACTCAAGAAACACTGTTCTGTGTATTAGACAGTATTTCTTGTACACTTCTTGAGGGCATGCTATTTAAGAACATCCAGGTCCTGGGCAAGTGCATGACGACACAGACTAATGTCACAAAGAAGGCCTAGGCCTTCACATGCACTGAAGTTTTATTTGAGAGTAGATCCGGAAGGTTTGTAAAGTGTGATAGCAAATAGATATGTGAATGTAGGTCATGGATGTTGGAACGGGCATGTTCTGGTTGGCTGATGAGAGGCCCTAGCCAGAGAGAATCTACCACTCCAATCTGGGGCGGGAAATTACACTCACTCTATAACTTGCGCTCACTCTTGGGTAGCTTGGCCCTGAGCAGTCAGGCCTATCACAGAGGCAATGTGTAAAGCATCAGCACAGCACTCTCACACAATAAATATACTAAGCGTCACAAAGGAGACTTCACACGTGGTGTATGTAAATAAAGTTTATATTCAACACACACGCTAACTAACACAACATGAACATCATGTATTTCTGGGATATAAATCACATTCGGAAATATCACTAGCAGTACTAGAAGCAACCATGTTAAAATGACATCAGTAATATGCACACTTGGGAAAGATCTTAGTTTACCCCCCTCAGCACCCTTATGCGGTGCGAAACGCTGTCAGAATGAGAACCACTCTGGAATTTGTTATTGTTTAACATCACACAGCTCTAGGGTGCACCCCAGATCACAACAATATTAGAAATGTGTACACACAGATAACTACAACTCTTTTAACCTGCACGATGGGTCAAGGCCACACAGGTGAAAACCAATGTCAAACTTAGTATTTTTTGGCAAGGGATCAAAGTGTAAAGCAACATCGCTGTGCGATACAAGTAATCAAAGGCAGTCACCCCCACACACTCACTCAGCACCGATATGCGGTGCCATGGATATTAGGGAGGTTCATGTAGCATGCACTCGCACACACCCGCAAACATCACCGTAAGACAGTGCAACTGGTATCCGGCAAGTCAGATGATAATACACATGCAGACCTCTTGGTCCAAACGCTCCTTCACCAATCAGCTCCCCTGACTACCCTGCACCAATGGGCTGGAGATAAAGAAATCTTACCCCCTTAATAATAGACTAATCGAGGCCAGAGTCACACTTAGTCAGGGTCTTAGGAAAGGAGGTGGGGGTAGGTAACTGGGCTAATTAGGCTGCAGTCGACAAATGGAGCTTTGGCCTCTACTCGAGAAGTTTACCAGCGGTTACAGAGGGCTTAGGGAGATAATCATTCACTTTAAGGGTTCCACTCTGTGCCTTCCGGCACCAACCCACTTCTGCAAAGCACAGGAGGGGGGTCACACAGTCTCTAGACCCACTTCTGAGTGTTCCTTAGCTCAGTCAAATACACTGGCCCAGTACGGGCAATACTACCTGGCAACATGAAGTCATCGGGTCGGGTGAGGTGAGGGCAGTTGATCCGCAGTACTGAGGGCACAAAAGTAACAATCAATGAATGTAGGTTGAAGCAGGGGGGCCTCTCGGAAGAAGGAGGAACCTGGTCAAACACATCGATCCAAGTAGCACCCACGCAATCTAGGCACCCCAGAACACAAACCCGCTCCTCTGAACCTTGCCTGGAAATGAGGCATAGTGTCTGGTATGCATTGATATGAGTCTCACCAGACAGCTACAGTCACACACAATGAAGAGTCGCAAATTCAGTACCTCCCTTGAAATGAGGCACAACGTCTGGTGCGCGTTGATCGAGTCACACCAGACAATCATGTTCACACACAATGAAGAGTTGCAAATTCTGTACCTCCCTGGAAATGAGGCCCAATGTCTGGTGCATGTCACGTTGATCTGAGTCACACCAGACAATTCCGGTCACACACAACAAAGAGTTGCAAATTCCGTACCTTCCTAGAAATGAGGCACAACGTCTGGTGCGCATTGATCGGGTCGCACCAGACAATTCCGGTCACACACAAAGAAGAGATGGAAATTTCGGATCTCCCTGGAAATGAGGCACAACATATGGTGTCCGTTGATATGGATTGCACCAGACAATTTCGGTCACACACAGAGGCGCAAGTTCAGCAGTACCACACGAGGTAGAATGAGGCCTCACCTCCGAGGGTCACAACCTGTGAATTGGACACCTCACGCAATGAGCATGCAGATGGCGTGCTGCACAAGAGAGAAGCCCGAAATCAGGGAATGCACTCACCATAAACAAGACGCTTGATGCGTGTTGAGGCCACTCTCCTTAGATGTGGGCAGTGCTTTTGGGGCTCCACACAAGGCCATCCGGTCTCCAGGCACAATAGTTAGTTACACGCTCACACCGCACTATCAGTTGGGATCCAGCAGGCGATGTAGGTACTTAAGAGGGCACTGCTCTCCAGGTGTCACAGGCAGATATTGTGTGCCTATGATGTCCCTGAGAACTCCACAAGAGAACAGAGGACAATCCATCAAGCTCTTGGATATCACTCATCATTGCCACACAGCAGCAGGTAGTCAGCACAGGCCAGCCACTATTCAGGAAGGGTGCTCAGTCCCTTCCAATGGCAGTAAGCCTCCTTGTGCACAACAGATTCCTCTAGCAGTGTGCAACACGCAGTTCCAGGATCTCCAGTCCTACGTCCCCACAAGTGTATCTCTCCCCTGATGAAGTATGGCACCAGTAGTTATACTATAGTGTGCCTTTGAAGTTGGGGGTAGTTCAGAGGGTTTCCCTTTGAACCACAGATGTCTCCCCTAAATTTTAGTGGGGGGATGATCTGGCTCCCAGAGGCCAGGTGTCAAAACCTCTTCCTCCAATCTATCCAGTCAGGCCCTCAAATGGCAAAGGTCTGTCGTTCTAGTTCTAGTTGCATGTCCAATGTTTATAACTGTCTCTGGTGAATGCACAGATGTGCTCCCCCAGCCTCCAGTGTGGACTGGAGTCAAACTAAAAGGCATACAAAGAGTTTTAGAGCAGTGAAATGCCCACTTCCTCAAAGTGGAATTTCTAAGCTATTAATGACAAATCTTTCTTTACCACAGGAGATCCTTTGTCATTGTGAATTCAATGATAGGGAATATTATGAGGCTGCAACATTATAAGCCACTATTGCAGCTTGAAGTAATTTCAACCATTCCACCTACAGGAAGAGTGAACCTCATAGGTAGTGAAAACACACATGGTTATTCTTCTCTACCTAGCCAGAGAACACACGTGTACCTGCCCTGCCTTTCACCTACCACTTGCTTCACCCCATAAGACTTACCCAAGGGGTGCACTAGTGGTAGTGAGAGGTACCTTCAGGATGGGCTAGTGGTTTATAAAGTCCAACCTGAGCATAAGTGCAATTGCGCTCACACAGGCCTGCAATAGCAGGCTTGACACATGTTTAAAAACTTCATAGGTGCAAGTGTGCACCCATTTGAGGCATGTTTAAAAACATCAGGTAAGTACCCGTTCCTAACGTTTGTATGAAGGGCGCGCACACTTTCACACTGCATTTACAGTGGGAAAGTGCCCAGAGCACTAAGTCCGCTGAAAGAGAATCTTCAAATCACCGTTGTTGGAAACACTACCAAAGGCGTGTCAGGTCTAACAATGGGTAGAACCGTACACCATGCAGGGGGCATTCCTGTCACAAAACTAAAAAATATTAATGCTACATTATGTACTATGGACTAGAATTTGAGTTTGAGAGATGGGATATTCTTTTGCAGTATAGCCTATGCCACTTGTAATATGGTAGATATATTTTATGCCACACTTGTGACAATATCTCATCCGTGAACTTTTAAAGATAGGCCACAGAGTTTTTATGTAAAACAAAATTGTGCTTAAATTGTCAATGTTAGTTTGATTTTAAATCTATGACTTACCCTATTTGGTTTCTCCAGACAGCTAACATTGATTGAACTGATTCAGGATATCTTTATTGTGTTTACATTTTGATATTTCAATCTGTACTATGTAACTGATGTGGACTTAAGACTGCTTTCAGCTTCCTTCAGAGCAAGCTAGGGAGATCCTGGCCACACTTTAAGGGAAACACCATGAGAGCACTGTGAGTCACAAGGTGGAGCCACTGACAATGAAGAACTCAGTGGCACTGAGGGTGAGTGGGGAGGCTGGCCAGCAGGCTACATCTCTAGCAATCTCTGAGGCCTTAGACTCTGGCCAGCCCCTCATGTTGACAATAGACATATCAGAGGCTACAACATCTGTTCCTATGTCCATGAAAACACCTGCAACGGCACCACCATTGCTCATACCCCCAATGCCAAGCCAGCCCCCAGTCCAAAAATGGACTGGGGTCTGCTTCACCCCGGGTACCTTTCCCTCTTCTCTCTTCCCAACAGCACTTGTGTCAAAGAAGGCAATTGAGGTTCTTAAGAACCTCTATGTGGGGCAGACAGCATTGTTGAATGCCATTGTAGGTGTCAGTCAGCAACTAACAAAGTGATTGACATCCTGGAGGACAGATGCTCTGCCATATCTGCCCCACACAATGAGGTCCTGTCTGTGGTTGTGGCTTCTCGAGCACCAGTGCTTCCAGCATATCTACCTCACTTCCTCACTCTTCCCAAATGACTCCTTCTATCCCAATTCTACCACCTACTCTAATTCCACTTCCTGCCCAAATTCCATCACTCACGTCAGTTTCACCAGCAAACCCAATCCCACCACCACTCTCCATTATTCCACCTGCCTCAAACCCTCACCATGTCCTCTTCCTCCTCATAACACCTAGACCCTGACCCTCACACTAAAATTCGTAAAACCCATCTCTGTGCCAAAAAATAGGTGCCTGGGTTACCATCTGTTCCACGAGGAGGGAAAGACCCATGAGGAAAAACCTACAAGGAATGGAACACAAACACAAAGGCAGAAGCCTAGAAAACCATTTGCACTTTTAAAGGACACTATTCCCTACCCCTACAGTATTATATATGGGTAAATAGTGTGAGTCATGTTGATGGAAAACAAGCAAATGTTTTTAGAAGTGCTTTGCTGTATACAAATCAAACATTTAGTGACATTGGTAGTAATATATATGATGCTTTCTGATAGGGAGAATGCAAAAAAGAAAAAGAGTATAAATTATTGTTGAGTGAAGTCTTTAGCCGATCCAGTTTGTCATTAAAGTACAAAGTGATAATGTCGAATTTATGCTTGCCAACACATGTTTCACCCCCTGGCTGGTTCGCAGGCCTGGGGCTTTTTTAGGGAAAAGATATAGGTTTATAGTCTAGCTTTAAGAATGTGAGAACAATATCTGAAGAAAGCAAATCATTTCAGATATGTATAGAACGCTACAATCTGATCATTGAAGTTGATTAAAGAGTCTCTGCGTTCGAGGAGAAACATACCCGTCAGGTTCGGTCCTTGGTAGTAATATAGTGCTTTTAAAAAGTTGTACTTACCTTACATTCTGTTGCCCATTGTGCTGTTATTCATTCACCAAGGCCAGATGGAGTCCCAGGGCTTGTTGTATCAGGGACATGCTAGTTAAGATGGTTGTGTGGTATTGTGGGCAGGGTTTGATTATTTATGCTCTTTTTCCTTAAACACAACTATAGAGGATGGACCATAATGTTTTGGCTTCCATCAATAGGTACTTACGCCCAGATTAGGGCCAGCTGTGCTGCATTGCATTAATGGGAGTGATCAGAAATGTGCCATATCTACTAAGGTGTAGCACACTTCTGTTCTCTTGTAGTGCTGGCGCACTTCTGGCTGCCTATTGCCAACTCTAAACTATACAAAAAAGTGATGGATAGAATGCTTCAATTAATCTCCACCATTGGCAATTATCCCAATCCATCGGTATTTTACACACCATCCCACTTCAGTTTGGACCCAGCCACATGCAAATCAGTCTTGAACCTGCTACAATATGGTGAACACAACAAGATGATGG
Organism: Calotriton arnoldi; assembly: GCA_963921515.1. Taxonomy (NCBI): domain Eukaryota; kingdom Metazoa; phylum Chordata; class Amphibia; order Caudata; family Salamandridae; genus Calotriton; species Calotriton arnoldi. The sequence goes on along the minus strand of CAWUFW010003175.1, from coordinate 1,225,307 downwards.
ACGGAGTGCTGAAACAGTTCAACCACTCACCCCCAGTCAAGAGATCTTGGTTTAATCTATCAATCTTGCTCACTATGCCACCCCAGGTTGGACCCTGACCTATGCAAATCAGGCTTGACCCTGCTCCACATGGGAATTGTCCAGTCCGAACTGCCAGGCCAGGCCCTCCCTGGACCAGAAACAAGCACCCTGGGACCGGTTTCGGGGTATCACCCCTCATCAGCCAGGCTAGCTTGAATCCAGTGGCACAGCGAGCAAGGGACCCACGTCTGGGCATACCCTTGGCCACCTACGGCGAACATAGCAAACACAAGATGATGTACTGAGTGCTGAAACTTTTCAACCACTCACCCTAGTCAAGAGATCTAGGTTTAACCCATTGTTCTTTTGCTCACTATGCCACCCCAGTTTGGACCTAGCCATATACAAATGAGTCTTGACCCTGCGCCTCATGTGAACAGTCCAGCCCGAACTGCGAGGCTAGGTCATGCCTGGACCGGAAACAAGCATCCTGGAACTGGTTTCACCCTTATTTTGGCTCAACAGTCAAGTACAACTTGGTTCCTATGGTTCATGGGATCCATGTCTGGGAATACCTATCCCACTTAGGATGTTGCACTGAAGTATAAAAAAAAGTGATGGATGGAATGCATTAATTATGATCAGCCACTTGGGATTACTCACCATACCACTTCATTTTGAACTCAGCCATATGCAAATAAGTATTGACCCTGCTTCAATAGGAACAGTCCAGCCAGAAGTGCCACACTGGGTCCTCCCTGAACCAGAACACAAGCAATCCCAAGCGACCAGTTTCACATTTATGTTATGTTATGTTATGTTATAAACATTTATAGCGCGCACGGCTACTCATGAGTGTCCCGGCGTGGAAAAAACAGTTAGAAAGAAACAGAATGGAACTGGGGGAGATTGTTATTAGGCGAACAACAGAGTTTTTAGTCTTTTCTTAAACATGGAAGGGTCGTTGATGATGCGTAGTTCTAGGGGGAGGGAATTCCCCGCTTCAGCCGCTTTGAAGGATTGCGAGCTCCCTCCAATCCTTGTCCGCCGAAAGCGAGGGATCAGAGCTAAGCACTGTGAGGCAGAACGCAGATGTCTTCGTGGAGTATAGAAACTAAACCGCTTCCTTAAATAAAGGGACCCTCGGCCATAGAGAGCTGAATGGGCCATAGTGAGGGCCTTAAATTTCACTCTTTGGGCCACTGGTAACCAGTGCAAATCTCGCAGATGATGTTTAACGCTGGACCAGCCAGGGATACCCATCAGAGCTCGGGCCGCAATGTTTTGGATGACCTGGAGTTTCTTAAGCTGGTATCCTGGAAGGCCAATATAAAGTGCATTGGCATAGTCAAGGCGGCTGAGAATCAGGGCGCGCATGACCATCTCCCTAGCGGGCCTGGGTAATAAAGGAAGAAACTTCTTGAGAGACTTCAATGTGCCAAAACATTGACCGGCTAATTTTTTAACTTGTGTGGAGAACTTGAGGTTTTCCTCGAACCAGACACCCAGGTTCTTCACTGCCTGTCCCGAGGTGCTGGGGAGTGGATATTCTGGCGGCCAAAGTGCTTCCCTGAACTGTGGGGGAAAAGATCTGAATAAGAGGATTTCGGACTTGTCTTCATTATACTTTAACTGGGCGGCTGCGAGCCATTTGAAGACGGCTGACAGACAGTTTTTAGCTTTCGTTGAGGAAGTATCTGAGTCCTTCCAAGTGAAGAGGAGCTGGGTGTCATCTGCATATGCGTTGATTTTTGCTCCCAGCTCCTCTGCCAGATAGACCAAAGGGGTAACATATACATTGAAAAGGAGAGGACTCAGGGTAGAGCCCTGAGGAACTCCGGTGGTCACCTTTTGTGGGTCTGATTAGAAAGAAGGTAGCCACACTTGCTGTGATCTGTCGGCCAAAAATGACTTAATCCAGTCCCATGCAGGGCCAATGACACCAATGTTGGCAAGGCACGCTAATAGCAGTGGGTGGGGCAGTTATTAGGGCTCATGAGTTGGGCATACCTTGGTTCCAGTGCCACAGTGTATGTGGGACCCATGTTTGGATATATCCATCCCACTTAGGGTGTTGCACTGAAGTATACAAAAAGTGATGAATAGAATGCTTGAATTCCTCACAGCCACTAATAATTACTCAGGGCTGAAACCCAGTCCATCATTATTTTGCACACCATGCCACCTCTATTTGTACCCAGCCATTTGCAAAGCAGTCTTTACCCTGCTCCAATAGGAACAGTCCAGCCTGATGCAATGAGGCCTGCATTGTTTTCAGATAGTTTTTGGGTTGGAAGGGCTACCTTCCTGTATAAAAAATATTCTTAGAGGCGTATTTCTATTTTTATGTGTTTTGTATAATGCAGCACATGTAGAAAGAGGAAGCGTTGAGGAGAAATAAAAGTATTTCTCCTTGTTATTCCACCCGTGGGTAGTTGTACAATTTTGACGCAAACCCATGTTTACTGACTTTAGTAAATATGGGTTTGCTACAAAATACATGTTTGAATGCACTGGAAAGTCCATTCTCGGCCCATGTAACGCATCCCTGATGGAAGGTAACGTAAGGCAGCACTATTCTTTTTTCAAAGCTGCACAAATCAGGCTCTGCTTGGCTTGGTATATACAAAAAAGATTTTGTGTCGGGCAGCGTCCAAAAAGTGACAAAACCCCTGCCACAAAATCATAGTAAATCTGGGCCATATAGTTTAGAGTATACTGCTGTCAAAGGAGTAAGGACAATTCGGCAGAGGCGGTATCCATCACGCTGCCAAAATCTAAATAGGTTAAATGGACCTCTACAGTGGCAGATGATTAAACAGCCATTTTGTGATGGCCCAACGGCCTCTTCCAAACTCTAGATCGGGCCCTAAGTATGTACATTCATAGTCTGTCTGTGATCTTGCATTTCTCAGCATCCACCTCTTCAGGAAGTGATATCGCTTATACCCTGCCCCACTTCAACAAATTCCTTAAGCATTCCACCACTGGGGTTTCCCCTGCAAAGGGTGAACATAGACTGTTTGGGCCTGGTATGCCCAGGAAGGGCCTTCAGCCAGAAATACTGTTCCACTGGTAAAACTGCATAAATGGTAAGATGCAATCATTTGCCTCACCCAGCCCACAATGCATATTCCCAAATTTACGCCCAGACCTAGATCACAAAAACTCTAACATAACATTCTCACAACACATACATCTAACCTCATTCACATTCTACTTATTAGCACACACCCTTAAACAACCAAACAGATAATACAACTCATGTTTTTAAACTCACATTCGCCTGTACTCCAACCTTCAGATAATGTAGACCTTATCTCTTATTATAGGCCTGATGCTCTCTTTATCACCAAAACATAGTTCAAGCCCACATTCTTGCACATCTTAGACACTTTGGTCCCATAGGCTACAGCATCCATATTGCGTCCATACACATAAGAATGGAGAAGAGCTTGCTATCTTCCATGAGTCTTCCTACTTCTGCAGAGTAGGCAAACAAGTAAGACTCATCTCCATGGAGTCACTCACATACAATTTCCACTCAGTCTGTTACTTTCAAGAATACCTACATGCTTCCAGGGCAGAACAAGGACTTTTTTATGAATTCTTGAATCTCCTCACCACATCATTATTCCGACGTGGCCACGCCACCCTCCCAAGTTACTTCAACCTGCCAGACAACTCAAGGTAAAAAACACAAGAGACACCCTCTTTAACTTTTTCGACACACACAGCATGGTACAGGATATCAACCAATCAGCACATCCAAAAGGCCATATCCTTGATGATATCACCAACAATCCAATGCAAATCACCCATGCTCCTGGACTTGACTAGACTGAACACCTCTCCATCCCAATCTCCCTGTTAAGTGTCAACCCAACCGAGGTCAACCCAAAAAAAGCGCACTAAATTTTCAGATCCTTCAAGGACTTCTCCATCACCAACCTAAAGTGTGAATTTGTCTTTCCACCTGCCATCCTCATGTCTGGTGTTAACACCCTTCTAAATGACTTTAACAATTTTCTGGAAAACCACATAAAAGCCCATGCTCAAACTCAAACATGCAAGTGCATGCTGAAACTATCAGGCACTCTAGTACCCTAAAATCCTTATTGACAACAATCAAGAAAGCAAGCAAAACTTTATTCACCATTTTGCCATTGAACTTCATAATCATTACAATATTTTAAAAAAAGGTTTCCATACGGCAGCAATGATCAAGTAAAAATACATATGTATATATTAAAAAATAAATAGATCATTAAAACCAATGCAAATGAAATAAAGTAACACTATTAAAACTTTGTCATAGAATATGCAAATTTGATTGTTTTCACCTTAAGCAATGCAGGGCAATATTTTTTTTGTTATTTTGACTAATCCTCCACATAGTCAACAAATACTGTGAGACCGCAAAAACTACACACTGGCTAGTGTTGCTTTTTAAAATTCTCAAGGCCTCTCTATACACCCTGACTCCAAAGTTGCTCCAGAGTGGACGAATGTTCAATTTCCTCGCACCTTGATAAGCTGGGCGAAAGAATAAAACATGCTCAATTGTTTTATTAGTTTCAGAACAAGATGCACATTGCTCAGCACAAAACGTAGGTGCACACCCCCATCTGGCTTAAAAGGGGAAAGAGGAAGAGACCATATCTAAACTGCAAGTAGAGTTTCCTAGCAGTTACAAGCTTGATTTCATCAAACAAATGCTCCAGCTCATAACCATCTATGTTAGAGAAATGCCATAGTCAGGCATCCTACGTTAGACTGATATGCAACAAGCTCAACTTATGTTGCCAATAGGCACTCTTAATTTGGGCCTTGGAAATTGCACTGACTCTAAGGGGGCATCCCATAACTGGCTTAAACCAATATTTGAGAGGTTCGTCTTCACATACTTTAGGCACGAAATAACGTCAGCACCCACACAACATAGGGGCCAATTCCGATCTCGGCCGGTAGGGCTCCGAATCGGATTCGGCTTTACCGGATCCGATTCGGAGCCCTGTTTCCCGACCGATTCGTACATGCGTCCGTGCGAGCGAGTACGATGCGAAATCTCCGACCGACTAGTTCGCGAGACCCAGCCGCACCGACCGACTCGTTCGCGAAAGCCGACCGCTCCGACCGACTCGCTAGGACATGCCTCGCACCGCGCTATGGAGACGTTCCCCGGCCGGGCAAGTAAGATGCGCGCCGCGAGCAGTCCGACCGACTCGCGCCGTCCGGCTCGAAGAAGCAGTCGGAGCCGTACTTTGGGAGTCCGTGTCGGACCCCCGTGTACGCGTAGCTGTGCGAGTCGCACACAGGGGGGACCCATGGGTCTCCCCTACCTGTGCGTGTATGGCCCGAGTCACTTCGCCGCGTACCCGCTGTAGGGGGCGCCCTTGTTCGCCTCGCACCCATTGAGTCAATGGGAGCCTGCGTACGCGTTGTACGACCGGCTCCCATTGACTTCAATGGGAGTCCGACCGACTCGAGTCCGATAGCATACGTGCGCATCGTACTCGTTCGGTCGGGCTGCTAGGGTCCGATTCGGTCGGAAATCTCTCCGGGTCCGGCTCGGTCGGTGAGATTTCCGGCCCGAATTGGAATCGGCCCCTTAGTATCTCTAACATACCTGAATGGTAAGCAGCCAGTTCAAGGGTGGCCCAAAGTCACTTCCATTATAGGATAGGTCTTAGACCAATCACATCCATTATATTTTTTTGCCCCATATCCATCCTTAGGGGGAGCAGCGGGGCACTAATGGGAAGACTAGTTAACTCTTGCCCATCTCTATGCCCCAAAAGCTCTGCACCATATAAGGCTGAGCCAAGTATCTGGTCATTATAAACTTGTAATACAGGAGAAATGGGACGAAAGGGTGAACCCAATGCCAAGGGGAAACACTTTTTAGCTATCTGTCCAAGACTGTATAAAAAAGGAAATTAGCTATGGCCTCTTGGAGCCTGTGATACTGCAGATCAATGTCAATGAGAGCATGATAGAAGGCATATGAGGAACCTGAAGAGTTTTCTAGATAAATTAGATGAAATGGAAATGGATACAATGCCATCAAAAGCCACTGCCAAATACAAGTCAGTTGGAAAAACAGAAAGAGAGGAAGACATTGAACTAGAGGAGAGACTATGCTGGAAAGGGTGATACAGAAATGCTCACACGGAATTAAGCAATAGACATGGAAACCCACAATGATGAGAGACACATTCAGATGGCCTTTTAAAGTCTGAATTGTCTGTGCTTGCCAGGGGACTTATCACCTCTGGACTAGGGCATTTCATGTATTGGTACGGGACAAGGTCATTCAAATCTGGCCTTCCAATATGGAAGATGCCATATATGGAACTGGAGATTGAGAATTGGGGTGAGAGGTTTACCTCATAAGGACATAGATGTGTCCTTATGGATGTGTCCTTCCTATAATCCTATTAGTTCGATATATTCCAGGGTAGGACCTTTTCCCTTACCCTAGGGGGATGTTTCTATCTCTGCTGAATGTCTCCTGCTTAGCTAGATGATCAAATATTGATGAGAGGGAGTGTCAAATACTCCCAATTGATCCATTATTGCTGCAAATCAGCCGTAAGGATATAGTTAATTGTTAAATAGCTTAGAGGCTCTTACACTGCCAGTTAAGAAGCCATCCCTAACCTTTAGTATAAATAGGTGATAATCATGCCACTAAGTATTCCTTAAGCTCAGCTTTCGCAATGATACACAGCAACTTAGATTAGAATGATTAAAACTCTAACCTCCACCTTCAGACTAGAATGATTGAAACTCTAACCTCCACCTATTCTAAATCTCCTGACACAAAACGTTATAAGAACTGCTTACAGCTAAAACTAAATTCCAGGCTACATCAAAAACAGAGAGGGGAAAAAGTGGACTGGTTGTTAGCTGCACAACCTCAACAAGTCTAATCAAAAAGAACAATACCAGCCATTCGCAACACTAAGGGTTAAATACTGACACACCCGACAATCATAATAGAAGAATTCCAGAAGTACTGTGAGTAATTGTGTACTTGAGATGCACATTCAGGCTCAGAAGAGAATACATAGTTCTTTAGGGTGTTGCAAGTACCAAGGCTGACAAGACTGACAAGAGAACATTCTGACACGATGGAGGAAGAAATCGCTGTTAAAGAGATTGCAAGAGAAATCGACAAATATGGACACTAGTAAATCCCCTGGGGACTCCCCATACATTCCACAAGTTTATAAAAGCACTGGTTGTTCCATTGCCTCTGTGTTCAAAGAAAAACGAGAGGAGGGATGTTTAAAAGAAAAAATTGTCAGAGCTAGAATATCCTTACTCCCCAAAGATCCATTAGAATGCTCCAGTCATAGGCCCATCTTGCTTATAAACATGAACAATAAAATTATAGCCATAGTGAGTAGATTATAGGGACCCATCCCCTTACTTATTCACCCCACACCTGTGGGTTTTGGGCCCAGTCACTCCTCAACCAATCACTTATGCTCCCTTACTCACATCCATTGGCAAGTAAAGGATGACCCTGATGAGAAAGTCATCCTTTCTTTTAATGCTAAAAAAGCGCTTGACCGGGTAAGATGGGGGTACCAGTTTTGTACAATATAAAGAATGGGAATTGTCAGAACTTTATCACATAATCTAAAGGAATGCACCACAATCCAACTGCATTGGTTAACTATGAAGGTCATGGCTCAATCAATGTTCAAATCAACCAGGGAACCAGACAGTTTTGCCCATAGTCACCCTTACTTTTCCTATTGGCCCTGGAACTATTTGCTATTGAAATACCTCAAAAATGAACAGCTCTAGGAAATAATTACAACAGTGTGGGAACATAAAGAGTTATGTCTTGCAGAATATATTTTAATGTCCTCATCCTGTCCATCTGAATAAGCAGTAGCCCTGGTGAAGGAATTGGATTCCTTTTTGAGCTTTTCAGGGTACAAGATAAACTGATCTAAAGCTTTATGCTTAACCCTATCTACCCTCCAAGCATCTACAGAGGACCTACCCTGTAAATGGACACATAATCAACTGACATATTTAGGGGTCTACATGAATAAAGGACTTAGATACATGATCCACAACAACATCTCCCTTTTAATGGAAAACATTCAAACTGATTTTCATAAGTGTGCACACTTAAATCTATCTCTATCCGGTGAGGTACAAATTATTAAAATTAATACAGTATCCAAATTCAATTATGAATTTTATGTTATGCCTCCCAATCCTAATGACTCTCACGCAGAGACACAGAGAAGGCCATTACTCATTCTTTCTAGAGAGAAGAAAAAGTTAAAGAGTTCAATACTGCATACAACCATGGCGAAGGGTGGACATTGATTGCCCCACATAGACTGTTATTGGCTGCCATATCAACTGGACCACTCAATATATATAATGAAGACACAGATGGCCTCATTTATGGGGAATATGCGTAGGGTAGTACCACAAGTCTTCTTGCTGTGCTGCCCTACGCCAATGTGAAAGGGCAGGAATGCACCGTATCTATGAAATAAGGTGCATTCCTGTCCATCCCCCATGAACTGATGCACAATTTGCTTCCTAGCACCCGTTGCAGGCAGGTTTGCTTTTGTGCTGGCTTTTGTGTTGGTTCCTGCCCCAAAACAATCTCAAGAGGTGTTTTCCTCTTTCTATGTGTGCTTAATGGAAATATTCAGAATGACTGGGATTTACTTTTTTGTAGAAACCAATTCATAGAATGTCTTTTTGGTCAAAATTGGCATTTGAATGCTTGTTTTTTAAGAGTAAATTCAATGGTTGCAGGTGTTTCTTTCAGAAACAGTTCTGTCTGAGATATTTATTTTAGTGCTTTACTTCAGGGGACATTATTTCATATTTATATCTTTTACATTGTAAAACAATTACTTTGGATGACTCATCACCACCCATGAACACAATCCTTCGCTGACCCCTCACAACCCCTAAAAACCATTAATCATTGCCCCCTAAAATCCCTCATCACACCCAAACTACACTCATCCATGAAGCCTAAAAAGTCCTTTCTACCCTAAAAAGCCACCCTCCGTGAACCATAAAATTGCTCACTACCCCTATCTCCACCTATTTCGGAACCCTAAAAACCCCTTTCTACACCTAAACCACACCAATCATATACCCCTTAAACCACCTCAGCACACCCAAACTCCACCTATCACTGACACTTTAAAAATCCTTACCGCCCTTAAACACCAGCTATTTATGACCCATAAGAACTCCTCATCACCTTAATTACTTATCCCTGAACCCTAAAAACCCCTTTCTACATCTAAAGTTCACCCTTTCCTGGATCCTTAAAATCCATCACCACTCTAAACTCCATCCTATCCTGAACCCTGAAAACTCTTCACCACTCCAGCCGCTACCCGAAATTGAACCTTAAAAACCCTCACCAGCCCTAAACCCTGCCCATTCATGAACCCTAAAACCCCTCAACACCCTTACTTACCACCCTTCCCTGAAACCTAAAAACAGCTCACACACAACTTACCACCCCTACCCTCCACCCATCTCAGACTCTTAAAAAACCCTTTATATGCCAAAACACCAATTATTCTGACCCCTAAAAAACCCCTCATCACCCTAAACATTACCCATTCCTGAGCACAAAAACCCCACAGTAGTCCTGAACTCCACCCAAGTGAAATGCGATTTTGGATTTTTCCTTAATAAATTGTTTCCTTTAAAGTGTTTCCTTTTTTTAATTTATTTGCATCTGCTTAAAATTGTCTTTCCTTAAAATTGGTTTTCCATGATTTAGTTTCTCAGTTTTCATTTTCCATTTTATTTTTCATTATGTCACACACATCAGAATTGATATATCTTGAAATGCACATTTCTGGCATGTGCTTTTATTCTGTAAATGTATAATTAATATCTCTGATAAGCAAGATCAATCAAAAACACATTCAGTGATAATTGAGTAACTATTTAGCTTAGAACTTATTTCAGCAATGTCATAAAACTTGTGACTGTTTCCCTTTATAATTCTATTATTTAAATCACTTGCTTTTAGGCTTCTTTCTTTTAGTTTTAAGTTCTAAAACACATACAGGACAGGTTTCATTTTAGCTGTAGTTTCCATTTAGTTAGCCTATCCAGATTGCTTACCTTTGACCCCGAATTCATCCTAGGTAATGGAGGCTGCCATATTTGACATTGAAGGCTGTCATTCTTCCTCAAATTATGTATAAACATCAATATGTCTGCCTTTCACGCAGACGTCGTCTGTGCCTATTTTTCCAAGAACTGTGAAAGTGTCAAGTCATTCAGATATAGACATCAAAAAAACCCTCAGTGCAACATCATTCTGGGACAGTGCCTTTTTCAAGATCATATAACATCCATAGTCAAAATATTGTAGTCTGTATTGACGTACTCTCACCCTATATGTCAATGAGGAAACATCTGGGACGCAAACCTTGGCACACATAATCTATGCCAGACATTTCTCAATTTATATCAGAAATTCCAATCTGTGATATGATTCAGTATATCTTCTTGGATGCTAAGGACGTGCTGGAGCTGCTCTCAGCACCAGTGCTCAGGTGCTGAGGACGGCTTCAACACATCCTGGCACCAGTAGCAGGAAATCCCTCCGGTGCTTGCACCAGAGGGATTTCCTTTGTGTATTTTTAGAAGCAGCTGCTAAAGAAGAGCTTCCCCAACAACTGAGGCTGCTTTTTTTCTGTGCAATGACAATCGGCACGCATGGCGCGCTGATGTCGTTGAACAGAAAGTGAAAGTGAAATGAGCCAATTGGCTCATTTACTTTCACTTACATTAGTGCTCAGGGGCATATAAATGTTGCTCAAATAGGAATTTACCATGAAAAAACAAAGAAAAGAGGCATTTGGCAAAACAGGAACAGTTGGTTTAATTAAACACTGCGGCCGGGAGTACAGCATACAGAAACGGGTTTAAGGACTGACTCAAAGTGCAATTGTTTTGAGCATCTTTATATACATTTCTTGGAGCATCATGAAACAATTCATAGATCCAGTTTAGGAGAGGAATGTGGGCTAGTCATAGAACCATAAATTGCTTCCACCTGATAACAAATGCAGGCAGCTCTCGACCTTGTGTGGACACAATGTGGGCCAGTGGGTAACGTGTCCAGATGTCCGGCATGGGAGCGTGTGATCACCGCGTGTGCTGTGTGTGCTATGTCCTGATTGGCTGAGTATTCCAAACTTTATGCAGCGTCTAACTTTATGGTGTTTTGGGAATGCGCACCTCTCCGGCCATGTGTGTTTTATTGGGGCCAATCACCCAGACCATTGAGGTGTCGCTGCCTATCTGTTTGACTAATCTGGGTTTTTCCTGTTCACATGTTTGTTCTGCTGGTTACGTGCCACCCCACCTGTGATCTGTCAATCAGTTGCCTCAGGTCTAGACTGCAGGGCCTGCATGACTGTGTATTTCTGTCTCATGGTTGATGGAGAGGTCATATCGGGTGATTTTGACTACAGTAATTCGATTTCGTTTTCATGCACACATGTATCATTGTGTACATCAACATCAATATTAACATCTCAGCCCCCTGAGCACCAATTTGGGCAGGGGAGGTGTCATTGGAAAGGGGCGAATCTCATCTTTCCAATGGTATATGTCCCTAATGGTTCCCCGCTTCGGGGTCACTGTAGGAGGGTGATACCAAGCACGAATCTAACCACTTGACATCAGGGTCAATATTTGAGCAAGGGAGCAGCCCCCTGGCAATGGGCTAATGCCTCCACTTCCCCAAGCATCAAAAGTCTTTCTGCGCCCACTGGGGGCAGATTTGGGGCAATTACCTCCAATCTGCCCCCAAGGGGGATAGAAAGCCCACTAGACACGAGGGTTTGTGTTTCTATTGGAGAATGGGTGGGGGCAACCCGACCAAGCATCCGGCCTAGCCTCCACCCCATATTACCATCCCAGCAGTTATTCTTCCACCTGTCAGCCGATAGGAGGTGCTTTAAACCCTACTATACCCCCACAGAGGGTATTTTGTAGAGAGTGCTCCCTATGGCAATGGGCTAATGCTAACCCTCCTCCCAGCCCCTAAAGTCTTTCTGTTCCCCCCAGGGGCAGATAGGAGATAGTTGTCCCAATCGGCTCCAGGGGGGGGCAGAAAGCCCACTAGACACCAGGAAGTATTTTTTCTTTTTTTTAACCATGCAAAGGGGTGGCCACCCAGGCATTGGTCCAAACCACCACCCAAAAAATAAGGCAACAGTCTTTCCTGATGCGTGCACTTGGCCTACCTGCACAAGTGAGGTACCATTTTTAGCAGGAGACTTAGGGAATGCTAGGTGGTAGGACATTTGTGACTCCCCGCAGATTTCAGAGTTTTCCATCACGGAAATGTGAGGAAAATATGTTTTTTACTCAAAGTTTTGCAAGGGCTTCTGAGTAAGAAAATCTTGTGCAAGCCACACAAATCACCCCACCTTGGATTTCCATGGGTGTCTAGTTTTAAAAATGTGCAGGTTTTCAAGGTTTCTCTAGGTCCCTGCTGAGCTAGGGCCCAAAATCCACAGCACCCATGTTGCGAAAAAAGGATCAGTTTTCAGTGGATAACTGCGGTGTCCTTGTTGCGTTTTGGGGCCTTTCTTGTAGCAAGCACTATGCCTACCCACACAAATGTGGTTCCATTTTTATCGGGAGTCTTAGGGGAACACAAAATAGTAGAACGTGTTATTGCCAATTGTATTGCTCTGCATTTGTACCTTCCAAATGTAAGCCAGTGTGTAAAAAAGAAGACATTTTGAGAAATGCCTCCAAATCACATGCTAGTATGGGTACCCACAAATTCAGAGATGTGCGAATAACTACTGCTCCTAAACTCCATATCTTGTGCCCATTCAGAAATATATGTTTCCTTGATACCTATTTTCACAACTCTATATCTTACCATATGAATTGCTCTAAACCCTGTACACAATGAAAAACTATTGTAAGATACAGCTCAGTTATTGGCTCTGGGTACCTTAAGTTCTTGGAAAACCTACAACCCCTATATATCCCTGCGACAAGAAGGGTTTAGTGGACGTAATGGTATATTGCTTTTGTAAATCGGACATTGTGGCAAAAGTTACAAATGAAAACATTGTCACAAATGGGTGATGAAACAAATTATAATTAATGCTAACGAACATTTAGCGGTATGTTTACAAGAGAGTGCAGACTATAGTGATATTTTGAGGGCTTATTCCTCTATTACTCTGGAGATCCAAAACTCACTAGGAGCAAAAAAGATGACATCCCAAATAAGGACTAATGGGTGGTTTGACACAAAGTGTACGAAAGCATATAACATGCTGAAGGGCGCCCTCCACAAAGTTGTGAGAAATAAGGAGGAAATTAGTGCATGTAGAAAGAATTATAATCTGGCTAGGAAAAATAGGAAAAAAGAAATAAAAGAAGAGGCATGGGACTTGCTCTATGAGGCTTCAAAGAAAAGGGACAGTATTATGTTCTGGCGGGCAGTAAACGCTCAATTTTTTGTAAATAATGAGGGACCCAGGATTGAAGTTACAATAGACGAGGAGTCTTGGATCAAATTTTTCTCGAGGGTGTATAGTTCCAGGGGGCAGATAAATGCACAACTGATTATGACCTACAGATACAAGATGGGCTGGATAGATTTGTGACCATTGGGATAAATATAACACTAGATGAAGTCACGGCAGCTATTAATGAAAGTAAAGGTGGAAAGGCACCTGGGCCTGACGGAGTGCCCATGGATTTATTTAAACACTCTCCAGCACTATGGTCCCCTTTGCTGACACAGGTTTTGAATGCATGCTGCGAGAAGGGCTTCATCAAGACATGGTCTGAATCTGTGATCATTCCAATTTTTAAAAAGGGAGAACGCGATAACCCTGCTTGTTATCGCCCGATATCCCTTTTGGACTCCCTGGTTAAGGTAGTAGGCAGAATAGTCCTGAACAGACTACAAACTTGGGCGGAGGACAATAACATTTTAAGTAAAGTGCAGTATGGTTTTAGACAGGGGCTGGGGACCATTGAACAGGTATTGAACTTTATAATGATATCAGGGAAATACACCCAAGCTAAAGAAGGGAAAATGTACGTAGCATTTGTGGACCTTACGTCCGCTTTTGATTGCGTAAACCACGATAGACTCTGGGACATTTTGCAGGAATTAAAGGTAGACCCAATTTTAGTTCAGTTTTTGAGGCAATTATATAAGGGGGCCTCAGTAAAAGTGAGACATGGAATTGGGGGTGAATGCACTGCGTCATTTCCGGTGGAAAAGGGCGTGAGGCAGGGGTGCGTCCTGGCTCCGTTCCTCTTCTCACTATATACCAACGCGTTGGAAGATGAGTTAACGGCCAGGACAAAAGACCCACCTTACTATAACAGCAAGCCCATAGTATCACTTCTTTACGCGGACGACGCAGTGCTTATGGCCAGAACTCAGTTGGGTCTTCAGAGTGCTCTTAATGCATACATTGGATTTATGGATAGCCGGGGCCTAAAACTTAACATTAAGAAGACCTTTGTGATGACATGTGGGAAAGGGAGAAAAAGCTGCAAAAGTCTCCCTGTGGGAAAAGCTAGGATAGATGCAACCAACACATTTTCCTATCTGGGTGTATTACTGGATCATGCTGGATCATGGAGTCCAGCGGTCAAAAGTAGAACTCTTCTTTTTAAAAGGTCAATTGGGGCACTGATGAATTTTTCTATTAAAATGGGCAAAAGACCCCCGGGATCCTCCTTAAAATTTACAAAGCAAAATGTACGAGCGTAGCGATGTACGGGGCTGGTGTTTGGGGTTATCAGGACGTGGCTACATTACAAAAAGAGGAAAATAAGTTTTTACGATTTATATTAGCAATCCCACAGAGTACATCAGTTTATAATTGCCATAGCGAATTGGGGATTCCATACATTTCAGACCTGATAAAGATGCAGCCATTGTTGTTATGGCACAGAGTCTGGACGTCACATCACACACAGTTAAATAGAGAGATTATAAGTGATGCTATGAGTTTAACCCACGCGAACAAGATTTTATGGCTAAGGTACATTAGAAGCTTTTTAATAGACATGGGAAAACCTGATTTTTATAGAAACCCTGTTACACTGACCACAATTTCTAGGAAGGAGTTCAAAGTTCTTTGTCAGGATCATCTGGAATCTCTAAGGGCGGCTTCAGAAATGTATAAAAATACAGTTATTAAACATCAGATAACTCTTGTATGTCCCACCATTCAACCTTATTTGGAATGGTGCTTAGGAAGTTATGATAGGTTTGTCCTCACTAGATTAAGATTTGACAACTTCCATCGTTTAGTCAGCTTCCCTATACAAAATGATTGGAACAGCAAGCTTTGTAGGTGCCCCTGTGATGAAATGTCCCCCAAACGACTATACATGTGATTTTATTTTGCAAATTTTATAGAGTAGAAAGATCTAGATGGATTTTGCCAATGTTGAAGGGCGGGGGATGGAGACAATGTCGACCTGCCTTCCTTTATTTACAAAGATTGGATAATGTTTACTGTGTGGGAGCTATGTCTGGTCTCTTGAAGGCCATTTTGAAAAAAGGAAAAGTATTACATGGGAAACATAGCATGAGACAGATTGATTTTTAGAACAAATGGGGCATTGATTAATTGAGGATGTGATTTTAAGATTTTAGCGATATTTTAAGATGTATATATGCAAGGTATTAGTCTTTTTAAACAG
Organism: Calotriton arnoldi; assembly: GCA_963921515.1. Lineage (NCBI taxonomy): Eukaryota > Metazoa > Chordata > Amphibia > Caudata > Salamandridae > Calotriton > Calotriton arnoldi. The sequence continues at coordinate 1,209,545 of CAWUFW010003175.1, read as the reverse complement.
TAGATTGTATATTCTTTATTGTGCAACTTTTATGATTTTTTTCTACTAAAAATCGAATAAAGTTTATTTGATTTGATTTGATTTGATTTGGGTGTATTTTCTCTACTCATTTTCAATATGTTTTTAATTTAACAGTTAGTTTCTTTGGAAAAACCTTGACAGATCTACACAAATGACTTCTTACTGTATTCAGAATTCTATCTACTTTTCCAGGAAAACCCATGGGTTTCACAACAGTTTCCACCACAAACTGGAAATAGGTTGAGAGCACAAAAATTTGGAAAAATGCCCCACATTTATTTTTTTATTATTCAGTTCTGCATGTTTCTTAAAGCTAGGAAGATTGTGACTTAAGCACAGAAAACCTTTCATTGATACCATTTTCAGGAAGAAAACAGACAGTTTTTTACAAAGCCCTTTTCTCCTATTTTTCCCCCAAAAACAAAATGTAGCTATATTTTGGCGATTTCCTCAGTCCCCTTCAGGGAAATCCACAAACTTTGTGTACCTTCAGAATCCCCATGATCTTGAAAAAAATGACACAAATTTGGCATGAATACCTCATGTGGAAAAAAAAGTTATAGAGGCCTAAGCGCGAACTACCCCAAACAGCCAAAAAGCAATTTAGGGGAAAAGGTCTAGCAGCGAAAGGATTATAAGCACTGCCAGTTGACCACTTAGGTATGAGAGAAACTTCACTAAGGTCACAGAAGCAGATCGCAGATCCAGATGAGCAGGGGACCAAATTCCACCTCGACCGAAGATGCCTCAAGCAAGATTTACTAAGGCTCTGCATAGCATTCATTTCGGCCTTCACAGACTGGTGACAGGATTATATACTCTCAAAGATATATTCTCCTAGCTCTTGGCTTTGGGCTTGAAATAGCTCACAAGCTATTCCAAACAGAAAACAAACCCTGTTGTGCAGTTATGGGCACCACCTCCGAAACTCAGGGTCAATATTTATTCACCTGCTAGAACTAGCATAAAGCTTAGAGATAGCACAGTGAGTGTGTTAGGGCTATAAAGTGTGATGTTACAATTTTTCCCTGTTTTTGCTGTTATTGGATAGCTTAGCTCCTTTTTATTATCTTCTGTGATGTTATCAATATTATGTGCACTATATTCTGGTGTTTTAAAATAAATAGGTTGAATTAAATATTCAGTTTCTAGTGATCTTGGGCCAGATGTACAAAGGTTCCTATTTGCATTTCCTAAATAGCGATTCTCAAGAACTCGCTATTTAGGAAATGCAAATTGATATGCACATACCCTGCGATTCCCTGGAAATCCTAAACCATTCTTTCCTGAAGGCCCATAGGTACAAATGGTTTTGAATTCCCTAAATTGCGATTTCCTAATAGGAAATTGCAATTTAGGAAATCAAAACCCAAGGGTGCCTCTGGCCTTAAGGCTCCCCGGGAGGCACCCCGAAATCTATAGTGCACCTGTAAGTGCACATGTGCCCTGGGGCATATGTGCACTTCATGTCACATTAAAAATGCTTTTTTAAATGCATTTTTTAATTTTGCAGAAATGTGTGGGTTTGGTATGTTTCCCTAGATGGCCGCCAAGCCCTGGACCAAAAACTCATGTGACCCCCCTTGCAAAAGCAGATCGTTTTGTGATAGGTAATTGTGATGTCTCCTCAATAAGTTTTAGGCCCTTGCCTGTCACGGGTACTTGACCCACCCACGCGAGTGAGGTATCATTTTTATCGGGAGACCTGGGGGAACGCTGGGTGGTAGGAAATTTGTGGATCCATGGAGATTCCAGAACTTTCCCACACAGAAATTTGAGAAAAATTTGATTTTTGTCAGCTAAATTTGATGTTTGCAGGGGATTTTAGGTAGGAAAACGTTTAGGGGGTCCACGCAAGCCATACCTCGCTGAACTCCCCCAGGTGTCTAGTTTTCAGAAATGTGTGGGTTTGGTAGTTTGCCTAGGTGACCGCCGAGCCCGGGGCCAAAAAACCAGGTGACCCCCCTTGCAAAACCAGGTTGTTTTGTGATAGGTAATTTTGATGTCTTCTCAATATGTTTTGGGCCCTTGCCTGTCACGGGTACTTGACCCACCGACGCGAGTGAGGTACAATTTTATCGTGAGACCTGGGGGAACACTGGGTGGTAGGAAATTTGTGGATCCATGGAGATTACAGAACTTTCCCACACAGAAATTTGAGAAAAATGCGATTTTTTCAGCTAAATTTGAGGTTTGCAGGGGATTCTGGGTAGGAAAACTTTGGGGGATCCACGCAAGCCATACCTCGCTGGCCTCCCCCAGGTGTCTAGTTTTCAGAAATGTGTGGGTTTGGTAGTTTCCCAAGAAGGCCACCGAGCCCGGGGCCAAAAACCCAGGTGACCCCCATTGCAAAAGCTGTTTTGTGATAGGTAATTTTGATGTCTCCTCAATACATTTTGGGCTGTTTCCTGTCGCGGGCACTAGGCCTACCCACACAAGTGAGGTACCATTTTTCTAGGAAGACTTTGGGGAATGCGGGGTGGGTGGAATTTTTGTGGATCCACGCAGATTCCAGAACTTTTCACCACAGAAATGTGAGGAAAATGTGTTTTTTGACAACGTTTGAGGTTAGCAAGGGATTCTGGGTAACAGAACCTTGTGAGAGCCAGACAAGTCACCCCATCCTGGATTCCCCTGGATGTCTAGTTTTCAAAAATGCATAGGTTTGCTAGGTTTCCCTAGGTGCCAGCAGAGCTAGGGTTCAAAATCTACAGCTAGGCACTTTGAAAAAAAGGATCAGTTTTCACTGTGAAAATGTGGTGTGTCCATGTTGCGTTTTAGGCCATTTCCTGTCGCGGGCACTAAGCCTACCCAAACAAGTGAGGTACCATTTTTCTCGGAAGACTTTGAGGAATGCGGGGTGAGTGGAATTTTGTGGATTCACGCAGATTCCAGAACTTTCCACCACAAAAATGTGAGGAAAATTTGTTTTTTTTGCAAAGTTTGAGGTTTGCAAGGGATTCTGGGTAACAGAACCTGGTGAGAGCCAGACAAGTCACCCAATACTAGATTCCCCTGGGTGTCTAGTTTTCAAAAATGTATAGGTTTGCTAGGTTTCCCTAGGTGCCAGCAGAGCTAATGTTCAAAAGCTACAGCTAGGCACTTTGCAAAAAAAGGGTCAGTTTTCACTGTGAAAATGTGGTGTGTCCACGTTGCGTTTTGGGCCGTTTCCTGTCGCGGGCACTAGGCCTACCACACAAGTGAGGTACCATTTTTCTCGGAAGACTTTCGGAGATGCGGGGTGGGTGGAATTTTGTGGATCCACACAGATTCCAGAACTTTCCACCACAGAAATGTGAGGAACATGTGTTTTTTTTTTACAAAGTTTGAGGTTTGCAAGGGATTCTGGGTAACAGAACCTGGTGAGAGCCAGACAAGTCACTGCATCCTGGATTCCCCTGGGTGTATAGTTTTCAAAAATGTATAGGTTTGCTAGGTTTTCTTAGGTGCCGGCAGAGCTAAGGTTCAAAATCTACAGCTAGGCACTTTGCAACAAAAGGGTCCGTTTTCACTGTGAAAATGTGGTGTGTCCACGTTAAGTTTTGGGCCGTTTCCTGTCACGGGCACTAGGCCTACCCACACAAGTGAGGTACCATTTTTCTCGGAAGACTTTTAGGAATGCGGGGTGGGTAGACTTTTGTGGATCCACGCAGATTCCAGAAATTTCCACCACAGAAATGTGAGGAAATGTGTTTTTTTTTTTACAAAGTTTGAGGTTTGCAAGGGATTCTGGGTAAAAGAACCTGGTGAGAGTCAGACAAGTCACCCCATCCTGGATTCCCCTGGGTGTCTAGTTTTCAAATATGTATAGGTTTGCTAGGTTTCCCTAGGTTCCGGCAGAGCTAGGGTTCAAAATCTACAGCTAGGCACTTTGAAAAAAAGGATCAGTTTTCACTGTGAAAATGTGGTGTGTCCATGTTGCGTTTTAGGCCGTTTCCTGTCGCGGGCACTAAGCCTACCCAAACAAGTGAGGTACCATTTTTCTCGGAAGACTTTGAGGAATGCGGGGTGAGTGGAATTTTGTGGATCCACGCAGATTCCAGAACTTTCCACCACAGAAATGTGAGGAAAATTTGTTTTTTTTGCAAAGTTTGAGGTTTGCAAGGGATTCTGGGTAACAGAACCTGGTGAGAGCCAGACAAGTCACCCAATACTAGATTCCCCTGGGTGTCTACTTTTCAAAAATGTATAGGTTTGCTAGGTTTCCCTAGGTGCCAGCAGAGCTAATGTTCAAAATCTACAGCTAGGCACTTTGCAAAAAAAGGGTCAGTTTTCACTGTGAAAATGTGGTGTGTCCACGTTGCGTTTTGGGCCGTTTCCTGTCGCGGGCACTAGGCCTACCACACAAGTGAGGTACCATTTTTCTCGGAAGACTTTCGGAAATGCGGGGTGGGTGGAATTTTGTGGATCCACACAGATTCCAGAACTTTCCACCACAGAAATGTGAGGAAAATGTGTTTTTTTTTTACAAAGTTTGAGGTTTGCAAGGGATTCTGGGTAACAGAACCTGGTGAGAGCCAGACAAGTCACTGCATCCTGGATTCCCCTGGGTGTATAGTTTTCAAAAATGTATAGGTTTGCTAGGTTTTCTTAGGTGCCGGCAGAGCTAAGGTTCAAAATCTACAGCTAGGCACTTTGCAACAAAAGGGTCAGTTTTCACTCTGAAAATGTGGTGTGTCCACGTTACGTTTTGGGCCGTTTCCTGTCACGGGCACTAGGCCTACCCACACAAGTGAGGTATCATTTTTCTCGGAAGACTTTTAGGAATTCGGGGTGGGTAGACTTTTGTGGATCCACGCAGATTCCAGAAATTTCCACCACAGAAATGTGGGGAAAATGTGTTTTTTTTACAAAGTTTGAGGTTTGCAAGGGATTCTGGGTAACAGAACCTGGTGAGGTAGCATTTTTATCGGGAGACTCAGGGTAAAACAAAATTGCAGAGCAACTGTTATTACCTATTGACTTTCGATGCATTTCTGCCTTCTAAATGAAAGACAATGTGCAAAAATGAAGTCACTTTGAAAAATGTCCTATAATTCTCATGCTAGTATGGGTACTCACAATTTCGGAAATGTGCAAATAGCTACTGTTTCTAAACTCTATATTATGTTCCAATTTCAGAAATACATAGGTGACTTTCATCCCGATTTTTCACTATATATATTTTCCCAAATTAATTGCTATATACCCGGTACATAATAAAAAACCATTGCAAGATGCTGCTCAGTTATTGGCTCTGGGTTCGTCGGGTTCTTGGTGACCCTACAAGTCCTATATATCCCCACAACCAGAACAATCCAGTGGATGTAACGGTATATTGCTTTCAAACATCTGTCATAGTTAAAAGAAGTTACAGGTGAAAATGTTAGCACAAATGGCTGTTTTTTCAACTCATTTTCAATTTTTCCTATTTTCAACTGTTAGTTTCTATGAAGAAACCTGGAAGGATCTACACAAATGACCCCTTGCTGAATGCAGAATTCTATCTACTTTTCTAAAATGTATAGTTTTCCAGGGTCCATTATTGCTTTCATACCCATTTCAACCATTAACTGGAAGATTGTTGAAAGCACAAAAAATAGCAAAAATAGTCTATGTCCCGTTAAAATGCCCAAACTGTGTAAAAAATGTTGGTTTTCTGTCGAAAGTCTGTCAGTCCCTGAAAGCTGGGAAAATTGTACAGTGAGGAGGTGTATCAGATTATCACGTGGATGATGTCATCAGTGATGTCATCAGTGATGTCATTTGAGATGTCATCAGTGATGTCATCAGTGATGCCACTGACCATGTCATGAGTGATGTAATATGCGACGTCATCAGTAGTGCATTGCTGGGGCGCGAGTTATAGTTAGCTCAACTAACTATAGCGGCCGAATTTCTCTGGTTTTGTACGAGTGAAATGTCCAAAGAACTATAACGTCCCTGAAACCTATGGTTTTTTCAGTGAATTTCATAGGTTTTTTAAATGCTAATTTCTAATTATAATGTCCCTGATACCTATGTTTTTTTCAGTGAATTTCAAAGGTTTTTTTAAATGCTAATTTCTAAGTATAATGTCCAAAAAATAATTGTTATTTTTTTATAAAAATAATGTAATGTTTTTGTTGCGGTCTGAACGTTGTGTGCCTGACGTGTTTCTTTTTGGTTTGGGACTCGCGGGCGGGAATCACGGGCGGGATTTGCGGGCGGAATCTTGGGGCGGGTTCATGAGGATGGGACTTCGGTTCACGGAGCGGGATGGCGGGCGGGACTTCCTCCTTTCCGTGTGCTGTGATTTGTCTTCTTTAGTGCAGCCGCGGGTGGGGGTGGGGCTTTGGGAGGTATTTAAAGGCCGTCTGCCCCTCTTTCCTTGCTTGGGTGTTCGTCCGGTTTCCGGCCCCGGAAGCACTTTGGCTTTGGCGTCCTGGCGTCCAGTTGCTTTGTTTTTCTGCCTGCCCTGCTGAACTTCTGACCATCTGGATTCTGCTGTCTTTACCTTGAGGCAGTGCACTTCCTGGAAGGATTTCTGTTTGTCTCCGGCTGGAGCAGACCTCATCGTGTTTTCATTCTGCAGTGCGTGCTACTTTTCCAGGGACATCAGAGGATGAGCAGTGGATCTCTTGTGGATTCCAGGAGTTAGGTGGTCCATTCAGGATTGTGTTTTTTCTTCACTTCAGTGCACTGGGAACTCTTTTTGAATGATTTTATGGTACCATCCAGTTTCTAGTTTTCCCTTTACCTAGTTCCCTATTTTTACCTAGACAAGTGGGTTTTTGTCACACGCTAAGCTGTGTTCTTTTTTCCCGCATATACCGGAGGACTTTTGTGTTACGGGATATTCCAGGAAGCCTGCAGCAGGATAAACCCTACGTTCTTTAGTTCTGTTTTTGGAGATATTCTGGACTACTCAATAAGCTGCTGGGAGGCACTACATGTTTTCTGGGTATGTTTAAAGGATTGGAGGGGTCTCTTTTGGTATAGCTATATCTATAGCGTTATTTTCTGTGGGTCTATCCTGTGCTTATTGTCTTTTGTTTCTTTTCTATTTTACTGCAGCATGTTCCTGTTATGGAGTATTGGTATGTCTGCAGCCCAGAGGGTGGCCGTATGAATGTCCGTACACCTTTCCATCTGTTACCTCTTCCGGTTTTCCCCCTGGTGCGTTGCCCGCTCGTGTGATCTTTGTTGTCCTCACTCGAGGGGCCAAGGCATTGGGAAAGGGGTGGATCAGGCTATCTTTGCTCCTGTAGTACCTGTGGTTCAGGTGAGTGGGGCTGGAACAGTTTTCTCTTTTCTAAAATATAAATATACATTTTTGTTTTTTTTAAAGTGGATTCGCGTACTGAACGTGTATCAGTTTCGTTGGGTGCGCGAATCCAAGAATTTTGCCGCCATATTGGTTAAGTCGTGTAGGATGCGCGTTTGGCATGCGAAGGGTGCGCGGTTCTCGGCCCCACGTAACGTCATGTACGTATTTCCGAGGATCGCGTCAGGTACACGAATCCACCGCAGATTTTTATGTTTTAAAAGTATATGTATATAACTTTAATATGTATATTATAGCAAGAGATTATTTAATCTAATTATAAATATAATATATTTGTAATTGTAATAAAGATACATTATTGTTAAATATATTTTTCGGGAATCGCATCGGGTGCGTGCTGGTTGCGCGCCGGGTGCGCAAATCCCATGTGACTTCAAAAGAAATAATTTCATTGGTTAAGAACCTTCTGATTCTAGAACTTGAAGGACCCCACCCATTTTTTTCATTCCTTCAAGATCATCTCAGCAGACACACCTGTTGTCTTCTGCTCCTCTTCTTTGCCTTTTCTTTTTGTTTTTATTCACTCATCTAAAAATGGCAGCTGGCAATGCACCTCAGCAGATTCCACCTGAAGAGGAAGAAGACCTGGAGGAACCAGTCAAGAAAAGATACGAAAGTATCGTGTGGGCATTTTTCTCCATACCACCTGGGGAGAAAAAGTTGAATGCCCGAAAAGTAACCTGCACCATTTGTCAGAATGTCCTCTCATGAGGTTCCGAAAAGAAGTATTCCTGCGGGTCGTCATCGATGTTAAAACGTTTGCAGACAATACACCCTCGGCATCTTGCAAGAGAACAGCTTCGACGGGAACAACAAAAGCAGGCAAGTGAGGAGAACGCTGCTCGACCTAGCACGTCATCTGCTTCTACAACAACTGTCACTCCAAACATCATCCCTGACTTTGCTAGAGTGGAGCAGCGTTGTGTGAAATGTAAGAAAATCTTATGTTTCGGTGAGCAATCACTGGATGCCATCCTGGTTGCTATTAGGAACCACCATTGTTATTTTTTTTTTTCTAATGCAATGACTTCCTAATTGCATAATTTTTTTTAACATTTTCACTGTTGGTTCTGTTTATTTTTTCATTTTTTATTTAAAAAACACCCAAAAAATATAAAACTTGAACTGTGGTAAGTGGAATATATGGAGAATATTCCACTTACCATGGAGAATATATGGAGAAGTGTACGGGTAGTGTATATATGATTGTATGAGTGCATGTGTAGTGCCGGGGTGATTGCAGAAGCTCATGTGTACTACCTGAGTGATTGCATGAGTACATGGGTAATGCCTAGGTGATTGTAAGAGTGCATGGGTAATGTCTAGGTGCATCAACAAGTGCATCAGTAGTACCTGTGTGATTGCATAAGTGCCTCGGTAATGCCTGGGTGATTGCATAAGTGCATGGGTAGTGCCTGGGTAATTGGAGCAGTGCATGGGTACTGCCAAAGTGATTAAAGGAGTGCATGGGTAATGCCTGGGTTATTGCAAGAGTGCATGGGTAATGCCTGGGTGATTCCATGAGTGCAGGAGTAATGTCTGAGTGATTGGAGGAGTACATGGGTACTGCCTGAGTGATTGAAGGAGTGCATAGGTAATGACTGGGTGATTGCATAAATGCATGGGTAATGCCTGGTTGATTGCAGGAGTGCATGGGTAGCGCCTGGGTGATTGCAAGAGTGCAGGAGTAATGTCTGGGGGATTGGAGGAGTCCATGGGTACTGCCTGAGTGATTGAAGTAGTGCATGGGTAATGCCTGGGTGATTCCATGAGTGCAGGAGTAATGTCTGAGTGATTGGAGGAGTACATGGGTACTGCCTGAGTGATTGAAGGAGTGCATAGGTAATGACTGGGTGATTGCATAAATGCATGGGTAATGCCTGGTTGATTGCAGGAGTGCATGGGTAGCGCCTGGGTGATTGCAAGAGTGCAGGAGTAATGTCTGGGGGATTGGAGGAGTCCATGGGTACTGCCTGAATGATTGGAGGAGTGCATGGGTACTGCCTGAGTGATTGAAGAAGTTCATGGGTAGTGCCTGCGTGATTGCATGAGTTCAGGGATAATGTCTGGGTGATTGAAGGAGTGCATGGCTACTGCCTAAGTGATTGAAGGAGTGCATGGGTAATGCCTGGGTGATTCTATGAGTGCAGGAGTAATGTCTGGGTGATTGGAAAAGTGCATGAGTACTGCCTGAGTGATTGAAGGAGTGCATAGGTAATGATTGGGTGATTGCATAAGTGCATGGGTAGTGCCTGGGTGATTGGAGGAATGCATGCATAGTGCCTGAGTGATTGAAGGAGTGCATGGGTAATGCCTGGGTGACTGCATGAGTGGAGGGGTAATGTCTGGGTAATTCGAGCAGTGCATGGGTACTGCCTGAGTGATTGAAGGACTGCATGGGTAATGCCTGGGTGATTGCATGAGTGCATGGGTAGTGCTTGGGTGATTGGAGGAGTGCATGGGTACTGCCTGAGTGATTGAAGAAGTGCATGGGTAGTGCCTGGGTGATTGCATGAGTGCAGGGGTAATGTCTGGGTGATTGGAGGAGTGCATAGGTACTGCCTGAATGATTCAAGGAGTGCATGGATAATGCCTGGGTTATTGCATAAGTGCATGGGTAGTGCCTGGGTAATTGCAGGAATGCATGGGTACTGCCCGAGTGATTGAAGGAGTGCATGGGTAATGCCTGGGTGATTGCATGAGTGCAGGGATAATATGTAAGTGTTTGGAGGAGTGCATGAGTAATGTCTATGTGATTGCATGACTGCAGGGGTAATGTCTGAGTGTTTGCATGAGTGCAAGCGTAATGTCTGAGAATTAGAGGAATGCATAGGTAATGCCTGGATAATTGTATGAGTGTAGGGGTAATGTCTAGGGGATTGGAGAAGTATATAGGTAATACCTGGGTGATTGGAAGAGTGTACGAGTAATGTCCAGCTGATTGCATGAGTGTACACATAGTGCTTGGGTGATTGGAGGAGTACATAGGTAGTGTCTGGGAAAAATGATAAGTGTATGGGTACTGGCTACATGATTGCAGAAGTGCATAGATAGTGCATGGGTGACTGGAGGAGTGGGGGAATAGTTCCTAACTGTATAGATGAGTGCATGGGTAGTGTTTGAAAAAATGGATGAGTGCAGTAAAAGAGACTGTAAACATTAGTTCATATTATCATGCTTATTACATTATTTGTGCTTACCTTTTTTACTAATGTAGATACAAAACTCAGTGGAACTATTTTACAGTAGTTTTGTTGTAAACTGAATTTAAAATCTTTTCAAACTTTAGTATTATCTTCTGTAAAAAAAAGAAGCTGTTATTGCATATAATATCATAGTTTTAAGAACACAACATAATTTTAGAATTACATAACATATTCAGTTTCCCTTTTTTGCTGTTCTCAGATTCTAATGAATTTCACCATACACAGTGATTTCAAAGTAGATCATCATACAACAGTGGGGAAAAAAATACAATCAATGAGATTGCAAAAATAAACCAAATCTGCGTTAAAAATATTTACAACAAGTTCAACTATCAGTTTACCTATCTACAGTTTCTAAATTACATTCTTCAACTACATTAAATCATTTATTTCTCTGAAGTGCATTTTCTAAAATATACACTCTCATTTACATCGCGTATAATATAAAGATCAAATATATAAACTAGTTCTTTCAATCACAATTTTCCAAATGCAATATCAATTAGCACAAACAATAATCCAAACACTAATTGTTCACATCTTCCCAATAGGCCGAATAATGTTTCCAAATCCATTTGCATTGAAAATATCCAAAATAAACTTGTTAATTCATGTTCACATCATCCCAATAGGCCGAATGATGTTTTCAAAACTTTGGCATCAAAAATATGAGATATGAATTTGGTAATTCATAATGCAGCCTACATTTGAATTCCAAATGAGCACCATTGCAGTGTGTCCATCCTTTATTTCACTTTAAATACACAGTATAGTGTCCAGATGTTGTAGTAGGTCCATCATGGAAAACAATAGCCGCTGCTTTAAAAGTTCTTCCTGAAATTGATACTTGACTTGACACAACATTTTTAATTTTGGTTATCAATTTTCTTCCATTTGCTCTACAACGTTGTAGCATTAAAATGACATATGCTCCAAATCTTTCTATAAATAATGTTGACAACTTTTCTGATATACAATGAGAACATTTCATATCTTGATTAACTGTTTTTACTAATTTGTTAAAAGACAATGTTTTGCAATCTGGTATCGTCAAATATATGAATCGTTCAGTGTCTATGTCAGTGGTAGAAGAAAATGAACACTCTTCACATTTATGATCCCATCTGTAACTTAGTCCAAAAAATTTTCAATTTCTATTCCTTCATCTTCCAATACTGTAAGCATAAACGTAAGAAATTCTTGTGCATCTTGTTGTACATTAAGTGTAAATTGAGAAGAACCAGTACATATATCCAAAAGATGCCGTATGCCAGAAGGAGTATGGATTTTAGTTCTATCAGTTACCAACTTTTGAAAAATATAATGTAATAAAGATCAGAATCATTTTTCATAATTTCATGAAGAAGATCTTCTAGATAAAACACAACATTCACAATTACATTAGCATAGCAGTTGATACCTGAACTATTTTCTAACAGTATCCCACAATATCATCAACAGTGTCCATTTTCATTTTCTTTGCAGCTTCATCATTCTCTTGAATTGTTTTCTTTTTTGAATCTCACTAGAATGTTTGTCATATTTTCATTTTGGACACACTACACGTTTCTCATATAAGGGATGTTCACCTAAGTTAGGAGCATACAGTCTTCTTAACCGATTATACTCTCTTACACAATTTGCATCAGCACTAATCTTTTTCTCATCAAAATCAATCAAATACAAACCAGATAATGTTCTTACTCGAGACAATGCAACGTATGCCATGCCCTCTTTAACCGCTTCGCCACGATCGGAATTCCGCCCAGGTGCTGGACATTCCGATCGCGGGTGTGGTCGTGACGAGCTCAGCTCGTCATGCGCACAGCGCGACCGCGCAGCATGACGAGCTGAGCTCGTCATGAGCATCGAAGGGGTTAAACACTGTACTTCCAATATTTACCAAAGCACTGTATACACTTAAAAATTGAGATTTATGAATGGTTACTGCATATGCTAAAGAAAGAGGAAACTGTTTTCTACGAAGTCTTTTACAAGCAAAAAACGAACAGCACAACATCCAATCTGTTTTACCTCTTCAATCTGATCAAATATAATCTTCAAAAATTCAATTCCATCTCTGTTCTGAAAATTTACAAAATCAACAACTTTTCCCATTGCTCCATTTACTAAACCTTCTTCTACATTCAAATTATGCCATACAATTACCCGACAATTTACACATACATATAAAGTCTTTTTAAAACCTGCAGTCTTAGACACTGACTTTTCCTAAGTATCCAATTTTGACTGTAATTTCTCTGAGAGAAGAATAGTAACTCCTTTGTGTTCCATTTTATCAATAGCTTCCATTTTCACTATTGGTTGTTTTTCCAATTTCAAAAGTTCTTGATTGAACGTAGAACACTCTTGGGGGCAAATTCTCAAGGAGCTATTGCCGAGTTAACGGCACTTTATCGCAGCCAAAGTTGAGATAAATGTATCGCAACATTCACAAGCTGGTGCTAACAGCCCATAACACCAGTATACCTGCGAAAGCATCCGCAAAAAACATCGCCACAGATGACCCCTGCAACTATCGCTAATGAGATGCAGAGTAGGAGTTCCCGAGCAAAAACCCACGACAACACCACACCTCAGCATTCTCAACGACCAGCCCGATCAGTGATAAAACCACAAAACAGGCGATAAGGCGCGTTAGCAGCAGGAAACTAGCACCTGCCCTGACCTGGTGCAAAGTCAGACCACAGCCTGCACCACAAAATGGAGCCCAGACCAGAGCCACACCTGAAGGGCAACAGATGCCATGGAGCCACTGAACATGCATGCCGGACACCCAAGAGGGCCACAACACCCACCCCCACCACCCCCAGGACCACCACCCCCCGCCCCACCATGGGCACCCCCACCTCCCCGGACCAAGACACAGCACATCAACTGCACGGAAACATGACCACAAGCACCCGCCTGATGCCCCACAATCGCAACAATCAACATACATGTGCGCACTGAGATCCTGACTCATACATACACCATTGAAAGACCAAACAAAATGTCACATTCAAATACGTCACCAAACAACTATCCTGAGGAGTCATGGCGGGGCATCCCTGGACAAACAGTGACTCACAACCTGCAAGACAATACCCAAGATATGAACATGTGTTAGGCACCCATCAAAGGACAGGGAGAGAGAGAAAGAGAGAGAGAGAGAAAGAAACAGACAGAAAGAGAGAGACTCAACAAGGAGCGCAAGGCCAATCGGGCCCTTGGCTCATGCAAACATGCCAACAGCTGCGTGTGTCTCCAACTCTGCGCACCACAAATCACAGGCCTGGCATCAAAGTCAGCGCGAACTCCACATCACAATTAAGACATGCAAGCAGTAGTCAGACGAAAATCAGGAATGAAAGCACCATTGTCCCAACACACAAGGCCCAAGGCCAACAAAACCCCCGATCCTTGGTCCTGAATGCGGCTGGCACACCCTGCGTGAGATACCATACCAGCCTCCGACGACTCCCACACCACAAACTGTGCTAATGAAACACCAACGTGCCTACACCCCACACACACTTGTCCCTGCACGACCGACACCTGCAAGGGATGCCCTTGACACATTGTCAAGAACTACCCATACGTACAAACGTCGCACACACATACGACTCATTGCCCAGAGCTGTGGCATATCCTCCACCGAACACCCGCCGGTCAGACGAGTGCCAGTGCCACGAGACCAACAAACGCAATGGCCTGCATTCCCGGGCACATGCACAACCCCTGTCACGTGGAACTGTACCATGCCCGAATGCTGCATCTGTTGGGATCCCTGCCAATGGCAGTGTTGTGAATCAGTTTCCGTCTGAGTTTCCGTCTTGCCTACCTCACCTGCGTCCAGCCCTGGTTCCACTGTCGATCATGCACATTCGAGTGGCCCATGGAGGTATGCCTATCCAACGCAACCGTAGCTGAATTGGATTATGACCTGACAGTGCGCCCCCTGTTGGCCCACCAACAGGAGTGTCACCTGGATAGCCGTGCATGGGATGCACTGATATTTGGCGTATATGCTGGCAGTTGCGCATGGGAGAATGCACAACTCCTCGTGTGCAGTGACCACATCCAGGCGCTCCCCTATTGGGCTGTGTTGCGGATTGGGAAAACGGCGTGGACTGAGCACATCTGCCCAGACCAGTTAATGGATTGGCTCACCCTGGTGTTCCTTGAACATGACAACGACGTACTATTGGAACACATTGCCCATGAAGCTGCGCTGGCATTCATGGACGAGTAACTACGTCCCTGCTGCCACATCGGATTGTCACCCACAGCACTGCTCCCAACACCTTCTAGCATCGTAGCAGAAGTGTGGCTCAATGGTTAGAGCGGCAGACCCTGATGCAGAGATCTGGCCCGGGACCAGGGTTCAATTCCCGCCTCGGCGGGTCTTGGGCTCAATTTCCTCGGACCTGATAATTCTCGCCTCGGTGCCTATTCTAATCATGGGTCCCACTCTGCAACTCTGGGCAATAGCTTGCTTAATCTCCACAACGGCCCCAACAGCGCTGGGATGCCTGGCTTCACCCTGGGGGTGCCCATAAGTGGACATTTCACAGGGAAAAGCCAGGAAGGGTTCCACAGCGGTATGCGTACAGCGCCTGGACACCCCTTTGGGGGTATGGGTGCGCTTTACAAGTACAAATTTCATTTCATTTCATTTCACATCCCACCACAACAGAGGACATGTCTGCCTTCGTCTGGACTCTGTGTGCATGTGCGTGGAACTACGCGTGTGTACACACACCTGTGCAAGGTGATGCAGTTCCATGGTCGGAGCAGCACAGCGTCATCTGGCAACGTTACCAAGTCGGACACACTGCTGGGGGGAGAGTACACACATGGCAATGTAGCACGACATGTGGACTTGTCGGACCCTTTCACCTGATCACTGTCAGCAGAGCAGACAGTCGGCGCAGTCGGGTGGCAGAGCACTATGCAGACCCCATGGGCTGTAAGTCGTGCCCCCTTACACGGGGCAAATGGCATACGCCAAGCAACACATGACTCGTCCAGCAAGGCAAGGTGGGCTGAGACCGTTGCCATCTGTGATGATTGGGGATCATTTTTCTAACCCCATTTCCTGCACCTCGACATGTACCCATGCTGCGTGTAAGTGTCTTAAGCATGTTCCTGCCTGTTGTGGCCGTTGCCTTGTCCGTACTGACACGCACATGCCAATAAAGTCTACGCAACACCACTGGTGTCTAACTGTGATGAGTGTTGATTAGATTGACCACTCGTGTGCCACAATGAGCATCGTCCCTACACATGGAGGAACTGACTGACGCATGTACAATGGGGGTGGGTCCCTTCTGACAGCTCCACCTCTGTGAGTCCGACATTGTTTTGGGAGAGTTGCTGGTAGACCTGTGCTCTTACGTGTCTTCAGCAATGTGAGTATGGTGTCCAACCTCTGACCATGTTGTGCGATGTTATGAATCATTACAGAATGTGTCCACACAGATGTGTGTGAGTAGGTATGCGACGTGAAGTTCTGTCGTCACATGTGATGTAGGACACCACATCTGGCCTGCTACCGATTTGGTCATTCCTACACACAGCCCTATTCAAGACATGGACCTGTGCCTACATTGGGGGGTTGTGAGTTTGTTGCTAATGTGCAATGGGGACACAACCAGTACCCACCTTCACAGTCATCCAATTGGCCATGTGTCTCGGAGATGAACATGCACATTGATGTCATTTACCAGGGTGTACCTTCGTGTGCAATCATTGTCCCTACATCCAGCCATACTTCCATACGTGAGTGAACATGGTCATGACACATCTGCATGATTTGGAATGTTTTATTCACATTCTGGCAAATGACGGAGAGGGAGCTGTACATGGCCATCCAAGCCCACATAACTAGGAAGCCCAGTGGTGGGCCAACCAGAGTCCTTTATGCATTGAAAAATTATTTGGAAGAGGGGGAGTGCAGTCCGCAGCAGGATTGCTGTGTAATTGTCAAGCAGTGGAGATATGGCAGTCCGTGTCGGGGTCCGGGTGAATGTCGCAAAGTGTTCAGGGGTCAGTGGAAGGGGTTGTCCCGGGGCATGAGGCATGGGGCAGAGCCAGGCAGGGCAAGCCATATGGAGTTGATGGATGCTACTGCCTCCTTCCTCACACAGTAGTTACCATCCACATCTCACTCCTCTGATACTTCTTCTGTGTCGGGTGTGTCCGGTGTGTGTGGCGGTGTAATGGCTGCATGACTGTGTGCCACTGACACATCAGGGTGCGAAGGCTATGGGGCTGCATGACTGTGTGCCACTGACACATCAGGGTGCGAAGGTGATGGGGCTGCATGACTGTGTACCACTGACACATCAGGGTGCGAAGGCGATGGGGCTGCATGACTGTGTGCCACTGACACATCAGGGTCGGAGATGTGTGTGTCGAGGTTTCTGCAGCAGTCATCTGGTACAGGCTCAGTAGCAGCAGTGGCAAGATGAGGATCTGCAAGGCATGGAAGATCGCAGCTACATCTCGCTGGTGTTCAGCAGTGGTAGCCATACTTCCAGCCTGCATCGGATCCATGGTCTCCATTGTCCTCCGCATCTGTGCCAACTCTGTGCTGTCATCGCTGGAGCCTGTCTGCCTAGACAGTTCTTGTCTCTGAGTAATGGAACCAGCGATGTCAGCCAAGGATTGTTGGTGGGCATGGTGCGGACAGTGGGTATCCATTAGGGACTGTAGGTGCTCCCTGATGGGACTCAGGCACCCACGTATGGCATCGAGTTTGGCTGCCTTGAGGTCGAAATCCAGCCGCAGCTGATCTGCCATTTTCTCCTGGCAACCTAACACACGGCGTTTGAAATCCATGTGTTGGTCGTGGGGGTCCTGGGAGGCATCATCACTGAAGAGATGTGTGGTCTGCTCTGCAGGAGGTGTTGGGAGATGCAGGTTAACAGTGTGTTCCATGTATGTTGACGCATTGTGAATGTTTACATTCAGACTGCATGGCGTGTACATTGTGACTGTTTTGGTGTAGCTGGCTATTTGATGGGAGTCAGTGGACATTTCGACTACATGACGGATGTGTGGTTGTACTCGTACATTATCATCTCACAGTGTCATGCATTGCCAGATGTGATTGGCCAGTTTCTACGCACGAGAGGCACCAGTTGTGTCCCCTGTCCTGTGGTGTAGGGGTTGCACTCTGTCCCACATTGTCGTCAATGTTGATGTACTGTGATTGCTATGTGTGTGTGCTGCATTGTTGGCGATTCGCCCCTGCAGCTCTGCATTGGCGGACCCTTATCCCTTTGAGTCTGTGTGCATTTGACTTGTGTGCTTTTCGGGGGCTGGGATGTTTGCGACTTGGGTCATTTGTGCTACTGGGGATATTTGGTACTCTTGTGCATTGTTTGTCTGCAGATGTGTTCTTGACGTCATGGATCGTAGGTGCACATGTATGTGTCAGAGTGTGACCTGCTCCTTTACGGATGTGGTCCACACTCAGCCACCTCAGTGTCGTCTCGTGCACCATGTCATCTATTGTGACTTCAGCCATGCTGTCTGTCATGCAGTGTCACTTGCATTGTCAGTGTGGCTCACAGAGCCTCTGCTTTTCTGGATTCAGCACATGTGCATGGGTAGGTTGTGGCATTGGTGATATGGAGGGGGCCCATTTGTGCACATAGTGGACGGGGGCCTACTTGGTGTTTCTATGTGTGCTGCAGTGTGCCAAGGGTATCAGGGACATGTTCCACACTCATTGTGGGTGTGCAGTGTGCTGCACATGATTGTGCATGTGTGCCATTGTGCCCATCTGCCCCCGTCCCCCCAGTCCCTGGTGGTTACTCACCCTGTTGCTGTTGGGTCAGGTCATTTTGGGCTGTGTCCAGGCCCCCAACTCCTTGCACCGTCGCCCCACTGATGACTGTGGCCACCATTTCCTCCAGCTCATCCAGCTCCTCCTGTGGCGCAGGACTCCCACCTCCAGTCGCCTTTGCTGCCTTCATGTTGGCAGCGAGTTTCTGTTTGGTTTGGCTGTGCACTTCATGCCAGCGCCTCTTGACATCCTCCATTGACCTCCTCGACACTCCGACTGCTTTCACTTTGGTGACGATGGACTGCCATATTTCCGTATATGTTGCCAATGACGCAGTGGAGGTGACAAACAGTTGTTGGTAGTGTTCTATCACCTCCGTGACGGTGATCTGGTCTTCCTGCGGACTGAACCCCGTCTTCCTCTTCCTCTACTCCTTGCCCTCCCCCGAACAGGGGGTTCCATGCTGGTCCTCCGTGGGGTTTGTGGAGTTCGGCTTGTCCTCTGCACTAGGTCTGGGTGCATCCATGGTGCTACGCAGTTTGGATTTGTTTTGGGGTTGGTTTTTTGTTTGCTTTTATAGTGCATTTTCACGCATGACGCGTGGGTATTGCAGGCCAGTCGCAGGTTTTCGCTGATTTTGGTATCGCGCTTTGTGGCGTCGCAACTTTTTGGGCGATCGTGTTTCGCATTTTTTGTTTTTTGCGTTGGTTTTTACGCGGGCATTTGGCGGGTTGTCATGCTGCTATCGCATGGTGCCGAGGGGTTGGGAATTGGACGTTAGGATGGTGTTATTTTCTCGTGATGGACTGCGATATGCAAGGTTGCGTTAAGCTACATTTGCGATGATTATCACACTTTCTTGTGAATATGCCCCTTGGAGTGTAGGCATTAGGCAAACTATAGACTTCTTTTCTCCAATTTTTTTGTACATTATTTCAGGTGCTATGTTTTCATTAGCAAACAAGTTTGTTAAAAGCTGACTTTGTAAAGCTTCTTTACCATCTTTAGTCAAAACACCAATTCTTATATCTTGAAGAATGTTTCCATAATGTTCATCACTTGCTTGTTCCATATTCTTAATACATTCTTTATATTCAAAATGAGACCAAATGTTGACATTTCCAATACTTCCCAAAGATTTCCTAGTGTCTTCATGGACAAGTGTTTTAAAAACAGGTTGCCCTTTTACAGGAGTAAGTTGTAGCAGGTCGCCGAATACAATTACATGTTTTCCTCCAAATAGAGCATCATAATCTGTTTTTTAAATCTGTTGCAGTCTTAAAGGTACAAAGGCAAGCATTAAGTTTGACCCCATGCTCACCTCATCAATAATTAGAAGTTTCATTTTCTTGAGTACTCTTGAAACGTCATAACAAGCTTCTCCAGATAGCTTGTGATATTCCAACTTATTTTCATGTTCAACTGGTAGCATGAGTAATCGATGTAATGTAATCCCTTTAATGTTATGTGCTGCTAACCCAGTTGGAGCGGTTACACCACAAGATAAATGTGATTCAGTGGTTTTCTGTAGATAACTGGTCAAAACTCTAATTAAGAAACTTTTTCCTGTTCCAGCTTGCCCACTGATATACATTCGAATAGGTTTAAATGATGTGCATTGGCATTCTTTTTTTCATGCAGTAAACCATGCTGTCTCTGTTGTGTCACTTGCTGATATATTTCTTTTTGTTCAATATTTAGTTCCTCTTCTAAGTTTCCCAACTGAATAATATCCTGTTGTGCTTGTTCCATTGCCGTTTCTACTTCATTCATGGCTATTGCTACTTCATTTTCAAGAATTGGTTGTCCTAGTGGATCTTGACTTAGTGGAGCAGAACTTTGACTATCTTGAGAACTGTCTCTAGCTATTTCAATTGCAATAGTAGTTTCTTGTTCAATCTCTTCATTCAACATTTGTAGATAATTTGGAAAAATTGTGCATTCAATGCTATCTTTACATGCATTAAAAGAATCTTCATAGCAGTCAAAATCTCCGAGTAATTCAATTTCACTACGCCAAGGCTTGAAGAGTTGCAGAAGTGCTAAATAGAAAAATTCCCTTTTATCTGGAGTATCACAACTGAGTTTTCTGTGATTAATAAGGTTTCCTTTGGCATGTTTTACCAAACATCCATCACATCTAATTACTGCATATTTTTCTTCATTTATATTTTCTGTAACATTTCTCTTAAAACTATAATGTTGCAGTACTTCATAGAGACATATGTTTTCCAGATGTGGACTCCTTTTGGGATAGTATGTATCCAACATATTTGTTTTAACAATATCTGTACTTTCCGGTTCATTTAATGCTAAGTATTCAATTTCTTGTAGAGATTTCAAAACTCGATTTCGTGTTGCAGACTTACCCAAATGATTCCTATTGACTTTGAATATAAACTTGCAGAGGTCAACCGATCCGAACATTCGAGGGGATCCAATCTCTCGATGGGAAAGCATCTTCAAACTAAAGCTGTACAATTTATTACTAAGAGTCTTCTCTTGTGAAATTTCTTCCCGCATTTCTTTCAACTCCGTCTTTTCAGATTTGGTTAAATATGATGTAACATACCGAGCAACAGCAATCGTATTATCTGCAACATACTGGATATCCATGTTTGCATTCCACATTGTCAAAATCACTGGATTGTAGTCATTAATATACTTTGAATCTTCAGTTCTTTTTATGTTGTAAGTATTCTTCGGAGATTTTCGAGTTATAGTATGTCTTACTGCTGACATGAAACTGTTGACTCTTCCTTCTGAAATCACTGGACGTGGGAATCCAAAACGACATTTTGTATAAAATGACTTTGAAACCGTAAACCTTATTGTCTTAAGCTGTTTTCTCCTCCTTTTTTGGAATGGCACAGGTAACATAGTCTTCAATGAAAGACAAAACAGTTTCATCAGAATCGGTTCCAAATTTAGGTGCATTCTTGATCCATAATAACATGTGTATATGAGGAGCACCTCTGGCTTGGTACTCCTTACTCCAAAAGAAATCAATAACTTCTCCAAGAGGTGGATTATTTTTATTGCAGATAAAAGACATCATAGCTTGAAACCTATGATTAAAATATCTGCACACATTTACAGGATCCAACGAACACAGTTCTCCAGCTGTCTTCAATTCAATGTTTTTTACATTTGAATTTGCTTCTCGTAGAAATTCAAGTAAATCGTCTCATGCGTATTCAGCACAGCTAAGCGTAACAAACCATGTAAGGGTTCCTAAGTTTCTTAACATACATTTAAGTTCTCCGTGACGATGATACTAATACTCATTAATACCACGTTGACACGCCATCAAATTAATTAACTGAGATTCTAAATGATCGTCTCTTTGTTGAACTTTGTCCAAAAATTCCTTTGCAGAAACATGTGTAAGTTGAACTCCTGTTTTTAATATGTGGTTCACTGCATATGAAAGTCCAGACAAGTCACTTTCAAACAGAAGATGAAATAAATATGGAATACACTGTCGAAATCTTGGATCTTCTGAGTACTATCTTGTCATACGCTATTCAGAAGCTGTAATCTGTACTGGTCGTTCATCATATCGTCCACCTTTTCCAGTGTGAAAGAGCTGTGGAAAACAACAAGCTTCTAAACTTTTTTCCCAAACACTCATGGGAGTTCCCTTCGCTTTCTTCATTTGGAATAATTCAATAGTGTTTCCTATCCCTTCTTTTGAATGTAGAGGATGTATACTGTAATGTTCATAAATTTCTTCACTCCTGGAGTTGTACACTTTTTCTATTTGGCCAGTTGAAATTTCTTTTTTTTTAAATTACATTTTTTTATTTGCAATTTAATACTTAAGTACACACAAATTCATGTCAAAGATGAGGTATACATCATATAAAACTCCATATTACTTCCAGTGAGGTTGATACAAATTCATTAGACATAAAAACCGGATAAAACCCTATGAGCAAAATACAACGTCCCCAATATATAAATAAATTCATATTAATCCTTCATATGATTAATCACAGGCCCCCAGATTAATAACCCTAGTTTCCGTTTCCATGTCCCCTTGAGAGCATATAAACTGTATTCCAGATTAAAGATGACATAGAATCTAGCTTTCCAGATTTCAAATGTAGGTTTTTCCTTTTGCAAACACATGGAAGCTATGCAGAGACGAGCCACTGCGACTGCTAAAAAAATAAAATATCGGAATTCAAAAGCTGGATGTCCCTTGGTCACATCATCCCCTATACCCATCAATATAGTGGGCGGTGTGATATTTATTTCAACTCTAGTGATTTCCGAGAGAAACTTTTCTATATGGCCAGTTGAAATTTCTTTTTTTTTTTTTTTATTAATTTTTTTTATTTGCAATCCAATACTTAAGTACACACAAATTCATGTCAAAGATGAGGTATACATCATATAAAACTCCATATTACTTCCAGAGAGGTTGATACAAATTCATTAGACATAAAAACCGGATAAAACCCTATGAGCAAAATACAACGTCCCCAATATATAAATAAATTCATATTAATCCTTCATATGATTAATCACAGGCCCCCAGATTAATAACCCTAGTTTCCGTTTCCATGTCCCCTTGAGAGCATATAAACTGTATTCCAGATTAAAGATGACATAGAATCTAGCTTTCCAGATTTCAAATGTAGGTTTTTCCTTTTGCAAACACATGGAAGCTATGCAGAGACGAGCCACCGCGACTGCTATAAAAATAAAATATCGGAATTCAAAAGCTGGATGTCCCTTGGTCACGTCATCCCCTATACCCATCAACATAGTGGGCGGTGTGATATTTATTTAAACTCTAGTGATTTCCGAGAGAAACTTTTCTATATGGCCCAAAAACTGAGCTAACCTCTTGCACGTATAAAAAATGTGTACAATATCAGCGGAGTCTGCACCACACCGAAAACATTTCCAGTCATTAAGTCCCCCCCATTTCATCATTTTCGTGGGGGTGTGATATAAATTAAATATAGTTTTAAAGTGCTGTGTTCTTAGGTTAGCTGATATTAAAATTCTCCCTGCCATATCAATTGATTGTTCTATGTGTATATCTTGACATCTCAATCAGTTCCTCCATCTTGTCAATCCGGTGTTTACGTCTAATGGCCTTGACTAACTCGTATGGCTCAATTATCCTTTGTTTTTGTCTTCAAGAAGTCCCTCATCTGCAGGAATTTAAAAATT
The DNA here is from genome assembly GCA_963921515.1 of Calotriton arnoldi. Classification (NCBI taxonomy): domain Eukaryota; kingdom Metazoa; phylum Chordata; class Amphibia; order Caudata; family Salamandridae; genus Calotriton; species Calotriton arnoldi. The sequence continues at coordinate 1,186,024 of CAWUFW010003175.1, read as the reverse complement.
CTGTTTTAGGGAGTTTGTATTTATCAGCTACTGTATGGAAGGAGAGCAAATCTCCATCCTTATACAGGTTGCCTATACATGTAATTCCTTTATCTTTCCACTTATAAGCCACCCTATTCGAGAAAACAGCAGGTAGTAAACTGGGTGTATTTATAGGTGTATAATAACAGACCCCCTCGATTTGTAGCTTTCTCCGTACTGTTCTCCATACCTTATAAGCAGCTATTACCACCTTAAAATTAGTTCTTTTATAGTAATTTAACTCCAATATTCTAAATAGGCAATTCCTTACATTCGCCCCGAGTAACATCTGATATATTGATGGATGCTCTGCAGGGTTAACAATATCCTCCCCAGTGAGCATTATCCGGATGTTTTGTAGGATACATGCATAATAATAAAGTCTAAAATCAGGTACAGCCCACCCACCCTTCTCTCGGGGTAGGGACATAAAATGCATTGCTCTCCGCGGTATCCCTTGAGACCATAAGAATCTAGTACAACATAATTGTAGTTGCTGTAACTGTCCCCTAGATAGTTCCAGTGGCACAGAACTGAAAAACATTCGATTTTAGGGAAAATTACCATTTTTAATACGTTACACCTCCCCACCATTGAGAGGTGGAGGCATTCCATTCTATCGAGTTGGCTCTTTACACTTGTGAGAATGGCATTCCAGTTAACTTCTACTAATTCGTTTAAGCATGCCCTAATCCTGATCCCCAGATAAATTGCTTCATTAGTCACCCTAGGGTCTCGGATACAGGTCTGATTAGTGCATAGGATTTGTGTCTTGGATGCATTGAGTTTATACCCGGAAACAGATCCAAACTTATATGCCATTCGTTCTATCTCAGGTATTGCTGCCACTGGATCAGCTGTTACGACCGCGACGTCATCTGCATACGCTAGCACTTGGAGCTGCTCCTGTCCACAGCTTACAGCTTTAATTCTCAGGTTCTCTTCTAACATAGTTAAAAACGGGTTTATATATAATGCGAATAGGAGTGGGGAGCACGGGCAACCGATTCTAAGCCATTAATACAAATTCAATCTTTGGGGGTCTTATACACCGCTTGAATTGCTTGGAGAAACCCAGGACCAAATCCCATGGAGCGTAGTATCCCCCATAAAAGGTTCCATGAGACGCGGTCAAATGCCTTCCCGGCGTCTAACAAAACCAGACCTAGGGTGGTGCCCTGTACATTAGCTGTATCCAACAATGCTACCACCCTATTAATATGGTTCACAGTGCCCCTGTTGGGTATAAACCCATGCTGTCTCAATGATACAAGTGGGGTGATGACTTTCACCAGACGGGAAGCTAGGATTTTAGTGTAGATCTTCCCGTCGGCGTTTACCAAGGAGATAGGTCGATAGGACCCTGGGAGCTCTGCTAGTTTATCTTTTTTTTTTTTAAAACAACAATATTTGCTTCTTCCCATGATGGGGGAACTACCCCACCCTGTGCTTGTTGCAGGGTGGTCAATAGGTCTGATTTTAACTCCTGGAAGAAAGTTCTATAAACCTCCAGAGGCAGTTTGTCTGGGTCCCCCACTTTACCATTACTCAAGTTGTTTATTGCCTCTTCTAGTTCTTCCATGGTAATAGGATTATCAAGGGTAGCTGCTTCTGCCCGACCCAACTTTTCACAGTCTATGCCCTTGAGAAACATCTCGACCCCCTCCTCCTCGCGATTGTCTTCTGTATATAGAGTTTTAAAAGAAGTATGAAATACTTCCAGTATCTCCTGCGGGGTTTCCACTAGTTTACCTTGTATATCCTTCATATTTTGGATTCTCTGTACAGCTTCTTTGGAGCGAAGGTTTTGCGCCAAGCATCGCCCGGTGGCTTCGCCAAAGTCATATCTTTCTTCCTTAAACAAACTATACTTAATAGCAATCTCTTTGCTCCATTATAGATTGATCTTGGCTTTGCAGCTGGCCACCTCTGATTGTAAAGGGATAACATCCCCTCCCTTCAGTATCTCTCGCATCAGTTCGTCTTCCGCTAGCCTGAGTTTCCCATATAGATCTTGAATCTCGACTCTCAGTTGTTTCTGTCTGTGAAGCCCGTAGCTCAGAATCTCTCCCCTAAATCCTGCCTTTGGGGTGTCCCAGACATAGGCCTGTGAGGTCGATTTGTGGTTAACTTCCAGAAACTGCAGGATCCAACCATTCATATGATTTATAAAGTTAGAGTCTTTTAAGAGTTTCCTGTCGAACGAGAAGGACCTCCGAAAAGGAGAGATAATATTGCTGCTAACCGGGATGTCTATCACTAATGGGCCATGGTCTGAAGTAATTCTTCGATAGACTTGTACTCTAGCGCCCGGTAACAGTCCTGAAGGCACAAAGAAATAATCTAACTGGACCCGTTTATTATGAGGGTAGGAGTAAAACGTGAAGCCCGGGTCTGAACTCTGTAATGTAGACCATGCATCCCTCAGACCATGATCCTCCACCAAACACTGTAATGCCTTAAAGACTTTAGGTTTCCTGCCTTTGTAGCACTTCCACCCCTTCTGAAGATCTTGACCGCCTAAATGAATATTAAGATCCCCACAGAAAATCAGCGGGGTGGGCCATAATGCTAGTTCTAGGTTAAGGCCCTCCAGCACTGCAGCTTCGTAGAGATTTGACCCATAGACAGAACACAGAGTGAACGTAAATGCCCCCCTGGCACATTAAATAACCACCCAATGACCCTGATTGTCCACCAATGTCCTTCCAGTACCTTGTTTCCCATTCTTAGCTAAGATGGTTACCCCTCGATTCGTGGTGGACTGTTGTGTGCAGGCCAATAATGTATACCCAATTTCATTAAAGACTCTCTGCTTGTTCCATGGTATGTGAGTTTCATGAAGACATACCAAGTCGGGTTGTATCACCCGCACTTCAGCTGCAACCAGTTGCCGTTTAGCATTATTATTTAGCCCACAAACATAGGCGCAGACTGGCTTGTACCCTTATATCCCCCATCATAGACTATTGTATCTCTCTGGTTTATAGTTTTATCTCCTGATTTCATATATCTCCATATCCTCATCTTCAATTTACTACAGATTGCATGTTCTTTTATACCCCCTCCCTCTCTCCCAACCACCTCTCGTGCACCCCAACCCCCCTCCAAGCCCACCCACACCCCATCTGCTCCTCTACCCATATCGAAGTCAGTGACCTGACTCCAGCCCACCCCCCTCCCATCCTCTAATGAGGCTTTAGGACCAATGGTCCCTGTGATGGATAGCTAACCTCTCCCAGAGGCTCCCCCTCACATATCTAGCTTGTTTAGACAACACAAATACCAAAAATTCATAATAACCTGAAATAATACTAGACTTATACAGCCAGAGTGAGACAAAAACTTTGTATATCCTATCGCTTTATGAGATCCATACAGTTATGTTCCCCCAACCCACAAGAAAAGAGAGAAAAAGAAAAAAAAACAAGAAAAAAGGGAAAGAGGAAGAGGAAAACAGCCACCGAAGCGAAATACCATATCTAAATACGAGATCTAGCACTAAAATCCCCCCCCAAAAAAACAACATGTGTCTCTTCTTGAATCCTATGTAATGGATTGCAAGTATTCCTTGGCTTTTACTTCCGAGGTGAAGAACCGAGTCTGTTCTTTATATATGACCTTCAATGTGGCCGGATTAAGTAGAAACACTTGGGCACCTTTGCTCTGAAATGGAGTGATGAGCTGTCTGAGCTGCCACCGTTTTTCCACCGTCTGGTGGCAAAAATCAGGTCTTACGAAACATTCTGATCCCTTCCCCTTTCTCCTTTTATCGGGACGTGCCAACTCATAGACTGCTTGACGGGCTAGAAATTTTTTGACCGAAATCAAAATCGTTCTAGGTCTAGTGACATCCTGCCCTGGCCTTGCTCGCTGTGTAAATGGGAATCTGTGGGCTCTCTGTATTTCTTGATTCCAATCCCACTATGATATTTAAGGGAGTGCTTCTGAAAACAGATCTATGACAAATTTTCTTGTATCTTGGCCTTCCATGCCTTCTGCGACCCCCAAAATTCTTAAATGGTTGAGCCGGAGGCGATTTTTGAGATCCGAGAGCTTCGATAATGTGTCCTCCTTTGATGCCTGTATTGATTCCATTATTGTTTTTTGAGCTGCCAGTTGAAATTTCTCTATCATCTTCTAAAGATATTTCTTGTTTTCCACATATACATTTTTATAATAAATATTGTTTTGTATAAGATATAATGTAGCCTTTTGAAGTTTGGTGACATCTACTAACTCTTGGCATATTTTCCGACTCTTTGTTGGTACACCATTAACTAGAATAACTACAGGTTCACTTTACTCTCTCTCTACACCAACAGTTTCAATATTTTTCTTAAAATCTGAAGGTAAATACACAACTCTTCCTTTTACACCTCTTTGTAAATCTGTTGGAGGCAGCTTACCTGTTTTAAGCTTCATACGAACTATAGCCTGAAACGGGTGCACAGATTGAATAAGAATGGACTCATAAGTATTTAAATCTACCAGTTCCGGAGGAATAGCTACCAACTCTAGGTTATTATGTACAGCTCTAGCTGGCATTTTGTTCTCTTCTAATTTGTTGTAACAATATTTACAAATACGTTGATCACTACCCAACTCAAAACGACCTTCCACCAACAAATAAGCACCAAATTGCTCCCACTTATCATTATTTTCCTTTTCACTTTTTAAATACACATCAACATTCCTAGTTTCACTTCTATAGTGAGTACGTCGACAACAAATACAAATATAGTTTGGTTTTTCACAAGAAACTACCTTAAACTTTGTAATTTCTTCTGCAAACTTCTCAGTAGTACTATCTTCCACCTCTTCTTCAACACCTACACATATGAAACTCTCACTTTCTCTACACTCCTCTTGAGGACCAAAGAAACGAAACTGTATATCATCAGAAACTTTTTTTTACATCCAATACTGCACCATGCAAAAGAGCTGTGTTTATTTCACTTAAAGATAATGCAGGACTTTTACATAGTACAATCTTCTTACTAACTTCCACATTTCAGACTGATGTGCTGCTAACATTCTTAAATGATGAAAAGTACTTTGACACACTTTTCTAGAAAGACAAGCCAGAGAATGACCCTGCAAGTTAATATATTTTCTCACTTTACAAGGATCTAGTCCTTGCAATATCCTAATCTTCTGTTTAACACTTTTATTACAATAATCTCGTAAGAAATTTCGTAAAATATCAATAGATTCCTGTCGGATGCTACAAATACTACTACAATCCCACTTATACACTGGAGCTTGTGTATGTCTCCCTTGAACTTCTTCAGCTATTACTTCTTCCACATTTCTAGGAACCATCTTTTCTTTTTTAATTGGACAACCGTTTTTAACCTCATAACAACGACCACTGGTATCAACTACATGAACTAATGTATTTTGTTGAAAATAGCTTTCTTCAATAAAAAAAGGTGCAGTACTAGAAGTGTGCCTCCATTCACCCGAAAATAATTTGCAAAAGTTAGTTCTATTAACCAGTCTTTTTCTTTTACTTTTCTCCTTCATAAAGTGCATTATTTTATTCAATGTTTTCATTCTCTTCAATACTAATATAAACAATCTTCTTATCAATTCAAAAGCATTTTCGACTACACTTTCAATCTGTTGTTTTTTCTTGTAAAATGCTAATTTTCTTTTATATTTTTAGCAATCTTTCAATAAATTTTGTAGTACTCTACTTTTATACATTCTCTTTCTAATGTCTTTATATTCTTTCATCCTTCTTTCAACATAGATTGTTTTCCCATAACCTGATTTTCCATTAATATGTCCTTTTTCGTTTCCTTCTGAATGGTTGTACTACTTTTCTTTTTCTTTTCCCCATTTTGAAAATTCATTACGTTCTTTAAAAGTCTTTTAACAAATTCTTTAGTTCTCTTACCAGAAGTCTTTTCTTCAATGTCACATGTTGTACTTCATCTAATTTCTCCTTTTCTCTTTCCTTTAAATAGTACTGTTTTTTTCTTTTCTTTTCTTTTTACCTTTTCTTGCCATACTCAATCTTTATTACTAATAATGGTGAATATCTGAAACCAAAGAAAAGTTTAAATACTTTCGTTAAATAATTTAATATTATTAAAATAATTATATACAAATATTCTCATGTATAAATAAAGAAATATTTTTAATTGCATTGCAAAGCTATGTCAGACACTGCACAATCCCTACAATTAGAAGACATCACAACCTATACAACAGAATCACAGAGCACAACTAAAGGATTTCGCTTCTGCTACCCAAATCAAATCGAAAGTGCAGTCTGTAGTGCCTGGGTGATTGCATGAGAACAAAGGTACTGCCTGGGTGATTGGAGGAGTACTAGGGTAGTGCCTGGGTGATTGCATAAGTGGATAGGTAGTACCTGAGTGATTTTATAAGTGCATGGGTACTGCCTAAGTGATTGGAGGAGTGCATAGATCCTGACAGGGTGTTTGGAGGACTGCAAGGGTAGTGCCTGGGTGATTGAACCATTGTCTAGCTAATGCATTGGTGATTTCATGAGTGCAAAGGTAATGTCTGTGGGATTAGAGGAGTACATAGGTAATGCCTGGGTGATTGTATGAGAACAAAGGTACTGCCTGGGTGATTGGAGGAGTGCTAGGGTAGTGCCTGGGTGATTGCATAAGTGGATAGGTAGTACCTGAGTGATTTTATAAGTGCATGGGACTGCCTAAGTGATTGGAGGAGTGCATAGATCCTGACAGGGTGATTGGAGGAGTGCAAGGATAGTGCTTGGGTGATTGAATCAGTGTATAGCTAAAGCATTAGTGATTGCATGAGTGCAGGGGTAATGTCTGGGGGATTACGGGAATACATAGGTAATGCCTGGGTGATTGCATGAGATCAGGGGTAATATCTGGGGGACTACAGGAGTACATAGAAAGTGCCTCAGTGATTTTATAAGTGCATCACTACTGCCTAGGTGATTAGAGCAGTATTGTGATAGTGCCTCAGTGATTGGAGGAGTGAAAATGTAGTGCCTGGGTGATTTTATAACTGCATGAGTACTGGCAAAGTGATTGGAGGAGTGCATAGATCTTGACACGGTCATTAGAGGAGTGCAAGAGTAGTGCCAGGGTGTTTGAACTAGTGTATAGCTAATGCATTGGTGATTGCATGAGTGCAGAGGTAATGTCTGGGTGATTAGAGAACTACATAGGCTATGTCTGGGTGATTGCATGAGTTGAGGGGTAATATCTGGGGGATTACAGGAGTACATAGGAACTGCCTGGGTGATTTTATAAGTGCATGGGTACTGCCTAGGTGATTGGAGGAGTGCATAGACCCTGACAGGGTGATTGGAGGAGTGTAAGGTTAGTGCCTGGGTGATTGAATCAGTGTATAGCTAAAGCATTAGTGATTGCATGAGTGCAGAGGTAATGTCTGGAGGATTACAGAAGTACATCGGAAGTGCCTGGGTGATTTCATAACTGCATCTGTACTGCCTGGGTGATTGGAGTAGTACTGTGGTAGTGTCTGAGGGATTGAAGTATTGTAAAGGTAGTGCCTGAGTGATTTTAAAACTGCATGGGCCCTGGCTGAGTGGTTACATAATTACAGAGATAGTGCCAGCGTGATTGGAAAAGTGCAAAGGTAGTGCCTGGATGATTATATAAGTGCATGGGTAGTGGCTGTGTGATCGAAGGACTGCAGGGGTAGTGGCTGGGTGATTGAAGGAGTGCAGAGGTAGTGCCTGGGTGATTGCATGAGAACAAAGGTACTGGCTCGGTGATTGGAGGAGTACTAGGGTAGTGCCTGGGTGATTGTATAAGTGCATAGGTAGTGCCTGAGTAATTTTATAAATGCATGGGTACTGGGTAAGTGATTGGAGAAGTGGATACATCCTGAAAGGGTGATTGGAGGGCTGCAAGATTAGTGCCTGGGTGATTGAAATAGTGTATAGCTAATGCATTGGTGATTGCATGAGTGCAAAGGTAATGTCTGGGGGATTAGAGGAGTACATAGGTAATGCCTGGGTGATTGCATGAGTTCAGGGGTAATATCTGGGGGATTACAGGAGTACATAGAAAGTGCCTCAGTGATTTTATAAGTGCATGGTTACTGCCTAAGTGATTCGAGGAGTGTATAGATCCTGACAGGGTGATTGGAGGAGTGCAAGGATAGTGCTTGGGTGATTGAATCAGTGTATAGCTAAAGCATTAGTGATTGTATGAATGCAGGGGTAATGTCTGGGGGATTACAGAAGTACATAGGAAGTGCCTGGGTGATCTTATAACTGCATGGGTACTGCCTGGGTGATTGGAGTAGTACTGTGGTATTGTCTGAGTGATTGGAGGATTGTAAAGGTAGTGCCTGGGTGATTTTAAAACTGCATGTGCACTGGCTGAGTGGTTACATAATTACAGGGATAGTGCCAGCATGATTGGAAGAGTGCAAAGGTAGTGCCTCCATGATTATATAAGTGCATGGGTAGTGGCTGGGTGATCGAAGGACTGCAGGGGTAGTGGCTGGGTGATTGAAGGAGTGCAGGGGTAGTGCCTGGGTGATTGCATGAGAACAAAGATACTGCCTGGGTGATTGGAGGAGTACTAGGATAGTGTCTGGGTGATTGCATAAGTGCAGAGGTAGTGCCTGAGTGATTGCAGTAGTACTGTGGTAGTGCCTGAGTGATTGGAGGAGTGCAACATCCTGAGTAGTAGCAGAATACTGAAATTACAGCACAAAAGTGAGTTCTATGACATGGTGTACACTTTTGCACTGCAGCTTCACAATTCTGTAACTACTCAGGTGTTAGGCGTACCGAAAATAAAGCATCAAACCTACACACGAGTCTGTTATAAATCTCACCATATTCCTGAAACCATACATGCATATATTAGTCTACCTTTTGAAATTATCATCATATATAAAAGAAATAAACAAATAGACTGAACTTTACATTTGAAAGACACACCTACATTCCTGCAGTGTTTTTCAAGTGTACCTTTCCCCAGACTCATGGAAAATACCCTAATCACTAATTCCTCTGCCAACATGTTTTAAACAACAGTTTTGAGCTGCAGCTACACCATTCTGCAACGACTTATGCTATTGGACCTACACAAATATAAACTAGCAACCCTTCACAAGTCTCTACTGTAAGTCTCACCCTATTATTAAAAGCATGCATACATATGTCTGTCCCTTTGGCTACCAGCATCATATATAAAAGTAATATACAGATAAATATATACTTGTGTTTTATACATCTATCATCTTCAGACACACAACACAAACCATAATACATGTGCAAGTAGAGACATACCTCAGTCACAACACCATCCACAGCTCAAAACTTCACAGACTACACTTCAATTTTCAAACAGACACTGAAAATTATGCGGTATATATGAAAGATACCTTTACACACATCATACTAATTACTCTAATAAATAATATCTCTACAAACATATCTCAAACCTCACCTTTGTGCTGCTGCTTTACCATTTTACAACTACTTATAATGTTACACATGCCCAAATACAAAGCAGGAACCCTTCACATGTCTTTGCTGAAAGTCTCACCATATTCCTAAAAGCATGCATGCATATGTCTGTACCATAACACTATGCACACCTCAAAAATTCACCGAACAAACTTCCAATTTCAAGCAAACACCAAAAATGATGTGGCATATTTCAACTGTACCTTTCTAGAGACTTATAAAAAGTACCCTAATCACTAGTACCTTATGTCAACATCTTTTAAACCACACTTTTGTGCTGCATCTTCACCATTCTACTACTACTCACAGTCTTGAGCCTACCACATAAAAAGCAACAACACCTCTTTGTTATACATCATGCACCTTCAAATATATGACATATGAAAATACATATACAAGTAAAAACATACTTCAGACACAAGTCCATGCACACCTGAAAGTTTGACAGACTGCAGTTCCAATTTGAAAGCGACACATAAAATTACGCAGTATACTACAAATGTACATATCCACACACTAAAACAAACTACTATAATCACTAATCCATCTTCCAATATACACATATTACTATACAGAATCTATTTCAAACAACATTTAACTACAATAAAACAAACTACAATACACATCTCTACATTTAATAATATATTTCAAACATTACAGTTCTTGAATCATTTTTAAAGATTAAAAATAAAGCTATTACATAATACACCTCACAAATTTATAACTCATCTTCCAAATTGATTTGTAGAATATGAAATATCACAATCTCATAAAAAGTTTTCTTATGCACAAAATCAATGTAATGCACCACTCTCAGTAAGGTAAAACCAGTAATGGCAAACTTTCCCTCTCTTTCTCCACACAAATACATGTAAGTAACAAATCACATTGCTTCCTACATTATTTCAAATTGTAAAACACATTTCTATTGGTTAGACATATTAACCCTCACCAACTGACTTCTAAAACTGCCCAAACTGGTTCTGGAATTTTTGGGAGTCGCGACTCCACCGTACACCAACGCGATGGCCCCGCTCGCACGCATCGCCAGACAACACGACCTCAACATTATCTCCTACGCCGATGACACTCAACTGATCCTCTCCCTCACCAAGGACCCCCTCGCCACCAAAGCCAAACTCCACGAAGGAATGAAGGCCGTCGCCGATTGGATGAAGATCAGCCGACTAAAGCTGAACACGGACAAAACGGAGGTCCTCATCCTCGGCTCCAACACCTCAGCCTGGGACGACTCCTGGTGGCCAACGATGCTGGGAGCAGCCCCGACACCCACCGACCACGCACGCAACCTGGGAGTCATCCTCGTCTCAACGCTCTCCATGACCAAGCAAGTCAACGCAGTCTCCTCCTCCTGCTTCAACACCCTCCGCATGCTTCGCAAGATCTACAGGTGGATCCCGACAGACACAAGAAGAACAGTCACCCAGGCCCTCGTCAGTAGCAGACTGGACTATGGGAACGCCCTCTACGCGGGAGCCCCGGCCAAGCTCATCAAGCGACTGCAACGCATACAAAACGCCTCTGCACGACTGATCCTCGACGTACCATGCCACAGCCACATCACCCCCCACTTGAGGAACCTGCACTGGCTCCCCGTTGACAGGAGGATCACCTTCAAACTCCTCACCCACGCACACAAGGCACTCCACAAAACTGGCCCAGCCTACCTCAACAGACGGCTCTTCTTCTACGTCCCCAACCGCCAGCTCCGCTCCGCCGACCTCTCCCTCGCCACCGTCCCCCGCATTCGAAGAACAACCACCGGTGGCAGATCCTGCTCACACCTCGCCGCCAAGACCTGGAACACCCTTCCACTAAGCCTACGAAAGACCCAAGACCTGCTGACCTTCAGGAGGCTACTCAAGACCTGGCTGTTCGACCAGTAGCAGCATCCCCCCCCTTCCCTCTCCCCAGCGCCTTGAGACCCTCGCGGGTAAGTAGTGCGCTCTACAAATTCTGTGATTGATTGATTGATGGAGCCGCGAATCCATACGGGAGTTCAAAAATATATTACAAATAAAAATACCACTATTTTTTAAGAACACACTTCTAAATATAGTACTGACTTGGGAAATCTTACTTTAATAACATATCACTTATATATAAATTAGAATTCCATATTTTAAAACCACAGATAACATTCAACCCTTCCCCCATTCTGCTTAATGCTAGTTTCCATAGTAGCAGTTCATGGAACATTCAACTGAACTAACAGGTCACAAGTTCACCATATTTTCAAGTTCAGCACACAAGGTTGCAAATGCAAACAGCAGGTATGGTTGACGTTTGCAAAACATGACCTTATCCTATCCACTGTACCTTTCAAACATTTTTTACCAACCAATAACAAACATGCTTTTTAAAGAAAGTAACATGCACCGTATTTTTGAGTGTACAATGTTCTTAAAAAGCCAATCAATTCTCTACTTTTTTAAAAACAGCATCTTGTCCACCATTTTAGATAGCTCTCATTCTACCAACTGACTACCTCAGCCACAGACATATTTTCATTACTTCCAGACATCCCTTCAAGATGCTTACAGTATGGATTGTTGGGCACAGCTACGTTTTCTGGTGCAAAAGCTATGCTGAACGCAGAGGTATTGACAAAGACCTAGCTTTGCAAAATGTGGATATTAAATGAATTGCACAGAGAGGATTAAAGTGGCACCAATTAATGCCTTTGGTTAAAACCTTTTTGCATCTCCAACCCCTGACCTCATGATTGTGCACTGTGGTGGCAATGACCTTGGCACATTGACTGGGGTAGGACTGGAAATGCTCATGAAGGATACCTTTGCACAATTGATGTTGCTTTCCCCCAAACTGTCTTTGTATACTCTAATATATGCCAAAGACAGAAATGGAAGTGGTCAAATCAATTCTGTCCACAGATTGAAAAAGCTAGGAAGAATGTCAATAAAGCTGTTTCTGCTTACCTCAGAGACCATAGGATGGGCTCCATATATAACAACAACCTACGTTTTGATATGGATGACATCTACAGAAGTGATGGAGTACACTTCACAGATCATGGGAACAGAGTCTTTCTCAACAACCTAAAGCTGTGCATCCGCACTTACATTTAGCTACAACAAACTCATAATGAAAACAAGGGCTCTTTTTAGAGCCACCCTATAAAACAATAGCGAATCTTATTCTTATTTAAACATACATACTTTTTTAAACATTTTTAAGGATTCGCGAATCCGTTGTGAATCTGCAAAAGCATGAATATGTAGCGGGCCCACGCTACATATTTCGACATTGCCCCGGGGACCTAGCCCACCCGGGGGGCTTATAGAAAACAAAGCTCGGGATCCCACGCTTTTTCCTTTTTAATTTTTTTTCGAGCGGATTAGCGCACCCAGCGCGAAGTCCGCCGATTTGTTTTCTAAAAAAAATGCTTTTTTGGCCCTGGGGGTCCTTGTACGACCCCCTGAACAGGCCTAGGGGATCAGGGTGTTTCTACCCTGCCCAGTTTTCCTGTTTTCTATCCTTTTTTAAACACATTTCTTGTGACTTGGTTGGCTGCCAACACTTCCTGGTTTGGAGTGTTGGCAGCCAATCAGAATGAAGCTTGTGCTCGGGAGGATTCGCGAATCCTCCTCGGTGCTTAGATATCGATATTTTTATTTTTAAAATTTCTCAGGAACTACTAAATGGATTTACAGCATTTAAAAAAAGCACGCTTTCTGGACCAAGACCTACCCTTTTGCCAAATTTGGTGTAATTCCGTTCAGCAGTTCGGGCTGTAGCTTTGTCTAAAGTTCCTATGGAAATTAACATACGGAAAACGTGTTTTGGGACCCCCCTTTTTTCTCGGCCCCCGCTTCACGAATCACCCCCAAACTTTCAAGACAGGAGCTGACCTGAGCAGGTCATTAGTTTGGAAAATTTCGCAAAGATTCATCAAACGGCGCCAAAGATATTGGCAAAAGAATAAACGCTTTTTGAATAGAAACAAGGTCCTAACTATAACTACCTAAAATGATAAAATACATTTAAATTAATAGTTTATTAATTGTTTTAAAGTAAATATATATATTAATTATGTATGTGTGTTAAACTTTTTTAATTAAGTTTATTTGTTATGTTTGTTAAAATGTATATTAAATCTACTTTATTTTTTATATTAATTTTATTATTTAACATATTTAATATTAATTTTTTTATCTGATAAATATTTTAAAATCGATATTTTGTACAACTATATTTTTTACATCAATATTTTTTTTGATATTTTTGTACTTACCTGTTTAAGTATAGGGAGTCGATATTTTTGCTTTCTATATTTTTTCATCAATATTTTTAACAACAATATTTTGTACATCGATATTCTGTCAGTGAACCCAAATCATAATTGGCTTTTCTAAATGACTAATTAGGGAGGAACATTACTGACCACACACAGTTACAAAATTAACTCTTAAAAAATGCAAAATTGTGCATTCTAATGTAATATCCCTTAGCTGAGATTTATCCAGCACTGGACTACGAGAATATTTCACAGTCTATGTTAAAAATATATATAATCCCTGCTGTGGATTTCATACTTTTGAAAGCTTACTTGCTACATTAGGTAAGTGAAGCCTTTTGTAACGATGTATTTTTCTCACACTTTGACAAAAACATTGGATGAAAAAGCACAGTTATCGCACATGAACTGGAAACTGACATCTTTGAGACAAAACAGAGAACTCTTTTTTTTCTCTCAGCACTTTCAAGCTACATGCACATATTTTATGTGAAGGTCGTACAGAAATTAAATTCCTCTATTAATCACATTTTCACAGCTGAAAGCAAACTTTACTTTCCACAGAGAATTGTGTGTGCAGCAGGTTTCTTCTTTTAAATGCTGTTTGATATAAGTTTTGTATCTCATCTCAGGTAGTGCAAGCAGCAAGTTTTTTTTCAATGCCTTTACAATGCTAAAATTAATAAATCATTACATATCAAAAGCAACTCCTAATTGTTTTACCCATACAAGTACTACAGAACTTTTCTCTGTGAATGCCTCCACAGTTGGTGGTAAGCTATTGTTGCAGTGCAGGAAACCTTTGGAGCTAGCAACTTCAAAGCGCTGCACACACACACTAAAGCTTTTTAGGTGTCTTCCATGCAGAGCAATACCTAATCCCTGTCACGTTCATTATGTAAAGCTGATCCTTCAGTAGAACAGTGTAGGATTCAGTTTTAATGGCCTTTACAGCTTACAATGTACATTGCATACATTAGCGTCCAAACAGATTCAGGAGGGAAGTCAATAAAGGAATAGAAATTCTGGAGAAGGTGTCTGTCTTTAAGGGACAAGCTTCCATTGGTCTATGCCACGTACCATGGACCATACAAGTGAAGGAACTCACATTTAAGGGAACTGTGTGGCAAACTTTTCTTTGCTGCAGATCATACCTTTCTAAGGAATCTGCAAGTAACACAATCTCAAGACAAAATCGGAACATATATTTTAACAGTGATTTAAGCAACTTCAATAGGAGGTGAGCCTTTGGATCACTCCTACACCCTCAATTCAGATAGCACTCTAATGCTTTTCGAACCGGGAGGCGAAAAGAAACATGCTCTTAGATGAGCATGCTACGTTATATTTAATCATGGCAGCTCAAATGGTTAATGTGTCTGTACATGCTGGTATAAAATCTGCAGTGTCAAAGCTAAAGCACCAAAACTGGTGTCTAAGGTAGTCATTCTCAATTAAAGAAACTGAGGCCGCATTATATATGCAGCATATTTTCCTTCATTGCCATGGGCACACCTTTAAAAAGGTGTGCCAGTGAAATGAAGGAAAATGCGTTGTATTATCATCAATGCGCTGCCCTCAGGGGCAGCGCATTCATGTGAAAAGCGGAGCGGCTGCTTCATAGCCGTTCGGTCTTTTCACAGTGCTGGCGGCAACCTGCCTGCACTTTGAAGGGGCATTAGAGATGTCCTTGCAGGCGAGTGCAGTCAGTGACTGCACCAGCCTCCAAGGGGATGTCTGGGTGGTCCATAGGACCCCCTTTCCGCCCTCCAGAGAGCAGCTCTGAGGGTGCACACTGACAGTACGCCACTTCAGTGCGCCTCCTGCAAACTTCTTTGCCTCTGCACCCGTGTCTGTATTACAGTGCAAAGGGATTCCTTCATTTGCATGGGGCATGCCCCCATGCAAATGAGGGAACTCCCCCTGAAGATAGCGTTGGTGTTTTATGTGTGCCAACGCTATTGGTATTACAGAAGGGGTCTGTAATACCAAAGTGCCCCGGGGGCACGCAAATCGGGTGCAAACGCCCATTGCGCCCCCCCGGTGCACTTTCTGTAATATGGCCCCTAGAGTAAAAATAAACATGTGCAGGGATACAATATTTTTGGCAATAAATGACACATTTTATTTTTGTAAGACCCTTGCAGACTCGCTGAACTATTTTGCTTGCACTTTCGCAGTGATCTTTCCTTTGACAACGTCAGGGCTAATCATAGATATAACTAATGATATTATATATTGGTTTCTGATGATTCAGGCTCCTGATTCGTATGGGTTTCTGGCTAAAAAGAAATGCTTATATGCTTAGGCAGTCAAAAAGACTTGTAGTATCAAAGTCACTGGAGCAGTTTTTATTTTTCTTATTCAGACAATGCGCCTGCATTTGCCTCATAGGCTTAAGCAGTGGTTTCCAAAGTTTTTCAACCCACAGCTCCCTTGAACTATTGGCCGTTGGCTTTGGCTCCCCATTATGTTACTTTTTTATGGCCGGTGGGGCAATCTAGGCCCAGCCTTGGGAGTACTTTCATTTTTCCCCTGAAAATAATTTGGATGAATCAGATAAAGGTATTATAAGCATAGATGTAACACAATAAAAAACATAATAGTTGCTTAATAAAAACCTTAATTGGTTAAGTCAGAATCAATACTCTTCAGCACTGGGGTCTTTATATGGGACTTTTTCAAACTATTATTATATGTTTTAAAAAAATGCCTCTAGCATGTTGGAGGAGAAGACACTTTTTTCTGGTGTTGGTAATTAGAGAGACGGAAGAGAGCATGTTGCATTTTCCAGAGGTGCCCAGTCCTATTGGTATTACCATGTGTAAATGTACTCATTTTGCCAATCTTAGACCAGCAGAATGGTGAGTATTCATACATATAATCTGCAAATTATTCTAGGATCTCTATCCCAATCTAAGCCTCTGAGCTACCTTAATGGTATTCTTTCCTGAGAATATGTTACTACCAGGGTGCAATTCTGCAGCAGGCACTGTACCATTCAAGCTATCCAGCAGGAGTTAAAACATGCTTCTGGTAAACCAAGTCCTGTAGAAGACACACTAATAGATAAGATAGTAAGGCAGCTTTCCTTTGAAAGTGGGGGACGCTGTAGCACAGACCAGTGTCAGACGATACTTAGTCCCGGAAAACTGTGCCCTTACCTCTTGTGTGTTTAAAGTAGGTATGACCGCTTTGGTTTCAGATGGACCTATTGCCCTTCTTGTTAGCCTACCCGCGGGGAGGTAATAGGGGGATTTAACCTTATGTCCTGTGGCTGCGACAGAAGGGTTCCGCAGAACACGCTACATTTTATGATGTTTCGTAGCTTTTATAAAGTACCCAGGAAACATTATATTCTCCCCATAGTGAATAAGGCAAATTTTGCTCAGGTTCGCCCCGCACCCATATTCTTGCAAATGCTTTCGGGAGATATCATTCTTAACGCTCTTAGCTATTTAAAAATTGCTGTTAGGCTGAGAAACAGTTGTGATTAAACCCCTCGGAGTACATGGCATTTGTCACCTTTTTAACTTTGTAGGACCTTTTTAACTGTGTATTTATTTATTGTATTTTTAAAGTGTTGATATTGAGGATGATTTTGAAGTGAGTTTCATGGCTTGCTTTACTTTTAAGGTTTTTATTTCAAAGACCGAATAAAGATTATTGATGAATTGATTGCTTGAAAGTGAACATAGTGCTTGAATCCTTTGTAACTAGAACTGAGATAGTGTGCTCTTCTCCAAGTCAGTACGACCGGAGACATCATATGGTTTAAGTCAGGGGTGACATTTGCCATTCAGTGGGGTAATTTATGACAGAATCCTATAAACTCAGTACAATACAATTGCAATCCAGGAACAGAAGGATTCACAATCGAACCGTTCTATAAGCACTCCCTTTCAACCTGCAATACTCATCTGTAGCAAACCTAAAATGAAACATTTTGTAATTCCACCTAGAGTCAATTAAAGAAGTGGCACAACCTTCTTCACACAGTTCTAAGCAGACAAGAGGCTTGTATTGCCAGCACACTACAGAGGGCTAGTACTGCTTCCAGCACACAGTGAGGGGTAGGAAGCGTATAGCGTGTTTGCATGAGAAGTGGGAAGCAGCACAGTAGTGGAGGCACACATGTGGTAGACTATGTACATTAGGAATAACTGGGAAGAAAATGAGATCCAGAGCAGCAAGGTGTGTGGACATGGTGTAAAGAGAAGACAAACAGAAGCGGGTATAGACAGCACACCAACCAGTGGCTTAAGTGTATGGGATAAGACAGCCAGGAGCTATTTGTGAATGGAGTAAGCTGACATAATTTAGGGCCAGGTGGATATAAGAGGTCAAGTACAGAGACTGCAAAGAGGCCGTGTGGCCATGCATGGTGAATAGAGACTGCATATGGGCTAAATGCACAGGCTAGCTGGATAAGCTGAGTACAGGAGGGCCACGTGGAGCGCCTGCAAAACATGATACATACAGGTTTTGTACAGTGGCTGTCGCAGCACACAGGCTGCAAAGATGAGCGCTAGAAAACAGACAGCTGGGTAATTTAGGTTCCACACATGATAGTTAAATGTACTGCAGATTCGGTGGGTCACCACAGCAAGTGACAATATAGGAATCAATGCAAATATGGTAGTGAAAGTTGTCAAAACCACTGCAGTCCCCTCTGGATAAAGGCCCCTAGTACCTGTAACTCTGGTGAAGGGGATTTACACTCCTCTACAACAGCGGTGACTCCACACAGCGGAGATAGTAGCTCTAGAGAGTGGTCATGTGACCCATCAACGGGTCAAGTGACTACTGCGGGACCAGTGGCTGGGTGCCTCAATGAAGGTGTGTTCATGGAGCACGGCTACAGGCTCGGTGTTTCCAGGGCTCCCAGTAGGGCCTCACTCCTGGGAACCAAGTGAAGGGAGATATGGGCGGGGATGAAAGAAATATTTTTCATTGGCACCTATTGCATCAGTGGTTCCCAAACTGTGTGCTTGGTGCACATCTGTTCGCGTGCCCCTAGCTAGTCCTGACGGCCCACTGGAGTATCATGGCACACAGACTGGTAACTGCTGGCTTACAGGGATGTTATGGCTGCTCTGGGTGTTTATCTGCAATTCACCAAGCTATTCCGCGTAGTAAGCAATTGTTTAGGTGAGCGAGCTTTGATATGTTCAACACGTCCTGACCGCGGGGGTGTTGAATGCAGGACTGAGTTGGTTGTATAATTTGTGGGAAGTCTAGAGAGCATTAAATAATGTGCCTAGAGAAGTAATAGGTGGTTGTCCTTCATGTAATATGCTCTCCAGATTATATACCTGTTCTTGATTGCCCTTGGAAGGTGGCAGGAACAAAATTGTCTGACCTAGAAACTGAACAAAAGCTGTTGCAAAACATTCAAAAAGTCTGAACCTGAGTACCAATGTGATGCATTGCAGCTCTGCCACCTGTGAAGTTAAGGTTTCCAAAGCTGCTCATGAGTGTCTCATCAAAGTTTGAGAAACGATTCCTGATAAACACGTATTTGAGGTACCTTACAGACCATTGATTCCAGTTCTTGGGGTAGAAAGCACATGGACTGTAATCCTGCTTCACAGCCTGATTCAAAGAAAAACAAGAAGGTGTCCATTGCTCACATTAAAAACATCTTGTGTCCGA
This sequence comes from Calotriton arnoldi, assembly GCA_963921515.1. Classification (NCBI taxonomy): domain Eukaryota; kingdom Metazoa; phylum Chordata; class Amphibia; order Caudata; family Salamandridae; genus Calotriton; species Calotriton arnoldi. The sequence continues at coordinate 1,166,600 of CAWUFW010003175.1, read as the reverse complement.
TTCTGTTCAACAGACCCCTTTTGGCACTGAGTGCTCTCAGTCTCTCCCTACTCTGGAGGAACTACCCCAGGAAGAGTACAGTCATGCTAGTATCCTGAGTCCCACTCTAGGGACTGAAGAGCCTACTGTATCTCAAGCATTACACCAAGTTCCATATGCCACAGAGGTACCATACTCCTGCAATTTCAACAATTCTACTCTCTCAACTACTGCTCTGGTTTACCATGACCCTCAACATGAGTCAACATTGACACTGATGATGCCTTTTTGAGCAAAAACGCTATTTGAAAATTAATCTAAATTCTGTACAGAGGACTTTTCATCTCAACCCACAGTCACTCTACGCCATCGATTTCTTCTTGCATATCATTGGTTTTGTGGGAGGTGCCAGTTACCACCAAGGTCCTATGTTTGGATCACTACAACAGTGTTTATTTTTCATCATGTGTCTGACAATGCTGACTGTTGTTCTACTGCTACTGAATTAACATTACATCCCTGAAACAACTGTTCCACAACCGTGGTTTGAGAACTTCAACTGCATCTCATCCCACAGAGTTTGCCAAGATCTCTAAACTATCAACATTACCCCCAGGTCCCTCCTGTCCTCGTCCCATTCCTGAACAAAGTGGAGATGACCATCTCCGCGACAGAAAAAAAGAACAGGAGCATGCTGGGATACCCAAACCACTCCCTCCCACTGGGAGTACATAAGCGGTACCAACCCAGCATGCAGCCTGTTCTTTTTTTCTGTCTTCCGACAGAATGGGACGTGTTGGACTTACCTGCTGGTTGCTTCACTGGACGTCTCGTCGGGGCTGCTGGGCTGTCCTCGCCGTCCTCTTTCCGCGTTCTCCTGGCCTGCCGGGCTTGCCAGGAGTCGCGTTGGATTCCGCCCGGCCCTTTGCGGCTGGGGCGCCGTTCCTCCCGGTCGCTTCTGGGTTGCAGTGCACGTCTCCCTGTGGCTTGGCCGGTCTGGGGGACGCGCGGCTGCGGCTGTTTGGCGGGTCCTGGGACTCGGCTGGGCGATGTTCCTGGGCCCCCTGCCTGGCGTTTGGTTTCCTGCCGACCTCCTGGTGCCCCTGCTGCTCGGATGGGTCACTCCGGAGCTGGCCTTGCTGTGGCCTCGGCGGCCATTTTATTGACATTCTCCTCCCGGCGCTGGTTCCCGGGTGCCCGCCTGGGATGGCTGATGAGGGGGGCAGTGAGCTGGTGGTGCGCTCTTCCTGCCCCCCTTGGTGAGTACCGCATAGCGGTTTCAATTTTGTTCACCGTGGTATGCAGGCTGCGGCTGCTTCCTCTGGCACTTTGGGTGTTCCGTCTTCTCCCCTCGAGGGCGGATTTCGGACTTTGGGGCACATTCCTTGCGATGCATTGGTGGCGGTTGGGTGGCGGCGTGGACCCGTGACCTTGCTGGCAGGACGTTATGGGTGTCATTGCTGCGCACCCCGCATCCTGCTCTTACAATTTCATGTCCTGCTTCTCATTGCGTTCATGTTGCAGGTCCCTATGCCTTTTTTTTCTGCAGGTTCTTTGTTCGCCCTGTGACCATTCGAGCCTGTCCGTTCCTGTTCTCGTATGGTCTCCGGAGTTGTGGTGCATATGCCCTGGTTGGTGCCTTGATGGGGGACCTCCTTGCGGTTCCTGGTGCTGTTGGTGTCCGGGTGCTTCCTTGGTTGTCAGGCTTTTTGTCTTGGCTTCCGGCGCCTCCCTGTGGGTCCTGGTCTTGTCTGCTTTCGATGGTGGACGGGGTCCGGTCTGGCTCTTTCCTGGATGGGTGTTCGCCTGGGTGTTCTTGGGGTGATGGGCTTTTGCTCTTTCCCTGGGGTTCGCTTGCGGCCCGGGCTGGTGTCTTCCCCCTTGCTTCTGGTTGCTGCCGCCCTGTGCGACTGGGCCTATGGGGGTTGCCGGGGTTTGGTCCCCGGGCCTCCTTCTTGCGCTCCTTGCGCTCTGCCATTGCGTTGGGTTTGGCTGGTCTCCCTGTGGCCTTGCCCTTGTGGGTTCCTTGCTTTCTTCCGGTGCTGTTGGTTCCCGTCCTCCTCTGGTCTCTCCAGGTGCTGGTGGGTTCCTGTGGGGGCTTCTCTTTGCTGGCTCCTGTTCCTGCATGCTGGCCCTCTGTGCTTTGCTGGTTGCGTGGGGTGTGGGTCGGTTTTTTGTCTCGGTCCGGAGCCCTTGCTGTCTCCGGCCTGTTTCTCTGCCTCCGCTGACCCCTGCTCATGGGTTCTTGGCGGTCCTTGGGTTACCTGTCCTGGGCCGTTTTTTCCCCTGTGTCACTTCCCTCTTTTGGGGGTTTTTTGCCTGGGGGGGGGTCCTTCGGGGCTTCCTCCTTGGGTTGTGTTCCCGGGCCTTTTTGGCTTTCCGCTGGCTCGGCGCTTGTTGCTGGTTGGCGTATGTGCTGGGGTCGGTTCCTTTTGGGGCTGCTGTTGGCCTGTCCCCTTGGTGCTTGCTGCCCGTCGGTTTCTGGCTTGCTGTGCTTTCTTGCTGTGCTGGCCTGCGGCCTTGGCTTCTGTTCTTCCTGCTGCCCGCCCTGTGGTTTGGCCGGGTTGGTCCTGGTTCCTCCCGGGGTGGTGTCTGCTTGCTGGGCCTTGGCTTGCTTTGGGTTGTGTCTCCCAGGGTTGTTGGCCTCTTCTCTCTGGGCCTCCGGCCGTCCTGCCCTTCGAGCTTGTATTGTCCCTGGTCGTCCCTGGTTGGTGCCTGTTTGGGGTACGCCTGGGTTTGCCTGGTGCTCTGGCCTGTTATGGTCATCCCTGGCTATTTTTTTCGGGTCCTGCTGCCTTGCAGTTCTTGGGCTTCCTTCGGCTCCTGCTGCCCATGCGCCCGTTGGTTCCTGCCCTTTGACGGTTCAGGCCTGGTGCGTGAGTGTCTGCTGAGTCTCTGTGGCCTCGTGGTTCTGGTCTCTGGCTCTTCCTCTGCTGGTTGTGTGTTCGCATCCTGGTGTTTCCTTACTTGTGTGTCATCAGTCTTGCGTTGCGGCGTTGTTATTTGGCCGCCTGCGCTGTTGGGCGTTTGTTGCATCCTTCCAGGTGCTTTTGCTTGGCCCCTGGTGAGGGTTTTCTGCCTTCTGCGGGTTCGCTTGGTCCTCCCCCTGGTTTTTTTTTGGGAGTGGGGGGGGGGCTGTTGTGTCCTGCCTCTGTTCTGGTGGGCCTTTAGCGGGTTGGCTTGTTGGGCTTGCCTTCGCGCCTGCCGCTCCTTTTGCCCCTATGGTGGCTGGGTGTCGTTGGTCTTCCCTGGCCTTTTCCTTGGGTGGCCCCTTGTTCTTCGGGTGCCAGGCTCCTCTGCCCTGCCCTGTCTGATGTGCCCTTTTCCTACTTGTGGGTGTTGGGTGTCGGCCTCCCCTGGTGTGTGGGCTGCTTTGTTGCTTCCTGCTTGCAGTTGGCTTTGCCTCTGGTCTGGGGCTCTGGCCTTTTCCCTTTGGGGACCTGTTGGGTCTGGGCTCCCCCGCAGGCTCTTTTCGGCCTGTGGTGTCTGTCGCCCTTGCTCTCTTGTTGGCTCTGGATGTTCCTTCTCCCCTGGTTTGGGTCTGTTCCCGCTCCCCTGTTGGGTGGTACGTCTTTGGCTTCTCCAGGCTCCTCTCCTTTGGTTTCTGGTGCCTGGGTTGTTCGGGTGCGCTCTTGGGGCCTGGGCTCTGCCTCTGTTGGGTTTGCCCTTGCGGTCCCTGTGGTTGGCCTCCCGTTCGCTTGTGCGTGTGGGTCGCTGGTGCGCCTCTTGGCTGGTTGGGTCGGGCTTTGTGCTGTGGGGCCCTTGTTGGCTTGGGGTCCTCTTTTGGTCCCTGCTTGGGTCCTTGCCTGCCCTCTCGTTCTCTTGGATTTTGTCACGGTCCTGGGCTGGTCTTCTGGCCTTTCCTGTGCTGCTCCTTTGCAGCTTGCTGGGGCTCAGGGTCCGCTGTGTGGGCTGCTGGGCTCCCTCCCTCTGCTGCTCCGCTCTCTGGGTGGCCTGGCTGGGGTTGGCTGCTGTGCCTTTCCCTGTGCCCCTTCTTGTTTGGGGGTTCTTTTTGCCTCTCCTTCCGGGTCCTGGTGGCGCTGTGTTGTGTGCCTCCTGGCTGCCTGGCCTACCGGTTTCTCCGGCTGGCTTCTTGGGCGTTTATGGGTCTCCTGCAGGGTTGGGCTGTTGGCCTCCTTGTTGGTCTTTCCTGTTTTGCCCTTCTACGGCTCCTCCTGGGGTTCGCCTTCGGTGGTTCCTTGGTGTCTTCTTTTCTCCTCCTGGCGGTTGGTCGGCTCTTGGTTGGTGGTGTTTCCTCCTTTCCGGTTCTGGGGTTTGGTTTCCCCGGTTCTGTGTTGGGCCTTTGTGTTGTGTTTCTTGGTTCCTGCGGCTCTTTGGTGTCTCGGCTGGGGTTGGCCTTTGGTCGGTCCTGCCCTGTGGCCCGGTCCTTCTGTGGGTTTCTGGCCTCCCGGTTCCCTGTTGCTGCTGCTTTCGGCTGGGGGTTGGGGCCTTGCTTTGGTTCCCTGCCCTCTTCTCTTCCTGGCTGTTCCTCTGGGTGGGTGCCTGTTTGCTTGTCCGGTTCTCCCCTTTGCGGCTCTGCTGTTGGCTTCCCCTGGTGCCTTGGGGTGGTCCTGTGGTGGTCGAGTCTTTCCTGGCTCTCTTGCTTTGGCGTGCCTCTTCGGTTTCGTCTTCCTTCCCCTCGCTTTTGGGTGTGGTCCTTTGTGGGTTCCTGCGCCTGTGGTTCGCCCTCTTCCCTGTCTTGGGGGGGGTGGGGGTTCGCTCTCTGTCTTGCCTCTGCTGTGTTCCTTCCTGGGCCTTCGGCCCTGCCTCCTTGTGCGGACTGTTCTCCTCTGCTCTTGGCAGTTGGGCTGGGTTGGCCTGTTTGGTTCCTGGTTGGGTGGCTGCCTGGTGGTGCCTGGGGCTCTGGGCTTCGCACTTGGGGATTTTCTCCCTGGTCGATTGCCCTTTCTGGCTCCGTTTCTCCATGGCCCCTCTGGTTGTTCCCTTGGGGCTTGGCTTTGCGTGTGTGGCCCCCTTCTGGCTTGCCTGGGGGGTTTCTTGTGTTTTTTTCTGGTCTCCCCTGATGGTTTTGGGGTCTCGACTCTGTCCACTTGGTTGGGGGCTTGGTTGGTTATGTGCTCCTCCCTGCATTTTTTCTCTTTCTTGTGGGCTCTTTGCCCTTCTGGGTTGCCGTTTTTCGGTCTGGTGCCCCTGGCATTGGTGGGATTCCGGAAGGCCGGGTTTTCTGCTTTGGTATTCTCCACTTTGTTCAGGAATGGGACGAGGACAGGAGGGACCTGGGGGTAATGTCCTATTACTTACCGGCAATCTTCATTACTCCTGGTCCCGTTGTCCTCGTCCCATTCCTTACATCCCTCCCTCCCTCCCTGGCGGCCGGCCTTCCGGTTGTTGGCTTGGTATTTTCAGGCTGCATGCTGGGCTGGTACCGCTTATGTACTCCCAGTGGGAGGGAGTGGTTTGGGTATCCCAGCATGCTCCTGTTCTTTTTTTCTGTCGCGGAGATGGTCATCTCCACTTTGTTCGGGAATGGGACGAGGACAACGGGACCAGGAGTAATGAAGATTACCGGTAAGTAATAGGACATTACAGCTTATCATGTGCCCGAGGGCATAGTCTGGGAAAGGGCTCCTTATTAAGATATGAGACTCACTGAGACATTGCAATTAGTATACGTGTTGAAATGTTTAAATAGTTACATGATTACTCCAAATTCATTTTCAGATCCATGAGACTTTGATACTGTACCAAAAATTATTTATTGATGTGTTTGTTTATGCTACCTTTGAAAATGAAGGTTCATGTTTTCATGTTTTAATTTACAAAGAAATGTACTGTCTTCATAATAGTGATTATTGAGAAATGTGCAAAAGCATTGAATCCTGAAAAAATGTACAGGTATGCAGATTATACACAAGAGGAACACTGCAAGACCTTGCACACCCATAAACTTAAAACTCTCAGAGAAAGTTTTGTTGCTGACGTGTCAAGCACATCTGCTATTTGCCACATGCAGAAAACAGAGAAACTTCAGAGAATTCTGATTAAACACAAATAACAGTCACAGACTCAGTTACACTTCACATTTTGTTGAAATTCTTACTGTCCAAGGCAATGAGTATTGGAAAGAAAACTTTACTGAAAGCAATTTAAATGAAATGATTCAGAATGGTATTTTCAATTTGACTGTTTTCAGAATGGTGTTTTCCATTTGACTGTATGTGATTTTAATGTAAAGCCTTATGGCTCCAAGAGATATACATATGTTTCTAGGCAATGATTCATGTATTATTATGCCTACATGCTAACTGTGCAAGAACAAATTAAAATATTGTGATATTATTTTTCCTCGTGAAGAAGATTGTTTTGAAAGTGGGTTTGAATGGACTTAATAGATTGTGCTCATTGACAAATTAAAAAGAACTTGTTATGGCCTAAATTCCAAAAGTGGTATTTTAACCTCAAGCTGCAAGAAAATCTTTTTTTTTGCAAATAACTTATTATTCATCCAAGAGTGAAAGACTTTCAGGGATTTCCCTCTGACTTGGGTGCCCTGTGGCTCATTGTCTATTATTTAAGCAAGCTCTACAGAGAAGCAGTGCCATACAAGTGGCATTTTAGTTTCATTGTAACAATCTGTGAAACATGACTTTTGTCAATCTACAAGCAAAGGAACTGCTTCAAACAAATAGGTTGCACTAACCTGTTCCACTGCACTGCAGTTGCCCATCCTGATGCATGCAAAAGTTAATGGGTCATCAAAATTGCCAAATGTCAATCCACTAGCAGTGCCAAAACCTGCTCTTGCCAGAGTAAGGCCACAAGACATATCTTCTTCATCAGATCCCATCAACAGCAAGGATGAGCTTCATCTGTTCCAGCAACATTGGAAAATGATGTGTTTTCTCTGCTCCATTCAAATCAGGAGCTGTGTTATATAGTCTAACAGCTACAGTTCTATTTGCTCCACTGCGTTATTTTCACAAACAGTCATGAAAGACTAAACAATGTTTAGCCTTTGAATTCAGTGAAGAGCTCACGTTCACATCTTCAACGGAAAGACACAAAGATGAGCGGATTGCATCCCTATGCACAAAAATAACTGTTCCTGTTTTTAACAGAAAGAGTTTTAAATGATACTGGTTTCACTTTTTTGCCTTCTTTATATTTTTCTTTCTCTTTTTGCACCCAGCCGCAATAATCAGAAAATGAAAAAAACAATTCTAGTTCCCTTTTAGTTTTCATTGCACATGAATCCTTGTTTATATGATAGTGAATATTTTTTTAATGTATCTTTCTTATCAAGGGGATGTTGTAAGGATCATGTCTTCCATCACAGAGCCCTTTTTCGTTTCAGTTTGAAGACAACTGTTATTGTACATGTAACAAGTGATGAACTCCTGTCTCATCAAATGCACGTTTCTGGCATGTGCTAATATTCTGTAAATGTGCAATGAATATATCTGATAAGCAAGATATTTCAAAAACACATTCAGTAATATTTTAGTAACTATTTAGCTTAGAAGTTATTCCAGCAATGTCATAAATCTTATGACTGTTTCCCTCCATAATTCTATTATTTTAATCATTTGCTTTTAGGCTTTTTCTTTTATCCAACATAGTTTATTTTGAATTCAAAGATCCTTAAAAACAATCATAAAATCAGCAGATGAAAAGAGAATCAAATATACAACAATACAATACTATGAAATCACCAGAAGCAACATATTGGCACATGGCACTTTATCATTTGCACACCAGCAATAAGGCCATAGATTGGCATTACATTGCGTACAATCATGTAAGGACAATAGATATGTGCCAGTGCTCTATACATTTCACATTTAAAAGAAGGATAACAGTACTTATGTAAACATCACCAAAGCGACAGTAATATTGCACATAACTTGTTATAAAGTGCAAGAGAATAATATACAGTAAAGTGCAAAGTGCAGAGTAAAATTGAAACCACAGCTAAATATCAATCGCACTACTTAAATGATCAACCTTGGACACTATTTTTTTCTTTCCAATGACCCAGGCAGAAGCTAGAAATTTACCAGCACTAATATAGATAGTTTCTTTTGTATCAGATCTCATAATTCTCAATGCATGTTCATAATGGTTAATACCTAAAAGAAGACATATTTGCTTAATCCACTTCTTAAGCAGAATTAAATAAGACTTGCAGAAGAAGAAGAAGTGATGCAAGTTTCGGTCTCCAGGTTACATAATGGACATAAAGTACCTACACAGTAGTTCGCTCCCCAGCAAATGCAAAAACTGTTGATAGGTAACATTCCATGCCTAAATCTAATTTACAGCTGCTTGGCTAAAGGGCAAGTAGTTTTATCCAGGAAAGGCTTGAATGATGGGACCACTTTAAAAGTCTAGAAATCTATCCGGCAGACTGCCCGTTTTACATTTTCGCAATTTCTCATCCCATAAAAGAACCTTTAGTCTTTCTTCTATTACAGCTCTAGAAATAAGAACAGCATCAGAAGGGGAATCCCAAATGAACAGCAAGATCAAGCCTAAATATAATTTCCTTAACATACCTTAGCCAGGGACTTTTTAAATAACCATTAGAGTGCATTAATTTGATAAGGAGAAGCCTATAAGGGGCTAAGTCATTACTGGAATACAATTTGTGCCAATACAATAGAGGTCTAAATGTACTTCGTAATGCCTTTGGCTACACACCCAGATCTAGAAGCTATGGTAAACAAGGGGCACTTTGTAGAAGATTTAAGCAGGACCTAACACATTTATTTTCTGCCACTGAAAGTCTCTTAGCCATATCATGGCCCCATAACTCTGCGCCATAGACAGCAGGACCTTTGGCCTTGGCATTGTAAATCTCTACCACTGGAGAGGGACCTAGTCCTAGTCTTCTTTCTTTTAGTTTTTGGTTCTGAAACACATAAAGACAAGCTGCCATCTTTGACATTGGAGAATGCCATTTTTCCTCAAATTATGAAGAATCATCAACATGTCTACCTTTGACGCAGATGTCGTCCGTGTCTATCTTTCCAAGAGCTGCGAAAGTATCAAGTCATTCAGATATTTATATCAATAAAACCCCCAGTGTGACATTAGCCTGGGGTAGGTGCCTTTTTCAAGGCCATCTAACATCCATAGCCAAACTAGTGTAGTCTATATTGATATCCTCTCCACTTCTATGGCCATATGGAAAGGTCTGGACCCTAAACCTTGATGCACATAACCTATGTCAGACTTTCCTCAATTTATGTCAGAAATTCCAGTATCTGTTAAGCTTTGGTATACAAGGAATGCAACTTGACCACTTAGTTAAGAGAGAAATTTCACCTAGGTTTGCAGACGCAGATCCAGATGAGCAGAGCAACAGATACCATCTCGACCAAAGAGGCCTCAAGCAAGACATTCCAAGGATCTGCAAAGCATTCCAGTCGTCCATCAGAAACTGGAGCCAGGATTGTGTTCTCTCATAGACACAATCTCCTAGCTCTTGGCCTTGTGCTCGAAATAGCTGACAAGCTATTCCAAACAGACAACAATTGTTACAATGTTTCCCTGTTTTCACTGTTATTGGAATGCAAAACTGCTTATTATTATCTTCTGTGATGTTACCAATATTACGTGCACTAGATCCTGGTATTTTAAAAAAGATATGTTGAAATACATATTACGTTTCTAGTGATATTGAGTGTGCAAATCATTAATGAACAATTGTTTGGATTACCACTGTTTTCAGTTAGTAACCCAAGAGCTTTGACACCACCTCTTTAATATATTGGGTGGGTTCTGCGGAACTACAATAGCCGATTTTTCAAATTCAGCACTGGTGCATTGGACTAAATTCACTTGTGTCACCCATGAGTGTGAAAACAAACCTTGTAGAGTTGAGACAAAGACTCTGTTTATGCAAAACTCTGAGTTGGAGAAATTTTAATTTTGTGGCCAGAGAAGTTTCCTTGGCAGTTCGATACTTTTGTCAACTTCACCCAATGATGATTTCTACATTCGGATTTAGGTCCTGATTTATATTTAGGTGGGATGTCTGCCATTTCACCATGATGACGGAGTAAATTATTCTGTCTCTATGGTGGATAGGCCGCCTACCTAATTTATAAATGACTTCCAAGCAGGCGGTCATTTATAAAGGCGTTGGTAGGAACCACAGTCCCAGAATTCTTTTTGAAAAGAAAAAAACTAATACTCCCCTCACTCCACGAGGCAGGATACCTTCGCCGCAAGGTCCAGCTGAATCGGATATGCTGCTCTGGAAAGCTCTTAGAGGGAGCAACTTGAATCTTCAGCCCATTGGCAGCGTTCCTTCTTCAGAATGGCTTAAGTCTTCTAGAATCTTCTCAGGTCTCTGACATCAGGTTCAGTCCCTTTCTTATCTTCCATTTCCAGTAGTTTTATGAGGATGGTACTGGCACCAGCTTGTGGGCTTAAGTGAATACTAACCCCTCCCCAACCAATTGCTGAAAAGATCCCAGGGGTAACCCTACACACATTTGTAGCATTTCCAGGGTGCTTCCTTTGCAAACAACCCAACAGCGCCCCTTTTTATCTAAAACGAGGATGTTAGAATCCTTCTTTCCCTGTGCAAAGCATGTCCACCTGCCAAAGAGTTGTGGCCATGGGAATGAGAAACTCCTCCTATGTGGTGACTCTAAATCAATGCTGGGGGCAGCTCTCACACTGGGATTGGTACCCCTTGACTGGAGGGACAAAGGAAGTGCCAACCCTAGTGTCAGCTAGCATTTGACTCTGAAAGAGTAGGCCTCTTTGAAATTAATCAAGTACCTGAGCACAACTCACTGGCCATCCTGTCATGGGAACAACAATGAAAGCTGTTAAAATGAGAACATGGCGGCCAGCTAGAGTATCAGGTCAGGAGCTCTCACCTTATGGGAAACAAGGCAGCCAGCATGAGTAGCAGACCGGGAGCTCTCACCGTACGGGAAATATAGCGCTGAGATTAGTTTGTCCTTCCCCTACTAGGATAATGGGTGCGTTGACACCTGGGCCCAGTATGGGTTCAGCTTTATTTTTTTTTAATTCTCCCAGGCAGATGAGGATGTGGCAAGGAGAGCTGCATTGGTTTGCACCAGCAAACATGCTTGATGGCCTACGAGCAGCCCAGTGCGTCCTGACCTGACGTGGAGGTGGTGTTGGCGTGGGTGGCGTCTGCAGAGTTAGCACAAGCAGCAGTGAAATGGGGGCTGAGGGGGTCACAGGAAAGATCCAGTTTGATGCCTGAGTGCTCTGAAGGTCCAGTGGAGGAGGTTTGGTTACTGAGGGAGTGGGAAAATGGACTGCTGACCAGCCAGACAGGCAGAGGATTTAGGGAAAGACTGCTTTTGGGGGCCCAGTAGTGGTATTGGGAGAATATAAGGATACTGGCAACTGGAGTGTAACAGACAAGGTGGACTCTGTGGACGAGATGATCGGCAAGCATTATAGGTGAAGGTCCAAGGGCCTGATTTAGATCTTGATGGTAGTACTGGTGTCCTGCTGTGGCGGCGGCCATTAGTACTCCGTCAAGCTGACAGTGGACCATCAGCTGAATTTAGATGTATGCGGACTGACTCGCAGCCGCATCGACAGAGTGGTTCCCGCTGCAGCCGGGGCTCACTGCAGCTGATGCGGTGGGCTCCAATGTTGGTAAATAGTACTCCGTCAACGTCAGGGTGGCGGTGTTACGCCGAGCCAATTTAGATAACATAGCTTTCCTGGCGGTCTCAAAGCGGTGGTCTGCCGACAGAGTGAGTCCCTCTCGGGACGCAGTGAGCATTGTACTGCTTCTGTGGTTGTAGTGATGCTGCTAGTATACACACCTGATGCCAATTGCACAATTGTGAACACCTGGCTACTACACCATAAAACACACCCAATTTCATGCCATGATCCTTTGCCATTCCAGAGCACCACAACACTGAAGCTGATTCCCAGAAGTCCAGCAGTTTTTTTTTTGTTCTCCCTCTTTGTTCTCCCTCTTTTTTAAATTTCATTTGTTCCCTTGTGTTCATTTATTTTTATTTTGGTATATAGTTTTCTCCATAATGCCTGGCCCCAAAAATCCCTATTATACAAAGAAGAATTATCAGTCATGCTGCAATAAATCATAAAAGTAGAGCCACAATTGTTTGGAGCACAAGTCCAAATACACCCCTCTTTCAGAAAAGGATAATGTGGATCAGAATAGTTGACAGAGTGAATGCTGTAGCTTACAATTTACGCACACAGAATGAAATTAGGAAGCGGTGGAACAAACTGCGAGGTAGAGTGTGTTCCTTGGCCTCCAAGTAGCACATGATGGCCCAAAGGACTGGTGGTGGTTCTCCCAGCCCCCATTACATCTTATGCCCTGGGAGGAGAAGGTCTTGTACATCCTACATCCTGAAGGCATGTCAGGGATCCCTGGAGATTGGAGACTGGTAAGTTATACCTTTCAATGTGTCATCAAACACAAATATTCCATTTGCTTTGACAATAGCTGTTACTAATGTGTCATGCACAATCTTTTTGACATAGAAGACTAAATATATTAGTAAAATCTTCTTTCACTTATTTGTTCAAATGTAGTGGGTTGTATTTAAGATACCAGCTTTCAAGAGCCATCACATTGCACATGATGTTATGGTGCTTGTAAATGTTTTATACTCCAAATAACATATAGATGTTTCCAATAGTAAATGTCTGTTCTGCAGATTTACACAAGGTATGTTTAAGTTACAATTTTGCAAGTGTTGTAAATATGTTTTGGAAAAAACTACAACCACCATGATGCTTTGTTTCTGTGTGGCAAAAAATATTGACATTTAATTTCGCTCATTCTCCCCTTTTTCAAAAATGTTTCCCATATGCTAAAGTGCCATTCATTTACCAATCTCTATTTAATGCTCTCTTTTGAAAATAGTTTGTGGTGTTTTTAAGATCATGTCAATTTCTTGTCATGTAAGTGAAATGAGATCATTAGTACCACAAAACAACGTTTGTTGACTTTAACAATATATGCCATTTAAAAATGCATGTGGAATACAAGTGACATATCTTAAAACTGAACTACGCTCTGTTCATATGAGGACTGATGCTAAACATCTCTCTGAGTTGTGCAAATGTTGGTCTCCTAGCCTGCTAGGCCTTGGAATGCTGAATTTCACATTTCTCCTCCCTACTGTGTTATGTTGAATGGTTGCTGCATTTCCGGTATACTTACTAATGCGTCTTTTTCATTTCAGGACTTCTTACCTGTTCATTACAAGTACTTTTGTATGAAACATAAACTGTTTGTGTACCAAAGAGATTTTACACTGAAAGGTTTAATCATGTTATGCAAGTCCTTTTCCTTTTTAGGTGTCTACATTATAGATGCTCAAAACTCATTGGATGTGTAATCCACACCTTTACTGACACATTTTCTCTTACATTCCTGATAGGTGTAATTACCACAGCACGTGGTCAAACATCTGCCACTCCAGATGTCTCCAATGCAGGAAGTTCAGGTGAACATGACACAGCTGGTCCATCGCATCAGCCTGAGCAGACCGCACCTGTGAGTCTCGCTTGCCCCACAACTACACCTCCCAACCCAGCTGTAACAACACCACAGTCAACAGATCTCTCCTCTTCCTGTGGACAAAGTGCAATAAGCACCATCTTGTGTCCCCCAGTCCTGCCTGTTGGTGAGACAACACCACTGCATTGAGCACCTCCAGTCCAGTCAGGAACTAGTGGGGTTAGGTGTAGTGGGTGTGGCTCTGAGGGCCAGTATAGTGAGGCCACTGGGTGAGTATCACCCAGGCCAACATCACCAAGTTCTTGGAATCATTACAGTAGTCTCAAGAAATCATGGGCCAGGTCCTTTCCGGAGTGCAGGAAATTACACAGTTGCAGAGGGAGCACAATGTTGAGATGTAGAATCTGAACTCCAATGTGGGCTCCCTGACTGGGGTGATGAAGACATTCATAACCATCTGGGCAGGGCCTTTCCTGCACCATCTTCCCCTTTCTGTGTGCCAACTCTATCTGGCCCTACTCCATCAGCCTCAGCCACAGAAAGGGAGGCCCTGCCACTAGAGGCAATACCTGTACCCACCTCAGTCTGGGCAACTGGTAATCCGCTAACGGTTCACTGGTGCACACATTAATTCAGACCACCAGGAGAGGATGGTAAGACCCCCACCACCAGCAAGAAACCGCAATCCTAATTCCATCCAGTGTGTGACTACCATTCACTCTGTGGACTGTTTCTGGTCACATTTACCTTTCTGAGGACAGGTGTATTTTCTACATTGGACTACAAATAATTTTTGCTCAAAAATTCTGACTTTATTCACCATAACTGACTTTTTCTTATTTTGTTTGCTTCATCCCCATTTTTAATTCATTTCCCTTTATGCAATAAAATAAAAAGTAAAAAAATAGAAGACTGTTGTTGAAGTTATTGTTTTGTGTTCATGCTATTGTTATACATTCCATCATACTTTTCAAAATGTTTACAACAAAAGATTTGTGTATTCAAAAGTGAATTGCAAGTATGCTAGGTTTCTCACTAACTTCTACCATGACAACCAAATACAAATACCAAAAATTCATCAACTAGCATTTAATTCCATTTGAATCAGATTGTTCTGTGAAATTGTTATCAAGCATAACAAACCATAGATAACACAAATACTCAGTGCCATTTTTTATATTTCCAGTTCCACACCTTGCCACCATGGAAGAAGGGGATATAATCAAAAGATACAGATCCAATAGGCAAAATAGTATTGGATTATGTCATCAGCTGGAGCCAGGTCTTCTGCCTCACAATCAGATTAGCACAACAATAACACCAATAGTACTAAATCCTGGCAATACTTCATTTTGTGGCCACATGATCAGTCCAATACACTGCTGCAGTATCTGGGGAAATGTCATAACCAACTTTAAGTGGTGTGCTACAAGAAGTTCTTTCAACAATGATGAGACACATCAGCATATTCATACACTTAACACAAAATTAGCATTATGCCAATGTAAGGGGGGATGGCTATGCTTTTGGTTGACTACCACATGACGTTAAAGCAACTCAAGCAGCACATATTGGCTTGGCACCACCATTCAACAGGAAACAAGTCCAATCAATCTTCAAAACATCCATTCAATAACTGTGCAAGTTGTCTCAGAACAAGATATGTCCACCCAAAGTCTTTGTGTGTCTTCCATAGGATCAACCCATATTCCCTTTGTACTTCAGAACAGCAGCATTTAACTGCAAATGT
Source organism: Calotriton arnoldi (assembly GCA_963921515.1). Lineage (NCBI taxonomy): Eukaryota > Metazoa > Chordata > Amphibia > Caudata > Salamandridae > Calotriton > Calotriton arnoldi. The sequence continues at coordinate 1,151,400 of CAWUFW010003175.1, read as the reverse complement.
TACAACCTTGAAATGTCCAAAAGAAGAAGACATGGTGAGGATCCGAAAAAAAATCAAAATGCAAATTTTTATTTTAAATTACATAACACATTAGACACATTACACATGAGTACTTTTGAGATCACATTTTCTAGGAACAATCAAAGAAAAACATTTGAAATGAATCCAGTAGTCAATGTGTCAACATTTTGAGCAACAAACATCTTGGGCCTGGACTTCATAAACGCGCCCTCTCTGAAAAATGCCCAGCACAGACTGTACTCCTCATGAGAATAAAAGGTGGTTTAAACTGAATGTCATGAAATGTAGATGTATGCTTACACTCAGGTGAAGAAGTTGGCAATAACATCTTCACCTACGTCAACTTCTTCCTCTTCACCATTATCTTCTTCATTTGCCATTTCAACATCCTCACCCAGTGCCTCTGCATGGGCTCCAGCCTCTGCAAAGTATGGGATGTTGCGTCGCAAGGCAATGTTGTGCAACATACAGCAGGCCATGGTGATTTAGCACATCTTATCAGGTGACCAGAGGAGGGCTCCATCGGTCTTGTCCAGGCAGCAACATCTGTCCTTCAGGAGCCCAAAAGCCGGCTCAACTGGCCTCCATGTTCTTCCATTGGCCTCATTGAAGCGGACTTCCCAGGCGTTGTTGGGCTCCTCAGTGGTGCCTACAACCATGGTCGGTCAGGATAAGCTGAGTCACCTAAATGGAAATGCACAAATTAGACAAATTAAGTAACACAATTACTGATGATTCACCTTGTGATTACCCAAAAAATGTCATGTCTGATTGTACTCACCAACAAGCCAGGCCCTCTCAGATCCCAGCTGGGACATTTGCTGGGGTATGCTACTGTTCTGTCGTACAAAGGAATTATGGGAAGATTAAGGGAAACGGACACTTGAGATATAAAAATCAGGTAAGCAGACAACTTGCAGATTGATTGAATGGAAGTGCTTTCGATTGCGGTATAATTGTTCCCTGGAGCTTGGTGGCACGAAGGCAATATGTGTGCCATCAATTGCTCCAACCACATGTGGCAGGCGACCCAAAGCGTACAAGTCCCCCTTCACATTAGCCAAATCCTCACGTTGTGGGAACTGGATGAAGCTGTTGATGTGTCTCATCATTGAAGAAAGAACTTCATGTAGCATACACTGAAAGTTGGTTGTGACATCCCACCAGATTCTGCCACAGTGTATTGTAATGATCCTGTGGCCACAAAATGTAGTACTGCCATGACTTTGACAACTGGTGTAATAGCTGTGATATTTCTGTTGCATGGGTGAAGATCAGGCTCCAGCTGATGACATAAATCCAATATAGTTTGACTATTCAATCTGTACTTTTTTACAATAACCCTTACTCCATGGTGGCCAGGTCTGGAAATGGGCGGTACACTTGAGGCTGTCGTTTCCTAACTCTCCCAGGGTTCAAATGTCTGCAATTGAAAAAAGAAATGACATTTTCAGAACATTTTCCACATATACATTTATGCTAGTTCACACAATTGTCTTGGTGTGCACCGCATATATATGCTTTCACTACATATTTTTTAATGTAAAAATTGTGTTTGTCACTTAACTTCTGAATGTCCTTTTTTGTCTTTCCAAATTAATTAAAGATTACATTTTGAAAATAATACATTTGTAATGTATAATTTTAAAAACCGGAAATTGGAACCTAGCTAAGGGAGATAAAGACTTCCACTCAGAAAGAGTGGGAATGTCTATTGATGGGAAAGAAAACTTTCTTTTTATAGTCCCCTCACTCACCAGGGTTTCCCCTTGGTGACATGCTTCATCATTGGGGTCCTCTCAATCCGCTGCTGATTGAGGCGTGCTATGACTGACGGAATTACGTAGGAGCACTTGCGTGTAATAAATGTGTAGTGCAGTGATGTGGAGTGGAGTGGAAAAAATGGGTTAAAAATACCTAACTAGTGGGCAAATGACTTTATTCTTGCTCCTAGTTGATATGTTTAAAAACTGGGGTAACTACTAGGAAAAACGTAACAGTGATGAGTTAGGCATCCCTAGCATAAGTCGACATGTTTCGAGCCTCCCCACAGCTCTTCTTCAGGACCACACAGGGACCAGCCCTGTGTGTACCACTCCTAGGTGACCTATAAATAAGGTAATGAGTGAAGTGAAGTAAAAAGGTGCCGTACCTACTGTGCGTGCACTAACAATACATAAGAATAACTCAATGGTACGTAGTATCTGTAGAAAGATAAAACAGAACACTGTTAGAGTACACACTTGTCTCCCAGGATACTGGTAGACATAATAGTTATAGTCGTCATACTAATTACTATAAATGCTCCTCTATTGTGTGTGTAGTTTTATAACTACCTTGTGTTCCGTTGTGCTATATGGAAGAAAAACAAAGTGTCTCCGATGGAGATGGTGATTCAGTGCTATTTACAAAACATAAACCACGTGACATACAACACCACATAACGAACATGTACATATAAAGTCACATACTTAATATAAGGATCAAATGTGCCCCATGGTCTGGAGGGGTTGAGGGGCTCGTAGTCACACTATGTAAAAGTAATGGTCACAAGTGTGTGGTTATTAGTAGACCCTGTAAAAAACGCTGTGAAATACGGGGGTTGCCCGATGCCTTCATGCGGTCGAAAAACTGCCGAATGATGCCTCCGCTGTAAAGGAAAGAGTCAATGGCACTTACTTCATCAGAGCGCACCTCGCCGGCAATGCACCTAATCGTTCTCCTGGAGACCGCATATTAACGCGTGTCTCCACGGGTGCTTCTAAATATACTTTCGCATCCGCCCAGTCATTGTGGTATTGACTAGGGCGGCGCAGACTTAAAATGGCCACCGGAGATGGCAAGAACGGCGGCCATATTGGAAGTATAGATAGACAATGTCGATTCTACGTAAAAAAAGTGGGAAATATAAGGGTGTAAAATAAGAATTGAGGCCATGTTAGGAAATAAATATAAATATAAATGACGGATTTTTCATACGAGGTAGTCTCGCCTAGATGGTGAGCGGGACTCAGTTCAATAGCGATTATTTTTATGGATACCAAGATGTTACCTTGTGATTGCGAGAAGGGTACGCCAACTCGTTCAAATCAAATCCCTGTCACTCTGTTGGATGAGGGGTTAAAAGATTGTTATGAAACAGCAGAGCTCATGGTTAGTCATGATTGGAAAAATCGGCGATGGCCAACATGGTCAATCCTCTGCAAGTGTCGGTGTCATGTCAAGGATGCATCAGTGTTAGTTAACTAGAGATTGTAGTTGGTTCATGTGGTAAATTGACCCCAAGGGATGTTATCGTTTAAAACTTGGGTGTCAGTACGAAGTTTAAACACCCACTGTTGTTCCTTCTCGAGCAGCCTGTTTTCTAGATTGTCTACATGTTTCAGGTGCTCCAACACTACCCATCTCAGATCATTAGGGGTGTGTTGTTTCTCAATGAAATGTGTTGTCATTTTAGTGGTGGCTCGCTTACACCTGATGTTACTGCAGTGTTCCACTATTCTTGTGCTAACCTTCCTAGTGGTCATACCCACATAGTGGAGGTTGCAGGTACAGGTAATCATATACACCACCCCTGCAGTGTTGCAATTAGTGAATTTTCGCAGTTCCCATGTCATGTTGTTATTGAAAAACACCTTTTTGGTTGGGGATGTTAGGTGGCAAACACTGCAATAACTGCAAGGGTGGTGTCCACCCGGCAGTGTGTGGAGTACTCGTTGTGCTCCATCAGTGTCCGTTATTGATTTTGGGCGCGTATGTACCAGAATGTCTCGCAGGTTCTTTCCCTTCCTGTGGGAGAACATTGGTCTCGGTATATCCAGGTTCCCACTATTCAGGGTACGCCAGTGTTTTTTTACTATCTTTGCTACACGATCTGACGCTACATTGAACGTGGTGATGCAAATTGTCCTCTTGTTTTTTTCAGTTTCATCCTTACAGTGTGTTTTTCGAGGAGCACCTCTCTGTTGTTATTAGCAGCTCTCTTTTTTGCCTTGGATATTTGATGTCGGGGATATTTTCTCGCATTTAGTTTCTCTGATAGTTCTTTGGCTTGGATGTTATAGTCCTCTTTCTCAGTGCAGTTTCTCCGGAGGCGAAGGAACTGTCCGAATGGGAGGTTCTCTTTCAGTTGTCTCGGGTGGAAACTGTTCTAAATTAACAGACAGTTCTTAGCAGTTGGCTTGAAATGAGTAGTTGTCTTAAGTATGCCATCAACTGCGAAAATGTTCAGATCCAGAAAAACCAGCTGTGTCTTGCTCATTGTGTACGTAAATTTTAGAAAGGGATCTTGCAGGTTAAGCCAGATGATGAATTCCGTGGCTTAAGACTCATTTCCTTCCCAAATGAGTAACACATCGTCGATGTATCTCTTCCACCTTAGTATGTGGTTCTTGTGTGGGTTGAAGTTGTTCTGTATCTTATGCTTCTCAAGATGATGTACATAAAGCCCCGCTACACTTGGGGCAAAGTGCTGCCCATGCTGGTCCCGTGTTGCTGGCGGAATAGTGTCTCCTCAAACCGAAAAAGTTTTCGGTCAAAGCTAGTCTACAGCACTCCAGGACCACATGCCTCTGTGTCTGATAAGGCCACTGGTGTTCAAAAAGGACCTCTTCTATTATGTCCAAGGTCTCCTTGTGGGGTAGACTAGTGTAGAGGCTCTCCACATCTAAGCCAATCAAAATGCTTGTAGTAGGGTTGAAGTGTAAATCCTGGAGGAGGCATAATACTGCCGTGGTGTCTTGAAGGTAGGTGTCTGTTCCCTGTATGAGCGGACGCAGAAAGGCGTCTGCAAACTTGGAGAGCGGTTCCAGAATAGATCTGATTCCGGAGACTATTGGTCTTCCTGGTGGTTTTTCCAAAGACTTGTGTATCTTCGGTATTGTGTAGAAGTATGGGGTTGTGGGGTTAGTATTTTCCCAAAAATCTCCTTCTTTTTTCGTTATCCAATCATGTGCTGTAGACTCTTCAACCAATAGTCTCCGGAATCGGATCTATTCTGGAACCGCTCTCCAAGTTTGCAGTGGCCTTATCAGACACCGAGGCATGTGGTCCTGGAGTGCTGCAGACTAGCTTTGTAGACTAGCTTTGACCGAAAACTTTTTTCGGTTTGAGGAGACACTATTCCGCCAGCAACACGGGATCAGCAAGGGCAGCACTTTTGCCCCAAGTGTAGCGGGGCTTTATGTACATCATCTTGAGAAGCATAAGATGCTGAACAACTTCAACCCACACAAGAACCACATACTAAGGTGGAAGAGATACATCAACGATGTGTTACTCATTTGGGAAGGAAATGAGTCTGAAGCCACGGAATTCATCACCTGGCTTAACCTGCAAGATCCCTTTCTAAAATGTACGTACACAATGAGCAAGACAGCTGGTTTTTCTGGATCTGAACATTTTCGCAGTTGATGGCATACTTAAGACAACTACTCATTTCAAGCCAACTGCTAAGAACTGTCTGTTAATTTACGACAGTTTCCACCCGAGACAACTGAAAGAGAACCTCTCATTCGGACAGTTCCTCCGCCTCCGGAGAAACTGCACTGAGAAAGAGGACTATAACATCCAAGCCAAAGAACTATCACAGAGAAACTAATTGCGAGAAAATATCCCCGACATCTAATATCCAAGGCAAAAAAGAGAGCTGCTAATAATCACAGAGAGGCGCTCCTCGAAACACACTGTAAGGATGAAACTGAAAAAAACAAGAGGACAATTTGCATCACCACGTTCAATGTAGCGTCAGATCGTGTAGCAAAGATAGTAAAAAAACACTGGTGCACCCTGAATAGTGGGAACCCGGATATACAGAGACAAATGTTCTCCCACGGGAAGGGAAAGAACCTGCGAGACATTCTGGTACATCCGCTCCCAAAATCAATAACGGACACTGATGGAGCACAACGAGTACTCCACACACTGCCGGGTGGACACCACCCTTGCAGTAATTGCAGTGTTTGCCACCTAACATCCCCAACCAAAAAGGTGTTTTTCAATAACAACATGACATGGGAACTGCGAAAATTCACTAATTGCAACACTGCAGGGGTGGTGTATATGATTACCTGTACCTGCAACCTCCACTACGTGGGTATGACCACTAGGAAGGTTAGCACAAGAATAGTGGAACACCACAGTAACATCAGGTGTAAGCGTGCCACTACTAAAATGACAACGCATTTCATTGAGAAACAACACACCCCTAATGATCTGAGATGGGTAGTGTTGGAGCACCTGAAACATGTAGACAACCTAGAAAACAGGCTGCTCGAGAAGGAACAACGGTGGGTGTTTAAACTTCGTACTGACACCCAAGGTTTAAACGATAACATCCCTTGGGGTTAATTTACCACATGAAGCAACTACAATCTCTAGTTAACTAACACTGATGCATCCTTGACATGACACCGACACTTGCAGAGGATTGACCATGTTGGCCATCGCCGATTTTTCCAATCATGACTAACCATGAGCTCTGCTGTTTCATAACAATCTTTTAACCCCTCATCCAACAGAGTGACAGGGATTTGATTTGAACAAGTTGGCGTACCCTTCTCGCAATCACAAGGTAACATCTTGGTATCCATAAAAATAATCGCTATTGAACTGAGTCCCGCTCACCATCTAGGCGAGACTACCTCGTATGCCAAATCCGTCATTTATATTTATATTTATTTCCTAACATGGCTTCAGTTCATATTTTACACCTTTATATTTCCCACTTTTCTTACGTAGAATCGACAATGTCTATCTATACTTCCAATATGGCCGCCGTTCTTGCCATGTCCGGCGGCCATTTTAAGTCTGCGCCGCCCTAGTCAATACCACAATGACTGGGCGGATGCGGAAGTATATTTAGAAGCACCCGTGGAGACACGCGTTAATATGCGGTCTCCAGGGGAGCGATTAGATGCATTGCCGGCGAGGTGCGCTCTGATGAAGTAAGTGCCATTGACTCTTTCCTTTACAGCGGAGGCATCATTCGGCGGTTTTTCGACCGCATGAAGGCATCGGGCTACCCCCGTATTTCACAGCGTTTTTTACAGGGTCTACTAATAACCACACACTTGTGACCATTACCTTTACAGAGTGTGACTACGAGCCCCTCAACCCCTCCAGACCATGGGGCACATTTGAGCCTTATATTAAGTATGTGACTTTATATGTACATGTTCGTTATGTGGTGTTGTATGTCATGTGGTTTATGTTTTGTAAATAGCACTGAATCACCATCTCCATCGGAGATACTTTGTATTTCTTCCATATAGCACGACGGAACACAAGGTAGTTATAAAACTACACACACCATAGTGGAGCATTTATAGTAATTAGTATGACGACTATAACTATTATGTCTACCAGTATCCTGGGAGACAAGTGTGTACTCTAACAGTGTTCTGTTTTATCTTTCTACAGATACTACGTGCCATTGAGTTATTCGTATGTATTGTTAGTGCTTGCACAGTAGGTGCGGCACCTTTTTACTTCACTTCACTCATTACCTTATTTATAGGCTACTTAGGAGTGGTACACGCAGGGCTGGTCCCTGTGTGGTCCTGAAGAAGAGCTGTGGGGAGGCTCGAAACATGTCGACTTACGCTAGGGATGCCTAACTCATCACAGTTACGTTTATCCTAGTAGTTACCCCAGTTTTTAAACATATCAACCAGGAGCAAGAATAAAGTAATTCGCCCACTAGTTAGGTATTTTTAACCCATTTTTCCACTCCACATCACTGCACTACACATTTATTACACGCAAGTGCTCCTACGTAATTCCGTCAGTCGTAGCACGCCTCAATCAGCAGCGGATTGAGAGGACCCCAATGATGAAGCATGTCACCAAGGGGAAACCCTGGTGAGTGAGGGGACTATAAAAAGAAAGTTTTCTTTCCCATCAATAGACATTCCCACTCTACCTGAGTGGAAGTCTTTTATCTCCCTTAGCTAGGTTCCAATTTCCGGTTTTCTGTTTTTTTTGTGTTCATTACTGTAGAAGGAGGGTGAACCTAGTAGAAACCTCTGTCTCCCCCTGTTTTCTGATTTTAATGTATAATTTACACATCTATTTCCTTTTTTAAAAATGTCCCTAAAATAGCATCAACGGAAGTGTAAACACTGTGCTACTCTCGCATGTCACAACACTAACGCACTGCACAAAAATGTAGTTTTAAAACAAACATGACTGTCCCCGATTTTTTAAATGTGACTGAAGGTAGCCACCTTATTGAGTGGTGGTGATGCACTTAACTGTTACCAAAGCATTATTTGAAGTCCTAAAATGGCTGCTGCCTGACCTTGCCGTCAAGATATTTGTAAGCGCATCGTCCGTGGCGAAACTTGAGCACCTAGTGGGTGTTGTACTCCACGACGGAGATAGTCAGAGGCTAATGTGTGTGAAAGCAATCAATGGCTGTGTCCGTCGCTGCTCATGTCTATCGCGTTCATATACATGGCAGTTTGGAAAACATTTACTTGCCTCCTAATGCTGCAGCCATCAAGACCTCCTCTACTTTTGTGATGTTTCAGACCTATGGGGGCTATGATGGCATGAGGTTCTGGGGAGAGGGCCCCTGCCTTCACACCTGAGGAGCTGGATAAGCTGGCTGGGGAGGTCCTTTCCCTGTATTGCCAACTCTATGGCCTACCAGAGGAACAGGTACATGTTTGAAATGTGTATGTGAATCTGTCTAACTGTTTGATTTTTCATGAAATACAGGCTGCAATGCCCCTTTGAGTTCCTGACTGAAGTGCACTGAATTATGTGAATTGGCATATAGTCAGTGCCTCACTTAGGACAAGGATCTTGAGGATTTGTAAACACTTTTCAATAAATATCAAAATGCCCCATTAAGTATTATGTGTTTGTGTTCAAAGGCCAAGTAAAATGTTTGGCTGTACATGTAGAGATATATCCATGTATACTTTTAAATTTATTTATAAAGTTTATTTATAAAGTTTTTGTATAGCGCGAACAAGACCCAGGCGGGTATCAGAGCGCTTCACAATATGGATGGGTAGGAAATAATAGTGGGAAAGAACCAACGATACTTATACATGCAAACAGGAGCAGGTTCCAAGAAGGTATCAGAGTACATCACATTAAGAGTAAGACAGTAAAAGTTCATTCTTGGCGAGGCTGTAAACACGAAATACATGTGAAATACATTAATGTCACATCATGTACATCTGTAAAAATACATTCTAATGAAATTACAATTATACATGTAAATGTTTTCTGTAGCTACCAAATTAAATTGATATTTGTTATGTCTATAGTGCCACACGACCCTCAGCCTAGATCAGAGGTCTCAAAACAGCAGTTTGGGAGCTACCAGTAGCTCTCAGACTCCTCAAGAGGGGCACACAGCCTTGCCCTAAGTCAATAGATGGGCACATGGTTCGTTTTCCATATGAAAGAAAAGTGAAGGCTGTGTTTGTGTGGCATCCTGATCAGCATGCTGCAGAAATCAGGCCCTGACAATGAGCAGTGCTCAGTCAGAATCATGGGCCAGGCTGGGGTTGAGTCACAAACGCAAAGCACTGAAGCACTGAGGTATTTGTGTGATTAAAATTGGTTCCTTGACAACAGTACTTTGGAGGTGTGTGCTAAAAAATGCCCCTGTACGCTAAGATAAGGGAAACATTTGAAATGGAGAGTGGCCTCACTTCTTGAGGAAACACTTCATTTCAGTTAGACTCCCATTCAGAAGTGTTCCCTTTGCAAACTGCAGGCCCCTTACTCCCAGTGACTACTATTCACTGTGCCATATGTACTAATGCAAGACACAGCCCTTTGTTCGATACAATATTTTTGAAGTGCAAAGACATGTTCTGCCAAATTCTTCTTATCATGGTCAATTTTCCGCACAGTGCACAGTAAATACTGGCCACTGGGAGGAAGTGGGCTTCAGTCAGACATTGCAGACAATGAGTCTGTGTAGTAAAATCTAATGGCACAGGACACACTTGTTCCAATGCTTGGTACTGTTGTATGATTGACACAAACTAACAATTGCATTCCATTTGATTAGGGGAAATTTATGGTGCAGAGGAAATTTTATCAAACAATTCTTAACACGGAAACATTTTCTGCATCTTTACATTCCTTCAAAACAAATATTCATTCAAATGTATGTTTGTTCCATCTATGTAACAGCACCACATCTGGGAAAATGTGTGTCCTGTGCCACAAGATTTTACCACACAGACTGTGTCATCTGTACAATGTTAGCCCATCCATAGGTACACATGTTCATACATCCCCAAAGAGTACACTCTCACTGACACTCATGTTCACAATGTTTTGAAGTGATCTGAAGTAGCTCACATCACTGAAAATGTAAGTGACTCTGGCCTGCATGATGTCACTGTGCTGGATTTGTGAGTTTAGGAAGTGACAAGGGATGAGGGCAGTCAACAGGTCACTTCAAAAGTGTGCATTTACTTACTTGTTTTGGTCAGCATGTGAAGATGCACATGTGGTATGTTAACTTATGAGTCATGCTTGGGATAGTGTAGAGAAATTGTGTGACATCACTTTACAAAACTGACAAATCCATTGTTTTTATTTTATTTTCCTGTATCCATACTAGTCAATGCCTATCAGAAGCAGGACATCTGGTAGGTCATCGACAGGAAGGTGCGGACACTGGGGGTCTACAAGTGGTGCAGCATTCACTGCAGGAAGACGTGGGAGGACCTACGACGCTGGACCCAAAAGTCAGCTGAAGTCCAGCTCGGCCAGTCCTCCCTAGGTCGGAAGTGCATGCGCTGCACACTGACCCCCCTAATAGCCTGCATTCTTGCAGTGGCCTATCCAGCACTTGATGGGCAGTTGAGAGCCCAACAGCAGTTGCAAGGGGGTAAGCTGTAGTGTGAGTTGAACATGTTAACAATTTTTTTTACGGCAACTATTTTTGACATCTACATGAAGGTTGACACATGTCCAACGCAGAAGAGTTTTTGAAGGTGTGAGTTTGGCACAAGGTGTATGATAAAGTCTTTAGTACATGAATTTGTGGAAAAGAATACCACCTGCTTTGTGTTCACTAACAATGGACTCGTTTCAACAGACACATGCCTGGCTAAACAACAGTTACTCATGAGTGTTTGTTTGGATGTAAGAGGGACAGTTGTACTTAACAGGCCACAAGTTCTTCGTGTGTCAGGTGTGGCGATCCTTTCCTATTGTGAATGATCTTGTATTAGCCCTAATACAGGTAACATATCATACAATTCAATCATGATATAGTGGATGTTCCAGGCGTCACCTTGGTAGGCTGGTTTCATACACACACAAGAGTGAGCAAGTGAACCAGATTTTCTAATGCTATCTGAATCAATGGCTAGCTTTTAGGTTCTCTACATATCCAAATGTGCTGGGAATCATACATACATGTTAATTCCTATTGCAAGTGACAGTTTTGCATGATGTCTAACTCCTTCACAAGTGTGGATGTAAGCCAGTCTGGTTTCTCATGAAAATCTGTGAGAGGCATACACATTTAAGAACAACACAGATAGCAATGTGTACACATTGGTGACACAGTAACAGATAAACAAAGCCATTGATCATTGTCCTTTCTTGTGTCCAGATGCTAAATCTATGATGAAGTGAAAGGGAATGATCACAAGGCCTTTTGGTGATGGAATGTTCCATCACATGTATATAGAGGTTTCCCATCTTGGAAACACAGAATCAGGCCCAAGTTAGTACTCATTAGTCAAAAGTAGAAATCTATCAAGGTGTAATATGCTGCATATTGTGAGTTATCTTTGTCTCTTAGAAGTGATCATGATATATGTATCAGTGGCTGTACTATTGGCTGTGATGTTGGACCAATTGCCACCTAAAGTGAAAGCCACCATAGTTATGTGACCATAGTTTTTAGTACACTAGTACAAGATTTCACTCATGACTAGAGAGATTCCTGAGTAAAATGTGAAAATGTTTATGTTATGTACTGGAGTGTATTAGCAGTATATCAAGGCCTATTTATTTACTTATGCTGTGGAGGTTAAAGGACAATCCACCCTACAGCGTGTTACAAATACATCTTATACAGTATAGGTATCAACATAGTGCGTCAGACATTGATTAGCTGTTTTAGTACAGGACGCATATAGTCATTTGGACATTTGACACATACTTGGAGTAAGTGGTAGCATTGTGAAAGGCAACACACAAAGCAAACAGGCTTTCAATGCATACAAACTTTGGTATAACTTTGCAGTATTTGTTGACACACATTGATACATGTATACCCTTTTTGTGAAAACAAAAGATGCTGATTTTTTGGCCTTGTCAATACACTGTTCAAAGGTATTTTAGGTTGATATTCTTATGCTGAATAAAGTTTATTATTCCATGCAACAAAGGCCAAACATTCAGAGGTGTTAGACTGTTCCTGCAGAAATGTAATGGATAGGTGAGAGACAAGATCATCCATGATGTAGGAGCGATCTTATTTAATGACCAACCTGTGACCAAATAGTTTCAGGAAATGTTGCCTACATGCATGCAACTATGATAATGTCTAAACAAAGTTGGAGAGCCTGAAGCAGGTGTAATGTGAAATCTTGTTAAATGTATTGTAATTTAAGTTCATGATCAGTTCCATTTACACAGTGATCTATTGCATATGTCTTCACAGCATTTTCAGCAGAAGGTGAAGTAAAGTATGGCCAACAAGGCTGGGAAGCAGCATATCCATTTAAAAGGTCATCATCATGACACAAAATAAAGATTTTGGAAGCAACCATCAGATACAATCTACTACAGACGCAATGGTTAATTGCGTCGAAGATCCAAAGATCCACTCGATTTGAATGGCTCGACTTAATTGTGGGATTTCAGGGACCGTAATCTCAAGGATTGTCACAAAATATATCATAAAAGAGAAATTCAATTCAGAGCAACGTTGTTCAAGGGACCACATCTGAAAAGAGCAGTGGTTCTCACTGGAAATTCACCGATTGGAGATACAACTCCTGTATCACTTCACGGTGCTCTCTGTCCATGTGATCTGATACGGGAGTTGAATCTCCAATTGGTGAATTTGCAATGAGAATCACTACAGTTTTTGGATGTGGTCCCTTTGAAAATTAGGACCAACTGGTAGATCAGATTCATGGTTGTGAAGGAGATTAAACATGAGTGAAAGTGAGTTTGTGCCTTATATCCATCCTAAACTGCCACAGTCATGTCGGCGGGAAGGCACATTGTGCTTGGCCGGGCAGTGAACCTGACGGTTTTTCCCTCCAAAAGCCACTTTGGCCTATTGCGCTGTCGATGCTCACGAACATCCCTGGCGGAGTCAGCAGGACTGCAACGGTCTTTAATCCGTCAAACTGCCAGCATTGTAAAAGAGTTTGTGGACCTTGAGGTAGGCGGGTAGGAAGACCGCCAAAAAAGCCCATCTGTGGCAGTCCTGCCAAGATCTAAATCAGGCCCTAAGACTCTCCTGTTAGCAGAAATGGGCCCTTTGGCTTCAGGGGGCACAAGGAAGAGCAGTAAACAGACCAAATAGATAGCAGGGACTAGCGCACTAGCTTCAAAGTGATGCCATCCATGAGGTCCTTTTTTAAAGTGAACTCCATGAACTGTGAAAGGAATCTAAGAGAGGGTGGGGAGACCATGGACCAGATTAAGGGCATGGAGGATAAGAGCCAGCGGGAGATAGTGACTTGCACTAATGTCGAAATATCTATGATACATCCAGACATATCGATTGCAAATAAGTTTACACTCCTGGCTGCGGAGAGCCTGATATTTAGTGAAGGGAGTAGGGAGGTGGCAGATATGGCAGATCTGTCTGAGAGGGGGATCACTTCGCTCCTGCCGGCTTTATTGCAGAATCAGATAGCTGGAACTGGTGAAAGCGACTCTGCTGGTTGGGAAGAAGTGCAGTAGATGTTTGGCCAGTTGTTGCGAGAGATTAAAGAGTGGTTTTTAACTCAGAGGCAAACCAAAGGGAGATACACCTGACATGCTTAAGGCTGGAGGAGAAAATGTTGGGTTTGGCCCAGCACAGTGAGGCACTAGAGAACAGGGTTAAGGAACTTAGTTTAATTGTCAACAAGAATATGCAAGAGGTAGTCCAGTTCAAAGAGAAAAAGAGCTGTCAGATAAGCTTGAGAAAATTGAGACTAACTCAAGAAAAAATTATAATCAGAAACCTGTATGTGGTAGAAGGTGCAGAGGGGGCTGATGTGAAACTATTTTTAATAGGTCTGTTAACTAAGGCTTTCCCTCAGGGGACTGCCACTGTAGACCTAGGGGCAGAAATCCAGAGAGTACATCGAGAAATGTTCAAACTAAATCCAGAGCATAAGAGTCTTCGAAAAATACTGGTTAACTTTCAGTCAAATGTAGTTAAAGAAAAAATCATGAGTGCTGCCCTGAAGATAAAGTTTCTCCAGCTTCAAGGGACTACATTTAAGATCAGGTCTGATATCTCCCATGCTACGGAAGACAGACAGTGGGAAATGTGCAAATGCATGGAGGATCTAAGGAAAATGGGTGCAGTAGTTCAGCTAATATTTCCAGTAATTTTGAAAGTTATGTGGGCAAACAAAATGCTTAACTTCCTAGCGCCAGAAGAAGTGGGAAACTTTATAGCCCAGGCTGAGTCGGCAGGCAAATGAAAGATATAAAATATAAGGTGAGAACATATTGTCATACAAGTGGTTCCCGGAGGGGTGAGCTCGAACAGACATTGGAATGCCAAGAGGTAGGTGTGGGAGCTTCCCCGGGGGAGAAAAAGAAAAAAAATATTTATGTCTTCAACCAAATTAGGTAGGGTCACAATTATTGGGGGAATCTTATTTAGAAGGAATGTGAAAGACCATGGAGAGAAAGGATGACCAGCAAGGGGATCAAGTCATCTCAATTCTGTGTTGGTATGTGAATGGGCTGGGGGTGAAGAGAAGGCAGCGGTTAATTATACAGTATTTGTGAAATAATTCTTCTCAAATCATTATGTTGCAGGAGACCCATATGCTAAGATCAGAGTGCAAAAATCTTTATGAAACAAAGGTGGTTTGAAAATCTGCTGGCCCGGATCAGCAATACTGTATGAAAGGGATAGTCATTTTAGTTAAGGCAAAATCCATGTAGGTTTTAGGGAGGTAAGGGTTTTATTTGACTTAGGGACAGGTAGATGTAAAGAGAGGTAGGGATACTTTGGGTTCAGGGTCTGGTAGAAGTAAAGGTTTTTTGGGTTCAGGAGCATGTAGAAGTAAAGGGACATGAAATCCTCAAGGCTTAATGAGGTAGGGACAGGGAGAAGAATCTATATATATATATATATATATATATATATATATATATATATATATATATTCACTGAAAAAACCATAGGTTTTAGGGACAGTTATAGTTAGTTGGACATTGCACTCGTACAAAACCCGTGAAATTCCCCCGTTATAGTTAGTTCAGCTAACTATAACTCGCGCCCCGCAATGCACTGCTGATGACATCACGTTACATCACTCATGACATGGTCAGTAACATCACTGATGACATCACTGATGACATCTCAAATGACATCACTGATGAAATCACTGATGACATCATCCAGTGACTGTGTGTTTCTGTAAAGTTTAAATATTTTTAATATATATAGGAAAAGACGTATTGAAGAATGAGTGGGTGTATAAGTGTCTGTATGGATGATTTAGTAGGTGCGTGACTGACTCTATAAGTGAGTGATTTAACGTATCTTACTGAATGCATGGGTTAGTGACTAAACTGGGTGAATGTCTGTATCCGTCTGTCTGTTGCTGTGTAAGTGGCTGCATGTGTTTGTGAATAGCTACATGAGTGTCTATATGAGTTATTGAATGGTTGTCTGAGTATCTGTATGGGTGCCTGAGTGTTTGTGTGGGAGGGGTGTGTGCGACTCTGTGCATAGATGTGTGAGTGGGTTATTCACTGGGTGGATGGTTTCAAGAGTGCATCTGTGATAGACTGTATGGGTGGGTAAGTGTGTGTAAGAGTGTGTTAGTGAGTGAATGTATGTCCCAGTGGTACATGTGTGAGTAACTACATATGTGAAAGGCAGTATATATGTGTGTTGGAGTATATAAACAGCTATAAGCGAGAGTGAGTGATTGTGTTAGTGGCTGTATTGATGAGTGTGTGCTTGTATCAGTAATTGTATAAGAGCGTAACAATGTGCTAGTATTTGTATGATTAAGTGAGCTGGTGTGTGTATAACTGTATAGGTGAGTAAATGACAGTGTGTTTAATTATTTGCATGACTGACTAGGTGTGTGAGTACCTCTATGGATGAGTGGCGGTGTTTGAGTGTCTATATAGGAGTAAGAGTGCATATGATAGTCCTGTACTGAGTGACCATAAGTATGAGTGACTGTACGGGTGAGTGAGTGGATGTGTGTGTGTAGACCTAAGAATCAGTGAGTGGGTATGTAGTTATTGGTGTTGGAGTGTCTATGGTTTTGCGAATGGCAGTCTGTAATTTAGAGTGGGTGTATCAAAGGTTATATTAGGGTGTGAGGAGGTGCATCAGATTATCACGTGGATGATGTCATCAGTGATGTCATCAGTGATGTCATTTGAGATGTCATCAGTGATGTCATCAGTGATGTCACTGACCATGTCATGAGTGATGTAATATGTGACGTCATCAGCAGTGCATTGCGGGGCGCGAGTTATAGTTAGCTGAACTAACTATAACGGGGAATTTCACGGGTTTTGTACGAGTGCAATGTCCAACTAACTATAACTGTCCCTAAAACCTATGGTTTTTTCAGTGAATTTCAAAGGTTTTTTAAATGCTAATTTCTAACTATAACGTGTCTGAAACCTATGGTTTTTTCAGTGAATTTCAAAGGTTTTTTAAATACTAATTTCTAACTATAACGTACCTGAAACCTGTGGTTTTTTCAGTGAATTTCAAAGGTTTTTTAAATGCTAATTTCTAACTATAACGCCCTAAAACCTATGGTTTTTTCAGTGAATTTCAAAGGTTTTGTAAATGACAATTTTTAAATGTATTAATTGTTATATTTATTTTTTTGACACTGATTTACTACATTTTTTAAAACTATTTATTTTTAGATATTTTATTTATTAAATTACATTGTAATTACATTATACATTACATTACAAAATATACTTTCTCAGAATGAATTACTTTAGTTTAAATAGTTTGCAAATAGGCAATAGAGTTTTAAGTACAGTAGTTACAGTTGTTGCAATGGGCAACACAATTTCAAACACAATGCAACATTGAGCTCAAAGTGAATTTCTAGTTAAATGCAATTAGTTACTTTATGGATTACTTTTCTAACCTCAGGACTGGATCCTAGATTCAGTCCTGGGACATCTCCTGTAAACAGTTGAGTAAAAGCGTTTTGATTACAGTAGTGATTTTTAAGGAATATTATTGTATTTTAAAAGTTGACACTTAGAAACTTTTTCACATAGAATCACCAATGTTATCCTATGGGAGGAAATTCACTTAGCAGGTAAGTAGTGTTATCGTTACTTTTTCTTACTCAGTGTTGGATCCTGGATCCAGCACTGGTGCATCTCCTGTAAACAGTTGAAAGAATGCGTTTAAGTCATACAGGCGATTTTTAAGGAATATTTGTAGTTTGTGAAAATCGACACTTTGAAACTTTTCTGCTGAAAACCAGACAATGGATTCCTATGGAAGGAAATATAAGTTACTGGTAAGTACGGTTAGAATTACTTTTCAGGGTCAGTGCTGGGCTAAAAGATGTAGCACTGGGTTCTCTCCTGATAACAGGTGAGTAAATCGGAATTCGTAGTTTGGTTGATTTTAGAGGAATATTATAAAGTTCCAAAACTCCACACTTAGAAGAATTTCCAAGTGAAACCAGTCAATGTTAGCCTATGGAAGGAAATTGAAGTTGCTGGTAAGTACGGTTAAAATTACTTCTCAGGATCAGTACTGGGCTGAAAGATGCAGAACTGAGGTCTCTCCTGATAACAGGTGAGTAAATTGTAATTCGTAGTTCGGCTGATTTTAGAGGAATATTATAAAGTTTCAAAACTCCACACTTAGAAGAATTTCCAAGTGAAACCAGTCAATGTTAGCCTATGGAAGGAAATTCAAGTTCCTGGTAAGTACGGTTAAAATTACTTTTCAGGATCAGTACTGGGCTAAAAGATGCAGCACTGGGTTCTCTCCTGATAACAGGTGAGTAAATCGGAATTCGTAGTTCGGCTGATTTTAGAGGAATATTTGTATGTTTCAAAAATCGACACTTAGAAACTTTTTCAGCAAAAGCAGACAATAATATCCTATGGAAGGAAATTCAAGTTACTAGTAAGTACGGTTAAAATTACTTTTCAGGATCAGTACTGGGCTGAAAGATGCAGCACTGAGGTCTCTCCTGATAACAGGTGAGTAAATCGGAATCCGTATTTCGGCTGATTTTAGAGGAATATTATAAAGTTCCAAAACTGCACACTTAGAAGAATTTCCAAGTGAAACCAGTCAATGTTAGCCTATGGAAGGAAATTCAAGTTACTGGTAAGTACGGTTAGAATTACTTTTCAGGACCAGTACTGGGCTGAAAGATGCAGCACTGAGGTCTCTCCTGATAACAGGTGAGTAAATCGGAATTCGTATTTCGGCTGATTTTAGAGGAATATTTGCACAATGGTGAAGGGAGGGGCCTGAGGTGACATCTGTGCAAACGCGCCCCGTGGCGCGATTTAAGTTGGGGGACTAAGTCCCCTTGAATCATGAGGGTCCCTGGGGGCCAACTAGCCCACCAGGAACCTCCAGTATGCGCCAGGGGGCTGCGTTGCAGAGACGTGTACAGAGGCCACACCCCTTTTACACCTCTCTGCAACGCAGCTCTGTGGCGCTTTCTGGACGTACCTGTTGGGCTAGTTGGCCCCCAGGGACCCTCAGGATTGAAGGGGATTTAATTCCCCATCTTAAAGCACGCCACGGGGCCTGTTTGCACACATGTCACCTGAAGCCCCACCCCCTCCCTTCACCACTGTGCAAACGCGCCCCGTGGTGCATTTTAAGTTGGGGGATTAAGTCCCCTTGAATCCTGAGGGTCCCTGGAGTACAACTAGCCCACCATGTACTTCCAAAAAGCGCCACAGAGCTGCGCTGCAGAGAGGTGTAAAAAGGGACGTGGCCTCTGTACACCTCTCTGCAACGCAGCCCCCTGGCGCATACTGGAGGTTCCTGGTGGGCTAGTTTGCGCCCAGGGACCCCCAGTATTCAAGGGGAATTACTTCCCCTTCCCAAACACGCCAGGGGGCGCGTTTGCAAAGTGCTGCAGGGAGGGGGGCGGGGCCTCCGGCACGATGCCGGTCTTTTTTTTTTTTTTTTTGATTGGGAGGGGGCTGCGTGGCCCCCTTCCCTCAGCCACTTTTTGCCCCGGGGACCCCATCCCCGGGGCCTGAGGAGTTTTTTTTTTTTAATTAAATTTTAAAAAACGGGAAGGGGGCCGCGTGGCCCCCTTCCCTGGGCCTGTATTGGCCCCGGGGACCCCATCCCCGGGGCAAGCCCTCTTTTTTTAATTATAAATTTGGAGGGGGCTGCGTGGCCCCCTCCTCAGGCCATTTAAGGCCCCGGGGACCCCATCCCCCGGGGCCGGCCTTTAAATATATATATTTTTTTAATTTTTAGGGGAGGGGGGGCTGCGTGGCCCCCCTCCCTGGCCACTTATGGCCCCGGGGACCCCATCCCCCGGGGCCTGGCCTCTCGTTGGGGACTGTGGGGGGGTCCCCAAACCCCCCACAGTCCCGCCGGCTCCCCGTGTCCTACGGGAGCCGGCATTGCTTTTCCACATGGGGAGCAGCTAAGATGCTGCTCCCCATGTGGAAAAGCAATTTGCTTTGTATATTGGAAGCGAGAGCAGGTTTCCTGCTCTCGCTTCCAATATACAAAGCAAGTTTGCAATGACAGGACGGGAGCCGCGAGGCTCCCGTCCTGTCATTGCAAACAGCAGTGTCCTGGGGTGGGCACCCCGGGACACTGCAGGAGCTGGCCCTGGGGGGTGGTGGTCCCCAGGGCCACCACAGGCTCCAGGAGGGGGGCTGCGCGGCCCCCTCCCCACATCTAGAAAGCCCCGGGGAGGTGGTGGTCCCCGGGGCTTCGGGGGTCCAAAACGGACCCCCATTTTAAATTTCTTAGTGCCCCGGGGAGGTGGCGGTCCCCGGGGTTTGTGGGGGGGCTGGAGCCCCCCCACACAGGTTAAATAATTTTAAAAATGAAGCCCCGGGGAGGTGGCGGTCCCCGGGGCAGCGGGAGGGCAAAGAGCCCTCCCGCACCATTATTTTTTTTAAGCCCCGGGGGGTGACGGTCCCCAGGGCTTGGGGGGGCTTAGAGGCCCCCCCACATATTTAAACAAAACCCCTGCATGCCCCCGGGACTTGGCCCACCCGGGGGCCAATTAACAACGAAGCGCGGGAGACCGCGCTTCGTTTTTTTTTTTTTCTCGGCGGGATCCGCGCACCCTGAGTGCATCCCGCCGATTTTTTTTTTTTTTTAAAATGCTTTTTTCTGCCCAGCGGGTCCTTGTGGGACCCCCTGAGCAGACCTAGGGGGTCAGGGTGTTTCTACCCTGCCCCCTTTTTGCGCTTTGCGCACTTGTTTCTGTCCCTCGGTTCTACCGAGGGACAAAATGTCTGCCAACACTTCCTGATTTGGAGTGTTGACAGCCAATTAGCATGCAGCTCGTGGACCAGGGTACGCGGACCCGACGCGGCCATAGATATATATGTGATTTTCCTTTTGATTTTCTCAGGAACTACTGAACGGATTTACACCATTTAACAAAAAGGGTTCTTTCTGAACCAAGAACTACCTCTTTGCCAAATTTGGTGTAATTCAGTTCAGCAGTTCGGGCTGTAGCCGTGTCTAAAGTTTCCTATGGAAAAATGAATGGGGAAAACACGTTTTGGGACCCCCCTTTTTTCTCGGCCCCCGCTTGACGAATCACCCCGAGACTTTCAGGGTAGGAGCGGACCGGAGTGGGCCATAAAGTTTGAAAATTTCGCGAAGATACGTCAACCGGCAAGAGAGTTATTTCAAATAGAATGTCGCGGATTTCCTATGGAAAATAGGTCCTAACTATAACTATCTACTGGCGACCGCCAGTAGATTATATATATATATATATATATATATATATATATATATATATATATATATATATATATATATGAATCACAAAGCTAGTTCCGGGGCACACAACAGCTCGCCAGCCCTCCAGCTTCTCTTCCACTCTTATCCCATGTTTCAGATAAATTGACTGCCGACGCGTTTCAAGGAACAATCCTCTTCTTCGGGGCTCTGTAACAAAGGGCAACACAGAATCACTTCACCTTGGCAAAAGTACTGCTTTTATTCTTTCAATTGGCCCCCTAGTGGCCGCACTTGTAACGTGTTAATTTTTAAAGGCATTGTGGAACTTGTATTATGAAGCGAATCACAATCTCCCCTGAGTGGGTGTCTTTGCCCATGTTCATTAATACATATATTATCCTTATAGTAAGGTCCAAGAACAAGGGGTAAGTGTGCATAACACGGCTCGCTGTGCCGTTTCAGGTCAAAGACAGTCCAGACCACGACCTCTGTAATCCTACTGCCTCACGAGATGGTGCTCCCCATCGCGGCTCGGAACCGCGCACACATATGAATCACCAAAGGCCCGAAAGCTAGTTCCGGGGGCACACAACAGCTCGCCAGCCCTCCAGCTTCTCTTCCACTCGTGATTCGCTTCGGAATACAAGTTCCACAATGCCTTTAAAAATTAACATGTTACAAGTGCGGCCCACTAGGGGGCCACTTGAAAGAATAAAAGCAGTACTTTTGCCAAGGTGAAGTGATTCTGTGTTGCCCTTTGTTACAGAGGCCCGAAGAAGAGGATTGTTCCTTGAAACACGTCGGCAGTCAATTTATCTGAAACATGGGATAAGAGTGGAAGAGAAGCTGGAGGGCTGGCGAGCTGTTGTGTGCCCCGGGAACTAGCTTTCGGGCCTTTGGTGATTCATATGTGTGCGTGGTTCCGAGCCGTGATGGGGAGCACCATCTCGTGAGACAGTAGGATTAGAGAGGCCGTGGTCTGGACTGTCTTTGACCTGAAACGGCACAGCGAGCCATGTTATGCACACTTACCCCTTGTTCTTGGACCTTACTATAAGGATAATATATATATTAATGAACATGGGCAAACACACCCACTCAGGGGTGATTGTGATTCACTTCGGAATACAAGTTCCACAATGCCTTTAAAAATTAACACATTACAAGTGCGGCCCACTAGGGGGCCAATTGAAAGAATAAAAGCAGTACTTTTGCCAAGGTGAAGTGATTCTGTGTTGCCCTTTGTTACAGAGCCCCGAAGAAGAGAATTGTTCCTTGAAATGCGTCGGCAGTCAATTTATCTGAAACATGGGATAAGAGTGGAAGAGAAGCTGGAGGGCTGGCGAGCTGTTGTGTGCCCCCGGAACTAGCTTTCGGGCCTTTGATGATTCATATGAGTGCGCGGTTCCGAGCCGCGATGGGGAGCACCATCTTGTGAGACAGTAGGATTAGAGAGGCCGTAGTCTGGACTGTCTTTGACCTGAAACGGCACAGCGAGACGTGTTATGGACACTTACCCCTTGTTCTTGGACTTTACTATAAGGATAATATATGTATTAATGAACATGGGCAAACACACCCACTCATGGGAGATTGTGATTCGCTTCGGAATACAAGTTCCACAATTCCTTTAAAAATTAACACGTTACAAGTGCGGCCCACTAGGGGGACAATTGAAAGAATAAAAGCAGTATTTTTGCCAAGGTAAAGTGATTCTGTGTTGCCCTTTGTTACAGAGCCCCGAAGAAGAGGATTGTTCCTTGAAACGCGTCGGCAGTCAATTTATCTGAAACATGGGATAAGAGTGGAAGAGAACCTGGAGGGCTGGCGAGCTGTTGTGTGCCCCCGAAACTAGCTTTTGGGCCTTTGGTGATTCATATTTGTGCGCGGTTCCGAGCCGCGATGAGGAGCACCATATTGTGAGACAGTAGGTTTAGAGAGGCTGTGGTCTGGAATGTCTTTGACCTGAAACGGCACAGCGAGCCGTGTTATGCACACTTACCCCTTGTTCTTGGACCTTACTATAAGGATAATATATGTATTAATGAACATGGGCAAACACACCCACTCAGGGGAGATTGTGATTCGCATCGGAATACAAGTTCCACAATGCCTTTAAAAATTAACACGTTACAAGTGCGGCCCACTAGGGGGCCAATTGAAAGAATAAAAGCAGTACTTTTGCCAAGGTGAAGTGATTCTGCGTTGCCCTTTGTTACAGAGCCCCGAAGAAGAGGATTGTTCCTTGAAACACGTCGGCAGACAATTTATCTGAAACATGGGATAAGAGTGGAAGAGAAGCTGGAGGGCTGGCGAGCTGTTGTGTGCCCTCGGAACTAGCTTTCGGGCCTTTGGTGATTCATATGTGTGCGCGGTTCCGAGCCGTGATGGGGAGCACCATCTCGTGAGACAGTAGGATTAGAGAGGCCGTGGTCTGGACTGTCTTTGGCCTGAAACGGCACAGCGAGCCGTGTTATGCACACTTACCCCTTGTTCTTGGACCTTACTATAAGGATAATATATGTATTAATGAACATGGGCAAACACACCCACTCAGGGGAGATTGTGATTCACTTCGGATTACAAGTTCCACAATGCCTTTAAAAATGAACACGTTACAAGTGCGGCCCACTAGGGGGCAAATTGAAAGAAAAAAAGCAGTACTTTTGCCAAGATGAAGTGATTCTGTGTTGCCCTTTGTTACAGAGCCCCGAAGAAGAGGATTGTTCCTTGAAACGCGTCGGCAGTCAATTTATCTGAAACATGGGATAAGAGTGGAAGAGAAGCTGGAGGGCTGGAGAGCTGTTGTGTGCCCCCGGAACTAGCTTTCGGGCCTTTGGTGATTCATATGTGTGCGCGGTTCCGAGCCGCGATGGGGAGCACCATCTCGTGAGACAGTAGGATTAGAGAGGCCGTGGTCTGGACTGTCTTTGACCTGTAACGGCACAGCGAGCCGTGTTATGCAAACTTACCCCTTGTTCTTGGACCTTACTATAAGGATCATATATGTATTAATGAACATGGGCAAACACACCCACTCAGGGGAGATTGTGATTCGCTTCGGAATACAAATTCCACAATGCCTTTAAAAATTAACACGTTACAAGTGCGGCCCACTAGGGGGCCAATTGAAAGAATAAAAGCAGTACTTTTGCCCAGGTGAAGTGATTCTGTGTTGCCCTTTGTTACAGAGCCCCGAAGAAGAGGATTGTTCCTTGAAACGCATCGGCAGTCAATTTATCTGAAACATGGGATAAGAGTGGAAGAGAAGCTGGAGGGCTGGCGAGCTGTTGTGTGCCCCCGGAACTAGCTTTTGGGCCTTTGATGATTAATATGCGTGCGCGGTTCCAAGCCGCGATGGGGAGCACCATCTCGTGAGACAGTAGGATTAGAGAGGCCGTGGTCTGGACTGTCTTTGACCTGAAACGGCACCGCGAGCCGTGTTATGCACACTTACCCCTTGTTCTTGGACCTTACTATAAGGATAATATATGTATTAATGAAGATGGGCAAGCACACCCACTCAGGGGAGATTGTAATTCGCTTCGGAATACAAGTTCCACAATGCCTTTAAAAATTAACAAGTTACAAGTGCGGCCCACTAGGGGGCCAATTGAAAGAATAAAAGCAGTACTTTTGCCAAGCTGAAGTGATTCTGTGTTGCCCTTTGTTACAGAGCCCCGAAGAAGAGGATTGTTCCTTGAAACGCGTCGGCAGTCAATTTATCTGAAACATGGGATAAGAGTGGAAGAGAAGCTGGAGGGCTGGCGAGCTGTTGTGTGCCCCCGGAACTAGCTTTCGGGCCTTTGGTGATTCATATGTGTGCGTGGTTCCGAGCCGCGATGGGGAGCACCATCTCATGAGACAGTAGGATTAGAGAGGCCGTGGTCTGGACTGTCTTTGACCTGAAACGGCACAGCGAGCCATGTTATGCACACTTACCCCTTGTTCTTGGACCTTACTATAAGGATAATATATGTATTAATGAACATGGGTAAACACACCCACTCAGGGGAGATTGTGATTCACTTCGAATACAAGTTCCACAATGCCTTTAAAAATTAACACATTACAAGTGCGGCCCACTAGGGGGCCAATTGAAAGAATAAAAGCAGTACTTTTGCCAAGGTGAAGTGATTCTGTGTTGCCCTTTGTTACAGAGCCCCGAAGAAGAGGATTGTTCCTTGAAATGTGTCGGCAGTCAATTAATCTGAAACATGGGATAAGAGTGGAAGAGAAGCTGGAGGGCTGGCGAGCTGTTGTGTGCCGCCGGAACTAGATTTCGGGCCTTTGATGATTCATATGTGTTCGCGGGTCCGAGCCGCGATGGGGAGCACCATCTTGTGAGACAGTAGGATTAGAGAGGCCGTAGTCTGGACTGTCTTTGACCTGAAACGGCACAGCGAGACGTGTTATGGACACTTACCCCTTGTTCTTGGACTTTACTATAAGGATAATATATGTATTAATGAACATGGGCAAACACACCCACTCATGGGAGATTGTGATTCGCTTCGGAATACAAGTTCCACAATTCCTTTAAAAATTAACACGTTACAAGTGCGGCCCACTAGGGGGACAATTGAAAGAATAAAAGCAGTATTTTTGCCAAGGTAAAGTGATTCTGTGTTGCCCTTTGTTACAGAGCCCCGAAGAAGAGGATTGTTCCTTGAAACGCGTCGGCAGTCAATTTATCTGAAACATGGGATAAGAGTGGAAGAGAACCTGGAGGGCTGGCGAGCTGTTGTGTGCCCCCGAAACTAGCTTTTGGGCCTTTGGTGATTCATATTTGTGCGCGGTTCCGAGCCGCGATGAGGAGCACCATATTGTGAGACAGTAGGTTTAGAGAGGCTGTGGTCTGGAATGTCTTTGACCTGAAACGGCACAGCGAGCCGTGTTATGCACACTTACCCCTTGTTCTTGGACCTTACTATAAGGATAATATATGTATTAATGAACATGGGCAAACACACCCACTCAGGGGAGATTGTGATTCGCATCGGAATACAAGTTCCACAATGCCTTTAAAAATTAACACGTTACAAGTGCGGCCCACTAGGGGCCAATTGAAAGAATAAAAGCAGTACTTTTGCCAAGGTGAAGTGATTCTGCGTTGCCCTTTGTTACAGAGCCCCGAAGAAGAGGATTGTTCCTTGAAACACGTCGGCAGACAATTTATCTGAAACATGGGATAAGAGTGGAAGAGAAGCTGGAGGGCTGGCGAGCTGTTGTGTGCCCTCGGAACTAGCTTTCGGGCCTTTGGTGATTCATATGTGTGCGCGGTTCCGAGCCGTGATGGGGAGCACCATCTCGTGAGACAGTAGGATTAGAGAGGCCGTGGTCTGGACTGTCTTTGGCCTGAAACGGCACAGCGAGCCGTGTTATGCACACTTACCCCTTGTTCTTGGACCTTACTATAAGGATAATATATGTATTAATGAACATGGGCAAACACACCCACTCAGGGGAGATTGTGATTCACTTCGGATTACAAGTTCCACAATGCCTTTAAAAATGAACACGTTACAAGTGCGGCCCACTAGGGGGCAAATTGAAAGAAAAAAAGCAGTACTTTTGCCAAGGTGAAGTGATTCTGTGTTGCCCTTTGTTACAGAGCCCCGAAGAAGAGGATTGTTCCTTGAAACGCGTCGGCAGTCAATTTATCTGAAACATGGGATAAGAGTGGAAGAGAAGCTGGAGGGCTGGAGAGCTGTTGTGTGCCCCCGGAACTAGCTTTCGGGCCTTTGGTGATTCATATGTGTGCGCGGTTCCGAGCCGCGATGGGGAGCACCATCTCACGAGACAGTAGGATTAGAGAGGCCGTGGTCTGGACTGTCTTTGACCTGTAACGGCACAGCGAGCCGTGTTATGCAAACTTACCCCTTGTTCTTGGACCTTACTATAAGGATCATATATGTATTAATGAACATGGGCAAACACACCCACTCAGGGGAGATTGTGATTCGCTTGGAATACAAATTCCACAATGCCTTTAAAAATTAACACGTTACAAGTGCGGCCCACTAGGGGGCCAATTGAAAGAATAAAAGCAGTACTTTTGCCCAGGTGAAGTGATTCTGTGTTGCCCTTTGTTACAGAGCCCCGAAGAAGAGGATTGTTCCTTGAAACGCGTCGGCAGTCAATTTATCTGAAACATGGGATAAGAGTGGAAGAGAAGCTGGAGGGCTGGCGAGCTGTTGTGTGCCCCCGGAACTAGCTTTTGGGCCTTTGATGATTAATATGCGTGCGCGGTTCCAAGCCGCGATGGGGAGCACCATCTCGTGAGACAGTAGGATTAGAGAGGCCGTGGTCTGGACTGTCTTTGACCTGAAACGGCACTGCGAGCCGTGTTATGCACACTTACCCCTTGTTCTTGGACCTTACTATAAGGATAATATATGTATTAATGAAGATGGGCAAACACACCCACTCAGGGGAGATTGTAATTCGCTTCGGAATACAAGTTCCACAATGCCTTTAAAAATTAACAAGTTACAAGTGCGGCCCACTAGGGGGCCAATTGAAAGAATAAAAGCAGTACTTTTGCCAAGCTGAAGTGATTCTGTGTTGCCCTTTGTTACAGAGCCCCGAAGAAGAGGATTGTTCCTTGAAACGCGTCGGCAGTCAATTTATCTGAAACATGGGATAAGAGTGGAAGAGAAGCTGGAGGGCTGGCGAGCTGTTGTGTGCCCCCGGAACTAGCTTTCGGGCCTTTGGTGATTCATATGTGTGCGTGGTTCCGAGCCGCGATGGGGAGCACCATCTCATGAGACAGTAGGATTAGAGAGGCCGTGGTCTGGACTGTCTTTGACCTGAAACGGCACAGCGAGCCATGTTATGCACACTTACCCCTTGTTCTTGGACCTTACTATAAGGATAATATATGTATTAATGAACATGGGTAAACACACCCACTCAGGGGAGATTGTGATTCACTTCGGAATACAAGTTCCACAATGCCTTTAAAAATTAACACATTACAAGTGCGGCCCACTAGGGGGCCAATTGAAAGAATAAAAGCAGTACTTTTGCCAAGGTGAAGTGATTCTGTGTTGCCCTTTGTTACAGAGCCCCGAAGAAGAGGATTGTTCCTTGAAATGTGTCGGCAGTCAATTAATCTGAAACATGGGATAAGAGTGGAAGAGAAGCTGGAGGGCTGGCGAGCTGTTGTGTGCCGCCGGAACTAGATTTCGGGCCTTTGATGATTCATATGTGTTCGCGGGTCCGAGCCGCGATGGGGAGCACCATCTCGTGAGACAGTAGGATTAGAGAGGCCGTAGTCTGGACTGTCTTTGACCTGAAACGGCACAGCGAGCCGTGTTATGGACACTTACCCCTTGTTCTTGGACTTTACTATAAGGATAATATATGTATTAATGAACATGGGCAAACACACCCACTCATGGGAGATTGTGATTCGCTTCGGATTACAAGTTTCACAATTCCTTTAAAAATTAACACATTATAAGTGCGGCACACTAGGGGGCCAAATGAAAGAATAAAAGCAGTATTTTTGCCAAGGTGAAGTGATTCTGTGTTGCCCTTTGTTACAGAGCCCCGAAGAAGAGGATTGTTCCTTGAAACGCGTCGGCAGTCAATTTATCTGAAACATGGGATAAGAGTGGAAGAGAAGCTGGAGGGCTGGCGAGGTGTTGTGTGCCCTCGGAACTAGCTTTCAGGCCTTTGGTGATTCATATGTGTGCGCGGTTCCGAGCCGCGATGGGGAGCACCATCTCGTGAGACAGTAGGATTAGAGAGGCCGTGGTCTGGACTGTCTTTGACCTGAAACGGCACAGCGAGCCGTGTTATGCACACTTACCCCTTGTTCTTGGACCTTACTATAAGGATAATATATGTATTAATGAACATGGGCAAACACACCCACTCAGGGGAGATTGTGATTCACTTCGGATTACAAGTTCCACAATGCCTTTAAAAATTAACACGTTACAAGTGCGGCCCACTAGGGGGCCAATTGAAAGAAAAAAAGCAGTACTTTTGCCAAGGTGAAGTGATTCTGTGTTGCCCTTTGTTACAGAGCCCCGAAGAAGAGGATTGTTCCTTGAAACGCGTCGGCAGTCAATTTATCTGAAACATGGGAT
The DNA here is from genome assembly GCA_963921515.1 of Calotriton arnoldi. Classification (NCBI taxonomy): domain Eukaryota; kingdom Metazoa; phylum Chordata; class Amphibia; order Caudata; family Salamandridae; genus Calotriton; species Calotriton arnoldi. Next base: position 1,122,162 of record CAWUFW010003175.1, on the reverse strand, counting down.
AAGAGTGGAAGAGAAGCTGGAGGGCTGGCGAGCTGTTGTGTGCCCCCGGAACTAGCTTTCGGGCCTTTGGTGATTCATATGTGTCCGCGGTTCCGAGCCGCGATGGGGAGCACCATCTCGTGAGACAGTAGGATTAGAGAGGCCGTGGTCTGGACTGTCTTTGACCTGAAACGTCACAGCGAGCCGTGTTATGCACACTTACCCCTTGTTCTTGGATTTTACTATAAGGATAATATATGTATTAATGAACATGGGCAAACACACCCACTCAGGGGAGATTGTTATTTGCTTTGGAATACAAGTTCCACAATGCCTTTAAAAATTAACACGTTACAAGTGCGGCCCACTAGGGGGCCAATTGAAAGAATAAAAGCAGTACTTTTGCCAAGGTGAAGTGATTCTGTGTTGCCCTTTGTTACAGAGCCCCGAAGAAGAGGATTGTTCCTTGAAACGCGTCGGCAGTCAATTTATCTGAAACATGGGATAAGAGTGGAAGAGAAGCTGGAGGGCTGGCGAGCTGTTGTGTGCCCCCGGAACTAGCTTTCGGGCCTTTGGTGATTCATATGTGTGCGCGGTTCCGAGCCGCGATGGGGAGCACCATCTCGTGAGACAGTAGGATTAGAGAGGCCGTGGCCTGGACTGTCTTTGACCTTAAACGGCACAGCGAGCCGTGTTATGCACACTTACCCCTTGTTCTTGGACCTTACTATAAGGATAATATATGTATTAATGAACATGGGCAAACACTCCCACTCAGGGAGATTGTGATTCACTTCGAATACAAGTTCCACAATGCCTTTAAAAATTAACACGTTACAAGTGCGGCCCACTAGGGGGCCACTTGAAAGAATAAAAGCAGTACTTTTACCAAGGTGAAGTGATTCTGTGTTGCCCTTTGTTACAGAGCCCCGAAGAAGAGGATTGTTCCTTGAAAGGCGTCGGCAGTCAATTTATCTGAAACATGGGATAAGAGTGGAAGAGAAGCTGGAGGGCTGGCGAGCTATTGTGTGCCCCAGGAACTAGCTTTCGGGCCTTTGGTGATTCATATGTGTCCGCGGTTCCGAGCCGCGATGGGGAGCACCATCTCGTGAGACAGTAGGATTAGAGAGGTCGTGGTCTGGAATGTCTTTGACCTGAAACGTCACAGCGAGCCGTGTTATGCACACTTACCCCTTGTTCTTGGATTTTACTATAAGGATAATATATGTATTAATGAACATGGGCAAACACACCCACTCAGGGGAGATTGTGATTCGCTTTGGAATACAAGTTCCACAATGCCTTTAAAAATTAACACGTTACAAGTGCGGCCCACTAGGGGGCCAATTGAAAGAATAAAAGCAGTACTTTTGCCAAGGTGAAGTGATTCTGTGTTGCCCTTTGTTACAGAGCCCCGAAGAAGAGGATTGTTCCTTGAAACGCGTCGGCAGTCAATTTATCTGAAACATGGGATAAGAGTGGAAGAGAAGCTGGAGGGCTGGCGAGCTGTTGTGTGCCACCGGAACTAGCTTTCGGGCCTTTGGTGATTCATATGTGTGCGCGGTTCCGAGCCGCGATGGGGAGCACCATCTCGTGAGACAGTAGGATTAGAGAGGCCGTGGTCTGGACTGTCTTTGACATTAAACGGCACAGCGAGCCGTGTTATGCACACTTACCCCTTGTTCTTGGACCTTACTATAAGGATAATATATGTATTAATGAACATGGGCAAACACTCCCACTCAGGGGAGATTGTGATTCACTTCGGAATACAAGTTCCACAATGCCTTTAAAAATTAACACGTTACAAGTGCGGCCCACTAGGGGGACAATTGAAAGAATAAAAGCAGTACTTTTGCCAAGGTGAAGTGATTCTGTGTTGCCCTTTGTTACAGAGCCCCGAAGAAGAGGATTGTTCCTTGAAACGCGTCGGCAGTCAATTTATCTGAAACATGGGATAAGAGTGGAAGAGAAGCTGGAGGGCTGGCGAGCTGTTGTGTGCCCCCGGAACTAGCTTTTGGGCCTTTGGTGATTCATATGTGTGCGCGGTTCCGAGCCGCGATGGGGAGCACCATCTCGTGAGATAGTAGGATTAGAGAGGCCGTGGTCTGGACTGTCTTTGACCTGAAACGGCACAGCGAGCCCTGTTATGCACACTTATCCCTTGTTCTTGGACCTTACTATAAGTTTAATATATGTATTAATGAACATGGGCAAACACACCCACTCAGTGGAGATTGTGATTAGCTTCGGAATACAAATTCCACAATGCCTTTAAAAAGTAACACGGTTCAAGTGCGGCCCACTAGGGGGCCAATTGAAAGAATAAAAGCAGTACTTTTGCCAAGGTGAAGTGATTCTGTGTTGCCCTTTGTTACAGAGCCCCGAAGAAGAGGATTGTTCCTTGAAACGCGTCGGCAGTCAATTTATCTGAAACATGGGATAAGAGTGGAAGAGAAGCTGGAGGGCTGGCGAGCTGTTGTGTGCCCCCGGAACTAGCTTTTGGGCCTTTGGTGATTCATATGTGTGCGCAGTTCCGAGCCGCGATGGGGAGCACCATCTCGTGAGACAGTAGGATTAGAGAGGCCGTGGTCTGGGCTGTCTTTGACCTGAAACGGCACAGCGAGCCGTGTTATGCACACTTACCCCTTGTTCTTGGACCTTACTATAAGGATAATATATTTATTAATGAACATGGGCAAACAAACCCACTCAGGGGAGATTGTGATTCACTTCGGAATACAAGTTCCACAATGCCTTTAAAAATTAACACGTTACAAGTGCAGCCCACTAGGGGGCCAATTGAAAGAATAAAAGCAGTACTTTTGCCAAGGTGAAGTGATTCTGTGTTGCCCTTTGTTACAGAGCCCCGAAGAAGAGGATTGTTCCTTGAAACGCGTCGGCAGTCAATTTATCTGAAACATGGGATAAGAGTGGAAGAGAAGCTGGAGGGCTGGCGAGCTGTTGTGTGCCACCGGAACTAGCTTTCGGGCCTTTGGTGATTCATATGTGTGCGCGGTTCCGAGCCGCGATGGGGAGCACCATCTCGTGAGACAGTAGGATTAGAGAGGCCGTGGCCTGGACTGTCTTTGACCTTAAACGGCACAGCGAGCCGTGTTATGCACACTTACCCCTTGTTCTTGGACCTTACTATAAGGATAATATATGTATTAATGAACATGGGCAAACACTCCCACTCAGGGGAGATTGTGATTCACTTCGGAATACAAGTTCCACAATGCCTTTAAAAATTAACACGTTACAAGTGCGGCCCACTAGGGGGCCACTTGAAAGAATAAAAGCAGTACTTTTACCAAGGTGAAGTGATTCTGTGTTGCCCTTTGTTACAGAGCCCCGAAGAAGAGGATTGTTCCTTGAAAGGCGTCGGCAGTCAATTTATCTGAAACATGGGATAAGAGTGGAAGAGAAGCTGGAGGGCTGGCGAGCTGTTGTGTGCCCCCGGAACTAGCTTTCGGGCCTTTGGTGATTCATATGTGTGCGCGGTTCCGAGCCGCGATGGGGAGCACCATCTCGTGAGACAGTAGGATTAGAGAGGCCGTGGTCTGGACTGTCTTTGACCTGTAACGGCACAGCGAGCCGTGTTATGCAAACTTACCCCTTGTTCTTGGACCTTACTATAAGGATAATATATGTATTAATGAACATGGGCAAACACACCCACTCAGGGGAGATTGTGATTCGCTTCGGAATACAAATTCCACAATGCCTTTAAAAATTAACACGTTACAAGTGCGGCCCACTAGGGGGCCAATTGAAAGAATAAAAGCAGTACTTTTGCCAAGGTGAAGTGATTCTGTGTTACCCTTTGTTACAGAGCCCCGAAGAAGAGGATTGTTCCTTGAAACGCATCGGCAGTCAATTTATCTGAAACATGGGATAAGAGTGGAAGAGAAGCTGGAGGGCTGGCGAGCTATTGTGTGCCCCAGGAACTAGCTTTCGGGCCTTTGGTTATTCATATGTGTCCGCGGTTCCGAGCCGCGATGGGGAGCACCATCTCGTGAGACAGTAGGATTAGAGAGGTCGTGGTCTGGAATGTCTTTGACCTGAAACGTCACAGCGAGCCGTGTTATGCACACTTACCCCTTGTTCTTGGATTTTACTATAAGGATAATATATGTATTAATGAACATGGGCAAACACACCCACTCAGGGGAGATTGTGATTCGCTTTGGAATACAAGTTCCACAATGCCTTTAAAAATTAACACGTTACAAGTGCGGCCCACTAGGGGGCCAATTGAAAGAATAAAAGCAGTACTTTTGCCAAGGTGAAGTGATTCTGTGTTGCCCTTTGTTACAGAGCCCCGAAGAAGAGGATTGTTCCTTGAAACGCGTCGGCAGTCAATTTATCTGAAACATGGGATAAGAGTGGAAGAGAAGCTGGAGGGCTGGCGAGCTGTTGTGTGCCCCCGGAACTAGCTTTCGGGCCTTTGGTGATTCATATGTGTGCGCGGTTCCGAGCCGCGATGGGGAGCACCATCTCGTGAGATAGTAGGATTAGAGAGGCCGTGGTCTGGACTGTCTTTGACCTGAAACGGCACAGCGAGCCCTGTTATGCACACTTATCCCTTGTTCTTGGACCTTACTATAAGTTTAATATATGTATTAATGAACATGGGCAAACACACCCACTCAGTGGAGATTGTGATTAGCTTCGGAATACAAATTCCACAATGCCTTTAAAAAGTAACACGGTTCAAGTGCGGCCCACTAGGGGGCCAATTGAAAGAATAAAAGCAGTACTTTTGCCAAGGTGAAGTGATTCTGTGTTGCCCTTTGTTACAGAGCCCCGAAGAAGAGGATTGTTCCTTGAAACGCGTCGGCAGTCAATTTATCTGAAACATGGGATAAGAGTGGAAGAGAAGCTGGAGGGCTGGCGAGCTGTTGTGTGCCCCCGGAACTAGCTTTTGGGCCTTTGGTGATTCATATGTGTGCGCGGTTCCGAGCCGCGATGGGGAGCACCATCTCGTGAGACAGTAGGATTAGAGAGGCCGTGGTCTGGGCTGTCTTTGACCTGAAACGGCACAGCGAGCCGTGTTATGCACACTTACCCCTTGTTCTTGGACCTTACTATAAGGATAATATATTTATTAATGAACATGGGCAAACAAACCCACTCAGGGGAGATTGTGATTCACTTCGGAATACAAGTTCCACAATGCCTTTAAAAATTAACACGTTACAAGTGCAGCCCACTAGGTGGCCAATTGAAAAAATAAAAGCAGTACTTTTGCCAAGGTGAAGTGATTCTGTGTTGCCCTTTGTTACAGAGCCCCGAAGAAGAGGATTGTTCCTTGAAACGCGTCGGCAGTCAATTTATCTGAAACATGGGATAAGAGTGGAAGAGAAGCTGGAGGGCTGGCGAGCTGTTGTGTGCCACCGGAACTAGCTTTCGGGCCTTTGGTGATTCATATGTGTGCGCGGTTACGAGCCACGATGGGGAGCACCATCTCGTGAGACAGTAGGATTAGAGAGGCCGTGGTCTGGACTGTCTTTGACCTGAAACGGCACAGCGAGCCGTGTTATGCACACTTACCCCTTGTTCTTGGACCTTAATATAAGGATAATATATGTATTAATGAACATGGGCAAACACACCCACTCAGGGAAGATTGTGATTCGCTTCAGAATACAAATTCCACAATGCCTTTAAAAATTAACACGTTACAAGTGCGGCCCACTAGGGGGCCAATTGAAAGAATAAAAGCAGTACTTTTGCCAAGGTGAAGTCATTCTGTGTTGCCCTTTGTTACAGAGCCCCGAAGAAGAGGATTGTTCCTTGAAACGCGTCGGCAGTCAATTTATCTGAAACATGGGATAAGAGTGGAAGAGAAGCTGGAGGGCTGGCGAGCTGTTGTGTGCCCCCGGAACTAGCTTTTGGGCCTTTGGTGATTCATATGTGTGCGTGGTTCCGAGCCGCGATGGGGAGCACCATCTCGTGAGACAGTAGGATTAGAGAGGCCATGGTATGGACTGTCTTTGACCTTAAACGGCACAGCGAGCCGTGTTATGCACACTTACCCCTTGTTCTTGGACCTTACTATAAGGATAATATATGTATTAATGAACATGGGCAAACACTCCCACTCAGGGGAGATTGTGATTCACTTCGGAATACAAGTTCCACAATGCCTTTAAAAATTAACACGTTACAAGTGCGGCCCACTAGGGGGCCAATTGAAAGAATAAAAGCAGTACTTTTGCCAAGGTGAAGTCATTCTGTGTTGCCCTTTGTTACAGAGGCCCGAAGAAGAGGATTGTTCCTTGAAACGCGTCGGCAGTCAATTTATCTGAAACATGGGATAAGAGTGTCAGAGAAGCTGGAGGGCTGGCGAGCTGTTGTGTGCTCCCGGAACTAGCTTTTGGGCCTTTGGTGATTCATATGTGTGCGCGGTTCCGAGCCGCGATGGGGAGCACCATCTCGTGAGACAGTAGGATTAGAGAGGCCGTGGTCTGGACTGTCTTTGACCTGAAACGGCACAGCGAGACGTGTTATGCACACTTACCCCTTGTTCTTGGACCTTACTATAAGGATAATATATTTATTAATGAACATGGGCAAACACACCCACTCAGGGGAGATTGTGATTCACTTCGGAATACAAGTTCCACAATGCCTTTAAAAATTAACACGTTACAAGTGCAGCCCACTAGGGGGCCAATTGAAAGAATAAAAGCAGTACTTTTGCCAAGGTGAAGTGATTCTGTGTTGCCCTTTGTTACAGAGCCCCGAAGAAGAGGATTGTTCCTTGAAACGCGTCGGCAGTCAATTTATCTGAAACATGGGATAAGAGTGGAAGAGAAGCTGGAGGGCTGGCGAGCTGTTGTGTGCCACCGGAACTAGCTTTCGGGCCTTTGGTGATTCATATGTGTGCGCGGTTCCGAGCCACGATGGGGAGCACCATCTTGTGAGACAGTAGGATTAGAGAGGCCGTGGTCTAGACTGTCTTTGACCTGAAACGGCACAGCGAGCCGTGTTATGCACACTTACCCCTTGTTCTTGGACCTTACTATAAGGATAATATATGTATTAATGAACATGGGCAAACACACCCACTCAGGGAAGATTGTGATTCGCTTCAGAATACAAATTCCACAATGCCTTTAAAAATTAACACGTTACAAGTGCGGCCCACTAGGGGGCCAATTGAAAGAATAAAAGCAGTACTTTTGCCAAGGTGAAGTCATTCTGTGTTGCCCTTTGTTACAGAGCCCCGAAGAAGAGGATTGTTCCTTGAAACGCGTCGGCAGTCAATTTATCTGAAACATGGGATAAGAGTGGAAGAGAAGCTGGAGGGCTGGCGAGCTGTTGTGTGCCCCCGGAACTAGCTTTCGGGCCTTTGGTGATTCATATGTGTGCACGGTTACGAGCCGCGATGGGGAGCACCATCTCGTGAGACAGTAGGATTAGAGAGGCCGTGGTCTGGACTGTCTTTGACCTGAAACGGCACAGCGAGCCGTGTTAGGCACACTTACCCCTTGTTCTTGGATTTTACTATAAGGATAATATATGTATTAATGAACATGGGAAACACACCCACTCAGGGGAGATTGTGATTCACTTCAGAATACAAGTTCCACAATGCCTTTAAAAATTAACACGTTACAAGTGCGGCCCACTAGGGGGCCACTTGAAAGAATAAAAGCAGTACTTTTGCCAAGGTGAAGTGATTCTGTGTTGCCCTTTGTTACAGAGCCCCGAAGAAGAGGATTGTTCCTTGAAACGCGTCTGCAGTCAATTTATCTGAAACATGGGATAAGAGTGGAAGAGAAGCTGGAGGGCTGGCGAGCTGTTGTGTGCCCCCGGAACTAGCTTTCAAGCCTTTGGTGATTCATATGTGTGCGCGGTTCCGAGCCGCGATGGGGAGCACCATCTCGTGAGACAGTAGGATTAGAGAGGCCGTGGTCTGGACTGTCTTTGACCTGAAACTGCACAGCGAGCCGTGTTATGCACACTTACCCCTTGTTCTTGGACCTTACTATAAGGATAATATATGTATTAATGAACATGGGCAAACACACCCACTCAGGGGAGATTGTGATTCACTTCGGAATACAAGTTCCACAATGCCTTTAAAAATTAACACGTTACAAGTGCGGCCCACTAGGGGGCCAATTGAAAGAATAAAAGCAGTACTTTTACCAAGGTGAAGTGATTCTGTGTTGCCCTTTGTTACAGAGCCCCGAAGAAGAGGATTGTTCCTTGAAACGCGTCGGCAGTCAATTCATCTGAAACATTGGATAAGAGTGGAAGAGAAGCTGGAGGGCTGGCGAGCTGTTGTGTGCCCCCGGAACTAGCTTTCGGGCCTTTGGTGATTCATATGTGTGCGCGGTTCCGAGCCGCGATGGGGAGCACCATCTCGTGAGACAGTAGGATTAGAGAGGCCGTGGTCTGGAATGTCTTTGACCTGAAATGGCAGAGCGAGCCGTGTTATGCACACTTACCTCTTGTTCTTGGATTTTACTATAAGGATAATATATGTATTAATGAACATGGGCAAACACACCCACTCAGGGGAGATTGTGATTCGCTTCGGAATACAAGTTCCACAATGCCTTTAAAAATTAACACGTTACAAGTGCGGCCCACTAGGGGGCCAATTGAAAGAATAAAAGCAGTACTTTTGCCAAGGTGAAGTGATTCTGTGTTGCCCTTTGTTACAGAGCCCCGAAGAAGAGGATTGTTCCTTGAAACGCGTCGGCAGTCAATTTATCTGAAACATGGGATAAGAGTGGAAGAGAAGCTGGAGGGCTGGCGAGCTGTTGTGTGCCCCCGGAACTAGCTTTTGGGCCTTTGGTGATTCATATGTGTGCGCGGTCCCGAGCCGCGATGGGGAGCACCATCTCATGAGACAGTAGGATTAGAGAGGCCGTGGTCTGGACTGTCTTTGACCTAAAACGGCACAGCGAGCCGTGTTATGCACACTTACCCCTTGTTCTTGGACCTTACTATAAGGATAATATATGTATTAATGAACATGGGCAAACACACCCACTCAGGGGAGATTGTGATTCGCTTCGGAATACAAATTCCACAATGCCTTTAAAAAGTAACACGTTACAAGTGCGACCCACTAGGGGGCCAATTGAAAGAATAAAAGCAGTACTTTTGCCAAGGTGAAGTGATTCTGTGTTGCCCTTTGTTACAGAGCCCCGAAGAAGAGGATTGTTCCTTGAAACGCGTCGGCAGTCGTTTTATCTGAAACATGGGATAAGAGTGGAAGAGAAGCTGGAGGGCTGGCGAGCTGTTGTGTGCCCCCGGAACTAGCTTTCGGGCCTTTGGTGATTCATATGTGTGCGCGGTTCCGAGCCACGATGGGGAGCACCATCTCGTGAGACAGTAGGATTAGAGAGGCCGTGGTCTGGAATGTCTTTGACCTGAAACGGCACAGCGAGCCGTGTTATGCACACTTACCCTTTGTTCTTGGATTTTACTATAAGGATAATATATGTATTAATGAACATGGGCAAACACACCCACTCAGGGGAGATTGTGATTCGCTTCGGAATACAAGTTCCACAATGCCTTTAAAAATTAACACGTTACAAGTGCGGCCCACTAGGGGGCCAATTGAAAGAATAAAAGCAGTACTTTTGCCAAGGTGAAGTGATTCTGTGTTGTTCTTTGTTACAGAGCCCCGAAGAAGAGGATTGTTCCTTGAAACGCGTCAGCAGTCAATTTATCTGAAACATTGGATAAGAGTGGAAGAGAAGCTGGAGGGCTGGCGAGCTGTTGTGTGCCCCCGGAACTAGCTTTCGGGCCTTTGGTGATTCATATGTGTGCGCGGTTCCGAGCCGCGATGGGGAGCACCATCTCGTGAGACAGTAGGATTAGAGAGGCCGTGGTCTGGACTGTCTTTGTCCTGAAACGGCACAGCGAGCCGTGTCATGCAAACTTACCCCTTGTTCTTGGACCTTACTATAAGGATAATATATGTATTAATGAACATGGGCAAACACACCCACTCAGGGGAGATTATGATTCACTTCGGAATACAAGTTCCACAATGCCTTTGAAAATTAACACGTTACAAGTGCGGCCCACTAGGGTGTAAATTGAAAGAATAAAAGCAGTACTTTTGCCAAGGTGAAGTGATTCTGTGTTGCCCTTTGTTACAGAGCCCCGAAGAAGAGGATTGTTCCTTGAAACGCGTCGGGATTCAATTTATCTGAAACATGGGATAAGAGTGGAAGAGAAGCTGGAGGGCTGGCGAGCTGTTGTGTGCCCCCGGAACTAGCTTTCGGGCCTTTGGTGATTCATGTGTGTGCGCGGTTCCGAGCCGCGATGGGGAGCACTATCTCGTGAGACAGTAGGATTAGAGAGGCCGTAGTCTGGACTGTCTTTGACCTGAAACGGCACAGCGAGCCGTGTTATGCACACTTACCCCTTGTTCTTGGACCTTACTATAAGGATAATATATGTATTAATGAACATGGGCAAACACACCCACTCAGGGGAGATTGTGATTCGCTTCGGAATACAAGTTCCACAATGCCTTTAAAAATTAACACGTTACAAGTGCGGCCCACTAGGGGGCCAATTGAAAGAATAAAAGGAGTACTTTTGCAAGGTGAAGTGATTCTGTGTTGCCCTTTGTTACAGAGCGCCGAAGAAGAGTATTGTTCCTTGAAACGCGTCGGCAGTCAATTTATCTGAAACATTGGATAAGAGTGGAAGAGAAGCTGGAGGGCTGGCGAGCTGTTGTGTGCCCCCGGAACTAGCTTTCGGGCCTTTGGTGATTCATATGTGTGCGAGGTTCCGAGCCGCGATGGGGAGCACCATCTCGTGAGACAGTAGGATTAGAGAGGCCGTGGTCTGGAATGTCTTTGACCTGAAACGGCACAGCGAGCCGTGTTATGCACACTTACCCCTTGTTCTTGGACCTTACTATAAGGATAATATATGTATTAATGAACATGGGCAAACACACCCACTCAGGGGAGATTGTGATTCGCTTCGGAATACAAGTTCCACAATGCCTTTAAAAATTAACACGTTACAAGTGCGGCCCACTAGGTGGCCAATTGAAAGAATAAAAGCAGTACTTTTGCCAAGGTGAAGTGATTCTGTGTTGCCCTTTGTTACAGAGCCCCGAAGAAGAGGATTGTTCCTTGAAACGCGTCGGCAGTCAATTTATCTGAAACATGGGATAAGAGTGGAAGAGAAGCTGAAGGGCTGGCGAGCTGTTGTGTGCCCCGGAACTAGCTTTCGGGCCTTTGGTGATTCATATGTGTTCGCGGTTCCGAGCCGCGATGGGGAGCACCATCTCGTGAGACAGTAGGATTAGAGAGGCCGTAGTCTGGACTGTCTTTGACCTGAAACGGCACAGCGAGCCATGTTATGCACACTTACCCCTTGTTCTTGGACCTTACTATAAGGATAATATATGTATTAATGAACATGGGCAAACACACCCACTCAGGGGAGATTGTGATTCGCTTCGGAATACAAGTTCCACAATGCCTCTAAAAATTAACACGTTACAAGTGCGGCCCACTAGGGGGCCAATTGAAAGAATAACAGCAGTACTTTTGCCAAGGTGAAGTGATTCTGTGTTGCCCTTTGTTACAGAGCCCCGAAGAAGAGGATTGTTCCTTGAAACGCGTCGGCAGTCAATTTATCTGAAACATGGGATAAGAGTGGAAGAGAAGCTGGAGGGCTGGCGAGCTGTTGTGTGCCCCCGGAACTAGCTTTTGGGCCTTTGGTGATTCATATGTGTGCGCGGTTCCGAGCCGCGATGGGGAGCACCATCTCGTGAGACAGTAGGATTAGAGAGGCCGTGGTCTGGACTGTCTTTGACCTGAAACGGCACAGCGAGCCGTGTTATGCACACTTATCCCTTGTTCTTGGACCTTACTATAAGGATAATATATGTATTAATGAACATAGGCAAACACACCCACTCAGTGGAGATTGTGATTAGCTTCGGAATACAAATTCCACAATGCCTTTAAAAAGTAACACGGTTCAAGTGCGGCCCACTAGGGGGCCAATTGAAAGAATAAAAGCAGTACTTTTGCCAAGGTGAAGTGATTCTGTGTTGTCCTTTGTTACAGAGCCCCGAAGAAGAGGATTGTTCCTTGAAACGCGTCGGCAGTCGTTTTATCTGAAACATGGGATAAGAGTGGAAGAGAAGCTGGAGGGCTGGCGAGCTGTTGTGTGCCCCGGAACTAGCTTTCGGGCCTTTGGTGATTCATATGTGTGCGCGGTTCCGAGCCACGATGGGGAGCACCATCTCGTGAGACAGTAGGATTAGAGAGGCCGTGGTCTGGAATGTCTTTGACCTGAAACGGCACAGCGAGCCGTGTTATGCACACTTACCCTTTGTTCTTGGATTTTACTATAAGGATAATATATGTATTAATGAACATGGGCAAACACACCCACTCAGGGGAGATTGTGATTCGCTTCGGAATACAAGTTCCACAATGCCTTTAAAAATTAACACGTTACAAGTGCGGCCCACTAGGGGGCCAATTGAAAGAATAAAAGCAGTACTTTTGCCAAGGTGAAGTGATTCTGTGTTGTTCTTTGTTACAGAGCCCCGAAGAAGAGGATTGTTCCTTGAAACGCGTCAGCAGTCAATTTATCTGAAACATTGGATAAGAGTGGAAGAGAAGCTGGAGGGCTGGCGAGCTGTTGTGTGCCCCCGGAACTAGCTTTCGGGCCTTTGGTGATTCATATGTGTGCGCGGTTCCGAGCCGCGATGGGGAGCACCATCTCGTGAGACAGTAGGATTAGAGAGGCCGTGGTCTGGACTGTCTTTGTCCTGAAACGGCACAGCGAGCCGTGTTATGCAAACTTACCCCTTGTTCTTGGACCTTACTATAAGGATAATATATGTATTAATGAACATGGGCAAACACACCCACTCAGGGAAGATTATGATTCACTTCGGAATACAAGTTCCACAATGCCTTTGAAAATTAACACGTTACAAGTGCGGCCCACTAGGGTGTAAATTGAAAGAATAAAAGCAGTACTTTTGCCAAGGTGAAGTGATTCTGTGTTGCCCTTTGTTACAGAGCCCCGAAGAAGAGGATTGTTCCTTGAAACGCGTCGGGATTCAATTTATCTGAAACATGGGATAAGAGTGGAAGAGAAGCTGGAGGGCTGGCGAGCTGTTGTGTGCCCCCGGAACTAGCTTTCGGGCCTTTGGTGATTCATGTGTGTGCGCGGTTCCGAGCCGCGATGGGGAGCACTATCTCGTGAGACAGTAGGATTAGAGAGGCCGTAGTCTGGACTGTCTTTGACCTGAAACGGCACAGCGAGCCGTGTTATGCACACTTACCCCTTGTTCTTGGACCTTACTATAAGGATAATATATGTATTAATGAACATGGGCAAACACACCCACTCAGGGGAGATTGTGATTCGCTTCGGAATACAAGTTCCACAATGCCTTTAAAAATTAACACGTTACAAGTGCGGCCCACTAGGGGGCCAATTGAAAGAATAAAAGCAGTACTTTTGCCAAGGTGAAGTGATTCTGTGTTGCCCTTTGTTACAGAGCGCCGAAGAAGAGTATTGTTCCTTGAAACGCGTCGGCAGTCAATTTATCTGAAACATTGGATAAGAGTGGAAGAGAAGCTGGAGGGCTGGCGAGCTGTTGTGTGCCCCCGGAACTAGCTTTCGGGCCTTTGGTGATTCATATGTGTGCGAGGTTCTGAGCCGCGATGGGGAGCCCCATCTCGTGAGACAGTAGGATTAGAGAGGCCGTGGTCTGGAATGTCTTTGACCTGAAACGGCACAGCGAGCCGTGTTATGCACACTTACCCCTTGTTCTTGGACCTTACTATAAGGATAATATATGTATTAATGAACATGGGCAAACACACCCACTCAGGGGAGATTGTGATTCGCTTCGGAATACAAGTTCCACAATGCCTTTAAAAATTAACACGTTACAAGTGCGGCCCACTAGGTGGCCAATTGAAAGAATAAAAGCAGTACTTTTGCCAAGGTGAAGTGATTCTGTGTTGCCCTTTGTTACAGAGCCCCGAAGAAGAGGATTGTTCCTTGAAACGCGTCGGCAGTCAATTTATCTGAAACATGGGATAAGAGTGGAAGACAAGCTGGAGGGCTGGCGAGCTGTTGTGTGCCCCCGGAACTAGCTTTCGGGCCTTTGGTGATTCATATGTGTGCGAGGTTCCGAGCCGCGATGGGGAGCACCATCTCGTGAGACAGTAGGATTAGAGAGGCCGTGGTCTGGAATGTCTTTGACCTGAAACGGCACAGCGAGCCATGTTATGCACACTTACCCCTCGTTCTTGGACCTTACTATAAGGATAATATATGTATTAATGAACATGGGCAAACACACCCACTCAGGGGAGATTGTGATTCGCTTCGGAATACAAGTTCCACAATGCCTTTAAAAATTAACACGTTACAAGTGCGGCCCACTAGGGGGCCAATTGAAAGAATAAAAGCAGTACTTTTGCCAAGGTGAAGTGATTCTGTGTTGCCGTTTGTTACAGAGCCCCGAAGAAGAGGATTGTTCCTTGAAACGCGTCGGCAGTCAATTTATCTGAAACATGGGATAAGAGTGGAAGAGAAGCTGGAGGGCTGGCGAGCTGTTGTGTGCCCCAGAACTAGCTTTCGGGCCTTTGGTGATTCATATGTGTGCGCGGTTCCGAGCCGCGATGGGGAGCACCATCTCGTGAGACAGTAGGATTAGAGAGGCCATGGTCTGGACTGTCTTTGACCTGAAACTGCACAGCGAGCCGTGTTATGCACACTTACCCCTTGTTCTTGGACCTTACTATAAGGATAATATATGTATTAATGAACATGGGCAAACACACCCACTCAGGGGAGATTGTGATTCACTTCGGAATACAAGTTCCACAATGCCTTTAAAAATTAACACGTTACAAGTGCGGCCCACTAGGGGGCCAATTGAAAGAATAAAAGCAGTACTTTTGCCAAGGTGAAGTGATTCTGTGTTGCCCTTTGTCACAGAGCCCCGAAGAAGAGGATTGTTCCTTGAAACGCGTCGGCAGTCAATTTATCTGAAACATGGGATAAGAGTGGAAGAGAAGCTGAAGGGCTGGCGAGCTGTTGTGTGCCCCGGAACTAGCTTTCGGGCCTTTGGTGATTCATATGTGTTCGCGGTTCCGAGCCGCGATGGGGAGCACCATCTCGTGAGACAGTAGGATTAGAGAGGCCGTAGTCTGGACTGTCTTTGACCTGAAACGGCACAGCGAGCCATGTTATGCACACTTACCCCTTGTTCTTGGACCTTACTATAAGGATAATATATGTATTAATGAACATGGGCAAACACACCCACTCAGGGGAGATTGTGATTCGCTTCGGAATACAAGTTCCACAATGCCTCTAAAAATTAACACGTTACAAGTGCGGCCCACTAGGGGGCCAATTGAAAGAATAACAGCAGTACTTTTGCCAAGGTGAAGTGATTCTGTGTTGCCCTTTGTTACAGAGCCCCGAAGAAGAGGATTGTTCCTTGAAACGCGTCGGCAGTCAATTTATCTGAAACATGGGATAAGAGTGGAAGAGAAGCTGGAGGGCTGGCGAGCTGTTGTGTGCCCCGGAACTAGCTTTCGGGCCTTTGGTGATTCATATGTGTGCGCGGTTCCGAGCCGCGATGGGGAGCACCATCTCGTGAGACAGTAGGATTAGAGAGGCCGTGGTCTGGACTGTCTTTGACCTGAAACGGCACAGCGAGCCGTGTTATGCACACTTATCCCTTGTTCTTGGACCTTACTATAAGGATAATATATGTATTAATGAACATGGGCAAACACACCCACTCAGTGGAGATTGTGATTAGCTTCGGAATACAAATTCCACAATGCCTTTAAAAAGTAACACGGTTACAAGTGCGGCCCACTAGGGGGCCAATTGAAAGAATAAAAGCAGTACTTTTGCCAAGGTGAAGTGATTCTGTGTTGCCCTTTGTTACAGAGCCCCGAAGAAGAGGATTGTTCCTTGAAACGCGTCGGCAGTCAATTTATCTGAAACATGGGATAAGAGTGGAAGAGAAGCTGGAGGGCTGGCGAGCTGTTGTGTGCCCCCGGAACTAGCTTTTGGGCCTTTGGTGATTCATATGTGTGCGCGGTTCCGAGCCGCGATGGGGAGCACCATCTCGTGAGACAGTAGGATTAGAGAGGCCGTGGTCTGGACTGTCTTTGACCTGAAACGGCACAGCGAGCCGTGTTATGCACACTTACCCCTTGTTCTTGGACCTTACTATAAGGATAATATATGTATTAATGAACATGGGCAAACACTCCCACTCAGGGAGATTGTGATTCACTTCGGAATACAAGTTCCACAATGCCTTTAAAAATTAACACGTTACAAGTGCGGCCCACTAGGGGGCCAATTGAAAGAATAAAAGCAGTACTTTTGCCAAGGTGAAGTGATTCTGTGTTGCCCTTTGTTACAGAGCCCCGAAGAAGAGGATTGTTCCTTGAAACGCGTCAGCAGTCAATTTATCTGAAACATGGGATAAGAGTGTCAGAGAAGCTGGAGGGCTGGCGAGCTGTTGTGTGCCCCCGGAACTAGCTTTCGGGCCTTTGGTGATTCATATGTGTGCGCGGTTCCGAGCCGCGATGGGGAGCACCATCTCGTGAGACAGTAGGATTAGAGAGGCCGTGGTCTGGACTGTCTTTGACCTGAAACGGCACAGCGAGCCGTGTTATGCACACTTACCCCTTGTTCTTGGACCTTACTATAAGGATAATATATGTATTAATGAACATGGGCAAACACACCCACTCAGGGGAGATTGTGATTCAGCTTCGGAATACAAATTCCACAATGCCTTTAAAAATTAACACGGTTACAAGTGCGGCCCACTAGGGGGCCAATTGAAAGAATAAAAGCAGTACTTTTGCCAAGGTGAAGTGATTCTGTGTTGCCCTTTGTTACAGAGCCCCGAAGAAGAGGATTGTTCCTTGAAACGCGTCGGCAGTCAATTTATCTGAAACATGGGATAAGAGTGGAAGAGAAGCTGGAGGGCTGGCGAGCTGTTGTGTGCCCCCGGAACTAGCTTTTGGGCCTTTGGTGATTCATATGTGTGCGCGGTTCCGAGCCGCGATGGGGAGCACCATCTCGTGAGACAGTAGGATTAGAGAGGCCGTGGTCTGGACTGTCTTTGACCTGAAACGGCACAGCGAGCCGTGTTATGCACACTTACCCCTTGTTCTTGGACCTTACTATAAGGATAATATATTTATTAATGAACATGGGCAAACAAACCCACTCAGGGGAGATTGTGATTCACTTCGGAATACAAGTTCCACAATGCCTTTAAAAATTAACACGTTACAAGTGCAGCCCACTAGGGGGCCAATTGAAAGAATAAAAGCAGTACTTTTGCCAAGGTGAAGTGATTCTGTGTTGCCCTTTGTTACAGAGCCCCGAAGAAGAGGATTGTTCCTTGAAACGCGTCGGCAGTCAATTTATCTGAAACATGGGATAAGAGTGGAAGAGAAGCTGGAGGGCTGGCGAGCTGTTGTGTGCCACCGGAACTAGCTTTCGGGCCTTTGGTGATTCATATGTGTGCGCGGTTCCGAGCCACGATGGGAAGCACCATCTCGTGAGACAGTAGGATTAGAGAGGCCGTGGTCTGGACTGTCTTTGACCTGAAACGGCACAGCGAGCCGTGTTATGCACACTTACCCCTTGTTCTTGGACCTTACTATAAGGATAATATATGTATTAATGAACATGGGCAAACACACCCACTCAGGGAAGATTGTGATTCGCTTCGGAATACAAATTCCACAATGCCTTTAAAAATTAACACGTTACAAGTGCGGCCCACTAGGGGGCCAATTGAAAGAATAAAAGCAGTACTTTTGCCAAGGTGAAGTCATTCTGTGTTGCCCTTTGTTACAGAGCCCCGAAGAAGAGGATTGTTCCTTGAAACGCGTCGGCAGTCAATTTATCTGAAACATGGGATAAGAGTGGAAGAGAAGCTGGAGGGCTGGCGAGCTGTTGTGTGCCCCCGGAACTAGCTTTTGGGCCTTTGGTGATTCATATGTGTGCGCGGTTCCGAGCCGCGATGGGGAGCACCATCTCGTGAGACAGTAGGATTAGAGAGGCCGTGGTCTGGACTGTCTTTGACCTGAAACGGCACAGCGAGCCGTGTTATGCACACTTACCCCTTGTTCTTGGACCTTACTATAAGGATAATATATTTATTAATGAACATGGGCAAACACACCCACTCAGGGGAGATTGTGATTCACTTCGGAATACAAGTTCCACAATGCCTTTAAAAATTAACACGTTACAAGTGCGGCCCACTAGGGGGCCAATTGAAAGAATAAAAGCAGTACTTTTGCCAAGGTGAAGTGATTCTGTGTTGCCCTTTGTTACAGAGCCCCGAAGAAGAGGATTGTTCCTTGAAACGCGTCGGCAGTCAATTTATCTGAAACATGGGATAAGAGTGGAAGAGAAGCTGGAGGGCTGGCGAGCTGTTGTGTGCCCCCGGAACTAGCTTTCGGGCCTTTGGTGATTCATATGTGTGCGCGGTTCCGAGCCACGATGGGAAGCACCATCTCGTGAGACAGTAGGATTAGAGAGGCCGTGGTCTGGACTGTCTTTGACCTGAAACGGCACAGCGAGCCGTGTTATGCACACTTACCCCTTGTTCTTGGACCTTACTATAAGGATAATATATGTATTAATGAACATGGGCAAACACACCCACTCAGGGGAGATTGTGATTCGCTTCGGAATACAAATTCCACAATGCCTTTAAAAATTAACACGTTACAAGTGCGGCCCACTAGGGGGCCAATTGAAAGAATAAAAGCAGTACTTTTGCCAAGGTGAAGTGATTCTGTGTTGCCCTTTGTTACAGAGCCCCGAAGAAGAGGATTGTTCCTTGAAACGCGTCGGCAGTCAATTTATCTGAAACATGGGATAAGAGTGGAAGAGAAGCTGGAGGGCTGGCGAGCTGTTGTGTGCCCCCGGAACTAGCTTTTGGGCCTTTGGTGATTCATATGTGTGCGCGGTTCCGAGCCGCGATGGGGAGCACCATCTCGTGAGACAGTAGGATTAGAGAGGCCGTGGTCTGGACTGTCTTTGACCTGAAACGGCACAGCGAGCCGTGTTATGCACACTTACCCCTTGTTCTTGGACCTTACTATAAGGATAATATATTTATTAATGAACATGGGCAAACACACCTACTCAGGGGAGATTGTGATTCACTTCGGAATACAAGTTCCACAATGCCTTTAAAAATTAACACGTTACAAGTGCGGCCCACTAGGGGGCCAATTGAAAGAATAAAAGCAGTACTTTTGCCAAGGTGAAGTGATTCTGTGTTGCCCTTTGTTACAGAGGCCCGAAGAAGAGGATTGTTCCTTGAAACGCGTCGGCAGTCAATTTATCTGAAACATGGGATAAGAGTGTCAGAGAAGCTGGAGGGCTGGCGAGCTGTTGTGTGCCCCCGGAACTAGCTTTCGGGCCTTTGGTGATTCATATGTGTGCGCGGTTCCGAGCCGCGATGGGGAGCACCATCTCGTGAGACAGTAGGATTAGAGAGGCCGTGGTATGGACTGTCTTTGACCTGAAACGGCACAGCGAGCCGTGTTATGCACACTTATCCCTTGTTCTTGGACCTTACTATAAGGATAATATATGTATTAATGAACATGGGCAAACACACCCACTCAGTGGAGATTGTGATTCAGCTTCGGAATACAAATTCCACAATGCCTTTAAAAAGTAACACGGTTACAAGTGCGGCCCACTAGGGGGCCAATTGAAAGAATAAAAGCAGTACTTTTGCCAAGGTGAAGTGATTCTGTGTTGCCCTTTGTTACAGAGCCCCGAAGAAGAGGATTGTTCCTTGAAACGCGTCGGCAGTCAATTTATCTGAAACATGGGATAAGAGTGGAAGAGAAGCTGGAGGGCTGGCGAGCTGTTGTGTGCCCCCGGAACTAGCTTTTGGGCCTTTGGTGATTCATATGTGTGCGCGGTTCCGAGCCGCGATGGGGAGCACCATCTCGTGAGACAGTAGGATTAGAGAGGCCGTGGTCTGGACTGTCTTTGACCTGAAACGGCACAGCGAGCCGTGTTATGCACACTTACCCCTTGTTCTTGGACCTTACTATAAGGATAATATATGTATTAATGAACATGGGCAAACACACCCACTCAGGGGAGATTGTGATTCACTTCGGAATACAAGTTCCACAATGCCTTTAAAAATTAACACGTTACAAGTGCGGCCCACTAGGGGGCCAATTGAAAGAATAAAAGCAGTACTTTTGCCAAGGTGAAGTGATTCTGTGTTGCCCTTTGTTACAGAGCCCCGAAGAAGAGGATTGTTCCTTGAAACGCGTCGGCAGTCAATTTATCTGAAACATGGGATAAGAGTGGAAGAGAAGCTGGAGGGCTGGCGAGCTGTTGTGTGCCCCCGGAACTAGCTTTCGGGCCTTTGGTGATTCATATGTGTGCGCGGTTCCGAGCCGCGATGGGGAGCACCATCTCGTGAGACAGTAGGATTAGAGAGGCCGTGGTCTGGACTGTCTTTGACCTGAAACGGCACAGCGAGCCGTGTTATGCACACTTACCCCTTGTTCTTGGACCTTACTATAAGGATAATATATGTATTAATGAACATGGGCAAACACACCCACTCAGTGGAGATTGTGATTCACTTCGGAATACAAGTTCCACAATGCCTTTAAAAATTAACACGTTACAAGTGCGGCCCACTAGGGGGCCAATTGAAAGAATAAAAGCAGTACTTTTGCCAAGGTGAAGTGATTCTGTGTTGCCCTTTGTTACAGAGCCCCGAAGAAGAGGATTGTTCCTTGAAACGCGTCGGCAGTCAATTTATCTGAAACATGGGATAAGAGTGGAAGAGAAGCTGGAGGGCTGGCGAGCTGTTGTGTGCCCCGGAACTAGCTTTCGGGCCTTTGGTGATTCATATGTGTGCGCGGTTCCGAGCCGCGATGGGGAGCACCATCTCGTGAGACAGTAGGATTAGAGAGGCCGTGGTCTGGACTGTCTTTGACCTGAAACGGCACAGCGAGCCGTGTTATGCACACTTACCCCTTGTTCTTGGACCTTACTATAAGGATAATATATGTATTAATGAACATGGGCAAACACACCCACTCAGGGGAGATTGTGATTCACTTCGGAATACAAGTTCCACAATGCCTTTAAAAATTAACACGTTACAAGTGCGGCCCACTAGGGGGCCAATTGAAAGAATAAAAGCAGTACTTTTGCCAAGGTGAAGTGATTCTGTGTTGCCCTTTGTTACAGAGCCCCGAAGAAGAGGATTGTTCCTTGAAACGCGTCGGCAGTCAATTTATCTGAAACATGGGATAAGAGTGGAAGAGAAGCTGGAGGGCTGGCGAGCTGTTGTGTGCCCCCGGAACTAGCTTTTGGGCCTTTGGTGATTCATATGTGTGCGCGGTTCCGAGCCGCGATGGGGAGCACCATCTCGTGAGACAGTAGGATTAGAGAGGCCGTGGTCTGGACTGTCTTTGACCTGAAACGGCACAGCGAGCCGTGTTATGCACACTTACCCCTTGTTCTTGGACCTTACTATAAGGATAATATATGTATTAATGAACATGGGCAAACACACCCACTCAGGGGAGATTGTGATTCACTTCGGAATACAAGTTCCACAATGCCTTTAAAAATTAACACGTTACAAGTGCGGCCCACTAGGGGGCCAATTGAAAGAATAAAAGCAGTACTTTTGCCAAGGTGAAGTGATTCTGTGTTGCCCTTTGTTACAGAGGCCCGAAGAAGAGGATTGTTCCTTGAAACGCGTCGGCAGTCAATTTATCTGAAACATGGGATAAGAGTGGCAGAGAAGCTGGAGGGCTGGCGAGCTGTTGTGTGCCCCCGGAACTAGCTTTCGGGCCTTTGGTGATTCATATGTGTGCGCGGTTCCGAGCCGCGATGGGGAGCACCATCTCGTGAGACAGTAGGATTAGAGAGGCCGTGGTCTGGACTGTCTTTGACCTGAAACGGCACAGCGAGCCGTGTTATGCACACTTATCCCTTGTTCTTGGACCTTACTATAAGGATAATATATGTATTAATGAACATGGGCAAACACACCCACTCAGTGGAGATTGTGATTAGCTTCGGAATACAAATTCCACAATGCCTTTAAAAAGTAACACGGTTACAAGTGCGGCCCACTAGGGGGCCAATTGAAAGAATAAAAGCAGTACTTTTGCCAAGGTGAAGTGATTCTGTGTTGCCCTTTGTTACAGAGCCCCGAAGAAGAGGATTGTTCCTTGAAACGCGTCGGCAGTCAATTTATCTGAAACATGGGATAAGAGTGGAAGAGAAGCTGGAGGGCTGGCGAGCTGTTGTGTGCCACCGGAACTAGCTTTCGGGCCTTTGGTGATTCATATGTGTGCGCGGTTCCGAGCCGCGATGGGGAGCACCATCTCGTGAGACAGTAGGATTAGAGAGGCCGTGGTCTGGACTGTCTTTGACCTGAAACGGCACAGCGAGCCGTGTTATGCACACTTACCCCTTGTTCTTGGACCTTACTATAAGGATAATATATGTATTAATGAACATGGGCAAACACACCCACTCAGGGGAGATTGTGATTCACTTCGGAATACAAGTTCCACAATGCCTTTAAAAATTAACACGTTACAAGTGCGGCCCACTAGGGGGCCAATTGAAAGAATAAAAGCAGTACTTTTGCCAAGGTGAAGTGATTCTGTGTTGCCCTTTGTTACAGAGCCCCGAAGAAGAGGATTGTTCCTTGAAACGCGTCGGCAGTCAATTTATCTGAAACATGGGATAAGAGTGGAAGAGAAGCTGGAGGGCTGGCGAGCTGTTGTGTGCCCCCGGAACTAGCTTTCGGGCCTTTGGTGATTCATATGTGTGCGCGGTTCCGAGCCGCGATGGGGAGCACCATCTCGTGAGACAGTAGGATTAGAGAGGCCGTGGTCTGGACTGTCTTTGACCTGAAACGGCACAGCGAGCCGTGTTATGCACACTTACCCCTTGTTCTTGGACCTTACTATAAGGATAATATATGTATTAATGAACATGGGCAAACACACCCACTCAGGGGAGATTGTGATTCGCTTCGGAATACAAGTTCCACAATGCCTTTAAAAATTAACACGTTACAAGTGCGGCCCACTAGGGGGCCAATTGAAAGAATAAAAGCAGTACTTTTGCCAAGGTGAAGTGATTCTGTGTTGCCCTTTGTTACAGAGCCCCGAAGAAGAGGATTGTTCCTTGAAACGCGTCGGCAGTCAATTTATCTGAAACATGGGATAAGAGTGGAAGAGAAGCTGGAGGGCTGGCGAGCTGTTGTGTGCCCCCGGAACTAGCTTTCGGGCCTTTGGTGATTCATATGTGTGCGCGGTTCCGAGCCGCGATGGGGAGCACCATCTCGTGAGACAGTAGGATTAGAGAGGCCGTGGTCTGGACTGTCTTTGACCTGAAACGGCACAGCGAGCCGTGTTATGCACACTTACCCCTTGTTCTTGGACCTTACTATAAGGATAATATATGTATTAATGAACATGGGCAAACACACCCACTCAGGGGAGATTGTGATTCACTTCGGAATACAAGTTCCACAATGCCTTTAAAAATTAACACGTTACAAGTGCGGCCCACTAGGGGGCCAATTGAAAGAATAAAAGCAGTACTTTTGCCAAGGTGAAGTGATTCTGTGTTG
Organism: Calotriton arnoldi; assembly: GCA_963921515.1. NCBI lineage: Eukaryota > Metazoa > Chordata > Amphibia > Caudata > Salamandridae > Calotriton > Calotriton arnoldi. The sequence goes on along the minus strand of CAWUFW010003175.1, from coordinate 1,098,479 downwards.
CCCTTTGTTACAGAGCCCCGAAGAAGAGGATTGTTCCTTGAAACGCGTCGGCAGTCAATTTATCTGAAACATGGGATAAGAGTGGAAGAGAAGCTGGAGGGCTGGCGAGCTGTTGTGTGCCCCCGGAACTAGCTTTCGGGCCTTTGGTGATTCATATGTGTGCGCGGTTCCGAGCCGCGATGGGGAGCACCATCTCGTGAGACAGTAGGATTAGAGAGGCCGTGGTCTGGACTGTCTTTGACCTGAAACGGCACAGCGAGCCGTGTTATGCACACTTACCCCTTGTTCTTGGACCTTACTATAAGGATAATATATGTATTAATGAACATGGGCAAACACACCCACTCAGGGGAGATTGTGATTCACTTCGGAATACAAGTTCCACAATGCCTTTAAAAATTAACACGTTACAAGTGCGGCCCACTAGGGGGCCAATTGAAAGAATAAAAGCAGTACTTTTGCCAAGGTGAAGTGATTCTGTGTTGCCCTTTGTTACAGAGCCCCGAAGAAGAGGATTGTTCCTTGAAACGCGTCGGCAGTCAATTTATCTGAAACATGGGATAAGAGTGGAAGAGAAGCTGGAGGGCTGGCGAGCTGTTGTGTGCCCCCGGAACTAGCTTTCGGGCCTTTGGTGATTCATATGTGTGCGCGGTTCCGAGCCGCGATGGGGAGCACCATCTCGTGAGACAGTAGGATTAGAGAGGCCGTGGTCTGGACTGTCTTTGACCTGAAACGGCACAGCGAGCCGTGTTATGCACACTTACCCCTTGTTCTTGGACCTTACTATAAGGATAATATATGTATTAATGAACATGGGCAAACACACCCACTCAGTGGAGATTGTGATTCAGCTTCGGAATACAAGTTCCACAATGCCTTTAAAAATTAACACGGTTACAAGTGCGGCCCACTAGGGGGCCAATTGAAAGAATAAAAGCAGTACTTTTGCCAAGGTGAAGTGATTCTGTGTTGCCCTTTGTTACAGAGCCCCGAAGAAGAGGATTGTTCCTTGAAACGCGTCGGCAGTCAATTTATCTGAAACATGGGATAAGAGTGGAAGAGAAGCTGGAGGGCTGGCGAGCTGTTGTGTGCCCCGGAACTAGCTTTTGGGCCTTTGGTGATTCATATGTGTGCGCGGTTCCGAGCCGCGATGGGGAGCACCATCTCGTGAGACAGTAGGATTAGAGAGGCCGTGGTCTGGACTGTCTTTGACCTGAAACGGCACAGCGAGCCGTGTTATGCACACTTACCCCTTGTTCTTGGACCTTACTATAAGGATAATATATGTATTAATGAACATGGGCAAACACACCCACTCAGGGGAGATTGTGATTCACTTCGGAATACAAGTTCCACAATGCCTTTAAAAATTAACACGTTACAAGTGCGGCCCACTAGGGGGCCAATTGAAAGAATAAAAGCAGTACTTTTGCCAAGGTGAAGTGATTCTGTGTTGCCCTTTGTTACAGAGCCCCGAAGAAGAGGATTGTTCCTTGAAACGCGTCGGCAGTCAATTTATCTGAAACATGGGATAAGAGTGGAAGAGAAGCTGGAGGGCTGGCGAGCTGTTGTGTGCCCCCGGAACTAGCTTTCGGGCCTTTGGTGATTCATATGTGTGCGCGGTTCCGAGCCGCGATGGGGAGCACCATCTCGTGAGACAGTAGGATTAGAGAGGCCGTGGTCTGGACTGTCTTTGACCTGAAACGGCACAGCGAGCCGTGTTATGCACACTTACCCCTTGTTCTTGGACCTTACTATAAGGATAATATATGTATTAATGAACATGGGCAAACACACCCACTCAGGGGAGATTGTGATTCAGCTTCGGAATACAAGTTCCACAATGCCTTTAAAAATTAACACGTTACAAGTGCGGCCCACTAGGGGGCCAATTGAAAGAATAAAAGCAGTACTTTTGCCAAGGTGAAGTGATTCTGTGTTGCCCTTTGTTACAGAGCCCCGAAGAAGAGGATTGTTCCTTGAAACGCGTCGGCAGTCAATTTATCTGAAACATGGGATAAGAGTGGAAGAGAAGCTGGAGGGCTGGCGAGCTGTTGTGTGCCCCCGGAACTAGCTTTCGGGCCTTTGGTGATTCATATGTGTGCGCGGTTCCGAGCCGCGATGGGGAGCACCATCTCGTGAGACAGTAGGATTAGAGAGGCCGTGGTCTGGACTGTCTTTGACCTGAAACGGCACAGCGAGCCGTGTTATGCACACTTACCCCTTGTTCTTGGACCTTACTATAAGGATAATATATGTATTAATGAACATGGGCAAACACACCCACTCAGGGGAGATTGTGATTCGCTTCGGAATACAAATTCCACAATGCCTTTAAAAATTAACACGTTACAAGTGCGGCCCACTAGGGGGCCAATTGAAAGAATAAAAGCAGTACTTTTGCCAAGGTGAAGTGATTCTGTGTTGCCCTTTGTTACAGAGCCCCGAAGAAGAGGATTGTTCCTTGAAACGCGTCGGCAGTCAATTTATCTGAAACATGGGATAAGAGTGGAAGAGAAGCTGGAGGGCTGGCGAGCTGTTGTGTGCCCCCGGAACTAGCTTTCGGGCCTTTGGTGATTCATATGTGTGCGCGGTTCCGAGCCGCGATGGGGAGCACCATCTCGTGAGACAGTAGGATTAGAGAGGCCGTGGTCTGGACTGTCTTTGACCTGAAACGGCACAGCGAGCCGTGTTATGCACACTTACCCCTTGTTCTTGGACCTTACTATAAGGATAATATATGTATTAATGAACATGGGCAAACACACCCACTCAGGGGAGATTGTGATTCACTTCGGAATACAAGTTCCACAATGCCTTTAAAAATTAACACGTTACAAGTGCGGCCCACTAGGGGGCCAATTGAAAGAATAAAAGCAGTACTTTTGCCAAGGTGAAGTGATTCTGTGTTGCCCTTTGTTACAGAGCCCCGAAGAAGAGGATTGTTCCTTGAAACGCGTCGGCAGTCAATTTATCTGAAACATGGGATAAGAGTGGAAGAGAAGCTGGAGGGCTGGCGAGCTGTTGTGTGCCCCCGGAACTAGCTTTCGGGCCTTTGGTGATTCATATGTGTGCGCGGTTCCGAGCCGCGATGGGGAGCACCATCTCGTGAGACAGTAGGATTAGAGAGGCCGTGGTCTGGACTGTCTTTGACCTGAAACGGCACAGCGAGCCGTGTTATGCACACTTACCCCTTGTTCTTGGACCTTACTATAAGGATAATATATGTATTAATGAACATGGGCAAACACACCCACTCAGGGGAGATTGTGATTCGCTTCGGAATACAAGTTCCACAATGCCTTTAAAAATTAACACGTTACAAGTGCGGCCCACTAGGGGGCCAATTGAAAGAATAAAAGCAGTACTTTTGCCAAGGTGAAGTGATTCTGTGTTGCCCTTTGTTACAGAGCCCCGAAGAAGAGGATTGTTCCTTGAAACGCGTCGGCAGTCAATTTATCTGAAACATGGGATAAGAGTGGAAGAGAAGCTGGAGGGCTGGCGAGCTGTTGTGTGCCCCCGGAACTAGCTTTCGGGCCTTTGGTGATTCATATGTGTGCGCGGTTCCGAGCCGCGATGGGGAGCACCATCTCGTGAGACAGTAGGATTAGAGAGGCCGTGGTCTGGACTGTCTTTGACCTGAAACGGCACAGCGAGCCGTGTTATGCACACTTACCCCTTGTTCTTGGACCTTACTATAAGGATAATATATGTATTAATGAACATGGGCAAACACACCCACTCAGGGGAGATTGTGATTCACTTCGGAATACAAGTTCCACAATGCCTTTAAAAATTAACACGTTACAAGTGCGGCCCACTAGGGGGCCAATTGAAAGAATAAAAGCAGTACTTTTGCCAAGGTGAAGTGATTCTGTGTTGCCCTTTGTTACAGAGCCCCGAAGAAGAGGATTGTTCCTTGAAACGCGTCGGCAGTCAATTTATCTGAAACATGGGATAAGAGTGGAAGAGAAGCTGGAGGGCTGGCGAGCTGTTGTGTGCCCCCGGAACTAGCTTTCGGGCCTTTGGTGATTCATATGTGTGCGCGGTTCCGAGCCGCGATGGGGAGCACCATCTCGTGAGACAGTAGGATTAGAGAGGCCGTGGTCTGGACTGTCTTTGACCTGAAACGGCACAGCGAGCCGTGTTATGCACACTTACCCCTTGTTCTTGGACCTTACTATAAGGATAATATATGTATTAATGAACATGGGCAAACACACCCACTCAGGGGAGATTGTGATTCGCTTCGGAATACAAGTTCCACAATGCCTTTAAAAATTAACACGTTACAAGTGCGGCCCACTAGGGGGCCAATTGAAAGAATAAAAGCAGTACTTTTGCCAAGGTGAAGTGATTCTGTGTTGCCCTTTGTTACAGAGCCCCGAAGAAGAGGATTGTTCCTTGAAACGCGTCGGCAGTCAATTTATCTGAAACATGGGATAAGAGTGGAAGAGAAGCTGGAGGGCTGGCGAGCTGTTGTGTGCCCCCGGAACTAGCTTTTGGGCCTTTGGTGATTCATATGTGTGCGCGGTTCCGAGCCGCGATGGGGAGCACCATCTCGTGAGACAGTAGGATTAGAGAGGCCGTGGTCTGGACTGTCTTTGACCTGAAACGGCACAGCGAGCCGTGTTATGCACACTTATCCCTTGTTCTTGGACCTTACTATAAGGATAATATATGTATTAATGAACATGGGCAAACACACCCACTCAGTGGAGATTGTGATTAGCTTCGGAATACAAATTCCACAATGCCTTTAAAAAGTAACACGGTTACAAGTGCGGCCCACTAGGGGGCCAATTGAAAGAATAAAAGCAGTACTTTTGCCAAGGTGAAGTGATTCTGTGTTGCCCTTTGTTACAGAGCCCCGAAGAAGAGGATTGTTCCTTGAAACGCGTCGGCAGTCAATTTATCTGAAACATGGGATAAGAGTGGAAGAGAAGCTGGAGGGCTGGCGAGCTGTTGTGTGCCCCCGGAACTAGCTTTTGGGCCTTTGGTGATTCATATGTGTGCGCGGTTCCGAGCCGCGATGGGGAGCACCATCTCGTGAGACAGTAGGATTAGAGAGGCCGTGGTCTGGACTGTCTTTGACCTGAAACGGCACAGCGAGCCGTGTTATGCACACTTACCCCTTGTTCTTGGACCTTACTATAAGGATAATATATGTATTAATGAACATGGGCAAACACACCCACTCAGGGGAGATTGTGATTCAGCTTCGGAATACAAGTTCCACAATGCCTTTAAAAATTAACACGTTACAAGTGCGGCCCACTAGGGGGCCAATTGAAAGAATAAAAGCAGTACTTTTGCCAAGGTGAAGTGATTCTGTGTTGCCCTTTGTTACAGAGCCCCGAAGAAGAGGATTGTTCCTTGAAACGCGTCGGCAGTCAATTTATCTGAAACATGGGATAAGAGTGGAAGAGAAGCTGGAGGGCTGGCGAGCTGTTGTGTGCCCCCGGAACTAGCTTTCGGGCCTTTGGTGATTCATATGTGTGCGCGGTTCCGAGCCGCGATGGGGAGCACCATCTCGTGAGACAGTAGGATTAGAGAGGCCGTGGTCTGGACTGTCTTTGACCTGAAACGGCACAGCGAGCCGTGTTATGCACACTTACCCCTTGTTCTTGGACCTTACTATAAGGATAATATATGTATTAATGAACATGGGCAAACACACCCACTCAGGGGAGATTGTGATTCACTTCGGAATACAAGTTCCACAATGCCTTTAAAAATTAACACGTTACAAGTGCGGCCCACTAGGGGGCCAATTGAAAGAATAAAAGCAGTACTTTTGCCAAGGTGAAGTGATTCTGTGTTGCCCTTTGTTACAGAGCCCCGAAGAAGAGGATTGTTCCTTGAAACGCGTCGGCAGTCAATTTATCTGAAACATGGGATAAGAGTGGAAGAGAAGCTGGAGGGCTGGCGAGCTGTTGTGTGCCACCGGAACTAGCTTTCGGGCCTTTGGTGATTCATATGTGTGCGCGGTTCCGAGCAACGATGGGGAGCACCATCTCGTGAGACAGTAGGATTAGAGAGGCCGTGGTCTGGACTGTCTTTGACCTGAAATGGCACAGCGAGCCGTGGTATGCACACTTACCCCTTGTTCTTGGACCTTACTATAAGGATAATATATGTATTAATGAACATGGGCAAACACACCCACTCAGGGGAGATTGTGATTCAGCTTCGGAATACAAATTCCACAATGCCTTTAAAAATTAACACGTTACAAGTGCGGCCCACTAGGGGGCCAATTGAAAGAATAAAAGCAGTACTTTTGCCAAGGTGAAGTGATTCTGTGTTGCCCTTTGTTACAGAGCCCCGAAGAAGAGGATTGTTCCTTGAAACGCGTCGGCAGTCAATTTATCTGAAACATGGGATAAGAGTGGAAGAGAAGCTGGAGGGCTGGCGAGCTGTTGTGTGCCCCCGGAACTAGCTTTTGGGCCTTTGGTGATTCATATGTGTGCGCGGTTCCGAGCCGCGATGGGGAGCACCATCTCGTGAGACAGTAGGATTAGAGAGGCCGTGGTCTGGACTGTCTTTGACCTGAAACGGCACAGCGAGCCGTGTTATGCACACTTACCCCTTGTTCTTGGACCTTACTATAAGGATAATATATGTATTAATGAACATGGGCAAACACACCCACTCAGGGGAGATTGTGATTCGCTTCGGAATACAAGTTCCACAATGCCTTTAAAAATTCACACGTTACAAGTGCGGCCCACTAGGGGGCCAATTGAAAGAATAAAAGCAGTACTTTTGCCAAGGTGAAGTCATTCTGTGTTGCCCTTTGTTACAGAGCCCCGAAGAAGAGGATTGTTCCTTGAAACGCGTCGGCAGTCAATTTATCTGAAACATGGGATAAGAGTGGAAGAGAAGCTGGAGGGCTGGCGAGCTGTTGTGTGCCACCGGAACTAGCTTTCGGGCCTTTGGTGATTCATATGTGTGTGCGGTTCCGAGCCACGATGGGAAGCACCATCTCGTGAGACAGTAGGATTAGAGAGGCCGTGGTCTGGACTGTCTTTGACCTGAAACGGCACAGCGAGCCGTGTTATGCACACTTACCCCTTGTTCTTGGACCTTACTATAAGGATAATATATGTATTAATGAACATGGGCAAACACACCCACTCAGGGAAGATTGTGATTCGCTTCGGAATACAAATTCCACAATGCCTTTAAAAATTAACACGTTACAAGTGCGGCCCACTAGGGGGCCAATTGAAAGAATAAAAGCAGTACTTTTGCCAAGGTGAAGTCATTCTGTGTTGCCCTTTGTTACAGAGCCCCGAAGAAGAGGATTGTTCCTTGAAACGCATCGGCAGTCAATTTATCTGAAACATGGGATAAGAGTGGAAGAGAAGCTGGAGGGCTGGCGAGCTGTTGTGTGCCCCCGGAACTAGCTTTTGGGCCTTTGGTGATTCATATGTGTGCGCGGTTCCGAGCCGCGATGGGGAGCACCATCTCGTGAGACAGTAGGATTAGAGAGGCCGTGGTCTGGACTGTCTTTGACCTTAAACGGCACAGCGAGCCGTGTTATGCACACTTACCCCTTGTTCTTGGACCTTACTATAAGGATAATATATGTATTAATGAACATGGGCAAACACTCCCACTCAGGGGAGATTGTGATTCACTTCGGAATACAAGTTCCACAATGCCTTTAAAAATTAACACGTTACAAGTGCGGCCCACTAGGGGGCCAATTGAAAGAATAAAAGCAGTACTTTTGCCAAGGTGAAGTGATTCTGTGTTGCCCTTTGTTACAGAGGCCCGAAGAAGAGGATTGTTCCTTGAAACGCGTCGGCAGTCAATTTATCTGAAACATGGGATAAGAGTGTCAGAGAAGCTGGAGGGCTGGCGAGCTGTTGTGTGCCCCCGGAACTAGCTTTCGGGCCTTTGGTGATTCATATGTGTGCGCGGTTCCGAGCCGCGATGGGGAGCACCATCTCGTGAGATAGTAGGATTAGAGAGGCCGTGGTCTGGACTGTCTTTGACCTGAAACGGCACAGCGAGCCGTGTTATGCACACTTATCCCTTGTTCTTGGACCTTACTATAAGGATAATATATGTATTAATGAACATGGGCAAACACACCCACTCAGTGGAGATTGTGATTAGCTTCGGAATACAAATTCCACAATGCCTTTAAAAAGTAACACGGTTCAAGTGCGGCCCACTAGGGGGCCAATTGAAAGAATAAAAGCAGTACTTTTGCCAAGGTGAAGTGATTCTGTGTTGCCCTTTGTTACAGAGCCCCGAAGAAGAGGATTGTTCCTTGAAACGCGTCGGCAGTCAATTTATCTGAAACATGGGATAAGAGTGGAAGAGAAGCTGGAGGGCTGGCGAGCTGTTGTGTGCCCCCGGAACTAGCTTTTGGGCCTTTGGTGATTCATATGTGTGCGCGGTTCCGAGCCGCGATGGGGAGCACCATCTCGTGAGACAGTAGGATTAGAGAGGCCGTGGTCTGGACTGTCTTTGACCTGAAACGGCACAGCGAGCCGTGTTATGCACACTTACCCCTTGTTCTTGGACCTTACTATAAGGATAATATATGTATTAATGAACATGGGCAAACACACCCACTCAGGGGAGATTGTGATTCACTTCGGAATACAAGTTCCACAATGCCTTTAAAAATTAACACGTTACAAGTGCGGCCCACTAGGGGGCCAATTGAAAGAATAAAAGCAGTACTTTTGCCAAGGTGAAGTGATTCTGTGTTGCCCTTTGTTACAGAGCCCCGAAGAAGAGGATTGTTCCTTGAAACGCGTCGGCAGTCAATTTATCTGAAACATGGGATAAGAGTGGAAGAGAAGCTGGAGGGCTGGCGAGCTGTTGTGTGCCCCCGGAACTAGCTTTCGGGCCTTTGGTGATTCATATGTGTGCGCGGTTCCGAGCCGCGATGGGGAGCACCATCTCGTGAGACAGTAGGATTAGAGAGGCCGTGGTCTGGACTGTCTTTGACCTGAAACGGCACAGCGAGCCGTGTTATGCACACTTACCCCTTGTTCTTGGACCTTACTATAAGGATAATATATGTATTAATGAACATGGGCAAACACACCCACTCAGGGGAGATTGTGATTCGCTTCGGAATACAAATTCCACAATGCCTTTAAAAATTAACACGTTACAAGTGCGGCCCACTAGGGGGCCAATTGAAAGAATAAAAGCAGTACTTTTGCCAAGGTGAAGTGATTCTGTGTTGCCCTTTGTTACAGAGCCCCGAAGAAGAGGATTGTTCCTTGAAACGCGTCGGCAGTCAATTTATCTGAAACATGGGATAAGAGTGGAAGAGAAGCTGGAGGGCTGGCGAGCTGTTGTGTGCCCCCGGAACTAGCTTTTGGGCCTTTGGTGATTCATATGTGTGCGCGGTTCCGAGCCGCGATGGGGAGCACCATCTCGTGAGACAGTAGGATTAGAGAGGCCGTGGTCTGGACTGTCTTTGACCTGAAACGGCACAGCGAGCCGTGTTATGCACACTTACCCCTTGTTCTTGGACCTTACTATAAGGATAATATATGTATTAATGAACATGGGCAAACACACCCACTCAGGGGAGATTGTGATTCAGCTTCGGAATACAAATTCCACAATGCCTTTAAAAATTAACACGTTACAAGTGCGGCCCACTAGGGGGCCAATTGAAAGAATAAAAGCAGTACTTTTGCCAAGGTGAAGTGATTCTGTGTTGCCCTTTGTTACAGAGCCCCGAAGAAGAGGATTGTTCCTTGAAACGCGTCGGCAGTCAATTTATCTGAAACATGGGATAAGAGTGGAAGAGAAGCTGGAGGGCTGGCGAGCTGTTGTGTGCCCCCGGAACTAGCTTTTGGGCCTTTGGTGATTCATATGTGTGCGCGGTTCCGAGCCGCGATGGGGAGCACCATCTCGTGAGACAGTAGGATTAGAGAGGCCGTGGTCTGGACTGTCTTTGACCTTAAACGGCACAGCGAGCCGTGTTATGCACACTTACCCCTTGTTCTTGGACCTTACTATAAGGATAATATATGTATTAATGAACATGGGCAAACACTCCCACTCAGGGGAGATTGTGATTCACTTCGGAATACAAGTTCCACAATGCCTTTAAAAATTAACACGTTACAAGTGCGGCCCACTAGGGGGCCAATTGAAAGAATAAAAGCAGTACTTTTGCCAAGGTGAAGTGATTCTGTGTTGCCCTTTGTTACAGAGGCCCGAAGAAGAGGATTGTTCCTTGAAACGCGTCGGCAGTCAATTTATCTGAAACATGGGATAAGAGTGTCAGAGAAGCTGGAGGGCTGGCGAGCTGTTGTGTGCCCCCGGAACTAGCTTTCGGGCCTTTGGTGATTCATATGTGTGCGCGGTTCCGAGCCGCGATGGGGAGCACCATCTCGTGAGATAGTAGGATTAGAGAGGCCGTGGTCTGGACTGTCTTTGACCTGAAACGGCACAGCGAGCCGTGTTATGCACACTTATCCCTTGTTCTTGGACCTTACTATAAGGATAATATATGTATTAATGAACATGGGCAAACACACCCACTCAGTGGAGATTGTGATTAGCTTCGGAATACAAATTCCACAATGCCTTTAAAAAGTAACACGGTTCAAGTGCGGCCCACTAGGGGGCCAATTGAAAGAATAAAAGCAGTACTTTTGCCAAGGTGAAGTGATTCTGTGTTGCCCTTTGTTACAGAGCCCCGAAGAAGAGGATTGTTCCTTGAAACGCGTCGGCAGTCAATTTATCTGAAACATGGGATAAGAGTGGAAGAGAAGCTGGAGGGCTGGCGAGCTGTTGTGTGCCCCCGGAACTAGCTTTTGGGCCTTTGGTGATTCATATGTGTGCGCGGTTCCGAGCCGCGATGGGGAGCACCATCTCGTGAGACAGTAGGATTAGAGAGGCCGTGGTCTGGACTGTCTTTGACCTGAAACGGCACAGCGAGCCGTGTTATGCACACTTACCCCTTGTTCTTGGACCTTACTATAAGGATAATATATTTATTAATGAACATGGGCAAACACACCCACTCAGGGGAGATTGTGATTCACTTCGGAATACAAGTTCCACAATGCCTTTAAAAATTAACACGTTACAAGTGCGGCCCACTAGGGGGCCAATTGAAAGAATAAAAGCAGTACTTTTGCCAAGGTGAAGTGATTCTGTGTTGCCCTTTGTTACAGAGCCCCGAAGAAGAGGATTGTTCCTTGAAACGCGTCGGCAGTCAATTTATCTGAAACATGGGATAAGAGTGGAAGAGAAGCTGGAGGGCTGGCGAGCTGTTGTGTGCCCCCGGAACTAGCTTTCGGGCCTTTGGTGATTCATATGTGTGCGCGGTTCCGAGCCGCGATGGGGAGCACCATCTCGTGAGACAGTAGGATTAGAGAGGCCGTGGTCTGGACTGTCTTTGACCTGAAACGGCACAGCGAGCCGTGTTATGCACACTTACCCCTTGTTCTTGGACCTTACTATAAGGATAATATATGTATTAATGAACATGGGCAAACACACCCACTCAGGGGAGATTGTGATTCGCTTCGGAATACAAATTCCACAATGCCTTTAAAAATTAACACGTTACAAGTGCGGCCCACTAGGGGGCCAATTGAAAGAATAAAAGCAGTACTTTTGCCAAGGTGAAGTGATTCTGTGTTGCCCTTTGTTACAGAGCCCCGAAGAAGAGGATTGTTCCTTGAAACGCGTCGGCAGTCAATTTATCTGAAACATGGGATAAGAGTGGAAGAGAAGCTGGAGGGCTGGCGAGCTGTTGTGTGCCCCCGGAACTAGCTTTCGGGCCTTTGGTGATTCATATGTGTGCGCGGTTCCGAGCCGCGATGGGGAGCACCATCTCGTGAGACAGTAGGATTAGAGAGGCCGTGGTCTGGACTGTCTTTGACCTGAAACGGCACAGCGAGCCGTGTTATGCACACTTACCCCTTGTTCTTGGACCTTACTATAAGGATAATATATGTATTAATGAACATGGGCAAACACACCCACTCAGGGGAGATTGTGATTCACTTCGGAATACAAGTTCCACAATGCCTTTAAAAATTAACACGTTACAAGTGCGGCCCACTAGGGGGCCAATTGAAAGAATAAAAGCAGTACTTTTGCCAAGGTGAAGTGATTCTGTGTTGCCCTTTGTTACAGAGCCCCGAAGAAGAGGATTGTTCCTTGAAACGCGTCGGCAGTCAATTTATCTGAAACATGGGATAAGAGTGGAAGAGAAGCTGGAGGGCTGGCGAGCTGTTGTGTGCCCCCGGAACTAGCTTTCGGGCCTTTGGTGATTCATATGTGTGCGCGGTTCCGAGCCGCGATGGGGAGCACCATCTCGTGAGACAGTAGGATTAGAGAGGCCGTGGTCTGGACTGTCTTTGACCTGAAACGGCACAGCGAGCCGTGTTATGCACACTTACCCCTTGTTCTTGGACCTTACTATAAGGATAATATATGTATTAATGAACATGGGCAAACACACCCACTCAGGGGAGATTGTGATTCGCTTCGGAATACAAGTTCCACAATGCCTTTAAAAATTAACACGTTACAAGTGCGGCCCACTAGGGGGCCAATTGAAAGAATAAAAGCAGTACTTTTGCCAAGGTGAAGTGATTCTGTGTTGCCCTTTGTTACAGAGCCCGAAGAAGAGGATTGTTCCTTGAAACGCGTCGGCAGTCAATTTATCTGAAACATGGGATAAGAGTGGAAGAGAAGCTGGAGGGCTGGCGAGCTGTTGTGTGCCCCCGGAACTAGCTTTCGGGCCTTTGGTGATTCATATGTGTGCGCGGTTCCGAGCCGCGATGGGGAGCACCATCTCGTGAGACAGTAGGATTAGAGAGGCCGTGGTCTGGACTGTCTTTGACCTGAAACGGCACAGCGAGCCGTGTTATGCACACTTACCCCTTGTTCTTGGACCTTACTATAAGGATAATATATGTATTAATGAACATGGGCAAACACACCCACTCAGTGGAGATTGTGATTCAGCTTCGGAATACAAATTCCACAATGCCTTTAAAAATTAACACGGTTACAAGTGCGGCCCACTAGGGGGCCAATTGAAAGAATAAAAGCAGTACTTTTGCCAAGGTGAAGTGATTCTGTGTTGCCCTTTGTTACAGAGCCCCGAAGAAGAGGATTGTTCCTTGAAACGCGTCGGCAGTCAATTTATCTGAAACATGGGATAAGAGTGGAAGAGAAGCTGGAGGGCTGGCGAGCTGTTGTGTGCCCCCGGAACTAGCTTTTGGGCCTTTGGTGATTCATATGTGTGCGCGGTTCCGAGCCGCGATGGGGAGCACCATCTCGTGAGACAGTAGGATTAGAGAGGCCGTGGTCTGGACTGTCTTTGACCTGAAACGGCACAGCGAGCCGTGTTATGCACACTTACCCCTTGTTCTTGGACCTTACTATAAGGATAATATATGTATTAATGAACATGGGCAAACACACCCACTCAGGGGAGATTGTGATTCACTTCGGAATACAAGTTCCACAATGCCTTTAAAAATTAACACGTTACAAGTGCGGCCCACTAGGGGGCCAATTGAAAGAATAAAAGCAGTACTTTTGCCAAGGTGAAGTGATTCTGTGTTGCCCTTTGTTACAGAGCCCCGAAGAAGAGGATTGTTCCTTGAAACGCGTCGGCAGTCAATTTATCTGAAACATGGGATAAGAGTGGAAGAGAAGCTGGAGGGCTGGCGAGCTGTTGTGTGCCCCCGGAACTAGCTTTCGGGCCTTTGGTGATTCATATGTGTGCGCGGTTCCGAGCCGCGATGGGGAGCACCATCTCGTGAGACAGTAGGATTAGAGAGGCCGTGGTCTGGACTGTCTTTGACCTGAAACGGCACAGCGAGCCGTGTTATGCACACTTACCCCTTGTTCTTGGACCTTACTATAAGGATAATATATGTATTAATGAACATGGGCAAACACACCCACTCAGGGGAGATTGTGATTCGCTTCGGAATACAAATTCCACAATGCCTTTAAAAATTAACACGGTTACAAGTGCGGCCCACTAGGGGGCCAATTGAAAGAATAAAAGCAGTACTTTTGCCAAGGTGAAGTGATTCTGTGTTGCCCTTTGTTACAGAGCCCCGAAGAAGAGGATTGTTCCTTGAAACGCGTCGGCAGTCAATTTATCTGAAACATGGGATAAGAGTGGAAGAGAAGCTGGAGGGCTGGCGAGCTGTTGTGTGCCCCCGGAACTAGCTTTTGGGCCTTTGGTGATTCATATGTGTGCGCGGTTCCGAGCCGCGATGGGGAGCACCATCTCGTGAGACAGTAGGATTAGAGAGGCCGTGGTCTGGACTGTCTTTGACCTGAAACGGCACAGCGAGCCGTGTTATGCACACTTACCCCTTGTTCTTGGACCTTACTATAAGGATAATATATGTATTAATGAACATGGGCAAACACACCCACTCAGGGGAGATTGTGATTCACTTCGGAATACAAGTTCCACAATGCCTTTAAAAATTAACACGTTACAAGTGCGGCCCACTAGGGGGCCAATTGAAAGAATAAAAGCAGTACTTTTGCCAAGGTGAAGTGATTCTGTGTTGCCCTTTGTTACAGAGCCCCGAAGAAGAGGATTGTTCCTTGAAACGCGTCGGCAGTCAATTTATCTGAAACATGGGATAAGAGTGGAAGAGAAGCTGGAGGGCTGGCGAGCTGTTGTGTGCCCCCGGAACTAGCTTTCGGGCCTTTGGTGATTCATATGTGTGCGCGGTTCCGAGCCGCGATGGGGAGCACCATCTCGTGAGACAGTAGGATTAGAGAGGCCGTGGTCTGGACTGTCTTTGACCTGAAACGGCACAGCGAGCCGTGTTATGCACACTTACCCCTTGTTCTTGGACCTTACTATAAGGATAATATATGTATTAATGAACATGGGCAAACACACCCACTCAGGGGAGATTGTGATTCGCTTCGGAATACAAGTTCCACAATGCCTTTAAAAATTAACACGTTACAAGTGCGGCCCACTAGGGGGCCAATTGAAAGAATAAAAGCAGTACTTTTGCCAAGGTGAAGTGATTCTGTGTTGCCCTTTGTTACAGAGCCCCGAAGAAGAGGATTGTTCCTTGAAACGCGTCGGCAGTCAATTTATCTGAAACATGGGATAAGAGTGGAAGAGAAGCTGGAGGGCTGGCGAGCTGTTGTGTGCCCCCGGAACTAGCTTTCGGGCCTTTGGTGATTCATATGTGTGCGCGGTTCCGAGCCGCGATGGGGAGCACCATCTCGTGAGACAGTAGGATTAGAGAGGCCGTGGTCTGGACTGTCTTTGACCTGAAACGGCACAGCGAGCCGTGTTATGCACACTTACCCCTTGTTCTTGGACCTTACTATAAGGATAATATATGTATTAATGAACATGGGCAAACACACCCACTCAGTGGAGATTGTGATTCAGCTTCGGAATACAAATTCCACAATGCCTTTAAAAATTAACACGGTTACAAGTGCGGCCCACTAGGGGGCCAATTGAAAGAATAAAAGCAGTACTTTTGCCAAGGTGAAGTGATTCTGTGTTGCCCTTTGTTACAGAGCCCCGAAGAAGAGGATTGTTCCTTGAAACGCGTCGGCAGTCAATTTATCTGAAACATGGGATAAGAGTGGAAGAGAAGCTGGAGGGCTGGCGAGCTGTTGTGTGCCCCCGGAACTAGCTTTTGGGCCTTTGGTGATTCATATGTGTGCGCGGTTCCGAGCCGCGATGGGGAGCACCATCTCGTGAGACAGTAGGATTAGAGAGGCCGTGGTCTGGACTGTCTTTGACCTGAAACGGCACAGCGAGCCGTGTTATGCACACTTACCCCTTGTTCTTGGACCTTACTATAAGGATAATATATGTATTAATGAACATGGGCAAACACACCCACTCAGGGGAGATTGTGATTCACTTCGGAATACAAGTTCCACAATGCCTTTAAAAATTAACACGTTACAAGTGCGGCCCACTAGGGGGCCAATTGAAAGAATAAAAGCAGTACTTTTGCCAAGGTGAAGTGATTCTGTGTTGCCCTTTGTTACAGAGCCCCGAAGAAGAGGATTGTTCCTTGAAACGCGTCGGCAGTCAATTTATCTGAAACATGGGATAAGAGTGGAAGAGAAGCTGGAGGGCTGGCGAGCTGTTGTGTGCCCCCGGAACTAGCTTTCGGGCCTTTGGTGATTCATATGTGTGCGCGGTTCCGAGCCGCGATGGGGAGCACCATCTCGTGAGACAGTAGGATTAGAGAGGCCGTGGTCTGGACTGTCTTTGACCTGAAACGGCACAGCGAGCCGTGTTATGCACACTTACCCCTTGTTCTTGGACCTTACTATAAGGATAATATATGTATTAATGAACATGGGCAAACACACCCACTCAGTAGAGATTGTGATTAGCTTCGGAATACAAATTCCACAATGCCTTTAAAAAGTAACACGGTTACAAGTGCGGCCCACTAGGGGGCCAATTGAAAGAATAAAAGCAGTACTTTTGCCAAGGTGAAGTGATTCTGTGTTGCCCTTTGTTACAGAGCCCCGAAGAAGAGGATTGTTCCTTGAAACGCGTCGGCAGTCAATTTATCTGAAACATGGGATAAGAGTGGAAGAGAAGCTGGAGGGCTGGCGAGCTGTTGTGTGCCCCCGGAACTAGCTTTTGGGCCTTTGGTGATTCATATGTGTGCGCGGTTCCGAGCCGCGATGGGGAGCACCATCTCGTGAGACAGTAGGATTAGAGAGGCCGTGGTCTGGACTGTCTTTGACCTGAAACGGCACAGCGAGCCGTGTTATGCACACTTACCCCTTGTTCTTGGACCTTACTATAAGGATAATATATGTATTAATGAACATGGGCAAACACACCCACTCAGGGGAGATTGTGATTCACTTCGGAATACAAGTTCCACAATGCCTTTAAAAATTAACACGTTACAAGTGCGGCCCACTAGGGGGCCAATTGAAAGAATAAAAGCAGTACTTTTGCCAAGGTGAAGTGATTCTGTGTTGCCCTTTGTTACAGAGCCCCGAAGAAGAGGATTGTTCCTTGAAACGCGTCGGCAGTCAATTTATCTGAAACATGGGATAAGAGTGGAAGAGAAGCTGGAGGGCTGGCGAGCTGTTGTGTGCCCCCGGAACTAGCTTTCGGGCCTTTGGTGATTCATATGTGTGCGCGGTTCCGAGCCGCGATGGGGAGCACCATCTCGTGAGACAGTAGGATTAGAGAGGCCGTGGTCTGGACTGTCTTTGACCTGAAACGGCACAGCGAGCCGTGTTATGCACACTTACCCCTTGTTCTTGGACCTTACTATAAGGATAATATATGTATTAATGAACATGGGCAAACACACCCACTCAGGGGAGATTGTGATTCGCTTCGGAATACAAGTTCCACAATGCCTTTAAAAATTAACACGTTACAAGTGCGGCCCACTAGGGGGCCAATTGAAAGAATAAAAGCAGTACTTTTGCCAAGGTGAAGTGATTCTGTGTTGCCCTTTGTTACAGAGCCCCGAAGAAGAGGATTGTTCCTTGAAACGCGTCGGCAGTCAATTTATCTGAAACATGGGATAAGAGTGGAAGAGAAGCTGGAGGGCTGGCGAGCTGTTGTGTGCCCCCGGAACTAGCTTTCGGGCCTTTGGTGATTCATATGTGTGCGCGGTTCCGAGCCGCGATGGGGAGCACCATCTCGTGAGACAGTAGGATTAGAGAGGCCGTGGTCTGGACTGTCTTTGACCTGAAACGGCACAGCGAGCCGTGTTATGCACACTTACCCCTTGTTCTTGGACCTTACTATAAGGATAATATATGTATTAATGAACATGGGCAAACACACCCACTCAGTGGAGATTGTGATTCAGCTTCGGAATACAAGTTCCACAATGCCTTTAAAAATTAACACGTTACAAGTGCGGCCCACTAGGGGGCCAATTGAAAGAATAAAAGCAGTACTTTTGCCAAGGTGAAGTGATTCTGTGTTGCCCTTTGTTACAGAGCCCCGAAGAAGAGGATTGTTCCTTGAAACGCGTCGGCAGTCAATTTATCTGAAACATGGGATAAGAGTGGAAGAGAAGCTGGAGGGCTGGCGAGCTGTTGTGTGCCCCCGGAACTAGCTTTCGGGCCTTTGGTGATTCATATGTGTGCGCGGTTCCGAGCCGCGATGGGGAGCACCATCTCGTGAGACAGTAGGATTAGAGAGGCCGTGGTCTGGACTGTCTTTGACCTGAAACGGCACAGCGAGCCGTGTTATGCACACTTACCCCTTGTTCTTGGACCTTACTATAAGGATAATATATGTATTAATGAACATGGGCAAACACACCCACTCAGGGGAGATTGTGATTCACTTCGGAATACAAGTTCCACAATGCCTTTAAAAATTAACACGTTACAAGTGCGGCCCACTAGGGGGCCAATTGAAAGAATAAAAGCAGTACTTTTGCCAAGGTGAAGTGATTCTGTGTTGCCCTTTGTTACAGAGCCCCGAAGAAGAGGATTGTTCCTTGAAACGCGTCGGCAGTCAATTTATCTGAAACATGGGATAAGAGTGGAAGAGAAGCTGGAGGGCTGGCGAGCTGTTGTGTGCCCCCGGAACTAGCTTTCGGGCCTTTGGTGATTCATATGTGTGCGCGGTTCCGAGCCGCGATGGGGAGCACCATCTCGTGAGACAGTAGGATTAGAGAGGCCGTGGTCTGGACTGTCTTTGACCTGAAACGGCACAGCGAGCCGTGTTATGCACACTTACCCCTTGTTCTTGGACCTTACTATAAGGATAATATATGTATTAATGAACATGGGCAAACACACCCACTCAGGGGAGATTGTGATTCGCTTCGGAATACAAATTCCACAATGCCTTTAAAAATTAACACGTTACAAGTGCGGCCCACTAGGGGGCCAATTGAAAGAATAAAAGCAGTACTTTTGCCAAGGTGAAGTGATTCTGTGTTGCCCTTTGTTACAGAGCCCCGAAGAAGAGGATTGTTCCTTGAAACGCGTCGGCAGTCAATTTATCTGAAACATGGGATAAGAGTGGAAGAGAAGCTGGAGGGCTGGCGAGCTGTTGTGTGCCCCCGGAACTAGCTTTCGGGCCTTTGGTGATTCATATGTGTGCGCGGTTCCGAGCCGCGATGGGGAGCACCATCTCGTGAGACAGTAGGATTAGAGAGGCCGTGGTCTGGACTGTCTTTGACCTGAAACGGCACAGCGAGCCGTGTTATGCACACTTACCCCTTGTTCTTGGACCTTACTATAAGGATAATATATGTATTAATGAACATGGGCAAACACACCCACTCAGGGGAGATTGTGATTCACTTCGGAATACAAGTTCCACAATGCCTTTAAAAATTAACACGTTACAAGTGCGGCCCACTAGGGGGCCAATTGAAAGAATAAAAGCAGTACTTTTGCCAAGGTGAAGTGATTCTGTGTTGCCCTTTGTTACAGAGCCCCGAAGAAGAGGATTGTTCCTTGAAACGCGTCGGCAGTCAATTTATCTGAAACATGGGATAAGAGTGGAAGAGAAGCTGGAGGGCTGGCGAGCTGTTGTGTGCCCCCGGAACTAGCTTTCGGGCCTTTGGTGATTCATATGTGTGCGCGGTTCCGAGCCGCGATGGGGAGCACCATCTCGTGAGACAGTAGGATTAGAGAGGCCGTGGTCTGGACTGTCTTTGACCTGAAACGGCACAGCGAGCCGTGTTATGCACACTTACCCCTTGTTCTTGGACCTTACTATAAGGATAATATATGTATTAATGAACATGGGCAAACACACCCACTCAGGGGAGATTGTGATTCAGCTTCGGAATACAAGTTCCACAATGCCTTTAAAAATTAACACGTTACAAGTGCGGCCCACTAGGGGGCCAATTGAAAGAATAAAAGCAGTACTTTTGCCAAGGTGAAGTGATTCTGTGTTGCCCTTTGTTACAGAGCCCCGAAGAAGAGGATTGTTCCTTGAAACGCGTCGGCAGTCAATTTATCTGAAACATGGGATAAGAGTGGAAGAGAAGCTGGAGGGCTGGCGAGCTGTTGTGTGCCCCCGGAACTAGCTTTCGGGCCTTTGGTGATTCATATGTGTGCGCGGTTCCGAGCCGCGATGGGGAGCACCATCTCGTGAGACAGTAGGATTAGAGAGGCCGTGGTCTGGACTGTCTTTGACCTGAAACGGCACAGCGAGCCGTGTTATGCACACTTACCCCTTGTTCTTGGACCTTACTATAAGGATAATATATGTATTAATGAACATGGGCAAACACACCCACTCAGGGGAGATTGTGATTCACTTCGGAATACAAGTTCCACAATGCCTTTAAAAATTAACACGTTACAAGTGCGGCCCACTAGGGGGCCAATTGAAAGAATAAAAGCAGTACTTTTGCCAAGGTGAAGTGATTCTGTGTTGCCCTTTGTTACAGAGCCCCGAAGAAGAGGATTGTTCCTTGAAACGCGTCGGCAGTCAATTTATCTGAAACATGGGATAAGAGTGGAAGAGAAGCTGGAGGGCTGGCGAGCTGTTGTGTGCCCCCGGAACTAGCTTTCGGGCCTTTGGTGATTCATATGTGTGCGCGGTTCCGAGCCGCGATGGGGAGCACCATCTCGTGAGACAGTAGGATTAGAGAGGCCGTGGTCTGGACTGTCTTTGACCTGAAACGGCACAGCGAGCCGTGTTATGCACACTTACCCCTTGTTCTTGGACCTTACTATAAGGATAATATATGTATTAATGAACATGGGCAAACACACCCACTCAGGGGAGATTGTGATTCACTTCGGAATACAAGTTCCACAATGCCTTTAAAAATTAACACGTTACAAGTGCGGCCCACTAGGGGGCCAATTGAAAGAATAAAAGCAGTACTTTTGCCAAGGTGAAGTGATTCTGTGTTGCCCTTTGTTACAGAGCCCCGAAGAAGAGGATTGTTCCTTGAAACGCGTCGGCAGTCAATTTATCTGAAACATGGGATAAGAGTGGAAGAGAAGCTGGAGGGCTGGCGAGCTGTTGTGTGCCCCCGGAACTAGCTTTCGGGCCTTTGGTGATTCATATGTGTGCGCGGTTCCGAGCCGCGATGGGGAGCACCATCTCGTGAGACAGTAGGATTAGAGAGGCCGTGGTCTGGACTGTCTTTGACCTGAAACGGCACAGCGAGCCGTGTTATGCACACTTACCCCTTGTTCTTGGACCTTACTATAAGGATAATATATGTATTAATGAACATGGGCAAACACACCCACTCAGGGGAGATTGTGATTCAGCTTCGGAATACAAGTTCCACAATGCCTTTAAAAATTAACACGTTACAAGTGCGGCCCACTAGGGGGCCAATTGAAAGAATAAAAGCAGTACTTTTGCCAAGGTGAAGTGATTCTGTGTTGCCCTTTGTTACAGAGCCCCGAAGAAGAGGATTGTTCCTTGAAACGCGTCGGCAGTCAATTTATCTGAAACATGGGATAAGAGTGGAAGAGAAGCTGGAGGGCTGGCGAGCTGTTGTGTGCCCCCGGAACTAGCTTTCGGGCCTTTGGTGATTCATATGTGTGCGCGGTTCCGAGCCGCGATGGGGAGCACCATCTCGTGAGACAGTAGGATTAGAGAGGCCGTGGTCTGGACTGTCTTTGACCTGAAACGGCACAGCGAGCCGTGTTATGCACACTTACCCCTTGTTCTTGGACCTTACTATAAGGATAATATATGTATTAATGAACATGGGCAAACACACCCACTCAGGGGAGATTGTGATTCACTTCGGAATACAAGTTCCACAATGCCTTTAAAAATTAACACGTTACAAGTGCGGCCCACTAGGGGGCCAATTGAAAGAATAAAAGCAGTACTTTTGCCAAGGTGAAGTGATTCTGTGTTGCCCTTTGTTACAGAGCCCCGAAGAAGAGGATTGTTCCTTGAAACGCGTCGGCAGTCAATTTATCTGAAACATGGGATAAGAGTGGAAGAGAAGCTGGAGGGCTGGCGAGCTGTTGTGTGCCACCGGAACTAGCTTTCGGGCCTTTGGTGATTCATATGTGTGCGCGGTTCCGAGCCGCGATGGGGAGCACCATCTCGTGAGACAGTAGGATTAGAGAGGCCGTGGTCTGGACTGTCTTTGACCTGAAACGGCACAGCGAGCCGTGTTATGCACACTTACCCCTTGTTCTTGGACCTTACTATAAGGATAATATATGTATTAATGAACATGGGCAAACACACCCACTCAGGGGAGATTGTGATTCAGCTTCGGAATACAAGTTCCACAATGCCTTTAAAAATTAACACGTTACAAGTGCGGCCCACTAGGGGGCCAATTGAAAGAATAAAAGCAGTACTTTTGCCAAGGTGAAGTGATTCTGTGTTGCCCTTTGTTACAGAGCCCCGAAGAAGAGGATTGTTCCTTGAAACGCGTCGGCAGTCAATTTATCTGAAACATGGGATAAGAGTGGAAGAGAAGCTGGAGGGCTGGCGAGCTGTTGTGTGCCCCCGGAACTAGCTTTCGGGCCTTTGGTGATTCATATGTGTGCGCGGTTCCGAGCCGCGATGGGGAGCACCATCTCGTGAGACAGTAGGATTAGAGAGGCCGTGGTCTGGACTGTCTTTGACCTGAAACGGCACAGCGAGCCGTGTTATGCACACTTACCCCTTGTTCTTGGACCTTACTATAAGGATAATATATGTATTAATGAACATGGGCAAACACACCCACTCAGGGGAGATTGTGATTCACTTCGGAATACAAGTTCCACAATGCCTTTAAAAATTAACACGTTACAAGTGCGGCCCACTAGGGGGCCAATTGAAAGAATAAAAGCAGTACTTTTGCCAAGGTGAAGTGATTCTGTGTTGCCCTTTGTTACAGAGCCCCGAAGAAGAGGATTGTTCCTTGAAACGCGTCGGCAGTCAATTTATCTGAAACATGGGATAAGAGTGGAAGAGAAGCTGGAGGGCTGGCGAGCTGTTGTGTGCCCCCGGAACTAGCTTTCGGGCCTTTGGTGATTCATATGTGTGCGCGGTTCCGAGCCGCGATGGGGAGCACCATCTCGTGAGACAGTAGGATTAGAGAGGCCGTGGTCTGGACTGTCTTTGACCTGAAACGGCACAGCGAGCCGTGTTATGCACACTTACCCCTTGTTCTTGGACCTTACTATAAGGATAATATATGTATTAATGAACATGGGCAAACACACCCACTCAGGGGAGATTGTGATTCACTTCGGAATACAAGTTCCACAATGCCTTTAAAAATTAACACGTTACAAGTGCGGCCCACTAGGGGGCCAATTGAAAGAATAAAAGCAGTACTTTTGCCAAGGTGAAGTGATTCTGTGTTGCCCTTTGTTACAGAGCCCCGAAGAAGAGGATTGTTCCTTGAAACGCGTCGGCAGTCAATTTATCTGAAACATGGGATAAGAGTGGAAGAGAAGCTGGAGGGCTGGCGAGCTGTTGTGTGCCCCGGAACTAGCTTTCGGGCCTTTGGTGATTCATATGTGTGCGCGGTTCCGAGCCGCGATGGGGAGCACCATCTCGTGAGACAGTAGGATTAGAGAGGCCGTGGTCTGGACTGTCTTTGACCTGAAACGGCACAGCGAGCCGTGTTATGCACACTTACCCCTTGTTCTTGGACCTTACTATAAGGATAATATATGTATTAATGAACATGGGCAAACACACCCACTCAGGGGAGATTGTGATTCACTTCGGAATACAAGTTCCACAATGCCTTTAAAAATTAACACGTTACAAGTGCGGCCCACTAGGGGGCCAATTGAAAGAATAAAAGCAGTACTTTTGCCAAGGTGAAGTGATTCTGTGTTGCCCTTTGTTACAGAGCCCCGAAGAAGAGGATTGTTCCTTGAAACGCGTCGGCAGTCAATTTATCTGAAACATGGGATAAGAGTGGAAGAGAAGCTGGAGGGCTGGCGAGCTGTTGTGTGCCCCCGGAACTAGCTTTCGGGCCTTTGGTGATTCATATGTGTGCGCGGTTCCGAGCCGCGATGGGGAGCACCATCTCGTGAGACAGTAGGATTAGAGAGGCCGTGGTCTGGACTGTCTTTGACCTGAAACGGCACAGCGAGCCGTGTTATGCACACTTACCCCTTGTTCTTGGACCTTACTATAAGGATAATATATGTATTAATGAACATGGGCAAACACACCCACTCAGGGGAGATTGTGATTCGCTTCGGAATACAAGTTCCACAATGCCTTTAAAAATTAACACGTTACAAGTGCGGCCCACTAGGGGGCCAATTGAAAGAATAAAAGCAGTACTTTTGCCAAGGTGAAGTGATTCTGTGTTGCCCTTTGTTACAGAGCCCCGAAGAAGAGGATTGTTCCTTGAAACGCGTCGGCAGTCAATTTATCTGAAACATGGGATAAGAGTGGAAGAGAAGCTGGAGGGCTGGCGAGCTGTTGTGTGCCCCCGGAACTAGCTTTCGGGCCTTTGGTGATTCATATGTGTGCGCGGTTCCGAGCCGCGATGGGGAGCACCATCTCGTGAGACAGTAGGATTAGAGAGGCCGTGGTCTGGACTGTCTTTGACCTGAAACGGCACAGCGAGCCGTGTTATGCACACTTACCCCTTGTTCTTGGACCTTACTATAAGGATAATATATGTATTAATGAACATGGGCAAACACACCCACTCAGGGGAGATTGTGATTCACTTCGGAATACAAGTTCCACAATGCCTTTAAAAATTAACACGTTACAAGTGCGGCCCACTAGGGGGCCAATTGAAAGAATAAAAGCAGTACTTTTGCCAAGGTGAAGTGATTCTGTGTTGCCCTTTGTTACAGAGCCCCGAAGAAGAGGATTGTTCCTTGAAACGCGTCGGCAGTCAATTTATCTGAAACATGGGATAAGAGTGGAAGAGAAGCTGGAGGGCTGGCGAGCTGTTGTGTGCCCCCGGAACTAGCTTTCGGGCCTTTGGTGATTCATATGTGTGCGCGGTTCCGAGCCGCGATGGGGAGCACCATCTCGTGAGACAGTAGGATTAGAGAGGCCGTGGTCTGGACTGTCTTTGACCTGAAACGGCACAGCGAGCCGTGTTATGCACACTTACCCCTTGTTCTTGGACCTTACTATAAGGATAATATATGTATTAATGAACATGGGCAAACACACCCACTCAGGGGAGATTGTGATTCGCTTCGGAATACAAATTCCACAATGCCTTTAAAAATTAACACGTTACAAGTGCGGCCCACTAGGGGGCCAATTGAAAGAATAAAAGCAGTACTTTTGCCAAGGTGAAGTGATTCTGTGTTGCCCTTTGTTACAGAGCCCCGAAGAAGAGGATTGTTCCTTGAAACGCGTCGGCAGTCAATTTATCTGAAACATGGGATAAGAGTGGAAGAGAAGCTGGAGGGCTGGCGAGCTGTTGTGTGCCCCGGAACTAGCTTTCGGGCCTTTGGTGATTCATATGTGTGCGCGGTTCCGAGCCGCGATGGGGAGCACCATCTCGTGAGACAGTAGGATTAGAGAGGCCGTGGTCTGGACTGTCTTTGACCTGAAACGGCACAGCGAGCCGTGTTATGCACACTTACCCCTTGTTCTTGGACCTTACTATAAGGATAATATATGTATTAATGAACATGGGCAAACACACCCACTCAGGGGAGATTGTGATTCACTTCGGAATACAAGTTCCACAATGCCTTTAAAAATTAACACGTTACAAGTGCGGCCCACTAGGGGGCCAATTGAAAGAATAAAAGCAGTACTTTTGCCAAGGTGAAGTGATTCTGTGTTGCCCTTTGTTACAGAGCCCCGAAGAAGAGGATTGTTCCTTGAAACGCGTCGGCAGTCAATTTATCTGAAACATGGGATAAGAGTGGAAGAGAAGCTGGAGGGCTGGCGAGCTGTTGTGTGCCCCGGAACTAGCTTTCGGGCCTTTGGTGATTCATATGTGTGCGCGGTTCCGAGCCGCGATGGGGAGCACCATCTCGTGAGACAGTAGGATTAGAGAGGCCGTGGTCTGGACTGTCTTTGACCTGAAACGGCACAGCGAGCCGTGTTATGCACACTTACCCCTTGTTCTTGGACCTTACTATAAGGATAATATATGTATTA
This sequence comes from Calotriton arnoldi, assembly GCA_963921515.1. Taxonomy (NCBI): domain Eukaryota; kingdom Metazoa; phylum Chordata; class Amphibia; order Caudata; family Salamandridae; genus Calotriton; species Calotriton arnoldi. The sequence goes on along the minus strand of CAWUFW010003175.1, from coordinate 1,072,441 downwards.
ATGAACATGGGCAAACACACCCACTCAGGGGAGATTGTGATTCACTTCGGAATACAAGTTCCACAATGCCTTTAAAAATTAACACGTTACAAGTGCGGCCCACTAGGGGGCCAATTGAAAGAATAAAAGCAGTACTTTTGCCAAGGTGAAGTGATTCTGTGTTGCCCTTTGTTACAGAGGCCCGAAGAAGAGGATTGTTCCTTGAAACGCGTCGGCAGTCAATTTATCTGAAACATGGGATAAGAGTGGAAGAGAAGCTGGAGGGCTGGCGAGCTGTTGTGTGCCCCGGAACTAGCTTTCGGGCCTTTGGTGATTCATATGTGTGCGCGGTTCCGAGCCGCGATGGGGAGCACCATCTCGTGAGACAGTAGGATTAGAGAGGCCGTGGTCTGGACTGTCTTTGACCTGAAACGGCACAGCGAGCCGTGTTATGCACACTTACCCCTTGTTCTTGGACCTTACTATAAGGATAATATATGTATTAATGAACATGGGCAAACACACCCACTCAGGGGAGATTGTGATTAGCTTCGGAATACAAGTTCCACAATGCCTTTAAAAATTAACACGTTACAAGTGCGGCCCACTAGGGGGCCAAATGAAAGAATAAAAGCAGTACTTTTGCCAAGGTGAAGTGATTCTGTGTTGCCCTTTGTTACAGAGCGCCGAAGAAGAGGATTGTTCCTTGAAACGCGTCGGCAGTCAATTTATCTGAAACATGGGATAAGAGTGGAAGAGAAGCTGGAGGGCTGGCGAGCTGTTGTGTGCCCCGGAACTAGCTTTCGGGCCTTTGGTGATTCATATGTGTGCGCGGTTCCGAGCCGCGATGGGGAGCACCATCTCGTGAGACAGTAGGATTAGAGAGGCCGTGGTCTGGACTGTCTTTGACCTGAAACGGCACAGCGAGCCGTGTTATGCACACTTACCCCTTGTTCTTGGACCTTACTATAAGGATAATATATGTATTAATGAACATGGGCAAACACACCCACTCAGGGGAGATTGTGGATTCACTTCGGAATACAAGTTCCACAATGCCTTTAAAAATTAACACGTTACAAGTGCGGCCCACTAGGGGGCCAATTGAAAGAATAAAAGCAGTACTTTTGCCAAGGTGAAGTGATTCTGTGTTGCCCTTTGTTACAGAGCCCCGAAAGAAGAGGATTGTTCCTTGAAACGCGTCGGCAGTCAATTTATCTGAAACATGGGATAAGAGTGGAAGAGAAGCTGGAGGGCTGGCGAGCTGTTGTGTGCCCCGGAACTAGCTTTCGGGCCTTTGGTGATTCATATGTGTGCGCGGTTCCGAGCCGCGATGGGGAGCACCATCTCGTGAGACAGTAGGATTAGAGAGGCCGTGGTCTGGACTGTCTTTGACCTGAAACGGCACAGCGAGCCGTGTTATGCACACTTACCCCTTGTTCTTGGACCTTACTATAAGGATAATATATGTATTAATGAACATGGGCAAACACACCCACTCAGGGGAGATTGTGATTCGCTTGGAATACAAGTTCCACAATGCCTTTAAAAATTAACACGTTACAAGTGCGGCCCACTAGGGGGCCAATTGAAAGAATAAAAGCAGTACTTTTGCCAAGGTGAAGTGATTCTGTGTTGCCCTTTGTTACAGAGCCCCGAAGAAGAGGATTGTTCCTTGAAACGCGTCGGCAGTCAATTTATCTGAAACATGGGATAAGAGTGGAAGAGAAGCTGGAGGGCTGGCGAGCTGTTGTGTGCCCGGAACTAGCTTTTGGGCCTTTGGTGATTCATATGTGTTCGCGGTTCCGAGCCGCGATGGGGAGCACCATCTCGTGAGACAGTAGGATTAGAGAGGCTCGTGGTCTGGACTGTCTTTGACCTGAAACGGCACAGCGAGCCGTGTTATGCACACTTACCCCTTGTTCTTGGACCTTACTATAAGGATAATATATGTATTAATGAACATGGGCAAACACACCCACTCAGGGGAGATTGTGATTCACTTCGGAATACAAGTTCCACAATGCCTTTAAAAATTAACACGTTACAAGTGCGGCCCACTAGGGGGCCAATTGAAAGAATAAAAGCAGTACTTTTGCCAAGGTGAAGTGATTCTGTGTTGCCCTTTGTTACAGAGCCCCGAAGAAGAGGATTGTTCCTTGAAACGCGTCGGCAGTCAATTTATCTGAAACATGGGATAAGAGTGGAAGAGAAGCTGGAGTGGCCAGCGAGCTGTTGTGTGCCCCCGGAACTAGCTTTCGGGCCAATGGTGATTCATATGTGTGCGCGGCTCCGAGCCGCGATGGGGAGCACCATCTCGTGGGGTGACAGTAGGATTAGAGAGGCCGTGGTCTGGACTGTCTTTGACCTGAAACGGCACAGCGAGCCGTGTTGGCGCACACTTACCCCTTGTTCTTGGACCTTACTATAAGGATAAATATATGTATTAATGAACATGGGCAAACACTCTACTCAGGGGAGATTGTGATTCAGCTTCGGAATACAAGTTCCACAATGCCTTTAAAAAGCTAACACGCAGTTCAAGTGCGGCCCACTAGGGGGCCAAAACAGAAAGAATACAAGCAGTACTTTTGCCAAGGTGAAGTGATTCTGTGTTGCCCTTTGTTACAGAGCCCCGAAGAAGAGGATTGTTCCTTGAAACGCGTCGGCAGTCAATTTGTCTGAAACAT